>JAPEUY010000007.1:0-1200000 GCA_027946455.1 Neocucurbitaria cava
ATTTATAAATAGATATTTATAACCTTCTTTTATGCGAACGCACGTAAACCTATTATCTATTATGAAGTAGAACAGAAGGCATAATTAGCTAAGTAGGTAGAAAGAGAGTGTAAGAAATACGGAGCCCTACTACTACTAAGGTTTATATACTAGGATTATAAGGTATATATATATAGTCTAGTATACTACGTGATATATACTAGTACTTTAACCTATATATAAACTATCCCTATTAAAGAGCTAACCTGTAGACCTAAGTAGTAGAATAAATAAAGGTAAGAGTGTATATATATAAGTAGTGTAAGGGTTCTATGTACCCTATAGAGAAGTGCTTAATTAAATTAAAACTAGCTTTTATTTATAGAAGTAGAACCTAATTATACTATCTAAAGAGTGTAATATTACACTCTATAGATATACTCTATATACAGTCGTCTCTATAATATATACTCTATCTAAAACTACCTTACCTATAGTACGTACTCTAGTACCTAACTATATAGCTTACTAATTTTACTAGGGAGAGTTAGGATTAGAGTTAGAATAAATCCTCTAGATAACTCTGTAGTCCTTAGTAAGGCGGACTATACTTCCTACTTTAATAGTATAATCTAGCCTAAGTATAAGTTAGTTCCTAGGGCGATGGATAATATAAATAGAGTTATGGATACTATAGAGTTACACGTTATTATATCCTTCTAGTGCATCCTTAGAGTTAACCTAATCCTATATTATTAATTTAGCTAAAGAGAGCCTATGCTAGACGGCCTTATCTAGCGCGTGTATAGTAACCCTGACCTTAACAACGATAGAACCTAGGTTTTTCTTAATAGCTACTTATAGCTAGTGTATAGTTAACTAGAGTATCTCCTAGAAAGCGTCTTGTAGAGAGTAGGCGTAATTAACGTGGATACGAAGCTAGATACGCTCATGTATATATAGTAGGTTAATAGTATTAGTAACGAAGTTGTATACTGTAGCTTCCGTTGGACCCTAATAGGCCTAAAGGATATAGTTTTTAATTACGTGCCTTGCGGTATATACGCTAATAGGGACGTCGCGAAGTTAGATATAGGGCGTAAAGTAAGCAGCTACTAGGTACATCTTTAATCTATCTAGGATAAAATTTATGCGTCTAGCGCCTGTAGTAACCGCTTTAATATCGTCTAGGTTAATATATAAGAGATAATATATATCTATTAAATACTTGTAATACCTGTTAATTAACGCTACTATAAGGTCCGTGGCCTGCTTAACGAAGTAAGAGATAACCTAGATACTCTAAACCTTATTATTATGGCTAATCCTATCCTTAGATAGTAGAAGCGGGACTGTAATATCTATAGTAGGGATAGTGCTAGGCTAGAGTTAACATTAGTTAAGGGAATAGGTAGTACTAAAAGGTCTCTTTATATATAGTATATGGGTTATCGTACCTACAAACGTAGATAGTGAAGGGTCTAAGATACGCTATATTAGTATGCTTAAAAATAGGTTTAGGATATACTATTATATTATCCGTAGCTAAAGTATAGTTAGCTAAACTTAATCTATAAAATATAACCTTAGTAGCAGAATACTATTACCTATACCTAGGTAGATTTTATAGTACTTAGTATACGTAAAGTAGGAGTCCTAGCGTCTGTTATCTTAGGTATAACTAATTTAATCTATAAAGTATAACCTCTTAACTAGGGGTAGGTATATCGCCTACGAAAATTAGGAAACGTGGAACTAGAAACGTAATATATAGCTAATAATTAAAAAGAGAGTATAGGAGAGATAGAGTATCTGCGTGTACATGCTTTAAATATACTTTATATACGTGCTATAACGTTACGTAATATATACCTTTATACACACTCTCTATAGTCTAATAATAGGGTTAGATATCCTAACTACACTTATATGTGTGTTAGTATAATAAGAGAAAGTATATAGGAATCTATAGAATAGCACGTAGTAAGGGGAGATAATAGAATATTACTGTATTTAATAGTTTATTATAACTACCTTAGAGACTATAAGTATCTGTAGATCTACTAAGTGTAACATTACCTTTTATAGATCTACGTCTACTCTATTACCTAGTACTTAATACTAGGATAGCTATTACTTTAAGGCTAGTAATTACTAACCCTCTCCTCTCTGCCTTACTAGCTAGACGGACTACTCTAGCTTAATAAGCTTAACGATAGGAACTACGGCTATAATCCTAACTTTAAGGGATCCTAGTTTACTATTAAGAACTAACGTTAATTACCTTAAGATACCTTTAATAATAGCTAGGTAAGCGTTAGCCTTAATATGTGTGTAGTTAAAGTAGACGTGAAGGTAAATACTATTGTAGAAGTATACACTATTAATAGCGCTCTTAAGGAACTTGTAGATAGGTCTGTGTATTGGGCTTTTGCGACCCTAGGGTGTATATTCTAAGATAGTATGGTTAATAACGTTGGGGCTAATATTAACGTTACGGACCTAGGTATAGCCCTAGAGGGAGGCCCTAATTAGGTATAGTTTATAAATATAACCTACCCTAGCGAACTATATAAGACTAGCTCTTACCTACTAAGTAATAGTATAAGCGCCCTTATTATCTGCCTTATTATTTATATATACGTCTATTAGATAAGTATAGTATACGTAGATAGTAACTGCTATAAGATCTGTAGTATGCGTAAGGAATTAGGAGACAGCGCGTTAATTGTGGATCTTCTTAGTATATAGATTATTGTTAGGGCCCTCCTTAAACCTACTTGGAGGGAATAGGGCGTCTATTAAAATAGAGGGGATATAGACTTTAATAGTTAGGATAGCGCTAGGCTAGGTTAATAGTTAGCTAACTAACTGTAATATATTCTATTAGGGCGTAATGTACACTATATAGGTTAGTATATTAGCGTATACTAATAGTAAAGCGCCCTAAGCTTACTATAATCTCTACCTTAAATTAAGGGTTTAGTGTTATTAATAGACGCTCCGTTGCTATAAGTTTATTAGCTAGGCCTAGTCTATAAAGTGTAAATATAGGCTTATAGCAAATAGTTCTCTTTTTAACTATGAATTTAGGTAGCTCTATTGTGAGAAGAATTACTACTAAGGAGTAAGAAGAGAGTATAGGAGAGATAGAGTAATAGCCTATACGGTCTTTATATACATAGGTCCTATATAGGCTAGCGTATTACGTAAGTAAATTAGTATTTACTTTTTACCTATTTTTTAGTAAAGGATAGGGTATAGCGACCCTTCGCGCTCTAGAGAGAGAGAGTAAGCTAATAGATAGGTTAATAGATAAGATTTTAAGTTACTAGTATAGTCCTACTTAACTACTTAGACTATATACTAGACTTATAGACCCGTAAAGGGTAACGTTACCCTTTGTAGACTAATGTAGACGCCTATCCTATCTATTAAGGTTTATTGTGAAATTTAGCCTATAGTCTGTCCTACTATAACTATATCCCCTTATTTATAGTAAGTATGTCCTTCTAGATTGCCCTATATACTATTACGTCTCCTAGGTATTCTTATTATTAATTATATAACCTAGGCTAAGTATAAGTTGGTTCCTAGGGCGCTAGATATAGTAGTATATGTAATAGATGTAGTAGAGCTAAATATTATTACTATTAACTAGTGTGTTAACTATACTAGCCGTATCCTACGTCTTATCCTTAACTGAATCTATACTAGCTATTACGTCTATATCTAGGTTAGGGATGATAACTACTACCTTAATACTAAGGTATCCTAGGTTATTATAGACTGCTGCTTGTAGTTAGGACATAGTTAATTTAAGGATAGCCTAGAAGGGTGCTTTTAGTAAACTGTTATAGTCTATATGGATGCGAAGCTAGATGCGCTTAGTAGCACAGAGTCCTTTAATAGCACTACTAATAATATTATAAACTATCTCTTTATTAGGCGCTTAGCGGCCCTAGGGTACGTAGTCTTTAGTAACCTTATTAATAGTGCTATTAGTAATACTAATAGTATGGATTTTAACGTACTCCTAGAGGGTAGTAGAGGATATATACTATTTTATACTTACTAGTAGGAAGCTAAGTTCTACGGCACCCTATATCGCCTGCTAAATATTATACTAGTTAATAAATAGTAGGCGGGATACTTTTATTAGATAGTCGTAGTAGCTATAGATTACTATAACGACGATATCTGTAGCCTACCTAACAAAGTCTTTAATAGCGCTAATCTAGTAGATCTTGTTAATACTAATAGTCTTACTATTTAGAAGTAGTTTTAGAACTTATATTTCTACTGTAGGCGTAGCGCTAGGCTATCTAAGTTAGCTAAATAGATACAATAGATAGTCTAATCTATTAACGTATAGTATACAGATCCTTGTAGCTATATAGGAAAGTACTAAAATAGCCTAGGCGCGTAAAGATAGTATGTATAAAGCGCGGAATAGGGAGGGAAGCCTAGTTATTTATAACTATAGTTTATTAGTAGAGCTAGTTCTATAAAGTGTAACTGCTTTAGGAGTAGGTATTATTATAGGGAACGTAAAGCTAGGAGCGTAAACTAGTAAAGAGTAGGAAAGAGAGTATAGGAGAGAGGAAGTAATAACGCTAATCTACTTTATATACATAACTCTAGTATAGGCTACTATATTACGTAACCTAAATAAGTATTTATATATTACATAGTAGGCAGTTTGTAATAAGTATACTAGCTATTTACCTTTATTATAAATGTATATAAATGTGTAGTAGTGAATACTAAGGCCCCTACATGGAATAGGATAATTAGTAAGAACTATTCTTATTGTAGTAGTGTACTACCTACTTATTAAGACTCTAAACTATACTAAAGGATCTATAAAGGGTAACATTACCCTTTATAGATTTACTTATACGTCTGTCCTAAGTAGTAGCAAGAATTATACTATCCCTTACGCTTAATTATTCCTCTTAATAATTATTACTTCTCCTATATTATCTATTAATTACTAGACTATCTACTTAGATCTAACCCTCTATGTTATTGTTATTAGTAGCTAACTCCTAATTTAATAGTATTTGGGTATAGAGGTACTAGATAGGATAGGTAACTATAGTAACTGCACCTAAACGTTAAGCTCTGCTAACACCCTTAAATATATCCGTAATAACTAACTTAATAAGCGTAAGGAGATTATCGCCCGTAGTAGTGACGATAATAACAAGTTTAACCTTAAGTAAGCCTAGGTTCTAGTTAACTATTACTTTTAGTTACTGTATAATATCCTTAAGTATACTTATATATAAGCTACCCTTAATATCCTTATTACTAATATAGACACAGAAATAGATGCGATTATATATACATAGACTATTATTAGCTAAGGTAAGGAAGTTAATAATAGGTTAATACTTAGGACCTATATAAGCCTAGGGTGTATAGTATAGGATTAAATTCTCTATAAGGTAGTTACCCGCGTCTAGCTTATAGAGGCGGATATAACGTTTAAGGTTACCTACGGATAAATATATTTTTTCCTTCGTACTAAGGGGCAGGTAGATTAGAACGGCACCTAGACGCTTAGCCCGCTCGTGAATAACTATTAAGGCGTCTTAATTAACCTTGTTAGCGTAGAACGTATCCTCTAGGAAGGTATAATAGTGCTTAATTGCAGCTACTACTAGATCCGTAGCTTGTTTTACGAAATCCTTAATAGTACCTATCTAAATACTATTAACCCTAATAGTATTGTCGTTAGGGAGTAGGGGTAGGACGTAAATATTAATAGTAGGCTACGCTTAGGACTAGAGTGTATATTAGCTACTAGAATAGTGTATGTTTTAATGTAGCTAAACGTATACTATTTAACGCTATAAGTGGGAACCGTCCTAGGGACGCTATAATATAACTCTTCTTATAGGGGCTACGCTTTAATATAAGAGAAGCTATTACTATATATATATTAGCTACGCTTATTCTACAAAGTGTAACTACTTAGGGAGTAGGTAAAACTTTAGGAAACGTAAAGCTAGGAGTATTAAACTAATAAGAAGTAGGAAAGAAAGTATAGGAGGGAGGAAGTAGTAATACCTATTTACTCTATATACATGACTCTTATATAGGCTATTGTATTACGTAACCTAAATAAGTATTTATATGTTGTATAGTAGGTAGTTTGTAATAAGTATACTAGCTATTTACTTTTATTGTAAATGTATATAAACGTATAGTAGTAAACCTAAAGGCCTTTATATAGAATAGGATAATTAGTAAGAACTATTCTTATTATAATAATATAACTACTTACTTATTAAGACCTAAAACTATACTAGAGGATTTGTAAAGTGTAACGTTACTCTTTATAGATTTACTTATACGTCTGTCCTAAGTAGTAGCAAGAATTATGCGATCCCTTGTACTTAAGCCTTCCTCCTTACTAATTATTACTTCCTTTGTATTATCTATTAATTGCCCTTTTATATACTTAGCGCGTTTGCTCTATATTATTAGTAGTTACTATCTTAGCTATTAATAGTATTTGGTTCTTAGGGTGCTAGATAGGACTGTTGAGTGTAGTAGTCGCTGCTTTATATTTAGCTGTACTAACGCTATCTTATGTCTCTACCTTAGCTAAGGAGAGGAGCGTAGCAATATTACTATCTAATATAGTATCTAGATAATATTCCTAGTTAGTAATAATAACGACGAGCTTAACTATAAGGGAGTATAGGTTCTAGTAAACTATATCTTCTAGTTAGTATATAGTGCTCTTAAGTATACTTATAAAGTAACTACCTTTAATATCTTTGTTGCTAATAAGGAGGTAGAGATGAATGCGATCGTACGTGCATAGACTAAGGTTAGATAAGTTAAGGAAGCTAATAATAGGGTTATGTATCGCGCCTATATAAGCCTAAGGTATATAGTATATAATAGTATTCTTAATAATATTGTAACCCCCTTCTATCTTAGGGAGTTAGATATAACACTTAAGGTTAGCTAGGGCTAGATATTTCTTTTCCTAAGAGCCTAAGGGTAATTAACCGCCCGTTGGGGTAGCTCCTAGATACTTAGCCTACTTATAAATAACTATTAAGGCGTCTTAGTTAACCTTATTAGAGTAGAACGCTTACTCTAGGAAACTATAATAGTACTTAATTACAGCTACGACTAGATCTGTACCCTACTTTATAAAGTACTTAATAGCACTAGTTGTAATTCTATTAATACTAGTAGTATTATCTTTAGGGTATAGGGTGCTATATAAATATTAATAGTAGGCTTAGCTAGGTACTAGAGCGTAGGTTAGCTACTAGAATATAGTATATTTCGCTGTAGCTAAACGTACGCTAGCTAATACTATAATTAGGAACTACCCTATGTATACTAGGACCCGTATCTTAGTATAAGAGCTAGGCTCTTAGGATATAGGGGAAGCTATTACTATATATCTATTAGTTATACTTAATCTATAAAGTATAATCGTACGTACGTAGTTAGTTTTAGGAGTAAGTGATCTAGGGTAATAGCTACTAAGCCTATAGGAGCTAAAATTTAAAAAGAGAGTATAGGAGAGATAGAGTAATAGCCCCTATAGTCTTTTTATATATAAGCTTACCTACGGACTATATATTACGTAACTAATATATATTTGTACGTAGTATACTCTTTTATCTAGTATACTATTATAATATACCCTCTTTAGATAGGCTAGTTAGAGGTAGGGTTAGGAGCTAGGGTATAGTAGGTAGGTTTCGTACTACCTAATATAGGGGTAGATAGTCTTTATTATTATAACTACTCTAAGTATATAAGTTAGACCGTGTTTATTAATCTATAAAGTATAAGGTTGCGATTTATAGATTAATAAAACCTTCTAGTAAGTAGTCACGCTGCTTATAACCTTAGATATAATCCTAATAGGTATCCTACTAGTAGATCTAAAGTAATAGGTATAAGGAGAGCGCTATAATCTAGGGGCTATCGCTAAAGAACTACTATTAAGAGTCTAAGTCTAAGCCTAAGTTAAACCTACTACCTAGAGGGGGTATCTATAAGGAATCCTTATTATAATAGGGGGTAGTGCGTATAAAGTGCCTATATAGCTAGGGGAGCGCGCGTGCTTTCTCTTTATTATAGTTATCCTGCTCTTCTTTATACGTACATTTAGAGTACGTAGCCCTAATCTAATTCTCCTATACCTCCTTATATTCTTTAGTAATCCCGTACCTTATCTAACGCTATTCTAATTCTAGTATGCGTATATATTCTACGTCCTTATCTACCTACTTATACTATACTATCTCTATTAGCTACTACTATTCCGTAAGTACTTACTTAAGGCGCTACTACTATTCCGCTAGTACTTATTCGCGTAACGCCTTTACGTTAGCAACCTACTATTTAATTACCTTAAAGGCATTAACGGATATTATTGCAGGGGTGCAGTGTATAGTTAATGGTAGTAGTTCTTAAGTACGTGCTACTAATCCTATATTTAGTGGGGTATATAGTTAGTGTGGTAGTAGGTAGGAATAGAGTAATAGGCAGGTAAGAGTAGTGCTCTTCTAATAAGGGACTTAATTATAGAATAGCTATTATTAATAAGCTTAGTTAGAAAGCGAGATAATACGAGTAGGAAGAGAAAGTTGTAGAAGGTAATAGGTAGGGTTAAAGACGTAGGATTAGTAAACCTACTAGTTAATCTATATTAGGTTAATATAAATAGATTAGTAGAAGAGATACCTAGTATATTTAGATTATAAAAGGTATGGTAACTTTACTTATAGTACAGTATAGGCTTAGCCTACAAAATATAATATTACTATTAAGCTCTATCCCTTATCTCTTACCTCTCTCTCTTACCTCTCTCTCTTACCTCTCTCTCTTACCTCTCTCTCTCACCTCTCTCTCTCTTACCTCTTTCTCTCTCACCTCTCTCTTTTATCTCCCTCTCTTACCTCCCTCTCTTACCTCTCTTACCTTGCTTAACTAGCGTTACATAGGAGTTTAGATACTTTCTTATACTATCTTTCTTCTTCTACCCTTATCTTCCTCTTTTATACAACCCTTATATTTTATACTATAATAAAGCTAACCTACGTTATACCTAATACTCTTAATAATAGCTATTTACTTAATATATATACTTCCGCAGCTATAGGATAGTATAGCTACTAAGACTAGGCTGCGAATCTACGACTATCTTATAGTTAATATAGCTACTAACACTGTTATCGCCCTAGGACTAGCTAATACATCCTACCCTTTAAAGGTTTATGTTAAGTATAATACCCTTAACCTTAATATAGGACTGCGCTAAGTATTAAAGATAATCTGCTTTAAGTTTAACTACTATTTAGAGAAGATTCTTAACAAAGTACTATTTGTAATAACGTAGGACCTATAGTTTTAATATGGGTATAATAGCCTACGTTTCCTATAATACTCTACCTAGTTTTATATCCTAGATAGTATTAAGAGCCCTAGTTATAAGAGCCTAATATACTATATATAAACCTAGCTGGGTATATTACTAGCTATTACTATTTAGACGAAGACAACGATTCTTAACGCGTAATTAAATAACTAGACTAGTAAGGAGAATACTATATACTAGAAGTAAGAGTTTATAACTATAAGCGAACTAGACCTTACTACGTTCTTAAGGTTTATATTTAACGTTACTAAAATAGATAATATTATTATCTAAGTAAAAAGGTAAGTAGAATTAGGTTTAATTAGGTTCTTATACGGTCCTATTGAAGACGATAGCTTAATACAGAAGTTTACTTAAGACGCTGCTGTATATATAAGTCTAGGACGCCTAATTAAGTTAAACCTCTTACTCCTAAGGTTTAACGACGCCTGCCTAGGCTTTATATTATATCTAATCCGCAATATTTATTATATTTTAGATAATAGATACGCGAAGGTTTTGGTTAGAGCTACTATATAGAAGATTAATAGTAAGGAATAGAATAGTTAGTTAGAAGGTATACGTAGAAGTGTGCACTAGATATTCCTAGACTATAAGGTACGTAATATACTAAATAAGGTATCTAATATACGAACACAGAAGCTAACTAAGTTAGAATCTAATTAATTAGGATATGCCTAGTTTGTATAGTAGTACGGACGAAGATAATATAATAGATAAGAGCGATATAGATAAAGGGCGTAAGATAGATAGGTAAACTAATTACTAAATAGTAGAGGATAACTTAATAGTAGTAAGGATATTATCCTTTACGCTATTAAAGTGAGCAAAATTAAAAGAAGTAGGTATATAAAAGTTTATTCTATACTAAGGAACTAGGATTAGATATTACTTGTCTATAGGATATTATATCCTATATAGTTATAGATATATAAAAAGTTAATTATTTACTATTTATTTATAGTATTAGCTATAACATCCTTAGTTAGGTTTCTACCCTATATCCGAATTTTATCTCTTATCTCTTATCTCTCACCTCTCTTACTTATCTTACCTATCTTAATTCACTTACCTATCGTACCTATACTACCTCTCTCGCCAATCCTCTTTCTACTATTAAACAGAAGCTAGGCACTATAATAGGGTAGTTTAACTATATTATATAGGCATAAGGATAGGGATCTGCACACGAGAAAGTACGCGGTTTAATATTTAACTCTATATACTAGATTAAAATACTAATTAGTACCTACTACTATACGTTCTCTCCCTCTATACTATAAATACTTATCCTACTAAGTATAACTTTATACTTTACAGATTAAGTAGGTTAATAGTAGATAAAGGGCTAATAGATTGATTTACCTTATACGTAAGTCTCTTCCTCTTCCTCTTCCTCTTAGATAGGCTCTAGGGTAGGGGTCGTAAGATTAATAATATTACTAAGCTTTATTTTCTCTATTTAATAGTGCGTTAGCCTAGTTATAGGTAGTGATATAGTAAAACTTACTAGTAGTAAGGTAATTAGACGTAGCCTTAATTAAGTTTTTAAGTGCGGAGATACTAAGTACTAATAGGAAGGTCTTAAGGGCAGCCTAGTTTATAGTAACTATGGGATTACTAATAGCTCTACTAACTAGATATTTATTAGTAAAGCTAGGCTTAGAAGGGGTAGTAGACTTACTCTTAGCTATAAACTCCTTAAAGGTATATTTACTATTTAGTAAATTAGTACTAGTGCAAACGGCCTTAGAACTAGTAGGGTAATAGGGAGCTATTATAGTAGATATAGATGATAGTAGATAATATAGGTAGCTTAAGATTAATAGTAGAATATAGTGTTTACTAGAGTAATTAGTATAGTAGTAGAGGGGAGTAGGCGTTAGTATATATATATTAAAGGCTAAGCCCCTAGCGCGTTTGTAGATTATATAAGTATCTTAATTAGGAAGTTAGCGTGAAAGTAGGCGAAGGCACGACGTATAGTAAGGATAAGGGAAGTAATAAGGTATACTCTATTATAATAGTAAATACGCTAGTAGTTATCTATAGGACTAGATTCTACTAAGTTCGTCTATACTATCTAGATATAATAAGGGAAATAGCTAGTAAAGAGTAACCTAACTAGATAAGATAAAGGAAAGGTTTAGTAAAGAAGTTAGGTACTATATACTATACTAATTACTATATAGGGGTATATTATATAGAAAGAGACTAAACTTTTTAGGAGAGAACTAATAAAATGAAATGTAAAAAAAAGGCTAAACTAAGTCTTCCTCCCATAACGCGCAGAATTAAGTAAAAAAAAGAAAAGAAAAAAGAAAAAAGAAATTAAGAACTTTAACCCTTAAACCTAATCCTGCTATTAATGCTACGCGTAGTACATAGTAGTTAGCACTCTCTTCTTAATCTACAAAGTGTAACGTTATTATTTATAGATTAGTTAATACCTATATAGCTCTAACACTCCTACGCTAGTATCTCCTTAGTTATTACTCTAGCGCTTACTCTTATTACTACGTGTAGTACGCCGTAAGATAGGCGTTATCTTAGAAACTATATTTAATTCTATTAAGTTAGACTACCCTTTAGTATTATTCTTTTACTTTGCTAGAGTAGGCTTCTATTTAGTATAAGCGTTCTACTATCTATTACTCTTAGCTTTCTTCTATTTTAGACTACTAGGTGTAGGGGTACTACTACGTGTCCTCTTATAGGAATTTAGTAAAGAATAAGAAGTAGGAGCGCTTAATAGCGTTACTAGGGTACTATTTATAGGATTAGGTAGGAAGACTAGTGGCTTTATATCTGTATAAGTATAAAGTAATTTATTGCTATTTAGCGGCGCGTTAGATTCGAAGGTTTAGTAACTAGTTATCTGGCTTAAGATAGAAGAGGGAGCTTAAGTTATAGTGCGCGAACTGCTCTTAGTAGGCGTTATAGTTGGGATTATTTGGTTATATCTAGTCTAGGTGTTGTTAGTAGTAGTAACTCTGAGTTTTAGATTATTTCCGCCTATAGTGCCCTTAATAGTAGTGCCTATTACTACGTTAAAAGCTTAAAGATAGAAGTTGTAAATAGAAATCTTCTTAATCTCGTATAGGTTAAGTTTCTTAAAGTCTTTAGTCTAGTCGTTAATAAGGCCTCCGCACTAGCCCTTAATATATTATAGTATTAACTTAGGAATTTAGCTACTACTGCCCTTACTATTACTAAATAGTAATATAGCTATACCTAGTAGGGTATTCTTCGTTATGTACGTTAGCTATGTGAGGTTATATGTCGCCTTAACGTATAATACTAGGATTAGATACTCGTGTTTATTACTAAGGTGGATAAGGTAGCTACTAGCCTATACCTAAATAGACTATAAGGGTAGTAGAGAGAAGGTAATAAGTATATAGTATTAGAAGTAGAGGTTTATACTACTATTTAGGTAGTACGATAATACTAGTGCTTTAATATTACTATTATCTACGAAGTCTAGGTTGTACTTAGCCTAGTAAGCGAGGGGGGTGTTAAATTAAGTAATATAGTCCTCTTTATCCTCTCCTTTTATCTTCGCCATTATAGTATGTGCGCGTACGCTGAGGATACGTAGGATAACAGTAATAAGTATCTACTTAAAGGGATTATTTGCGAACACAAGCACTTTCTTGTTGCGGATATTAACTAAGTTGCTAATAGCCGTAAGGAATGCCTTAAAACGCGGAGATTTATTAACGAATAGTATAATAAGGGTAAGGAGGGGTATATTAGCTACGCTAGTATACTACTTATATAACCTAATATCTATTCCTATTACTACTATACCCTCTAGTATATTAGCTATAAGTATACAGAAGAATTTTGTATTAGCTTCCTTAGTGCCCTCTAGAAATAGGCGCCTATAGAGGGCGAGCTTAAGGTTCTCCTTACTACTATTAGGGTTATCCTAGTTATCCTCTACGTACGTTATAGGTTCTTCTATCTTACTAGCGTTAGGTACGTAGTTATTAGGAATAGTACCTATTATATCTGCGTTACGTGATACGCGTATATGTAGGATATTACGCGCAAGTAGGAGGAGGGGGTAAGCTGCTACTAAGGAGAGTACGCGTGCGCTGTAGCTGTTTATAAAGACCTTACTAGGGTTATTCTTATTAGGTATAGGGAGCTATGAGCCCTATAGTTTAATAAGCTTCTAATAAAGAGCACTTACTTCCTTATCTATTTAGAGCTTTAATATATAGTAGTAGGCACGTAGTATACTCTATCTAATAACGTGCACATTATAACTATAGGGGGCGCGCTAGGTCGTAGGGGGTAATCTCGCATAATGATTAGTAGTCGCGATAGATTATTAGCTGGGACTAGATAAGTAAGAGGCGCTATCTAATCTTAATAGGCGCTAGGTTAGCCTTAACTACGAACTACTTGTATATAGCGACTGTAAGTATAAACCTTATATTATTAGGCTGTAAAGGTAGTCTATACTAGTTAACCTTATAAGGGTTAAGAAGGTAGTTATTATAGTTATTAGGTTTAAGGATATGCTAGTGCGCTACGATATTATTATAGGGGGGACTAGATAAAGGAAAGGAGGCTAGTAAAGTTAGCGTATTTGTTTAGAATAGGCGTTGCTATTAGGACTAGCGTCTACTTAACCCTAAGCTAGTAGATAGTATACGAAGAGTATAACTTAATACCTAGTAAGAAGGTTAGTAGAAGTATCTATAAAGTATAACTATACAATTATACCTTTACTATTTTAACCTTTATCTAGGTATACCTTATTAAAGAGACTGTATAGATTAAAGGGTGCGTACTAGTTAGGTAAATGTTTAAAATAGGGAGGACTAAATATATTAGCCTTACCTATGGTATTGTTCTTAGCCTTAGTTTAGTAGTCCTTACACGTAAGGGGGCTGTTACGCGAGTGTAGAGTGGCATAGGATACGACGATAACGGCCTAGTAGTTACGCTTATTATCTATTTTAAATAACGTATAGTTATAAGTTATAGTTTTGGATATACGGATAATGCCCTCTAGTATAGTATTACTACTACGTCTGCTACTACTATATAGGTATATATTAAAGACTTCGCTAAATAAGCGGAACTCTATAGTAATCTACTTTATTAGGTAGGGTTATATTACAATAATAAGAGGGTGTAGGGGAGCTATCTTCTTAAGCGACTCCTACTAGCTATTATTGAAGAGAGTTTAGATTATAGCCTTATAATTATTAATACCCTATAGCAAAATATTAGTAGGGTTAAAGGGGTTTACAAGAATAATTACGAGATTAAGGATCTATAAAGTATAATTATATCTTTAATCTAGAGAATATAATAAGCTATTATACTTTCTAGAGTAAGAACTTATACTTAGTAGACTAGTAATGGATAGGGAGTACTTACTATAAGATAAGTAGTAGTAGTAGTAAAGGTCTTGCCTATACCTACTATATTACATAGGAGTAGTCTATACAAGACCCCTTTAGTAGCTGCTTCTAGGGATATACCTTTCTTTATATTTAAGAAGTATTTCTAAGCAGCTTCCCCCTTCTTCTTTTAGATATGCTAAGCCCTATTTATTTACTACTAAGTTAGGAATATGTGTTTAGCTTAACCTAGGATTACTAGCTTAGTACGTCTAAAGATCTTAGCGCCGTTTAGTACTTCCTTATAGTTTATTAGCTAGTAGCTGCGGTTATCTATCTACTAGGCGGTGGTTTTGTAGCAAATACGGGTATCTGCAATAACCTCTGGCTTAATACTAACCTTAGGAATTACGTTACCCTAGTTATCTAGTACAGCTCCCTCTAAGCTACGCTCCTTAATAAGGTTACGTATAAAGTCCGTACCTAGCTTATCTAAAGACTCCCTCTATAAGTCTAGTAATCTAACCTAGCGCCTTATAATAACGCGAAGGGTTCTTATATAGCCTTAGCAGAACTTTAGGCCTTTATTCGTTTCCTTAAGCGTAGGACTAGTAGCCTCTAGCGCTTAAGAGTAAGGCGTAGAAGATAAGGCTATATTAACTATTACGCCTCTAGTAGTAGTATCTAGAGCTACTACTACGTTAGACGCCTCTATTATAGTAATATCTTCGTCCTTTATAATAGGATTATTAGTTAAGGATCTAGCGTTATCTAGGTTAAATAACTAGGTAGGGATCGCGCGGGTAAGGGGAATAATCTTAGACTTATCCCCTACGGGATTAAAGGAGGGCTACTAATTAGAGGTAATGTTACTATACTCCTAGTTAGTTAATTTAAAGTACTATAGACGTTTAGTTAGGTTATAGGGGTAGCCTATGACCTAGCCTTCTTTAAACTAGGTAGCTTTAGGGTTACTTTCGTATAGGGTGTAGTCTAACTTTAGGTAGGGTAATATTGTTACTATCTTACCTATGGGTGCTTTAACGTTAAGGCTAAGCCTAGATATAGTATAAGCGTTATTAGCCTTAGTACTAGGAGTAGGCTCCTCTTAGTTATTCTTATTATCTGAAATATCCTTACTATTATTAGCGTCCTCTTTACCTAAACCTAGGTTTAGAGACATGGGCACCGCGAATAGTACTACTAACTTAGATAAATTAGGTATCTTTTGCGTAGTAGGCTTAGGGACTGTAAGGAGGGTAGGGTTAATATCTAGCGTAGGTGACTCTGTTAAGGGCTCTTACTAACGCACGAAAACTTTTAATAGGAGGTTTAGCCTTAGGGCAGCGCGCTTCCTCTGCTTACTAACGTGTCTGTAGGCTTAGAGGAGAAAATGTACGCGGTTTAGCTGGTATATTTAGGGTAAGGGTAAATAGCTAAACACTCTGTACCTATTGCTAAATAGCGTATACGCTAGGTTATAGTAGCTATAAGTAACTAGCTGCATGTATTACGTAGGAGGACGTTTAATAAGTTATGCTAAGGATTAGAATAGGAAGTTACTACGCGTCTTGTGGGCTAGGTAGATAGTGTCTTTAATAGTCTTTAGTTAGGGAGTTGTAAACTCTAACTTGTTACGGCCCTTCTTAAACGTTTTGATAGCTTTATTGTACTTATCTAGGGCTATACTAAGTATATTGCTATTAGTGTACTTGTTACGTAATATACGCTTACTCTCCTTACTAAAGTACTTAGCTATAGAGTCCTAGGATCGTACTTTAGTTAGGATAGGTTCTTTAAGCTTAGGGAAGTATGTAGTGCCTACCTTAATCTTCTCTTACGCGTCCTTATCTATGTTAAAGGGACGAGCTAGTTCCTACTATATAGCCTCTTCTTAATCTTTAGTTAAGTAGGTAGGGCCTGGTTTAGGGGCGCTCCTTAGAATCTTATCTAGGTTATCTTTATTTAGGGTACTAAGCGCTAGAGGAAGTAAAGGTATAATAGGCGAAAAGGGAGGGGCTAAAGGGGTCGTAGCTAGAGGTGTCGTAGCTCTAGGCTTAGCCCTATTACGGACTAGGGTAATATCTAGGTAATAGTTAGTAGTAGTTAATATATAGGGTGTAAGGACGATAAACTAGGGAAAAGAGAATAGTACTTAGGTAGTTATACTAAGCGCTAACTATTTAATCTATAAAGTGTAATATTATACTTTATAAATTAATAGTTATTATGCTAGGTATATACCTTTACTATGTTATAGTTTATAGATTAACTAGTTTTAATAGGACGAGATTAGCGTAGGACTATAGGCGTTTGTATATCTATGTATTAGATTATTACTAGGCTAGGAAGATAGTGTAGTATTAGGGATATAGTATAGTAATTAGTATATAGATAAGTTTGTACTAGATATAAAGAGTAAACGTAGTTATATAACTAGATATATTAATCTAGAAAGTGTAACCTAAGTCTAGATCTATAGTAATAGTCGCGAATCTATAAACTGTAACGCGTAGAAGGAGTTAATAAATACTAGGTCTAGAAAGTATAACTACTGTAATTTAACGTACCTGCTATTTATATAGAGCTAGCTACTATAGGTAAAGGTAAGCCTTACGGAACTATTACCTAAATTAGCTGCTGTAGCTACTATATACGCGTGTTTCTAGACTTACTTATATAGCTATAGAGCTGTAGAAAATATTTATTTTAAGTAATTAAGATTGCTAGGAGTAAGCGCGCTTAAGTGATAGCTATAGGATAGCTAAAAAGATTATTATAGTATAGTAGAGGAGAAAAGAAAAGTATAGTAGTAAGAGGATTTGGATCTAGTGCGCGTACTAAGATAATATAGCCTTACTTAGCGGCGGCCTATATATTAGTTATATTTACTAGATTAACTATATTAATATGGGGATTACGAAGGGTAGATTATATAAGCTACTTATAATATAGTAACTACGTAGTCGTAGTAGCTCCGTTAGATATCTAATACTACTTAGATAGGGTAAAGTAGGTTAGTATAGATAAAAGTTAGCGTATAGAACTTTAGTAGGATATAGAATATACTATAATTAGAGTTTCACTGTAGACGTCGTTATACTTTCTAGACTTAATCTAATTCTTACTATTTAAACTACGAGTACGTCCTACTTACCCTAATTTAGTATCTTAGCGTCGCCCTATAGCTTCTTCTATAGTAGTTACTTGTATTACTTACTATTATGCGTGAAGAACGTCTCTATAAGCTAGTTAAGGTTATAATAGATATAGCCTACTAGCTTCTCTATCCCTAGATAGATAATATAAGAGAAGTACTTATAGAAGTCCTCTTTCTTTATACTATTATATTCTCTACTACTCTCTTCTTCTATATAGGTAAGCTATACTATCTTTACCCCTATATAGTGTTCCTATAGAATAGCCTAGTAGTCTATTACGATATATAGGTAGGTATAAGGCCCCTTTATTAGGCTGCTCCTAATATAGTTAGTGTTTAGGTTACGCTACCTTATATAGTACGTTAATAGTATAAGGTATAAGAAGCACTATAGTAAGCCTAGCTTATTATTTATAATATTAACGCGATAGTACTACACTAGTTAGTTTATCTAGCTAGCCCTATCTTAGCATTTACTCTTACTGTAGTTAAATAGGTAGTAGTTTATAAAGCAGTAAATGTAGTACTCCGTCTAAAACCTAGCTATATAGTTAATCTCCCTATTAAGCTCGTATACTTTATATTTATTATCCCTTAGCTAAGCCGCGTAGTTATAGTCTATTTCTTACTAGTATTGTGCTACCTTTAGCGTAGCCTTTAATAACTGTAACGTAGGAGACTCTAGCGCCTTATAGTTATACGCTAGTAGAGTATTAGTAGTCTAGCTAGTAAATAGTAGGAGATATATACCTTAGCTGTAGTTGCGTTTACTAGAGGGTTTTAGGGACCCTTTAAATAGGGTTAGTGTCTAGAAGGCTAGGGCACGTTAGGTATTATAGTATACTACTATTGTATAAGGGGGCTAGGTTAGTATTGCGCTAGGGGAACGTCTCCCTTATACGCCTATTATTCGCATACTAGTTATAGGCGGCGGAGAAGATAGTAGGTACTAGTCTAACTCTACTATATAGCCTAGGCCGCTAAGGGGAGTTAAATATAGGTATAAAGAAGGAGTAGCTAGGTATACTTTAGTTACTAGCTGCCCTAGATCTATAGGCGCTATACGCATCTTTAGTATAGGCGTCTGGAAAGTACCTTATAGCGTCTAAGGTATACAAATATAACTGGATTACGTAGTAGTATATAGCTAGGAGTAATAGACGTTGTATTTTTCCTTATTTAGCTAGTAAGACTATTGCTTTGTATCTCTATTAAAGTACGCGTCTATAGTAATATAGTAATACTATTTTAGTTTAACTATCTCTTATAGAAGATTCTATATTACCCTCTAGATAGGCGGTTCTACGCTATTAAAGAAGGAGAATAACCCTTAACCTAGGAGGATACGCGTGACATAGGGTTAGCTATTATAACCTACTTACCTATAAGCTTGTCTGTGGGTAATAGGGTTATCTAGCTTACCTACTTATAGTATAAGCCTAATATTAAGGACGTTAACCCTAGAATTAAACGCAATTGTAGTAATAAGGATACTATCTACGGACTATAGAAAACTATTCTAAGCTATGTCTCTCTCCTCCTAGCTTATCTTACTATAGTAGCCGTAGTAGTTAAGTTACTTACTTAGCTACTCTACTATATGTGTAGTAGGGATATAGACTAGTATCTTACTATACTATACCTATTACGTAGCTATATACTTAGCTAACTTATTAACGTTACTCTAATAGGGTTTTCTTTATTCTAGGGTAATAACCTTATAGCTAATATTAGCCTAAGATATACTCTCTTTATACGTCTATACTCTCGTATTTAAGTATAGGAGATAGTACGCCTCCTCTTATAGGCTTACTAGTATAGTTACTAATAGAAGCGTAATAGGCGTAACGTAATAGACGACGTTGCGAAGCTATAGTAGTATTAGATAGTAGGATAAGTCTAGGAGTAAGACGTAGTAGAACTTATCCACTACAATACGCTCTAGGAGACCTTAGTCCCTCCTCTAAGCTACTATACTAATAAATCTTTCCTTACCTAGATACTCTAGCATAGCTAGTACTACGTAGGCAGTTTTATTAAATAGCTCTAAGCTAACTATAGAAGTAGTAATACTACGCTCTTAGTACTTTTAGAGGATATCTATCTTTAATACTACTAGGGGCGTAATAATAAGGGTTTAATTATACCTTAGATAATAGGCTAGTAGGAGGAACGAAAAGCTCTTCCTACTACCTATACTAGTAATATAGGCGACTACTAGCTTACTACGTAGGATATCTTCTACTACGCTTCGCAGTATCTTCTATATAGGGCGAAACGTAAAGCTAAAATTTTCCTTTAGTAGCTACGGCACATTAATCCTACCTCGCGCGATTAACTATTACGCTAGATAATTCTTAGCTATAGTATCTAACTTTACTTTATTATTATTATTAAAGGCCTTAAACTATAGCGTCTAGTACTAGGACTTTAATACCTATAGATACGCCTTTAGCGTAGTAGTAGTAGTGCAAAATATATAATATATCTCTAGCGTATATACTACTTGCGTAGTAGTTACTAGGTAGCTAGCTTATATCTCCTACGATTCTACTTCTACCTTATCCTTAAGTTCTTCCGCTTCTTTATCCGTAACCTAATAAACTTAGCTAGACTTATTAGGGTTTCTAAGTTTATCTAATATCCTACTAAACGTAATAATAAGATAGCGTATAAGGTTAATTATAAACGCTACTCTTAGGATCTGCTTAGTTATTTGTTGCAGAAGGCTTACTAGTAGTAGGGAGTTCTTAGGCTAGGCGCTACTTATATCTAGCTAGAGGAAGCTGCTATGCGACTAGTAGTAGTGTTACCCGCAAAGTTTAACTAGTTATAGTTTAGTTAGTAACTTATAGAATAGCTGTACTAACTAAAGATACTAGACTAGGAGTATACTTACTTACTAAGGGAGGAAGTAGTAGATTATCTTAATACTTTTATCGTAATAGTAGCCTTTATAGTACTAGGGCACTAGTGTAACGTGCCTATTAAATATAAAAATGTTACGTTATTCGTTATTTACTATATTCTTATACTATAGGTTAGTTAATTTAGTGCCCCTTATAGGCTACCTGCTAGTAACGTAGACTAAGAGGAGAAGTAGGTTTAGATACTATTAAATAAACCTGCTGTACCTCTCTACTTAGTTATAGTCCCTAAGGTTAGTTATAGTAGTCTTATAATACTATCCTACTATAATAGCTACAAATATCTTATCCTATAATACGCTCCGCCCGTAGTTTAGAGCCTACTAGTTAGGTAAGAATAGGGAGTAGCCTAGGGTATAGTTATTAGGGTTATATTAGAGAGTATCCTAGGGGATTGTAGGTAGGTTATTAAGCTGCCTAGAAAACGTAATCTTCGTAAGTAAAGTAGTTACTTCCTCCTATAACTTCCACACATACTATACAAAATTATTAAAGGATAGTAATACGTTATAGTAGGTAAGCGTAGAGCCGTTCTACTATATAAAGGCGTCTATTAAATCCCTATACTAAATGCGGCTAATATATTAACTAGTTAAGATAAGCTAACTTATTAGCGTTGTATAGGCTGTCGTAAGGTAGTTGTATACCTATAAACGGAACTTATTATTATAGCTTTAATTACGTGCCTTAAGTAGCCCTGCCTCCTACGCGGCTTTCTACTCTTCTTCCTTATAGAGTAGTTATACTACTTCCTATACCTTAATAGCTACGTTAATAGCTTCTACCTCTATACGTAGGGGCGCGTCTCTAGCTTAGGTAAACTTATCCTAAAGTTTCTAGTAACTAGTAAAGCGCGCTAGTTTCTTAAAGGTAGACACTTTAGTCGCGAAGGAATAGTTAGGGTAGAAGTTATCCTATTTAATGTCTATAGTAATAAAGGTAAGTATAGTAGGAAGAGCTAGCTGCGCTTTAGTATAGGTACTAGTCTACTCTAATAGGGCTATCTAGAAGTCATAGTAGAGCGCCTTAAGATTATTTAGGTTAGTACGCTTATACTATAGGTTAATGTCTTTAAATATAGTCTATAAGTAGAGGTGCTCTCTTATAGCTACCTACGCTACTTCTTATTAATAAGAAATAGTTAGAGTAGCTAGTATACGTATACTACCCTTATATACCTAGTAGAAGAAGGTAAATACCTTTATAAGGCCTTAGGCGTAGCGCACGTTAAATAACTAGTAGTAGTATAGTAGATAGGTAGGTAACTCCTACGCTATACCCTCTTACATAATATAGAGATGCGCTTACTATAACGTACATACGACGTTATATTAGTATACTAGGACTATACTCTTTATAGTTATCTAAAGGTACTCTAGTTTAGCTGTCTTCGCTAGGCTAGTATATACCCTAATTTCCTCCTACGCTATACTCTACACGCTTACTTAGAATCTAGTATATATAAGGTAGGGGTTAGTCTATTACTTACTAGTAAAAGGTATAAGAGCTATAACTACCTTAGACTCTACTACGCCTTTTGCTTCCAATTCAATAAACTAGGCCTTAAGTCTAGCTATAGTAGATTATTTTGCGATAAGACTCTTATAGGTTATATTAGTCGTAGCGTAAGTACTATCTAATATACTTACCTCCCTAGTATTAACGTTAGGGGAGAGACTATAGATAACTATAGTAGGGAGGTATACCTTAAAGTATAATATAGTATAGTTAGGCTCCCTAGTAGTGCTCTTATTATCTTTAGCTCTCTTAAAGAACTATTAGCTAGTACCTACGCGCTACTATTTATTCTACTACTCTATAGTCCTATACTACCTACTAGTAGTAGGTTTGCTTCGTACGAGCTTTTAGTAGGCTTCTTAAAGATAATATTATATATTAGGCTAGGCTAATACCCTAGTGCAGATCTTCTTATAGTAGACGTAAATTAGTAAGTTATAGTATATAGTAAGGCCCTTAATAGGTGCGATAGGCGTAGAGGGAATCTCTACGTTACTATAGTTCTAGTATAGCTATACCCTTATATACTATCTACTTTATCTTATATCTACTTCTTTATAGTATAGGAAATATTAGAAGTATATTTTAATGAAGTATACTACTATACTATTAGGACGTAAGCAGTATTAATAGAGGGTATAGATAATAACCTAGTACTCTACATTAAAGGTAAGATAGGAAACGTTTAATATAGTAAACTAGAGTAATAATTATAATTTTATAATAAAAAGGTTTAGATATATATAGGAAGGAAGGTAGGATATATCTGTTTTTAGGGGGATTTGGCTCCTACTAGGCGATCTAAATTAAGAGGTAGCCTACTATTTTACTATACGGAGCTGGTCTACTAGGGGCGCGCTAGTATTAATTAGTATATACTTAGTTACAACGCGTTACTAGGTAGTAGTGCTTAAATTATACTATCTACTAATACCTACAATCCCTAGTAGTAAACCTATTATAGGCTACTATTATATTACCTCTACTACTTCTTAATATTTAACTAGATAATATAAGTAAAGGGTAGGATATACCTAAGGTAGTATAGGTAGTATATAACGCCCTTACTATAGTAGACGCTACTATCTATAGAAAACTACTAGATAACTATAAGCTAATAGAAGTATTCGTAGCGTACTTACTATATTATACGTTGTAGTAGATATACTATTAAATAAGTAGGCCTTAGTTATTTAAGGTTATATAACGTATATATGATTTTCTAGAAAATATAGTGTTAGTAGCTCCTTCTCCTTAGTAAATAGGGGGAAGATGAGGAGGAGGTTACGTAATCTGTAGATAATATCTAGTAAGGTACTAAGAGGAAGTAGACCCCTAAGGAGAAGACTACTAGGTAGGCGAATAAAAGTATAGTAGATAAGATAAATATAGCGTTAGTATAGACTATAGCTAGTATATAAGACTAGAACTAGGCTAAGGACTCTATAACCTTATTAGATAAATAATTACGATATTAAACTTTTACGTCTAAGTTACCTAGTGTAGGTATTGAGACTATTACTATAATAATTAATAATATAGTAGCTATAGGTTTAATAGAGGTTATTAAAGATTAGAGGGCTATCCTAACCGTATAGAAACGCTAATATAAGAATAATAAAAATCTATTTAAGCCTATTATAACACTAAGGCTACCTCTAGTTACTATAACTTAAAATAGTGGGGGTAACGGGCAGGATACCCTACTAGATAGGAGGATTATCAACTTATAAGGGCTAGACTTAGGTAAGCTAGATAAGGTTAGGCTTCTCCTATCTAAGATAGAAGCCTTTATTAACTATTTTAAGGACGTGTAGAAGACGTAGGTTAATAGTATTACTAATAAGATAATATACTGCTAGAAAATAGACTACTTCTACGAGCTATACAAAGACTTAGAGAAGAAGGTCTAAAGAAGAGTAGGGGGGTCTAGGTAGAGGGGAAAAAGCTATAGTAATATAGTAAGGGAATATCTTTTTACGCTAACGTACTAGAGTACTCTAGGCTACAAAGCTTCTAAGGGGAAAGACGCTGCCTATTAGAAGTTATTTTCGTAGTAGTTAGACTAGGGGAAATAGTGGAATAAGATAAAGAAGTAATTTAGGTTAGTTAGGATATTTATGCTGCTGCCTTAAAGTCGTATTTCTAACGCATTTATTAAGTCCTATTTAACTTAGCGTTGTGTAGGATAGTAGATTAAAATGATAGTGGAGTACAATCCTAACGCGGCGGACTTAGCTATAAGGATAGAGCCCCTATTCTTAGCCTATATAGAAGGGAGTATACCTCTTCTAGTATTCTCTTTCTTAGAAACTATAGATAATACTTACGTAGAGTCGCTAAGGGCTCTCTTATCCATGATTAATACGTATTTAACGTAAGGTATAGACAGATTAAGTGTAGTTCCGTTATCCGCGTAGGTGTAACTTATCTAGGATAGTAATAATAGTAGTAAGGACCTAATAGAAGAATAAACCTATTTCTCTTTTCTAGTCTAGTTAATTATATTTTAATAATATGTTATGCGTGGATAGTAATAATACCTACTTATGTACGTGCGCTTTATATCTTATGCGCTATATATAATCTACTATATATTATCCTTTGTTAGAATAAGATATATAGCTTACGTAGCGTGACTAATAATATATTAAGTCTAAAGAGTGTAACTTCTTTATATAGTAAATATCTTAGCGCGTCCTGCATAGTAGACGTTAAATAGCTATTATTTAGTTTTACTATCGTGTATAATCTTTAGAAGGTAATGAGTAGTATAGATTATTTAGTCTAGGAAGTGTAATATGATACTTATAATTTATAGATCTACTACTACTAGGTTAGATTATATATCTTAATTTAAGTCTATCTAAAATATTAAAATAGTTTATAGTGACCGCTACCCTAATTCCTGTCCTTAGTTTTTGATTCCTATCCTTAGTTTTCGATTCCTATCCTTAGTTTTCGATTCTCGTCTTTAGTTTTCGATTCTCATCCTTAGTTTTTCGATTCCTATCCTTAGTTTTTTGATTCCCGTCCTTAGTTTTTTGATTCTCGTCTTTAGTTTTCGATTCTTGTCTTTAGTTTTTTAATTCCTGTCTTTAGTTTTTCGATTCCCGTCCTCGCTTTTTTAATTCTCGTCTTATCTATTACTTAGTAATATCCTACACTAGTATCTAATTAGTTAGTATTACTATGCACAGGCTATATTTTTCGATTCCTGTTAGGAATTGATACTCTAAATATATATATAGTTATATAGTTTTAATATTTATATATAGCCTAATAGAAACCTAAATCTAGTATAATATATTTTTATATATACTATAGTTACTTTATATACCTATAATATACTATATAATATATATAACTAGGTAGTACTATATAACTACCTTTTAAATATAAGTATAATACCTATATTTATATACTATCTTAGGGAATTTAGTATTCCTCTCTAAAAACTTAGTATTCCTATTTTTTTAGTATTCCTTACTAAGAATATAACCTAGACCTAACCCTTCTATACTAATACTTTATACCTAGATTTAAGTATAGCTATAATATTATACCTTAATATTATACCTTAATATTATACCTAGATTTAAGTATAGCTATAATATCGTACCCTAATAATATACCTACTATAATTATATACGTACTAGTTTTTAATAATAATAGACTATTATTTAGAATCCTAATATATATAGGTTTATCTCCAATACTACTAGGTGTTAACTAGTAGGGAGAGTGGGTAGTTATGGGCATTAATAGCCCTACCTACGAGATAATACACTAGTCTGTTAATTAGCTGCTTAACCGCGCCGCTCCAACGCAGAGGGTGATAGGCTACACGCATAATCCTATGCGAGACTTGTAATACGATCCTGGCTGGGCCGTGTAGCACTAACGTGATTATTCCGCGACGCTGCCTGAGGAGCCACTGTCACAATTCGAACTAAGTGTAATTAAAACCAGCCAGAGGATAGACGAAGACAATGTCAACATGCAATTCGCTAAGAATGCTATACCTGAAACTGCGCTGGTGAGCCTGGGCCAGCAGTTAAATCATACACCATTGCAACAGCATTTGCTAGCAAAGGCGTTACGCTAGTGACACTATACGATCCTGTAACTATATAGGAGCCATACCCTTAGCTTAGTCTGTACCTATAACCTCAGACGCAACCACAAGCTCAAGCCTAGCACGTGGCACACTCAACGCAGCCAAATCCGTCAAGATCCGTCGAATCCGCCCCACAGTCGACCTCCCTCTGGCAGCCCGCAATTCAAATCTGGCAGGATAGGTATCTAGGTATACAGCTCTATCAACTATTCCTGCCAGAAGATGCGTGTTACGAGTTTAGTAATGGTGTCAGGATCCGGACAGACGGTGGCTCCATGATCAAAGGGCCGAATACACCCTCCTTAAACACCCATCTACGGCGTGGCAGCCTGCAAGCGAAGCGTGGAAGGCGCAGTATCCGACTGTCCTGAATTTGCGGATGCGATGGAGCAGAGAGAACGATTGTTGGGAGTTCTCTAATGGCGTAACAGTACCGCAGGGCATTAGGAGACGGTAAGCAATGACGGTCTTTCTGGGGTCCCGACGTTCTAACTTACAGAAGCTACCATCTTCCTTAAGACCAGCGTAAAGAGGCTAACTTGCCAACCTCAGTACTCCGCAACTCTAGGGGATGAGATACCAGCCATGGGCTATCTGATTCTCTTACTAAATTAGTGTATACTTAGCATGAAAGATTGCGCTGCAAAACCTACCAGTATCCTTTCATTTTTTCCACAAGCTTCGCTCTCGCCATGACACCTAGCTGGTCAAGGCTCGTCGTGCCCATGATCTCTATTACAGACATCTCAATGCCGATCTTCTGCCTAATCCAATTCCTGAGCTCGATTGTAATCAGTGAGTCCACGCCAAGCGCTGTAACCGACATCTGAAGGTTTGGCTCCTCCTCTAGCAGCATGAAGCCAAGCAGCGTCTTTCCGATTGACTTGGCGAGAAGCTGCGCGGATTGTGGCGAGTCCAGTAAGGAGATATTTCCTCTGGCGTCTCGAAGGAAGCGCTTCAACTCGTCCCCATTGGATGACGTTGTGATATCCGAGGTGCCTTTGATATCGTAGGCCGAGTTTCGATATGCTAGGAAGCGTGGGTCACGCTTCCAAAAAGTGCGATTGTTGGGCGCAGAAAGTGGAAGTGTGGACCGAATTCCGAGACCGATCTGGCTATGGTTGACGAAGTTAGTCGAATGCAGCGAACTAGAAGGTGGACGCGACCGCTGGAGCATGAGTTGAATGGCGTCCAATAGTTGTTTCTCCTGTAGGGTGTGAATAGCCGTCGCTCGATACATATCTAGCTTCTCAGGATGTTCTGGCAGATATCCTACGTCTTCCATGACGCCAATGTTCACTGTCGAGCAGGGTAAGCCCAGGGAGTGGCGATATTGTACGAAAGCGTCGAGGAAGGTGTTCCCGGCCGCATAGTTTGACTGTCCGCGTTGACGGCCCATGGAGCTTATTGAGCTGAAGAGAAAGAAGAAGTCCAATTGGGCATCGCGTTTTGTTGTGGCATGATGTAAATTCCATGTACCTTGCACTTTCGGAAGAACCGCCTTTTGCCAGGAGTCGAATGTCATGTCGCTCAGCAGAACATCCTAAAAAGGTAGTCAGAACAATGGTTTCATTATGTTGACCAACTGGTTGACCTACCCCTAGAGTCATGGACGCTTGAAATACTCCTCCAATGGGTAAATCGATAGCATCAAAAGCCGCATCCACATCTTCCATCGCAGATACATCTGCCGATATTGTCTGCGCAGTGCAACCCATTGCCTGAAGCTCCTTCAGGTACGGGTCGTTCTTATTGATATTACCCGCAGACCTTGAGAGAAACACAATGTTCGTGGCACCGTTCTCCACAAGCCAAGTAGCGACTGCGCGTCCGAGACCGCCTAGACCTCCGACAAGAACGTATGCCTTGTCTACCCGCAGCGCAAGCTTCGATTGGGCTGGCGACATGGGTAATAATGTGGCTGGTTCGCATATGGTCACCACAATCTTGCCCATTCGTTGACCTTTTTGCATGTAACGCAGAGCTTCTGCGATACTGTTCGCGGGAAATGTCTTGCACGGTTCAATGGGTTTAATGAACCCTTGCTCAAAATAGCTTGTGACTCGACCGAGTAGACTATGCGCACCTCAGCAATACTTACAGCAACCAGGTCGGGCATGAGCCACTTACGTGTGAATCATATTGGGACGTGCTGCCACCAATTGCATGAGGTCGAATCCAACAAAGGCCCTATTCGATTCGAATACCTCCATCGCTAGCTTTCCCTGACCCGCAAAATCGCGTCTTCCGATTTCAATCATCGTTCCAAATGCAGCCACACATCTCCAAGATGCATGGAGGAGCTCTCCAGAAAGCGAGTTCAGGACAACGTCTACGCCTTTGTTATCTGTTGCTTTCAGAATTTCCGAAAGGAAAGTCATATCCCTGGAACTGAATATCCGCTCTCTTTGAATCCCAAACTCATTAACAATGTAGTCGGCCTTTGCCTCTGAGCCCACAGTACAGTATATCTTGATTTCGTCAGCATGAGTTCTCGCATACACATGAAACTTACCTCAGCTCCCACCATTTGAGCCAACTGAATAGCCGCTATACCGACGCCACCAGCGGCCGAATGAATGAGGATAGTCTGTCGAGCTCAGTAAGCTTGGTCTGGAAGTCAAACATGTTTTTGCTGACCTGGCCCGCTTGAAGCCTCGCCACGTCTTCTAGACAATAAATGGCTGTGCAATACACGATCGGCATGGAAGCAGCGTTGATCATACTGAGCTTCTCAGGAATACGAAAGCATAGCTTCTCTGGCAGCACAAGTCGCGAGGTGAAAGCGCCTCCACCCGAGCTACAATATACGCGGTCTCCGAGCTTCAAATCACGAACGCCAGATCCTATCTTCGTAACAATACCACAACTCTCGTAGCCCAGACCTTTTCCAATAGCTCTTTGATCAGTGATGACGCCTGTGACAACAAGGACATCCTTTGCTCTCATCAACATCAGCAGTAGTGTCGGGCCAGGCAAGCGACGTACCTTAAAGTTCAGACCTACAGCACGTACTTCAATCTCAACGAGATCGTTCGTGACGCAGACAGACTCGACTTGTTCCCAATACAGTGAATCCACCAACCCAGGCTTCCCAACCTCTAGTTTCAATACGTTTGTATCATTGTTGCTCGCCAGCAGTTGGTCCTTGACCTTGATCCAGTGGAAGGCACTAGTCAAGACTTTCCCATTATGGTTTACCCACTCCATCGTAGGATCTACATCTGACTCGTGGACGCGCTGTAGGAACTCGCTGAGAACGGATGGGATGCATTGCAAGGAAGTAACTTCGAAGTTTTGTAACTCCAGTGTGGCAAAGTCCAGCTCGAGCTCCATGTGCGCATTACGTGCGAGACCTAGAATCATACTGTATCTTGGGTCGCGGCAATCGACTTGCGCGGCACCGGTCACCCAGAGAATACCAGCATTACGCATGTTGAAGAGGAAAGCAAGAAGTGCATCTATGTGAGTTTCTGTAGCGTTGTGGAGGTATGGGTGGGCTAGGTCAAGGATTGAAATAATATCCGTACCGTCGGGGGGCGTGTCTCGAATGCCACAAAGATGTACATCGTATGCTGCATCTTCGAGGATACTGACAACCCACACCGTGTGATCTGCTTGTAAATCGTTACACAAAAGGGTGATGCGCTTTGAATGCCGGTCTCGAATAGGTCGCGCGAGAATGTTGTTGTTTAGGTAGCCATCGTACGTTATAGCAACATTGTCGAAGCCCGAGAGCCGGAGCTCGCTTTCCCACCTCTGGGCGTTCGCATAAGGTTCTTCAGAGCGTCCATCGTTGCAGCCCAGCCACCATCCCGGAAGCACGCCCATGATGAAGTTCATCCATTTTGTAGCTGGATCGAGCTCTTGTAAAAAGAGCCATCCTCGAGGGTGAAGCAACTGTTTTACATTTGCGAGGGATTCGCTCAGACTGGGCGTCGCATGGAGCACGTTGCAAGCGAGGATCAGGTCAAATGACTCCAGCTGAAAGCCTTGACTAGCAACGTCCTTGGAAATGTCGAGCACTGAATATTCCATCCTATCGTAACTGCTGAACCTGTCTTTTGCCGCTGAGAGGAAGCCAGAAGAGGTATCGGTGTAAACGTAGGAAAAGTATGCACGTTCTCCGTATGCAGATTTGAGACAAGGAAGAACCACGTTCGTGAAACTGCCAGTACCTGCGCCGATCTCCAGGATTCTCATGTTGGGCTTGCAATGCGCCATGAGCTCGAGGAACTCGGAGCAGTCAGAGTCTTGACGGAAGTCATACATCTCGTGCAATATATTATCCGCTAACAGGACGTCTAGCGGGTCTGTCTTGGCTTCGAACACTTCCGTACTATGGCATAGAATTCGATGTATGGCTTCGGCGGCTGGGGCCGCGGCTGTGGATTTTAGCTCGTCGTAGAGCTGCCCGAGCAGCTTACTGCGCGACTCTGAGCTTAGATGACCAACTTCGACGCTATCGTGGACACCAGGATAGTGTCCAGTCATCGCTCTTGCAGCAAAGCTGTCAACCCATACCTTGTACTTCTGCAGGTGGTCGATGCCAGTATTGCAGGCTTTGAGACGTGTCTGCATCTCATATAAAGATGCCAATGCAAACCTATCAAGAGTGTCATGTAGCGGAATCCTGTTGGTGGTGCCCTTTATCAGAGTCGAAGCATTAGCCAAGTTTATGTCTGGCTTCCATTCTAGTTCGACAGCCGCGTGCGGATCTTCACCAGCGCTATTTTCACCCTCCCCAATTCGGGACAGACACACGTCTTTCATATCAATCACCTTTTGTCCATTCGATATGCCGACCAAGTTCCCGGAAATGGATCCCTTCTTGGGTATGTCATCCGCCACGACGCGTAGTATAATGGGCCCATCGGCGGACTTAAGATATAGCTCGCCAATATATGTTGGAACGCTGGCGAAGGGAAAGTTTCTGGGCAGCCCATGGTAAGCTGCTACAGAGTAAATCTGCAATATTCCGTCCAAGGAGGTAGGGTGAACCACCCAAGGTGATTCTCCTGCTTGCAAATTGTTTTTCACGGTTGCAACAGCGACTTTTTCCAAGGGGTGAGCGGTGATGCCTTCCATACAAAGAAAGCGACTTCCGTAGTCAAAGCCGTATCTCTTCATTGCGCGGTACCATGTGCGATGTGATACTAGACGTGGTTGAGGATCTATCTTGGGGACCTGTTGTTGTTGGAGCTCTGGACCCGCACGCGCGTGCCCGAAGCAGTGTTTGACCCAAGTGGAGCCGGTCAACGAAGAGACGGAGAAGTTCCACCATTCAGACTCTATTGTGTTTGTGAGATTTTGCTTTTGCAGTTCTGTGATCACCTCTGTGTCTTGGCCTTCGTGTAAAACTAATCCAGTCTTGAAATGTACGTGGCGGACGGTGAGATCAGTGCTATCCGTGAGCTGTCTGAGCGCTTCACCGATCATTCCTTGGAGACTTTAGCATCGTAATTGATTGCTCGTTTAGTTTGGGGAGAAGAAGAAAAGTGTTGTACTGACCTATATAGCCGACACCCGGAAACAGAATGTCGCCCGCAACCTCGTGCTGCTTGATCCATGGCACACTATCTAATCTGAGAACGTTTCTCCAGGCGACATTAGATCCTGTCGTTTCAAGTACCCGAGACCCCAACACGTCATGGTGAGCGTACTTTCGGAACCGCCATTCAGAAGACAAGCGGCTCTCTGACCACAGAGGTTCCTCGTAATGCCAGGGGTAAAGTGGAAGATCCACAAGGAAGGTACCTTTGCCGTTGATGTAATTGAAGTCAAGCTGAATATCATTCAACCAAAGTTCTCCTGCGGTATTGAGCAAGCTTGCGTTGTCATCCTCGGCCCTGACTAAAGTGGAAACATATTCATCCTCGCTGGTGGATCCGTACGCACGGAAGATCTGCCGAAGAGGGCCAGCTAGCGCTGCATGTGGCCCGACCTCTACAAAGATCTTTTTCGACGGTTTAACATCGATGATTCTCTGGACTGCCGAGGAGAAAAGTACCGGTGAGGTCAAATTGTGAACCCAATACGATGATCCCAAGGATGCATCTTCCGTGATACGTGTGCCCGTGACAGAGGAGTAGAAGGCTGCGCTTGGGGCCATGGCTGTCGGTGTCCGTTCCAGATGGCTCCGATATGCATCCGCGATGCTCATCATATGATCTGATTATATATAAGCTTCACTTCCTCGGTACATCGCCCGCTTTTGACTTACGTGAATGGTAGGCGCGATCAACGTGCAACAAACGCACTAAAGTTTCAGGGTGCGTCGCTTTTATAGCCGTCATCACTTCTTCAAGTACTCGTTTATCGCCACTCAACGTCACGCTCTCGGGACTGTTCTCGCATCCAATGATTACTCCGGGCTTGAGATGCTTCGTGGCTTCGGCCCGCCCAAGTCCCACGGCAGCCATACCTCCGGGTATATTCTGCGGAACATCTTGGAGGCACAACCCGCGATAGTAAGCTATCGCAATAGCATTGGCGGCTGTGATCGCTCCGCATGCGTAGGCAGCAGCGATCTCTCCCGACGAATGGCCAACTACACCATGAGGCTTGATGCCCCAGTGGCCTAGAAGATCACACAAAGCGATCTGAATCGCGGTGCAACAAGGCTGAGATATCTGTGCCTCGGACAACCTGGAGAAGGGTGTCGGCTTCAGAATCTCTTCCGATAGCGTCCATGTCGGAGCGCTGGGCAATGTAGCCAGTATCTCATCGAGCTGGTTCAAAGAAGTGCGAAATATGTGCTGAGTTTCCATCAACTCTTTACCCATCTGTGGCCACTGCGCGCCTTGACCAGTAAAGACAAAAATGAGGTCGGGACGAGCATGTACGCTAGTCAATTTAGAGGACTTGGAGAGATCAAACGGCTCACCTTCCCTCGCAACACAATATTGACGCTGCGACAGCCGCTCTCGTTTCATCGCTAGAGAAAAGGCCATGTCTTGCAAGGATCCTGGGTGCGCAGACAAGTAGTTCTGATGATCATGAGCTGATCGGCGCAGGGACTCGGAGTGTTTCGCAGAAAATATCAACAGTCGTAGCTGAGTTTTCTCGTCGCAGGAACTCTGAGTTCGATCATGACCTGATATTGGAAGTGAAAGACCAAATGAAGCTGCCGACTCCAGAAGAACATGTGCATTTGACCCACCTATACCGAATGAATTTACACCCACTCGTTCTAGTCGGTCATGTGGCCAGGGCATAGGCCGCACTGGAACTTCGAGTCTTGCTTCTTCGAACGGTATGTGTGGATTGGGAGTGTTGAACAGGATGTTTGGTGGAATGATCCTTTTTTCTAAGGCCAACACCATCTTGATAAGACTAGAAAGACCAGATGCGCCTTCACTGTGACCCAGGTTAGGTTTGACAGATCCAATGTAGATACCGTGTTCGCCGAAAACTTTGGCGACAGCGCCGGCTTCGATTGGATCTCCGATCTTCGTACCTGTGCCATGGCCATTGGGCAAGTCAGCGGAGCCTTTTCAGGGAGTCTCCAGGACTAACACTCAATCATTGCCGTCCTGCTCAAGAGATTAGAAGTCGCACAAAAAGTACCAGATTAAGTCTGCTTACTTGGAGATATCGTCTACACCACCGAGTCGATACGCTTGTCTCATGAGCCTCTCGTGAGCGTCCATATTAGGGGAACTTAGGGACGCTGCACGACCTCCTGCGTTAACGGTAGTCGACCTGATGACTGCTCGTACAGGATCACCATCTCGTATTGCGTCGGTCAGCTTCTTGATGTATACGGCAGACGCAGCTTCACCCCTGGAATAGCCATCCGCATCCGCATCAAAGGACTTGCACGAGCCCCGTCGGAGACATAACGCCCTGTTCTTGCATGGTGCTTGTTGTCCTTGGGGAGAAGATCAAATTGACCCCAGCTACCACGGCTGCTTCACACTCTCCCGTGTACAGCGCATGACAGGCATAGTGCAGACCAGTAAGTGAGGAGGAACAAGCTGTTCGGATTGTAACACTACAGGCTGGTTAGCACAGTCGTTTATGTTTTCAAATTAGTACCTTGGCCCTGTGAACCCAAATTCATAATGAACTCGGTTTCCAGACATATAGTCTCCATATCCTTGTAGCCGATACACATGGCTGTTCTGCGTATCTCTTCCATCTAGTTCCAGCCAGTCTCCTTCGAATGTACCCATGAAGACACCAATGTTTCTCCCTTTCAATGCTTTGGGAATCTGACCCGCAGTCTGTAGGCACTCGTACACTATCTCCAAAGCCAAGCGCTGCTGAGGATCCATTGCCTCTAGCTCTTTCTTCGTCATCGACCAAAATGAAGAGTCGGCCGATGCCAGGTCGTGATCCAAAAAATAACCAACTTTGGAATTGACATGGCCCGGCTTCCCAGGTCCATACCAAGTCTCAACGTTGTATCGGTGGTCAGGCACCGCGCACTGCCCGCTGCGTCCGTTATACAAAAGGTCCCAAAAACCCTTCGGCGTCCCGAATCCCGCCAGGAAGCCGCATTGACATTCCACAGATGGCAACTGGCTCTACTACTGGTCCAGCCTTATCATCACCGGTTTGCTCCATTACATGGCCAGCCATGCCGTGCATGCTTACTGGACTTTCTTAATGGGCCGAACGACCTCGTCGTAGCCTGATGCTAATGGGCCAAAAAATATATGCTGCGGCGCGTTGACGCCAGGTGCGCCGGGTTATGATTTCAAGAGGAACCGAAGGACGAGACCAGGTACGGGGGCAATGTGGGATGCTAATGATTGTCTACACCTGATATACAGTTACGTATCTCCTTAGGGCACAATGAGGACCAACTAGGTTGCAGATTTAAAGGTATAGCTCGTGCTGCTCGCCTAAGGGCGGGGTAACGTTCAGCTGGAACTGAATTCATGATGGTATCAAGCTCGTTCATGCTGATACTACTGGCTAGCCCATGCGAAGCATGGATCAAGTGTATGCACGATAGCTCAGAGTAGTAATGAGGGCATTAAGTTCAAGCAAGATGAATGGTTGTCGGATAAGGATGATCGTGGCAGACTGTCGAACAGTAACTAACGTAGTGGGGCACGTTAGTCCAAACTGATCGGCGATATAGCCTTACGTCCCATTCTTTACTGCTTCGAGTGCGATAGCGCGAGGCTCGACGATGCTATTGCTGGCATGGTGTGAATCTGTTGAGGCAATGTCCGATCGTCGTACAAAGGTTAAGAAACGGCAGCCTACCACCTACAGCGAGTAAGGCTGAATGCCGTCCCTAGGGCTGACTCAGACGGCACTTAATCCCCACACGACTAGGTATGTATGTGTAAGCATAGGGGCTGATAAATGCACCCTACCGTGACTTACACTACGGTGTCGATTAACGGTAAACATGGTTTTGCCCTCCATAGTCCGCGCTTCGCATCCAAGTTCTATGAGAAAGATTCCAGTCCTTCAAGACATTTAATTCAAATGATTGAAACAGTGATCAAAGCACACGGTACCCGCCCCAGCCAGAGCAATCCGTGATCGTACCTTATCAATTGTGCGATGCTGCGAGGCCTCCATTCATATTCTGGATTAGGTTACTCCTTAGAGTACGAGACAAAGGTCATGGCGAAGTGCACCCTCATCACTCAGAATTAACGGGGGTTGTTAGCGCTGCACACAAGAGGGTCTCCATCTTGCTCGAAATTCATGGGCTCGCTTTGTCGGTTACACAAAGACCGTTCAGTCCAATAAAACTTTTTGGTGGGTACCAAAAGTTGATATACACGAGCGCATTCCATGCGGATTACATGGCCAAGATCTTCCCATTATCGCCTTGAAAAGGTACTAGTTGCAAGGACTCGCAAGAGGTCGATCCGCTTAGCAGGCCTCTGTTCCTCAACTTCAACAATGACAAGCCAGAATTATCGAAGGTACCGCAGGTATGTCTATTCTACCTAACGTGCGACGTTTTACTACGTCATAGTCGCAACGCGTGAACGAATCTGCCTACATAACCGCTTAATAGGCACCAGGGGTTGTCGTCCAATTCGCGTCATCGTGTAGCGGGACCATACTAAGGAAAACCCAAGCGTGGCTGCGAATAAACCCATGCAGTGTATGTACCGCGACTTGAAGTTGGCTTGCACCTTCAGCCTCGGCCTCGCTCCCTTCAAGGTGTGTTCAAACCCACGATACCACGATTTTAAGACTTTCATCCCTCACCCGGCCACTCAAGCTCACGGCATCTAAGGTTTACTCGAAGCTAATACGCCAGTGTAGCACCGCGTTTGTCGGACGTGTGATGATGTTGCTTAAAGCTGCCGAAGACAACTGCTACACATGTTCTACAGACGGCGCACCCACCGGCCGGGTCAAGGACTGGAAAACCCAATCTAAATTCATTTATGAACGCAAGGATACGAGACACCCCGGCTTCAAGCTATCGAATTCTGGCAAGCGAAGCTTATTTATGTAGTCAAGAGATTCCGAACCATTAATTCTTTCGGAGCTTTCAATTTATAAACTCCCCATCAGGAGGAATTCTGACCGCGCATACGCGTCATTCGGAAAGGATCACAGCACGACAGCACGTGGGGACGCACACTCGTCGTTATCTTTTGCCGCCTCTTAACCGCTCATCGCCCATCCTAACTTATAAGAAAGGCACGTCGCTATACTCCGGGTATGTCTTTGAGGACGGTGCTTGGACGTCAAGACCGTGGCAGCTATCACGTATCGAATCTCGCTATATCCCTGTCATAGTACGTTGATCGGTGCCGGGCCATGTCCCAACCAGGCGAGGCACGTCTCTTATCCTGGATCTTATTACTTCTCTTCATCCGTTATGTCTCTGCAACGATCACAGTCGATAGCACTCTACTTATCCTCGCTCGGGATAGCAACGCGACATTGCCAGGTACCGCTGTTCTACAGGGCTATGGTATCCCATATCTTGTTGTCGATCTATCCATACCGGCGGGTGGCTATCCCCAACTGAATGCTACACCAGAGGCTGGCAACTTTGGAGGCATCGTACTTGTTAGCGCGCGACAGTATGAGACTGGGGATGACTGGAAGCAAGCGATGAGCCAGCGACAATGGGACGAGTTATACAAATACCAAGAAGGATTTGGTGTACGAATGGTGCGGTTAAATGCATGGCCAAACACCGAATTTGGAGTCAAAAGTTCCGGCGGCCTTATATCGGTTGATCAACCGATTGCCGTCACGAACACAACGGGTATACCCACAGCTAATCTCATCACGTAAGTTGACCAGACAAATACTTGAATCAATGCTAATCTCTTTACAGTAACGCTCAAATGAGTACCATGAACTTAAACAAGTACCCCGCCAAAGTCGCGAACAGTTCTGGCGTGTGGGAAATTGCTCAATTCGGGGCCAATACGAAGACGACAGCTGCAGTGATCAACAAATTCCCATCTGGGCGCGAACAACAAGTTTGGTTCTTGACTTTCGATGCCGAGTCAACTGTATCGACGGTTCTGTCTCATGCTTGGATCCATTGGCTTACTCGAGGTCTATTCCTAGGATTTCGGCGCATCTACTTCAACACACAAGTTGATGATGTGTTTCTGCCCTCGTCGGTGTATGATTCCAGTGCTACTTTTCGGAGTCAACAAACAGACTTCGAGGAACACGTTGCGTGGATGAAAGATGTCAACTCTAGACTACCGTCCGGATCATCCTATATCATCGAGCTAGCCCACAATGGTAACGGTAATATCGCCGAGGCGGTTGAATCTGATTACTCAAATGATCCTGCCATCTGCAATCCACAAGAGGCTGTGTATTATACTGCGTCAGCGACTCCCGATCTAGAGTTCATCAAGCCATTGGGAACTGGGACGGATCTCTGGCCTGCTAGAGATACAACGTACAAATGGTCTCTTGCTTGTTCACATTTAGATCCATTGGAACAGTACTTTGCTGAGAAAACGAACATGCACGCGTTCTACCACGTTTCACACACTTTCACTCACGAGGATCAAACAAACGCAACATATGCAGATGTTATTAGAGAGATTACGTTCAATCAGGAATGGTTCAAACGGATTGGATTCACGGACGCTGCTTCTTTGCCCTACTTCTCCCCCAATGGGCTAGTCCCACCAGGTATCACTGGCTTACACAACGGTGACGCTCTCCGGGCTTGGGCCGAAAACGGGATTATATATGCCGTGGGGGACAACAGTCGACCCGTACTCATGAATGTTGCAAGCCGCAAATCGGACTACCACCCTATTGCGACCAACTTGCAAGAGAATGGATATGAGGGTGTGTGGATTATCCCCCGGTTCAGTAGCTCAATCTACTTCAATTGCGATGACCCAGGTTGCGACAACCTAGAATGGCAAGCCATCACGGGTAGCACTAGCGACTTTAATGCACAGCTCGAAGACGAGAAAAACAGCAACGCCAAGAATCTCCTCGCATTGAGATGGGACCCGTACATGTTCCATCAGGGAAACCTGAGAATCAGCGATACCACGGAGATGACTTTGTTAGGCAAGACACAACAATGGAGTTTGCTAATGGCGTGGACGGAGGCTGTAGTATATGAAGTGATAAGACTGTAGGCCATATTCTTGTCTTTTTTTGTCATGGGCATTTAGCTAACGGTATGAGCAGAGTCGAGTGGCCTATCATTACGCTCAAACATGACGATATCGCTGAAGCTTTCGTCGCTCGTAAGACGCGTGATGAGTGTGTCCCAAAACTCAGCTACCAGCTTTCGAACGACAGGAAGTCGATCACGGCCTTGACTGTCAACGCTGGGGACAACAACTGCGCAACTAGCATACCCGTGACCGTACCCAATGACGTCCAATCAGCAACTGGCGCAGTCAAGGAGCGGAAAGGCAAGGACCCGCTGACACTTTGGGTGACTTTGGGTGGCAGTGCAAGGTCCTACTCGCTTTCAACACCAGTTACATTATGATAATGGAAATACGGTTTGGATAGTGCGTAAAACTATCATAAAACCCAAGATACTGGAACATACAAACTAGTAGAGTCTGTATTTTTAAAAGACAACAATTGATCCAATCAGTTAGGAATAGCATGTTAATATAATGGATGCCACGATCATATAAGGTCTTCAGACCATAGTCTCCATGCTCTTACTGTTACCCTAGAGTATCATTTGTAACGATTTTTATTGGTATAAGAACCTAAATACCAGTGTGCCACTTGGCCTGCGCGATCCTGATCTCCAGATTATCCGCATCAAACACTACATATGCGCTCCGAATAAACGTCGCACCCAGCAATCGTATCGGTCCATCCTGCGGAACAATTCCCAAGTAACACATCTCTGCTCCATTCTCGTCACGAAGCGGGGGCACTGTAACGGGGTATCCGAACGGGTAGATAATCTCACTGTATGGTACTCGGATCTTAACTGGTTGGTCTTCCGAGCGGGTATTATTCTTTCTTTCGGTGAGACCAAAGTCCAAAAAGCCCGTAGAAGGGGTGCGGAACGAGCACGGTACGTACGGCGCGCCGTTAACGATCCCAGTTGCATTGAGACCGGCCACGATAGCCGCGTACAAAGGCGTAGGGACGTACATATTCGGACTTCCCGTATCGAGGGTATAATCGACGTTGTAATCATCAGTTGTAAGTTGCGTTCTTCTTTCTTTACCACCATCAACCACATGCACCCGCGCCACGCTAGTCAAGTTCACACTCCATCCCTGTCGCTCCCCATTTACCAGATTAAGCGGCACTTTACCTAGCCTCCCAAAATACTTACTCTTGTCTTCTCCGCCAAACTGCACTGATCCCACTTTTGCGCTCTGTGCATTTAACCACACACTAAACATTCTTCTCTTGGATGGTGAGGCAAGCGCCAGCCTCTCCCACAATGGAGTGTATGTCGCGCTCCGATTTCCACGAAATGGCGACGTGGGCCCGAGATAGATTGCTTCATTGAGCCGCGAGCCTAGACCAAAGATACCCCACGTTCCTTGCGTGAAGAATATCGGACGGACATCGCATACAGCAAATTCGGCATCAGGAAGAGGAGGTAGGCCGGGGACCGAAATAGTATCGTTGTAATAATATCCAAGAATTGATAGGTCAGGAGTAAGACCGTAGCGGGCATCAAAGGGGGTTGTCGTGTTAATGATGGATGACGAAGTAGATGGGTCAAATGCCGTAGGGCAGTTCGGGGTGCAGGCTGATGAATTTGGGCTGGGAAACCACACGTCGGACGACCCAGTGTCGAAAAGCAGAGGGAATGTTTGCGGTGGTGATCCAACTGCAACAGAGATGTTGTAGCGTTGGGAGGCGAGGTCGTTGTACACCGGAACCTCGTATGTTACGTCGACTTGAGGTGGCTCTTGGGCGAGAATCGGTATTGAGATACGCAAGAGACTGAGGAAGTAGTGCAGAGGTCTGGACATTGTTGCGTTAGTCTACTATGACACCCACACACCTACAATGCCTTTACGTCGCACGGGCTGTGAATGCGACAGTCTTATGTATGCACAAGTCTAGTTTCAGGCGCCCCAATTGCAATACTTGTGCCAATCCAAAGTAGGTAGACAAGCGGTTGCCTATCGTGCCGCCGTAACATCAGATTGCGGGGTATACACTAGCGCTGTCACCATGAGCGACCTTCGCTTGTTAACCCTCGTCATTTTCTCTTCAAAATTTCTCCCTTGTAGCATCATCATACTATCCAAAGTTTGGACGATAGAAATTATCAATTACCAAGGTATACGCGCTTCACGTCATTCATACGTTCACGCCTTAGATACGTAACATCCAATTCACGCTACACCCTGCTCTACTGAGTACATGGCGCAAAGTCCAACAATCGACGGATCTAGTGCATGTACGCTCCTATATCGCAACTACATCTTTCTTGCGCGTTGCTACAAGCTAAATCGTTGCTACTTTCGGATGTAGGGCCTGTCACTTCCAGCATACTCATGGCAAAAGAGCCTCATCGCTCTACAATTCGCTCAAGAAGTCACGATCCAAATAAGATCGATATGAAGTCCGCCCCTTCCTCAGCTCTCACACTATGAAGTCGATCTTGGACGCTTCGTAGCAGGCCCGCCATCCTCCTCCTCGCGTTTGCGCTTCAACGAAGACCCCACCGTGCGGACTTCAACACGTGGAGCTGCCTTGACCTCGCCCTCGTTAGAACCACCTATAGTAACAGATCCGTCTTGTTGATAGCGGCGTAGTTCGTCTTCAGTGATAACCGGCACATATAGCTTCCCTCCATGCTTGGCCTCGAGCAACCTCCTCGTCACGTCTCGAAGCCTCCAAACCACTGAACCCTTTTTTGAGATCTTGCCCTTTATTGATGTCTCCTCCCGCGCTGGGTGCGGGGGCTGATCAATACCGTCTCCGTCCTTCTGTACCTTGCCTTCGAAGAAGCGGTTGAAGGCTTCAGTTGTTGGAACGGGCCCCGGCAATTTCACAATATTACCTGCTTCAACTGTTGCCTTCAGCTTTTTATGGTAGAGGACGAGCCATGCATCCTCTTCTGGGCTGTACGGCATGTAGAGACTCTTCGGTGCAATGCCATGACGACGAAAGGTCTGAGAGCGCCACTTGGAGATCTCCTGAATGTGTGCTTTGTTGCTCCACTCAATCTCCTCGTGCGGGAACTTTCGAAAAGCGAGTGTTTTAACTCCTCGGCTATCAGCGTTGCGAAGACGGATCGTGAGCTTTTCGGGTGCTGCCGTGCCGATGCGTACTGTGTCGGTGTCGCCTCCCTCAACCTCCCATTTGCCTGTTCCATCTCCCGCTGATGCCTCGACTGCCTCGTTTATAACGGTAACCTCGCTCGTACTGAGACTAACCTTGGGTGTAGTCTGGATTATATTGACAGTCCTGTCCGGTAGTTTGCCATGTATTGTTTGAATGAAGCTGTGCGATGTCTTGGCCCCGACCCTGCCGCGACCTTCGAATGCGTTCCGGATTATGTTCCCTGGACTGTTCCCACTGAGATGATCAAGATACCCTTCGTAGTCGAAGTACTTCTCGTTCAGAAGTGGTGCAGACTCATCACCATCGCCCTCAAGATCTGCACTATTCACACCTTTGTCGGTGGCGCCGCGCTGTCCATTCGGGCGACCCCCTGTTTGTTGTACGTCCCAATTTGTGTTTCTGATATCCTGCCAACCCGACTCAGACAGCCAACCGGTGGTGAATCTGGATTTTCTATTCTTGAAGAGCTGCTGAGAATCTGTGGAGACAGTATTGAGATTGGCATGCCGTGTTTCACCATGGGCGTGGAGCATCATCTCTTCAAGTTCGGCAAGATCTTCGTCGACTGACACGGATGTGCGCTGGCCCGTCCTCTGTAGGTTTGTTGGATGCTCCGGAGAGCTGGGTAAGCTGTCCAGTATGCTTCTCAAAGACATGTTGGACTCTTCACGGACATGCGCAGGCTTGCCGTTCAAACCCAAAGCAGCATATCGAGACATGGTCTTCACCCTATCACTACCTGTCTCCTCGGTCGTTTCGACAGCTTCGCCTATAGCGTACCTTGTCACTGGTGCAACTATATCCACAGGTGAAGTGCTACGGACCTGTTCCAAGCCGGCGGGCGCCTGTAGAATCGTCCTGGTCGAAAGATATGTGTGACGTCAGATGCGGTGTATTATTTGCGGCAATCTTCCAGGTGCTGATGAGAGAAATTCGGCGACGAGTTCCGCTCGGGGTGGAGGAATTAGAGGTCCTAGTCTTGGGAAGTTAAAAGGCTGGAAAGTTCGAACCGGGGCCTGCGTTTGTATTGCCTAGCTTGAAACGAAAGTGGATCTTACATTGTGCGGCCATATTTTGACGAACTTCTACCGGTCCTTGTCGCGGCGACCCGATGCCCGGTCATGAAGCTCCGCCGGTGAAAGTGAATCGACATAGTTTCACTCACAATGTGCCCCAACAACGTCTAATACAATGAGGAAGCGAACGCCGTCTCTCGTGTAAACATAAGGCAAATCCCTCTCCCCAATTCTTCACTATACCCAGCCCAGGCTCTTGTACCAGCGGTAAAGTGCCACTTCGGTCATCCGAGCAGAAGCTCACGATCACACGGAACACACGGACGTATTTCACACTCGCCGCTCACGAAAGGATCGATCGCAAACGATATGGCACGGTCGACGACTCTACCAAAGACCAAGAAACGCAGCGAGGCCGCCAAAGATGTGGTAGATGCCGACGCTGCAGACGCCACAAGAACTTCCTCAACCGACCGCAATTACAGCAACTGGACCAATAATAAACTAAAACGAGCGATCATACGTCGTCGGACTAGGGATGAGGATATACCACCTACGAAAAGGGATCAGTGGATTGCACTGTTGGAGCATCTCGACCTCAGGGATGATGAGATCCGCGCATCAAATACGTCCCAGGTGGACGACAAGCCTGTTGACGTGGCAGCTACGAATGCGAAAGATGGAAACCCAGTTGTTATCGCCACTGGCGACCCTCAAAAACGGAAGCGGGCGTCTGGTGACGAGACTGGCCTACAGAAGCGTCGAAAGACCGTTGCTCAACAGCTCTTCCAAGTCCCCCAACCCATTTCACTGATCACGGCACAGCACGAACAACTCGACAAGACTGATACCGAGCTGCAAAAACCAACGCAGGTACAGCACGTTCCTGCATTCTTAGAACGTACAGAGGATTCGCCGTCGAATCCTCTACCGCGAGACCAAATCGAGGAACCGGAAGCACCAAACTATAATGAGGATGTGCAGATGACAGACGTCGGTGTCACTATTCCTGCGCATGCAGAGGAGCCCGGTGAAGATGTTGGAATCCAGGTCGTCTCGCATACGGCACACCAAACAGCGAGCGGGATGACACCTGATATGCCATCGGCAGCGCCAAACAAGCTTGACAAGCAGGCTATCAAGGAGGCCCGCAGACCATCGGTTAAGAAAGCTGGGAAGTCTAGCAAGGCTCCTAAGCCCAAGATGGATACGGAAGCAGTACAGAAGAAGAACATAGCGCCCAAGCAGATCCGCGAAGCCACAGCAGCCATGGACACAGTTCCTGATACAAATGAGGCAGTTGAGTCACTGAAGGAGCTGGAGCATCAGCTGGGAATTGTCGACACGGAACATGTGGAGATCTCTGATGAGCGTCCACGCGGTGGAGTAGTGAAGCCTCCCTCCCCGAAGCGCAGTCGCCGATTAGCTAAGACTACTGAGACTCATTCGAAGGCACAGAATACCACCGGGAATGGCAGGACCGCCAAAAAGCCGCTCTTTGTTTCCTCAATGGTAGGCCCAGGTTTACCCAGCTTTCTTGATACGTCAGTCAGCTATACACAGACTGCGGAAGTCGACGTGGAAGTGCTTGCGGCTCGGGCCGTTGCAGCTGGAGAATCACAGAGCCGTGTATCAGCCAAAGATCTAGAAGTCACTTCTGCTGAGGCATCAAATAAGGGTAATTCCAGAGCGCCCACTAAAAAGCGCTTTGTGACCGGGAATTACATGTATGTTCCCTCTGAGAAGGAGGATAAAAAGGCAAGACCCGGTCTTATGAATCCCCGCGAGTGGCAGAAATGGAAGGAGCGGATGAGGGAGTATGACCGCAGGGATGCAGAGGCCGCTGGAGACGTTTATGCACCACCGAAGGACCCAAAGCCATGGGACTGGCGAGATGCGTACCCGGCCGCTTGAATACTATACCATAACTGGATGAATCTTGGGTATGGCTCAATCTAGAGAATATGTGGCGTCAAGCAAGGGATATGTAGCGATCTTGCTTTGTTCTAAGCCCTGGAGTGTCCGGATTGATCGGGTGGGGGTCTCTTGGCAAAAGCGGCACACGTCTTTGTCCCTTGCACACCATGGACTGGTGGACAATAGATCGTCTTTGTTCGTGGTTCCGTTTTAAATCACGTAGAACTTAAATGGACTTCAACGCGCGCGCTATGTATCATCTTGCATTTGATTTCATACCGTAGAGAACACATTACTCCCTGACCCTACCTTCGCTGCACATTTATTACGAGTCACTCTGAACGACTCCTCGTTATATTAAGCTTGCCTTGAAAATGAGGCAATTACGCCAGACCAAAGCCCGTGTGGATCGAAATAAAACACCTAAGGAGAGTGGGAGTGAACATGGTTCCACTGGTCACCCATCTCCTCAACTAATGCCACCTCAGTCGACCGTCAGACAGAGCTCGACGAGAGACCAGGCTCGGGTGGAGGAAACTCTGGAAGAGACTAGGACGCGGCTCCGCCACGAATTGGAAGTGGTTCAGGGAAGAGTAAGGCAGGTCACCGAACGGAAAGACGAAGTAGAAGCCCTACTCGCAGATAAACAAGCAAAAGAGAAAGTCTGGCACGACTCATCAGCTCTAGATAAGTTGGAGAAAAAGGCTGTCGGGAAGACGGAGAGAACCAAGGCTGCGAAAAAACAAAAGGATGAAGCAGACAAGCGTTATAAGAATTTGAAGAAAATCTTCGATGGAAGGTCGAGAGACAATATTGCTCTGAAGGAAGCACAAGCACAATTTGAGGACTTTTTTTATTACCAGAATGCTGAAACAAGATGGCAAAGGTCGAGATATGTCGAAGAAGAAACAAGACGAGAAGCTGAAGCAGAGAATTTTCGACGTGGTGCGCCATACATGATATGGCAGGAGGACTTTGATGATAAAGGGTGGATTCACGAGCTGCTGAACAGGTATGACAAGCATGGCGTCGGGGAATCAAGTTATCGCCTGGGTCATACGGACTGGAATGGAGGCGGCATAGATCATGAAAGCCAGCGCCCCGTGCGACCGCGTGTTGGCCCAACTGAGCTCCATCTTTGGACTCCACCAATGCGACGGCAGCCTGCCGGCCTACGGCCTCATATAAAGGCTTCGCGTGAGGAGCGCGAGTTGGAAATTGAGCTCGACCTAGAAGCAATTGAAAAGAGAAGACTGGAAATTGAGCAGGAGCCTCACGAGCGAGATGATGCTGACGTATTCTCACATCAAGAAAGGCGCCAGAAGGAACTTCAGTTGTATGATGGTCAAGTGCTACGCCGGCCCAGCACGGCGAATGTTCGAACAAGACACGATGGTGACGAGTCGTTTACGGTTGATCACTTTCGGAAGATCCGGACAACGAACGGTTTGTTCATCGCCGCAAAGGAAAGCCCCTGGGACTGGTTGACATCGTACGATTGCCTCGGTAATGTGAAACCAGGAGAAATACCTAAGGTCTTCCCTACCAGCAATGTACGCGTTGATGACGACTGGGTAGCCGATCGCGGCTCAGATGATCCTGTGAACGATCTACCAACGAATGTCGATAATGGAGCAGTTGCTCCGCAGAGCGTTTCTCCTGACGCACCGTCAAACGTTCCTAAAAAGGCTCCTAAGAAGGCTGGCAAAAAGAAACCCGGAGACCAAGCGCGCGGAGCCAACATCGACTACCCTTACCCCAAGAACGAGTTTAGCAAACCACCGCAAGCGCCCAGGACCTTTGACAGGAATTTGGTAGTTGACGAGTGGGCGGAGGAGACGACCGGCCGACGTGAATGGCATCATTATGGAATGATGTCTCCCAGTTCAGAGGTTGATTCACCCCCTCACTTGCCAATACCTTCGGTGGCCATGAAGACCGTGCCGGACGGGTTTGCTCTGAACGCCAAAGAATATCCTCAGCTTGAACCCCGTGGCCAAAGATGTAGGCATAATACGGAAGGATGTCGAAACTGGTGGAATGACAAGCATCTCGCGAAAGACTGCTGGGTCGCATACCCTGAGAAACCAACGCGACCGGATGATCCCTTAATGTGGCCCATATCAGAAATCGACGAGCCAAAGTCTAATGTAAACAACTATGTGCCTACAGACGGGAGAGACATATATAAGTCAAGAGTGAGAGACCACTACGGCCTGACACACAACATCAGATCAGATCAAGAAGAGATTCGATGGCCGAGAATTGGCATACGAGTACCGTATGAGCCCATGACTTTCGACGACCTAAGATTAAAAGAGCTGGTCAAAAGAGAACTTTCTGAAGAGGAGCCGACTGTCAGACCGATGACAAGGAAAATCACGGGACAAAAGCGGTCTGCAGATCATATTTCTGGTAACACATCTGGCGGTATCATCGCCGAAGATGCAGAGAAGAGAACGGCCTACGAAGTCAGATCGATGGCTGTTCCAATCATGACACACCCTACAGAGCTTGGGAGTGATGTCCATGAGGATGTCAGCACGGGTAGCACGGGTGCAGATCTTCCTGATTTGTCGGACGATGAAGACGATCCGTTCACGAAAGCTTACAAAGAAGGCTCGAGGGCAGCAGCTCCGGCAGAAATATCAGTGGACTCTGAGCCAGAACCTCAGCCACGTACACCCGCAACACACGATGCTCTATAAGATAATTTAGGTAAAGTTCTTCTCCATGAGGCATCGGCGTTGCCTTCACTCTCTTTCGAGGCTGACTGCTGCAGTTGTTTTCGTCGTAGCCAGTGATATTTAGGCGCAGAGGTTGATCTTATTGTTTGAACTTGGGAGTTTGAAACCAAAGATTATAACACGTGTTCTGATTGCAAAGTATGATACACGATGGCACGATGTAATTCTTGATAAGGCGCTTGGAAGTGTTCAGCCATAAGCAATTCAGATTCGCTTATTCCCATACAATCGTTACCAATCACAATAATACCGCCCCACATCTCAAGTTGAGTGATCCCTTCAGGATCCCATCCGTCGTATTTCAAGTCCTCGTGGTGCTACATACACTCGTCAAACGACCATAATTAGGCATACACCCGATTACATTCGCCTCACCACATAGTTCCCGACCACAAATTTGTCTAACCCCACATATTCAGAGTCGGGGCCTTCTCCTCTTCAGTCGGGTAGCTAGGATTCTCCCCTAGATACTTCTCGCGGTCATTTCTGAAGCGGTGTCCATCATCACCCTGCTCGAGATTCCAGACTTTCTCTATCTCCCTCCATACTTCAGGTGCGCGTCGTCCAAGCTCGTGCGCGAGCGTCCTTGCTTCTGAAATATACGGTGGTGCCCTTGGGTTCGCCGAGCGTCTGTAGTCCAGCCAGTGCAAATACGCATGACGGGCGGATACTAGCTCACCAACGATCCATGCCTGCGGGTCCGTTGGCGGTTGTTGTCCAGCAGGGATTTTGATAGTGAAGGTTTCGTCGAGATGAAATTCGGTTTCTTCGAGAGATATGGTATCCTGCATGCTGGTGAGGAGGCCCAGAGCTGACATCAGCCTGCTATCGTTGATGACCAGATGATCCACCGAACCACTATCTACGTCTGCTGTAACTTGTGTTACGGTACCATTCGCATCGCAGTGCACCCACATAGCGATAATCCTGGTGGATGGATAATACTGTGACTGCACTTCCTGAATGCGATGTACTGGGAATTCTTCGGGGTTCTGGATGGCGATGATAGATGCGTTTTTGAGGTCCTCTTGAGCATCTTTGTGGTTGGAGGACGAAGACTGAAGAAAGTTGAGATCTTGTCGGATCTCCGGTAGCTCTTGATCAACGTCCATTGAATGGGATATCTCGAGCTGTTCTATAGCAGAGCCAGACGTGGCAGTCCTGTCAACATGATGAGAAGGATCATGTGGTGTTGTAGCATCCTCGTTAGGCTGGTCTGGTTCAGGTCGTTCGACACCTGCATCATTTGTAAGATGGCGAGTTGCGTTGCCAGGGCTATCGAGTCCATCCATGGCGAGGTCGACTTGTACTCCTCCCAAAGCTGTATTCTCGCGGCCTTCTTGTACCGTGCTGCCTTGCTTACGCATACTCGCTTTGTCTATCGCTTGTAAGGTTTCCTCGAATGACCTTTCAGGTAAAGCCGATAGGTTTGTGTATAGTGTACCAAACAACTTCTTCATCACCGGGGCGCTAACACTATTTGTCGTGACATGGGGGTCGCCGTCCTCCACTTCAACCTCTCCATACTTGCGAAGTTCCGAGTCCAAGAACAGTGGCAGCCTGTATGTTAAGCGTCTCTCCGACTCCATATGCAATGTTGCGTATGCATTGTACAATGAGACAATCTGCTTGTTCCTCATGACTATCTCTTGTAACATCGCGCGTCGCGCTTTCAGGTTCTTTGGCTTCCTACCTCCAAGGCGGATGATGTAGTCTACCGCATGCGCAAAGTCTTTTGCGACATCATCGGAGAGAAGCTCGTCAATGTCTTCGCGATACTCCGCAAGTGACTTAGCGGAACTCGAGGGCAGGGTCGTCGGGAAAGTGGTAACAGACAGCGGCGACTGGTTGGGGAAAGTCGTTTTCATGGTCTCCGCTTCGTCATTTTGAACTTTCTGCTTTTTCTTGCGACTTTCGGGGGACTGGACAGCGGGATGCACGGGCGTACGGCTCTGCATGAGTGTAGGCCGGTTGGTCTCGCGAGGACGTTCGGCAGATGGCACATTTCGACGCACTGGAGGCGCAAGTCCCAGACCTTGTACCCTAGGTTCACTTCGAGCCACTGGAGGCCTCAGCCGCCGAACTCCTACAGCTCGTACCCTAGATACAGTTGGTTTAAAAGTGGTTGTCTGCCGCGGTGGGTCCATGATGCAGAATGGTGAAAGGGGTTGATGATATGGCCAAGGTGTAATGGAGGATGAATACAGGACAGGAAGAGTTTAGGGTGGAGCGGAGCGAGAGTGTTCTCCCTTTCACTCTCATAATCAGGCTGTGCACCTCCCTACCCGCTCACCCCACTCCATCTGTGAAAGTCAATCCAGTGAAACACCAGCTTGACGCGCATGAAGCCTTACGATGTTCGACCTGATGCGCCGACTGCGACCCAACTAGAGAAGTATGTATCTCGTTGTTTTTCGGATGATACTGGTCTTTTAGGGAATGTAGGTTCAGCCAAGATTTACCTCGCTAAGTGTTTTGGCGTCAATTCTCGACAGCTGTTCATGTTAAAGTGTTTGCGGGCGGTTGCGATTGCGTGACATGTTTCCGTGCACATAACCAAACAAATTGCACATTGTGCCATAATCAAAACAGCAGTGAGTCTAGTACCATATTCAGAGTGGAACATTTGATTGTCGCAAACCGGGTCTCAGTGTTCAGGGCAAACATGACAGCTTATAAGACCCCGGTTTGTGGACAGCACTTAGCACTGACAAAAGTGAAGTACAGCTCTCATATATCAAAACGCGTAACTACTCTTATATTCATCATTTTCAAACCCAATCTCTCGTTTCAACATCCTCAGATGCTAGGATTATGTAACCGTGTCCCGCGCCCACGACATTTCCCTTATACCGTGTTCTCTTCCGAAGGCTCGGTGTGACAATCCCCGACAACTACCGACCGACGTAAAATTCGCTAGTTGTTGAACATGAGGCTAATAGATCCCGCCCGCTTAGGTCTTCCGCTTCCTTTTTTTGACTTTTTGAACAGCGGCTGGTGGAGCCTGTTCCTCCACCTCCTCAGCCTCCTGGATCTTCGCATTGATGTCCGCGATCAGAGCAGTATGATTTGCCACCACACCGTTATCCTCCTCCTCCTCCTCCTCCTCCTCCTCCTCCTCCTCCTCCTCCTCTTCTTCTTCTATTTCGCCTCCCAGGCCCTGCACAGCCTCTTTCGCCTCATCAACTGCTTTACGTTCATCGTCAACGTTCAGTTTCGCGTCGTTGACATCTTGTGCGGCCTCGTCAACCTGGGCTTGCATTTTCTTCAAGTCGCGGACGCGAACCTTGGGCTTTCGCTGAGCTCGTGCCGTCGCAAGCCGCAGTGTAGACATACGGTGTTTGACCTCGAGGCTCCGGAGTTGGACTTCGGCTGCTTTCAAATCATCATGAGCCGCTTCGAGGGCAAGTTTCTTCTCGGCCACGAGTGCGTCTCTAACCGGAATGTATACTCCGCGAGAATCCTGAGATGTCTCAGCGCGAATGTTGGCTGCTAGGATTGGACCAACCCGAGGCATTCTTAACGTGTTGACCATGGCTTGCTCATCGTTTATTGGACGATTAAAAAGATGAACTGCAGCCAACTGTGTGCTGTGGTGGACCTCCCGCGGACCAAAGGAGACATACGTCTTTCTATGAGACACATGATTCCAGGGACTGTGAACCTTCCGATCAGAGCCCGCACCGGCATGTCCATTGGTGTAGTTCCCCAAGGTTCTATCGGCATTTTCATCGATGAACTTGGCCAGGTTTGCCACGTTGTTTCCGTTCGCATACTCGGCCAAAGTTGTGATGGCATTAAGTCTAGCTGGGGTATCGAGTCCGTTGGATGCTACAGACTTAGGTGCCACATCTGACCCAGCCCGTGACGGTGAGCTCTTGGTATCCGAGAGGTCGTTGTCGAGAAGGTATAGTTGTCGATCGAAGTCGGATTCGATGTCATTCATCACACTGTCCGATGGGGTGTGCTCACTACCCATATCCGCATGTTGATCATCCTCCATATCAGTACTATGGAGCTGATCATTCGAGACAGCATGAACTTCGGACTCATCGCCAGGCGACACAGCAATTCTGCGCCGTTTTGGTGGCGGCTCAAACATCTCATCGTCGGAGTCTAAGCTAGGCAATGAGGAAGTCGTATCTCGCGATGATGTCTCGACCTTTGCAGTGGTCCGTCTCAGCGTTGGCTCCGGGGCGAGCTCACTGGCGGAATCTTCGCTATCTGCATGTTCGTTCTCGGATTCTTCGTTGTCAAGATCCTCGCTCTCCGGTTCGTCGCTCTCAGACACTTCAGTGTCATTCTCATCCTTGGGCTCAGGAGATACTCCTATCCGGGACGCCCGTTGCAGAGGGTTGACCTCCGGTTCGATAAGACTCTCGAAGGTATCGTCTCCGCTAGAAGAGCTCGAGGTATCCGACATAGCATCCTCTGCCTCGAGAGAAGCCCCTAAACCGGATTCTGTGTCCGAACTGGACATGTCATCCTCTGTTTCGAGGTCATACAAGTCTAGCTTCCCACGGCGGGGCGCAGTGTTTCCAGGCTTTCGAGCCAGCACCTTCGGACGATCACCGGGGTTAAATACCCTAGCTGGCTTCTGATGTGCAATTCTTCGGCTAGGCGCAACATAGCCTGGCTTTCGAGCGAGAACCTTAACGCGTTCCCCCGTATTAAGTACCCTCGCTGGCTTCTGGGGTTTCATGGGTTCCTTGGTCGATTTCTCATCATCTCGCAGACGCCGTGTGGGCTTGGGCCTCCCTGCGGTAACCTTGGGACGTTCACCAGGGCTAGATATCCTACCTGGCTTCTGAGATTTTGCGGGTTCGTCGGACGATTCTTCATCATCTCGAGGACGACGTGTGGGCTTGGGCCTCCCCGCGGTGACCTTGATACGTGCCATGTAAAACTTAGGATGTTCCGTTTTAGTGTCGTGGTTCGAGGGGTTTTTGAATATGAGGTGGAAGGAATTGAGTGGAGAGTGTTGAGGACCGTGGTTCGTGTGTGTTTCTGGAGGGGGGCTGGAAGAGAATGGCCGAGTTTCTTTAAAGGAAGGAGGGCCTTTGGTCTACACGGTGAATGGTTTGTGACTGCATACAGTGGAGCTTGAGGCGCACAGAGCAGCACTGTGTATCTGCTGAGCTGTGAAGGGACAAGTTCACTATGTTCGCAGGGGGTAAGCAGCAGCTGTTCACCAGCTGTAGTTGTAATTTATCATGTGAGTAATGATCTTCACTCTCCATCATCAGATTATCAAATTACGGACTATCTGTGGCTTCGTATTTTTAGCAGAGTCCAACAGGCCTGCTCAATCATCTTGCTCTTTTATGGTTTGGTTATTGCTGGAAGTAAATAACCTACATCACTAAGAGTTCGAAGAAAATGTCCATGGGGATTTATATGTGCGGCTTTTTTGTTGTATCGCGATGGGTAGTAGGGCGCTTGATCTCTCAATAGTCAACTCGGCAGATTCCAAACTTACACAATGCAAGCAATTTCTTGTAGTGATGTTGAAGTCAGGCTTTCAGTGTATCGTAAATTCACTATCGAAGCTTTGTATACTTGCTCAAATGATGCGCCCCAGGGCATCGGTCGCAGTTCCTTTGCTGCGACCCCAAACATACGAGACATGAGCTCCATTTGAACCCGCGTTGCACAAAAACCACAAAAAAAAACCTCCAATATTACCCGCAGCCTCCACCACCAATGCATTAATCCTTCCGTAGCAGAATGTAAACGTCCCAAATGAAGATGCGCTTGATGTCTGAAATCATCAGCCTTCGCTCATATCTCGCTCCTCTACGAAGCCTTTCAAACCCTCATGCGACATCTCGTTGTCCCAGAGAAGATCTCATTGATCTCCCAAAAGGGAGATTCTGCAGATATTCGGCTCTCCTAATTCCACCTGTTACTTTTCTTCGGTGTCAGGGACGTCACTGTCGGCGGGTACAGCATTGGCGTTGCCGGATTCGGTGTCGTCCTTCCACTGCTCATCTGCCGTACGAGAATCGTCATGGAGGATGGGTAGATAGTACGGCGTTTTCGTTCCAAATCGGGTGCGTTCCGAATACTCTTTGTGTAAATTGACATGTCATGACGCCTCACAAAGTTCTACAAAGCTACACGCGACGACCCAACATGATAGGTAATCGTGGTCTCTGAATACATAGGAGTAACTTAATGCCATCTAGGGATACTGTCATAAGTAGTCATGGTGGACACAAGACGACTGAGGCTTAACACACTAATGCCAACGTATATGCTTGGAGGAGACAAACTATTTTTATTACCTTCTCTGCCTGACACGTTGACGTAACTCGCGCTTAGGAGCGTTTGTCGATGACATCATGCAAGGTGAACTTGGGTGAGTCTACGTGCAAATACATAAGGCTAAAACATTAATACCCTTTTTCTCTCGTAACATCCGCGCTGCTCGTATTGTTCTCGCGAAATTCATCCTATTCAGCGTGGCTGTATGGCATGCTAGACCTATTGCAACCCATGTTGGCTCTAACAGTTTCATTCACTTCCGTATTGTACTTTCGTATTGTACCTCCGCACTCACTACTGTTGTTAACTGCTGGTGAATGCATGGACGTTAAAAGTAGAAGTTCTATTGAACAATAGCAGTCTTATTAAACAATAGCAGGGACAGTTATGGCTCCTAGTCACCCCTCCTATTTAGACCTCCCGACGCCTACTTGAAGCTTGACTTCTATCAACTCACTTCTCTCACAACACACTCGTATAGACACCACCATACCTTTTATATACAACTCCATATTCATCAACCACAATGTCTACCTCTGCCCTCCTCGCTCCTCTCGCCGAGAACGCCTCTGGCTTCGGCCAGGAGAATAGGTCTCCTCGTCGCTCTGGCTTGAAGCTCAGGCTTCGATGCATCCAGTCGGCCCTCAGGGGCACCCCAGAGGCTGCTGGCAGCCCTGGGTTCAACAGCATCGCCGGCCGCAAGCGCACTGCTGCGGAGGTCGTCCCCGACGATGGGGACGACACTGACTCCGACATCGAGCTTTTCCCTACGATGCCGCGAGGCCACAAGGCCCCGAGGCGTCCCACCATCGCCAACGGCATGAAGCGCAATGCGCGAATCGTCGACGTAAATAACCCTGAGCACACGATGCTCATCGCCGGCGCCATCAAGGTTGGTGTGGACTACTACAACAGCGACGCCGAGGATCTTCCCGGCGATGTCAAAGACACCAACAAGCCCCATCTCTTCCGCAACGTCAACTGGGGCACTCGAGCCACCGACTTCTCCAACGACGCGGACTTCTCCAATGAGCCTGAGTTCAGGCAGTTCGTCCCAGGACGCTTCGAAATCCTCCCCGATGGCACTGTGGCCGACCAGAAGGCCAAGCTCATCGTCAAGCTGACGGACAAGAATGGCGCCAAGCGCATCTTCACGAACCCTCCTCCCCGCGACTGGAAGAACCAGGACGCCATCACGGCGCTCAACAAGCGCGCGGTACAGCAGATTCGCCGCAACACCAATGTGCGTTTCCGCGAGGTGGTCCAGGCCTACGTCCCTGAGGAACGCCGCTGGATTCTTGCGAACCTCACCAACGGAAAGCCGACCAAGGGCTGGAAGACTTTCGTCAAGGAGTTCAACGAGGCCTTTGCAGGAAAGGTCTTGCGTGGGATGGAGGCCGCTAGGCCTGTTCGCAGCCACTCCAGCCTGACCAAGGAGGTCGAGCGGTTCGGACCAGATTGGTACTCGAAGGGCCTGGTGCCCGTACCAACCAAGAAGGGTAGGAAGGAGTGAGTGGTATTTTGGGTGGTGGTTTCTCGTGTTTGGCGCTGGTCGCCTAGGATGGTTGACGAAGATACTTAGTAGCAGTTGAACTGAATGGATATCACGTTTGTATGAATACTACTGTGCTCCACCACCGTGATGTGCCAATCATCATTGACCTTAACAATCAGGTGCTTACACCAACTCTGCTAACACAGCTCCCATATCACTGGATACGCCCACGCTGTATCACAGACAAGGTTACCTCTCACAATGTGTATAATCTCAAGTTTCTACACGCTGCCCCATAGGATATCCAGATGAGCTTTCCAGAACATGTGTGAGACATCAGCCTGTATTCTGAATGTTCAGACGAGGACCACAAACATCCTGAAGATTCCTGGAGACTGTGAGACCCTAACCTGTACATGAAACTTACGATTTGTATTTGCCTGCAGATTGAGGGCTTAGTGCACTTGGTGAGGAAGTGTTTTGTCTTAATGGCTGTGCTGAGCTGACGCTGCCATTTGTGAAGCTACAACGGCTCGCAACAGCCCGATATCAGCATCCCCATATCACTCGCTTCTTTCGAGACATACCAACAGTACAAGTGGTACGTAGAGAAAAGCAACCCGTTTCTAGGGCCTACATCTACAAATTTGAACGCACAGCATCATTTATCATCTGATACGCGCCGTGCTAAAGTGGACATGTTGGTTGCGCGGTATGAAAGCGAACGCTTGCAGCGCTTAGATGAACGGGCTTTTGACTCTAAAGACAGAAACCCAATCACTACTTGACTTCGTCTTAATGCGGCAAGTATCGAGGAGCAGTTCACGTTCTAGATAGTATATTCCTCATATTCTTTGATTCTCACGTCCAGGAACCAGAACGGTGACTTGTACATTGAGTGTCTTTCGCTCTCCGCTTGTGTCTAATATGCATCACGAAAGTAATCGCAAGTCCACAATCGTTATTCACTCTAATCCTATTGCACGATCGCAATAGGTTAAGTACGCGATGACGGTATTAGATACTCTAGGGACATTGTGCTATGCTGAAGAGTTAAACTGATATTGCTCACAATGCTAGGCTCCTCCTTCGTCTCCAGGCCGACCTACGAAAGTGAATACACAGTGTCGGCCCCACGTATGGTACCCACCAGCGCGACAGTCGCGCGCGAGTGGATATACCTTTCACTATTTCAGCTACCCCGGGCCTCATAAAGTCCCCGCAACCTCCCAGAACCTTCTCCAAAACCCTTTCGCACTGCGATTCCTCAACCATGGACTCAACCATGGATCCCAACTCGATCGACGAGTGCCCCAAGGTGCCAACAACACTATCGACTCTTATGCGTTCGCATCTGGACGAAGACCTGATCGAAGACACCCCTATCGTATCCACAACATCGTCGCGCGTCGGACTACGCTTGGTCGACTCGTTCGCGCACCCGACATCTGCCACGATCGCAAGAGCGCGTCTGTCTCTGAAGCATGCGCCTGGCTCAGTTGCAACAGCAGCTCACCGTCGGAAGCAACATACATCAGCCTTGCAGTATATTCGAGCTATTCAAGTCGCAAACCCGCCGTTGACTTTCTATACTGGCCTGCTACGCAAACTGCGGTGGCTCGGTCCAGTAAAAGCTGTTCCTGGTCGTGGTCCCCTAGACACTGCGCTGCTTGACATCAATCTCGACAAGGAGAAAACTACAGGTAAGCAGCGATCACTAGTCCCGTTTGCTACTCCATTGCTAACACAGTCTACAGAGCTTGATAATGACCTTGCTGCCACGCTTGACCTGCGCTCTGCACCTCTTGCCACCTTGCTACTCTCCTATATAGCAACGACCGACAAACGCATTTACGAGAAGGTGGTTCAGCAGTTGCTATACAGTTCACCTAAGTTTGCGCCCACTGTGGCCAGCGCCGTATACGAGGAGCTACAAGCTACCGTACAGGAGGCGCCTACCGCGCTGCACTATCCTTCAAAGCCATCACTCCATCGCTTCAAGACGTCACCCACGCTCGCAAGCCGCCGCGGCCTCACAAATCTGGTCTTGAAAGACCTTACACAACTCAACGGCAGCGCCGAAGAGTACGACTATAGCCTCCTGGCTTACAAGATTCTGGAGAACCCAGACTTTCCCGTGGCACCCTTCTGGCATGCAGAGTACGCCTCTCAGCGCTCATGGCTCGACATCGCCCTAGAGCTCCCAGAAGATAGCGCTAGTGGCTTCTTCGCTCATGAAATCTTCCTCCAGAAGGTGCTCAATGAATTGAACAGCTTTGGCGTCTTGCCACATGCTGGAAAGCTCCGGGTTCTTCGCGCATCTGCTGTTGCTCAGGCTAAGAAGATGATGAAAGCGGAGGCCGAAGTGGCTTTCGCCGAGGAGTCGAAGCGCCTTCTACGATGCAAGATTGAGCATCTTATCCCAGAGGTTGGTCATTCCGCAAAAGAGCTTAAGGCTATTAGGATGATTGCTCTGGAGGGACTTGACGATGCGAATGTCCTGGAGCTTTCGGATAGCGCGATCGTTACGTTGTTGACAGCTGAGATGGAGAAGGTCATGAAGGATGAAGACCAAATGACCGATCTCGAAGCGCAACGAGTATGCGACGTTATTAGCGAGTACAGCGACGACATTGACGAGGACTACTGGAATGAGCAGTCAGTTCTCGACGTCGTTTGCAACGAGCGCAAGCGCGGGCAGATCAACGACTGGATTGTCTCCATTGAACATTCGAACATTGTTCACTTCGAACTCTACAGCGATGATCGAAACTACTGCGGACCGCTCGAGCCGTACGACGAAGACGAAATGCGGATCCTCCTCGAGATCAAACTCAAGACCGAGGCAGAGAACAACTACGAGGGTCCCAAGATCATGTTCCACCACGATGACGATGGCAACATCCTGCTTCCCTTGGACGACGGGTACGAGCTGGAGCGATCCGAAGGCCACTACACGAACATGAGCGGCTTCAGCGGGATTTTGCTTTCGACTGACGAAGACGATGAAGACGATCAGAAAGAGGCCGAGGATTCAGCATCCTCAGCAGACGTCTCATCCTCTTCCAGCAAGCAGAAGAAATGCGATGAGCCCACTTCAAAGCCCGACAATCTTGATCCCATCACACCTCCCGACTTCTACGATGAAGTCTTGGAATTCGACGACGGCCGCGCCCGCGCCCTAATCAACCCGGCGCCTCCTCGCTCCCGTCCCTATATTCCACCGGCCGGCTACAACCCCGAATACACCCACCACCTGACCCGCCTCGCCCACGCCGCCGGCAAAGGCCGCATGGCCCGCCGTCTGAACAGCCTCCGCTCAACATGGGACATCCCGCACCACGCCCACGGACCCGAGCAACCGGGTATGCGACTCCAGTGGAGCGGTTGGACTACGCGTCCAACGCCAGATTGGGACGCAACGAAGGCAGTGAAGCCGAAGTTCCTACAGACGCACCTCCCTCGTGCTGTGATTGGGAAGGAGGCAGGACTCCTGGATCACTTCAACGAGCTGGCTGAAAAGCGACAGAAGGAGATGGGGGAAATTGGGGAGATTCTGGACGTGATGGACTTCTTGCCTCCGCGTCGTCCTATCCACGCGGATCGCGCGCTGGAATACTATGGTACTCAGCTAGTGGAGTGTGTACCGGAGAAGTACGTTAAGCCACCGCCAAAGTTCGATGTCTCTCATCTGGAGCCAAAGCGATCATCGGCAGCATTGCGACCACGGCGATCATTTTGTGACGATGGTGGGGTCATCAATGCGAGTAAGCAGCACGCATATCGCCCTGATGTAGTTGCGCCTTCTGTCCGAGCTGCACCTCCGCCGGGCTTCACACCTCCTGGGTCCCAATTCGCACATCTTCTTGGACCGCAATGTCTAACTCCTCCTCCTGATCTTGCGCCCTCGGTTCGAGTTGCACCTCCACCGGGCTTGGGCTTCACACCCCCTAAGCTCCAATCTGCACCTCTTTCTCGACCGCCAGGCCTAGCACCTCCTCCTGGGTTTGGACCAGCTACTCAAGTCGCGCCTCCACCGGGCTTTACACCTCCTGAGTTTGGATGTCTTTCCGGACGGAGATGTCCAGCCCCTCCTCCCGGCTTTGGGCCTACTACCCAAATTGTACCTCCTCTTGGACTAGCACCTCCTCCTGGCTTTGAGCCTACTAGCCGAGTTGCACCTCCTCCCGGCTTTGGGCCGGCTACTCGAGTTGCGCCTCCACCTGGCTTTGAGCACCTCGCACCTCCCCCCGGTCTCTCGACCAGCGACTCAATGCGCCAGTACAACAACGCTCGTCTTCACGCGGTACTAGCTCGTGGGATGTGCTGATTAGATCAGCTAGCTATAGGGGGAGCGACGGGTATCCCATGTTCTTCAGCACATCAATCAGTAAGTACCGTGGCACGACCGCAAACGACACTACCATAGGTACTTCACATGGACTTCACGCATCTGCGAAATGCGCCCTAGGCACATCGATACTACTACTATACCTCACCTCACCTCACCACATCACACCACGTTCCTACCACGGTTGCTTACATCATATGGTATCGATGATGATGTCCATGGCGGAAACCTTGCTCTCAATGACTATAGTTGTTTCGGTACATACAACTGGCGGCGACCATCGATTATCATTGACACCACGTTTGCTTCTGTCTTATTAGTGTCTACTGTCTTATTAGTAGTAACTGTCTTATCAGTATTTACTTCACTCCTCGCGTTTCTTTTTGGTTGCATTTATACGGGGGCGGATGTCATCATATTCGGCACGGCGTACACTGATGCATTTCCGGAGTTGTATACCCTAGGTAACATCAAATGTACCTACATGAGCAGTGTTCATAACTAATATGTGCTACTTGTAACCCAGTTCGCATAGAAATAATGACTTTGAGTACGGAGACAGTCAACACATGCATCTCTTCTTTAGCGTTGTCATCTTAGCTTACACATTATCATATCATACACCCCAGTTGATGCTACGTGCTACATGCTCATCAAACATTTAATCATCCCACCTTCTTCTTCTCCATCTCCTTCAACCTCTTCAGCCCCGCCCTCGCATTCGTCGTGCCCTCCGCAAACCCCACCGCCTTGGCCAAACTAGCCGCCTCCTCGTACTTCAGCCGCGCCTCCTTAACCCTGCCCTCCATCTCGAAGAACTCGCCCAGGTTGTGCGTCGCAACCGCGCATGCAACATCGCATTCTTCGTTCCTGTTGGGTGGTTGTATGGTGGAGGCTTGGGCGAGGGCTTTCGTGGCCCATTGGCGGGCTTGGTCGATGAGAATGGCACGGGGTGCAGTGCTCGTTATTGGGAAGTCGGAGGGGGCGGAGGAGAGGGTTAGGGCGTTGGAGGAGGAGGGAGGGGACTGTTGAGCGAGGCAGGTGGATATGTTGTTCACTGGGGAAGAGAGTTAGCTGGAAGGTTGGAGAAGTGGATTTAGGGGGCTTACTGAGGACGACGCTATGGCATGATGTTGGTGCGCATAGTTCGAGAGCTTTGACGAATAGTGGTGTTGCTAGGTAGTGCGAATCGAATTGCTCGTAATGAGTGCCGAGAGCTGAGATGAGTTAGCAAGGGCCACAGGTGGACTGAAGAGTAGTCATGTACCTTCTAATATGCCGCCCAGCTCATCGTTGGTCAACCACGGCCCTTCGCCCGTCTTTAACCCGTCCCGCTCTCGTCGTTGCTTTTCACTCAATGCGCTCTCGACCGCCTCAACAAGTCTCTTCTCCCCATTGTCCGGCTCGTTGACATATCTCGTATCGTAGAGCTGTCCCAGCTTAAGAAGAATTTGCACCAGGTTCTTCTTCACCCTACTTCTATTCCCATTGTTCCAATGCCTATCCGAAAACTCATCCACCCATCTTTGGCAGTCATTGCGCATAATCTCTAGCACATCGATGGCCAAACTGTAGTACCCCGCATCCTCGAATAGCGCGGCAATTGTATATTTGACGCCCATGATCTCGTCACTGAATGGATCCATGCCCATCTCGTCGGCGAGCGCCAGCGCTTGGCGGAAGTACTTGTTGGCCTCGCGGATATCGAGCCATTTGCCCCGGCTGTAGAAGAGGGCTTTGCGGAGCTTCTTTGCAACGGGTTCGGGGAAATTGTGGTAGGGTTTTATGATGACGTTCTTGTAGTACCATGGTATGTACAAGACGCAGATACCAGAGACGAGGACGATGCTATTAATGATTAGCGGCGTGGGCGAGTTGTAGCGAGACCAGACTGGACTCACACTCCAACGGCGAAAGGGAACAAAACAGGGCTCTTGTGATATTGCTCTCTGAACTGCTCACGGATGGTAGACCGATAGCGCCTTCCCAATGGTTGCGGTATGGGTTTCCATGTTCGAATTGGTATCTTTGTGAAGCTGTGGACTGAACATTGCGCTTCGCAACGTGCGAATGCGCTGATTCCAGGCGCCGCGCGAGAAATGGTTCTGCTAAACATCATAAGCCGGGCAAAGGCAGATGGCAGTCAGAGATGGCAAGTGAGGTAGGTTGTGGAGTACGTGCATGACGGGATCGAACTTTTAGCGGCGCCGCGTTAGAGCTCCGCGTAGGGCTGAACTGAAGCATGACGTAGCCAATCACCAACGCGCCTTCCCCATACCTACTACCTTCACCACTCCCACCTCCACAAACAATGACCTAGAGCACGGCAACATGTGCGGCCGCTATGCCCTGGCCTTGGTGAGAACATGCGACTGCGATTGTTGTAGTATCTTCTTACTGACACACATTCCTACAGCGGCCATCCGAAGTCCGCCAACAGTTCGAGCACTCGCACATGCCTGTCGAGGACGCTCCAGACGACGACGACGTGCGCCAGAGCTACAACTTCGCCCCGGGCTATCACGGTCTCGTGTACCGGGCAGATGGCCCAGACTATGGCGGTCAACAAGAGAAGACGGACGAGGCAGGAACGGATGCGGAGGCGCATGTCAACAAGGAAGGTGCAACGGGCGAAACCAAGTACAAGCTGCAGTCGATGCAATGGGGTACATCCTCACATAGCATTGCCCTGCTAACTATCACTGACGCATGTCATAGGCCTTGTCCCGTTCTGGACGAAGCGCAATCCGGACTACGGCTCCAAGATGAAGACGATCAACTGCCGCGACGACTCGCTGATTGAAGATCGCGGCATGTGGACGACCATGAAGAAGAAGAAGCGCTGCATCATCGTTGCACAGGGATTCTACGAATGGCTCAAGAAGAACAATGGCAAAGAGAAGATACCACACTTCACCAAGCGCAAGGATGGGCAGCTCATGTGCTTCGCTGGGCTATGGGACTGTGTTCAGTTCGAAGGTGAGTGCCTGTTTCATCAGATAGCACAGAACATGGAAGTGGACTATGTCTTTCCCTGTCGAATTGCACCAGGACAAGCGTTCTGTCACGCTGCAATGCGAGTACCTGGGGTCGACTGCAACCTATACAGGGCAAAGCAAACATTTCCAGGTTTGGGGCTCGCGTGCCACGTTTCGCCTACCTTGTGTACCTATCAAGGGCGTACTGACAGCCGCCTAGACTCAAGCGAGAAGCTGTTCACGTACTCCATCATCACGACTGACTCGAACAAGCAGCTCAACTTTCTCCACGATCGAATGCCTGTCATCCTCGAGAACGGCTCAGATGCGATCCGAACCTGGCTCGACCCGAATCGGACCGAGTGGAGCAAAGACCTGCAATCTCTCCTGCAGCCATACGGGGGCGAGCTTGAATGTTACCCCGTTAGCAAAGACGTGGGCAAAGTGGGCAATAATTCGCCTTCGTTTCTGGTACCCATCAATAGCGCTGCGAACAAGAACAACATCGCCAATTTTTTCGGGAACCAGAAGAACGCCGCCAAATCCGAGACAGACCAGAAAGTCATCGCCAAAGCGGAGCATGACCTCGACGAGTCAACGAACCAGAACGGTGATGTCACAGTGGAACACGACGTCAATGAGACTCGTGCAACAACGGACCGCGTGGAAGGTACCGAAAATAAAGCGCCACTACCAGTTCCAGCGACCACAGAACCACAACTCGGCGACGGGCCCAAGGGCATCAAACGAGAGCATAGCGAGGAGGATGTCAAAGGTAGCACAGCAGATGTTGAACCGCAACCAAAGCGCAGTAAGCCTGCGGCAACACCATCGCCGGCCAAGAGCCCTGCAAAGAAGATGTCGACACCAGCCAAGAAGCAAGGTACCAGAAGCGCCACAAGTAACGGTAGTGCCGCAAAGACCTCTGCTAAAGCTGATGGTAGCCGGAAGATCACATCCTTTTTCAGCAATAAGTGAGCTGCATATAATGCGACCAACATCTCGGGCCCGGCGAAAGCGATGACGGGACATCATGTGGCCCAGGATCGTATATGGCATTCAACAATTGATCGCGAGGAGACTGGCAGCCGCAACTGGCGACTGGCGGTGAGGGAAAGGGTCCGTCTAGGCTTTCTGCTTGGTGTGGTGCGCTATATTGGAGGTCTTATAGCTTAGTTGTGCGACTCGGACAAGTGTCGATACAGATGAGGGACTTGCGCGAACGACCGCGCCAAACATGTGAGAATTGGCCAAGCGGAGGAAGGATCTTCTAGGGGAGGATGCACGCTTCTAGGCGTAGATGAGCGTCCAGGTCTCGGTCAGAGATATTGCGGCACTGGCCGCCCCGCGCGCTAATGGCGGGGATTGGATGGCAGGCGTGGCAGGCCCCATTCGGGGAACCTACAACCACACATTCTCGTTACCTCGAAATCCTCCAAAGCCCTGCGCAACGCGTTCTGTGGCGCACCAACTTGAATGCAGCCAACCCTGCAGCGTTGATCAATGCATCTATTGCTATCTAGACTCGATTGAGACGATGCGATTGTTCTTGGCCACTCAAATTGTCTCCATTTCCCACCGATCTACCATGTAACGGCTACTACGATCCGCGAAGGCACTCTTCATCATTTGCTATTTGTCGACTACAGCGTTTCCTACACACTTCCAGCTGAGCCAACAGAAACCTGCCCTGGGAACCTTTCCACATTCAATGTCTGAGACGACGTACCTTATCTAACAGCCAATCGTGTGCGGTGGAGTGTCGCTTCACAATCGAATCGAAAGACGAGCTGCCCAAGATGGTCTCCAAAATGTCGTCCTTGATGGACCTTGTGTCCCAGAATCAACCGCATTTCCAAACACATCAAGCACTGCTAGTCATCGGGTTGCAAAATGACTTCGTGCTACCGGATGGACGGCTACCGGTGAACACCAAGAAAGGATTCTTAGAACGCATCCAGGCTCTTATACCAAAGTTCCGCGAACTCAATGGCAACGTCATCTGGGTTCAGACATTGTACGAAGCCGACCGCATTGCAACCGATGCGAACACGGGCGAGGGAGACGCGCTCGTGGTGGGCGGCTTGATCGACGGAGAGGAGAGCAGCACCGAAGGAGGCGATGAAGAGCCGACCAAGGATCTTTTACCACCCGCACAGTCAAGATCCTCAAAACACAAGCAACGCGCCCTGGACCTCCTCAAGCGCGTGTCAGCGCGAAGAAAAACGATTCCGCAGGAAGTGGCCCGTGCTTCAGCTGAGCAAGACGATGAATTATTCCTGCTCAAGAGCGAGAAGAAGACGCCTGCTTGTATACCGAACACGCATGGTGCAGAGTTTGCGGATGTCATTGCAAGGCAGTTTGAGCTGCCCGCAGACCTGGTGATTCGAACAACGAACTACTCTGCTTTCCAAGGCACATCGCTTCTGATGACGCTACGCGCGAAGCTGGTCACTGAAGTCTACATATGTGGATGCATCACGAATGTATCTGTACTTGCCACAGTCATTGATGCAGCGCGGCATGGTGTCAAAATCAACGTCGTAGAAGACTGCCTTGGTTATCGCAAGCGAGCCCGACATGACTTAGCGCTGAAGCGCATGGAAGAGTTCTTCGATGCTTACTTGGTTAACAGCACAGATATTCTTTCCCGAGAGCCACCTGTAACTCCACCGCAGAAGCAATCATCATCCCCAAATGGTTCTAGAAAGGGGTCGAAAGGTAGCGATAAGCCACTTGAGGCCATGGTAGGCAAGCTGTCACTCAGCGAGGACGGGCGGCCTGCATCCCGCAGCTCAAATCCACGATCGCCTACCAAAGTGCTTAGTGGGAAGCAGCGCACGTTGTCTCTTGTTTCTGTTGCTGAGAGCCGGAAAGCCTCCCAGAACACCACTACGCCGATTGCAGAGCCAAGTACTAAGCCAGCTACCGAGCCAGCCACCAAGCCAGGCACAAAGTCAGCTACAGGGCAGCCCACAGAGCCAGCATCTGAAACTACGGACAAGGAGTTTGCGGACAGTTTAGTAAAGGGCGCGAAAGTACCGGGTGGGAAGGAGCAGTCACCGGAAAACGAGAAGAATGAGACGAACCTAGTCAAAACCAAAATCCGGATGCGATCGAGGCCCAAAAAGAAGAAGAAAGAGAAGGATGGAGAAACTTCCAAAGACAAGGCTGAGTCTGTACCTGAGAATGGTGAGCCTAGCAAAGCGGTGCGCCACACCCCAGCTGAGCCACCCACAACCACTGGCGCGGTTAAACCAGAACCAACGGAAGCTCAAAGGACAGCACTCATGGCCAAAGCTGGGAGTGTGGCGGACTTGCGGGAGAGGGATGCCAGGCAGCAGGCTTTGAAGAGTGTTGCATCGGTGCCTGTGTTGGCCGCGAAGCCTAGCAATGACGAGAAAGAGAAGAACAGGTTATCGGACTACGCAGATCGTGTGCGCTTGTCATTTTCTAGGGCGCCAAAGGTTGAACCCAATTCTGACTCGAAGAACGAGCCACCTACGCCTACAAAATCTACCTCAGTAGCTTCTACAGCAGAAGAAGGGGAAGCTAAAGAGATTTCTGCAAACCCTTCGAAGCCAACAACAGCAATAGCTTCTCTGCCAGCACCTGCACCATCCACACCATCTGCTCCGACATCCGCAGAAAAACCCGCTGCAATGGGAAAAGCTCCGAAGCTTCAGTCACTTGCGACACTTCCGGTCCTAGGCCCAGAAGATACGATTGCTGAAGGCGACTCGCGCATAATACACGACTTCTTCCCAGCTGATCTTCGACATCCAACCGACACGTCGAAACCGCTCAAGGACCTTATCTTCACGCAACTGTACAACGAGGTGCGATGGCAGAAGATGCTACACCAACAAGGCGAGGTACCACGACTCGTCTGCTGCCAAGGTGCATTTGGCGAAGATGGCTCGATGCCAGTGTATCGCCACCCTACAGATCAGACACTGCCATTACTCCATTTCTCCCCAAAGGTGCACGTAATCAGGAAGCAGGCGGAAAAGCTCATCGGCCATCCCCTCAACCACGTCTTGATCCAGCTATACCGCTCAGGCAACGACTTCATCTCGGAGCACTCGGACAAGACGCTCGACATCGTCCGCGGCTCCTCAATCGTCAACTTGAGTTTCGGCGCCCAACGCACCATGCGCCTCCGCACCAAGAAGTCCTCCTCCACCACAAACTCCGACGTCCCTTCTACCACATCCACCGAGGACAGCAGCACCCAGCGCGAAACCCAACGCGTCGCTCTCCCCCACAACTCTATGTTCGCCCTCGGCCTCGCCACCAACGCCAAATGGCTGCACGGCATAATGCCCGACAAACGCCTCCCAGCCGAGCGCAGCGACGCAGAAAATGCATACAATGGGATGCGCATCAGCTTAACTTTCCGCCACATAGGCACGTTCCTCGATGCAAAGGAGAGTGTGATATGGGGCCAGGGCGCGACGGCGAAAGAGCAGCGCGACGCCGCAGACGTGATCAACGGGGACGAAGCAGAGAGCGAAAAGTTGATACGGGCGTTTAGTAAGGAAAATCATAGTGGGACGTCGTTTGACTGGGAGAAGGAGTACGGTGCGGGGAGCGATGTTCTGCACCTACACTCAACTCCAGCAGAAGATACAGGGGATCTACCGATCCTCTTCGCATCGAACAACAAGATCGAAACGACACAAGTCCGCATCTGCCTCGCGGAAGCGAAAATCAAATACCGCCTCGTCGAACCGCCGCGTCTAGACAATAATAGTAACAAGGAGTTCGAGCTCGACCGCCAAGTCTCCTTCCGCGACACGGACACGCAGCACACTGAAGTCACCATGGCGAGCGGTATCCTCCTCTACATCGATCGCTTCCACCCCCTGTCCTCTTCCTCCTCACCCTCTTCTTCCGATTCCAGGTACTGCACTGCAAACGCCTACCCCATCATGATCCTCACCGGCGGCCTGCTCAAAGCCTGGCTGAACCGCCACGTCCCCACGTACCTCGCCGAGTTTGAAAATTTGCTGAGGTGTCTGGAAGAAGAGGTTGAGAGGTGTGGGGGGCCGTATGTTGCGGGGAAAAGGTTTAGTGTGGGGGATGCGTTTGTTTGGCCGGTTGTTGATGAGGTGAGGAGGGAGTGGGAGGAATGGGGCAGGGGGGAGGGGAGGTATCCGGTGTTGGGGAAGTATTGGGAGGGGTTGTGGAAGAAGAAGGCCTGTGTTAGGGGGTTAGGGAGAGGTTGGAGGGGACAGGGAGGTGGGTGGTGGGGATGGGGTTGGTGATGGGGAGAAGAAGGAGTGAGGAAGAAGGTCATTCTGGGTAGTTTAGATTGAGCGATGTTAGGCGTTTGGGGTTCTGGTTCTGGGTTGTAACTCAAATCTATCTTATTTTTCCAATTCTTCTCATCTGTCGCCGTTTATGACAACCTTACATGGTCAGCTCGTACAGCAGAGCCGCTAACATAGATTTCCAAGATATCGACTAACGGTTTACGACAGCTGAAATTGATCAATTCAATCAAATTTTGCCCATCGAGTGCTGTGCTCATTGATGAGTGATATCGTCTAATAGTAGGAGCGAATGTAATTTTAATGACAACTGTGTTATCGGCTTCGACTCGTGTACAGAAGATGTGTAGTGTGCAACAATTCAACCACAACCACGACTCGCACTGATTTGGTCCCGAAGACTATTTCCCCTGATCTCTGCGGGTCTAGAGAGGTCTGAGTGCGCCACTGCGGTCCTCAGCCCACCGCCCATGTATCGCCTGCCGCGCCGTCTTACCCCAGAACGCCACGGGCATCGCGATCAATCCGCTCACCATCTGAAGAATCGCAAGTTCGATGCTCACCCATTGGAATCCATGAGCAGCGATCCATGGCCCAAGCGCAAAGCTCATGGCAAAGCTCAGAATGTAGCAACCCCCTCCCACCACAGCAATCGCAGGTGCCGCCCATCGCGGAAACGCCTCTGCAACCCACAGGGTATTCCCAATCATGATTGTTACGAAAGAAAAGCCATTGAGCCCGTACGCGAAGAAGATGAGGTTAGCGCTCCAATGATGTTTGACTACCAGGCCGTATACAAGGGAACTGGTTGCGCCGGTTAGAATAGGCACGATGTAGCCGACGAGGTAGTGTTCTGCTTCAAGGACGCCGCGGTTACGCCTCGACAACCACGTCACAATCCTACATATGAGCAAGCTCCAGACGACGAAGCCAAATAGTCCGCCAACCCCAGATGCGATATTGACGGTGCCGACCATGTTCGCGGCCATATTGTACGGGGGAGCGATCAGAACGCGAGCAAACGTTGCACCGATAAACACCATGCTTGCCGTGTTGAACGCCGACGCAACGAAGACCCAGAATATCAGGGGGTTCACGGCGCAATAGCCCATTTGGATGAAGCACCGACCTGCTGCTGTCCACGATGCGAACGGCGACCGAGCGAGGCCAAGGCGATCGCGGAAGCCAGCCACGCCGGTGCGTTGGGGGTATGCGGGTAGATCGCGGTAGATGTCAGAGTCGACCTCTGTGTCTTGATACACGGTTAACTTCTCGGTAGCACTCTGCATGACGATGAGCCCGTCGAACGCTACGGTCGGCCGCTTGAAGTAGGTTTCGGGCAGCAAGGCGAAGGTGACGACTAAAGAGACGGCGACGGGAATCAACCAGATGTGGTAGAAGTGGCGCCAGTCGCGCCCGTGGTGTGAGATTATTGGCACCAGGGCTACGCCGGATGTGCCGAAGCAGCCAGCTACGCTCCACATGAGCGCTATGGCTATTGCGCGTTGGTTGATGTATGTGAGGTCGACGATTATCAGGAGGACCTTCACACTATCAGCGAAACTCGTCTCTTGCATTTTTGGCACGGAAACATACCAAAGAGAGGGACAATCCTTCACCCAACCCAAGGAAACAGACTGCAGCGGTCAACTGGTGGAACGATGAAGCGTGGCCAGCCCATATCACAGCCAGCAGCATGACCAACGAAGCGATCAGGACGGTAGGCCTACGCCCCATGCCAATGGACAACGGCACCCACAAGAAACAGCCAATGCCCATGAACAAGTTGGGTCCCGTTACGAGTGTTTTCAGCAACCATGGGGGTATATTCTGCGGATACTTGATCAGTCGTGATATTTATTCATCCTGTGTACACAAGAGTCGGCAACTTACTTCATGTTTGAAATCGGACTGGATGCCCGCTAGAACGACACTCGCGGCTTGCGATGCAGTCAGCGAGACGACCGAGTACAGTGCGATTGCGAATATGGCTCCCGCGGTTTTCCATCGAGGCCAGTTCAATGGGTCGGCTGCGCTGTCGGATGGTACGGGGAGCTTCAGGGTTTTGCCGGTGTTCGTGATGAGGAAGGTGCTGCCGGATAAGTTGTAGGATTCGCGCTTTGCCTGGTTGTTGGAAGTTTGGGACTCTGGTGGGTCGGGAAGAGAAGACGACGGTATCGTAGGGCGATGCGGTATCTCGTCTCGATGGAAGACTGTCGGTGATAGAGACCTAAGGCGTGGTTCGACGAGTGGCCGAGCGCGCGGCGGCGTGGCTAGTTCTACCATTGGGTATGGATCTGTCAATGTCGAGGCCATTTTAGATCATCATGATGATGGTGAGATTGTACAAAAAAAAGCTTCGTAGGCGATAAGCCAATGTGAAATACAACAACATAAGTACCTAGAATGAAGAGAATTAAAACATCTTTCATCTGGGGAACAGAACAAAACAGTTCTTGCTCCATGCGAACCATCGTCTTTAACCACACTCAATGCAATTCGGTCCGAGGATACGACACAAAAACGCGAATGCGGCCGCAGAGCACCGTATATCCTATCTTTCGGGCTGAAACCTTCTCACTCGACGTGCCAAGCAGACTGAGAAGCACCGAAAACTGCCATGTCGATGCCCTTTATACCGCCGACCCGGCATTTCGTGCCTTTGATAAATTGCTGTCCGAACCATCCGAATGGATGGATACGGTAGGTAACATGGGGCAGCAGCGGCCGAATCGCGGCGACACGGCGTTTCATGTACCGTCAGGCTGTCAGTTCGGACAAGTAAGTCGCCAAGACACGGACAACGTAACCAGAAATGAAACAACCTCTTTTGTTTGAAGTGCAACTGCGTCTGGATCAACATGCTTCCTAAGCGGGCGTCCTCTCAAAAGTGAGCAGCTCTCGAAATTGCAGCCCAACTAACTCCAACAACGACCAGGGGCCTCGCGACGTTTTTCCCCATCATGTTCCTAGCAGTACATGCTGTCGCCAAAGAGAATTGTGAAACTTCAAAGAACGGAAACACTATTCCGCGTTAGAGTTCCGAAGTTGTATACGCTGGCCTCAGAGTCTTCGGTCTCTCTCCATCCCGAGGCATGTGTGGCCGGGAACAATTCCTCGCGGATCGGGCCGACGCTAAGGAGCGTAAGGTATCGTCAACGTAAGGAAGGTCAGGCTTCGTCCCCAATAGGAAGTTGCAATATCAATAGTCTTTCTCAAAGTTGATAATGACTACTTCCCTACAGTTTGCTAAACTTTGGCGTCCGCTTCTGCAGCCCACTCAACATAGCATCCTTAACATCCTGCGTCTGCAACATAGCCGCATTCCACACAGCCGTGTAATTCAGCCCATCCACAATCGGCTTATCCCGCGAATAGTTGATAATCTCCTTGGTACCGAGTGTCGCAACCGGCGACTTGGACGCAATCAAGGCCGCCAACTTCAACGCCTAGAAAACAACACAAGTCAGCAGATGTATTCAGAAATCTCAACATGCTAACGGCGCAGTGAGGACAGCAAAAAACTCACCCCATCAACAGCCTCCTTCTTATCCTTATATACCGAACTCACAAGCCCCACCCTCAACGCCTCCTCAGCCCCAAATATCCTCGCAGACAGCGCAACATCCTTGACCCAGCTCAAATTCCCCACACTATGCGGCAACCGGCTCAACGTGCCAATGTCCGCCGCAATCCCGATATCCACCTCCTTGACACTAATCCTCGCATCGCTCGTCGCAACCCGGATGTCGCACGCAAGACTCATGTCCAGCGCGAGCCCAAAACTGACCCCGTGCAACACGGCGATGACGGGCTTCTCGCATTTCTCGAGGTCGGTGATGCACGACTGGAACTCGAGGATGTGGCGCCGGATGCCGTTGGCTTTGCGCGCGGTGTCGCTGGGACCCGCGCCGGTGAGCGTGCCGCCTTCAGATGCGGCTTGCACGTCGAGCCCGGCGGTGAAGGCGCGGTCGCCGGAGCCGGTTAGGACGACGGCGCGGACGGAGGGGTCGTGCGAGAGGGTGCGGAAGATGGAGCTTAGGTTTAGCCACATTCTGAGGGGGTGGGGAGATCAGTTGTCGTTCTATGCTGGAGTTGACTTTGGGGAGGAGAATGGTGTAACGAAAGAAAGTGTGATATAAAAAACCCCATATTGCGTTTGGCTACCAGAACGTTTAGGTCCAGCCAGGTAAAACGCGGAATGGGGGACTCCATGGCGGTGTATTTGTTTTGAGCAATCTCGTGAAATGAGTGACTTCGTAGGAAGATCATACATCATGACATAAAGGTATCATGGTATCGGGAAAAGAAGACGTATGAGCGTGGAAACTGTTCCTGAACCGCAATGTTCGAGGAACACATAAGCACGTGCAAACGCAGTTCCCCAACCAAACCAAACCAAAAGGGCAATAAGAGAACTAGCAGTTACTCACACCTCATGAAAAGCATTCAGCTTCTCCGGCCGATTAATCTCCACATGCGCAACATACTCCGTCGGAAACGTGACGTTGAAGAAGTCCTTCTTGTACGCGTCGGTGGCAGCCATTTTGCGTTATCCCTGCTCCTGCTCCGGCTCTTACTCCTGCTCTTGCTCTTGCTCCAACTCTTGCTTAACCTAATTACTTCGCCTGCGTAACTTAACTCGACAGCGTTTCGAACAAGGAATGCGTCTGAATATCGTGCTTATGTAGCTTCCTGGTAAGCCGCTTGTACGGTGAAGATTGTAAGAGACTAGTGTGAGAGTTTGTGTAGGAGGTTTGTATGGTTGTCTGTTGTGTTGTCGGCTGCTGCTGATGACATGCACGGGCGAGTCGCACGGTACGGTACGGTACGGCCGTAGTTCCTTCGTCGCGTGGAGTGGAGGAGGGTCAGAAGATGCCGAGGTATCTGTGTTGTGCACGAGGGGCAGTTTTACGCGAGGTGATGCGGGCGATGGCGGCATGTGTAAGCGCACCACACTACTGCAGATACCACTGTGCCACTGCTACAACTTGGCTTGTTCTGGTTGAACGTTGAGATGAGAACTTGATGTTTGTGGTGTTGGGTTGTGGGACGGAAACTGTAGCTTTGAGATTGGGTGGCCCTTTGATTGGTGACTTTGAGGTCGTTTTGGTTGTTGAATTCAAATTTCCACCCTAGTTAAGTTGTGTGTCCTGTCCTGCACCACTACCACTCATCACAGCACTCTATTAGATATGGACAAGGCGAGTCGTGCATTGGAAGAAGCAGTTCTTCTTGGTGTCTCCTTTTCTTTCCGCGCTCTCGCGGATCATCATTTTCCGTCGCTTTATAGCCGTGCAAGACGCAAGGCTTTCACCCAAAGAAACATCAGGTCTAAGTTCTCTGCTCATGGGTTGTTTCCGTTCAACACAGACAGAGTGTTTCGAAGTATGCCAAAACCCCCTCCATAACTGACTCTCATCAATACAAATGAGGTAGAGGTCGTGCCAAAGCTTTAAGCCGGTGTGCCTTACAGCGCTCGTCGATGCATCGTTTCTGCTTCGTCTTGCTTACCCTGCTTCAGCCTCATCATCCCTAGTTGACTGAAGCTGATAGAACGTATGTATTGATATGATTTATGATGCGACGGAAAAATAATCCCTGTCGTATGTATCTATTTAGAAGTGATGCATTGCTTCATATGCCTTTTAAGATTATCTTCGCGTGTAAAGGTCCTTCTAGGTGTGTTGCACCACGAATTTGGGCACTCGAATTTTTTTCTTCTTGTGTGTGTCGCTTCGTGACGCGTGAGATGTGTTCGAAGACCGAATGTCTTTCCGCAGCCGTGATAGACACATTTGAATCGGCGGTTGTGCGTCCTATCAACATGCGTGCTACCATCATTTAGCGTAAGCAGACTTAAGAAAGGAAATTATTGCATACTTCAGATCACACTTTCTCTTGGCGACATAAGTGCATTGCAGGCATGCAAAAGAAGATAGATTGGCAGACATCGTCGCTGGGCCGGTGTGTCTGGGCGCACTAGGAGACTCCTGATTGTTGTTGGGGATCCTTTTGCCGTCGAAACCGACAGTCGTATCTGGGCAAAATCTTTCCGCTGCCCCAGCTGCATTCACGAGATGACAGTCCGACATATTCTCGGCTACGGAAGAACCGGAATTTGGTGACTGGAGATGTTCGGCTCGCAGATGCGAAAAGATAACAGGATTTAGCTGCCATTCAAAGTCCAACGGAGAGAAATAGGCTTCTCCTGTATCGTTGCAATCTTGCGAATTCTCTTCATTGTCCCCTCCTTCACCCGATGGTCCAGCAAAAACCGCAAAGAAATTCGCAACATCATACCACGTTTTACAACGTCTTCTTGCGGCCTTCCATTCATCTGGTAAGCGATCTATGGCGCGTCAGACTATCATCTCGTGATACCTTGACTACAAACTCACCAAACAATGGTCCTCTGCCAATTTGAAAGCCGACTGTATCAAGCAAGGACTTCAGTACCTCGAACAGAAGGCGACCAGCGTCAAGAAACTGTCCAAGCACTCCTTTAGCCCTAAGCCAATCGAAATTATCATAGAATCGTAAAACATTGACGCCAATTAGGAATCCCCATGCCTCCTCATGTTGGAGTCCTCTGGCTTTTCGGTAGAGATGTATAGCCCGCCTAAACAGCCAAAATAGCAAGCAGAGACCAACCATCGTACAAGTCCAGTAAAAGAATGACCGGACAGTGAGCGTAATGACTTCGATCCAGTACCATGTCACAAAACCTATGGTCGACAGGCCAGCAATGACACAAAAGTTTGCCAGAATCCAATCTTCGAGGTCGGTGGTGCGTGTCCCCAAGTCCCGGGTCCGTGAACGATTTTCGTCTTCGATCTTCGACATGTGTATTCTTGCTATGGCATTGATAATTCGGAAGAGCCACGCATTCCTGGCAATAGTAGCGAGGTATAGAAACACGATACATACCCAGCGCACAGGGAACGGCATCGGGATATTAGATGGGAAGGCTTGAACCCAACCCCAGAATATTCCTACAAGGATGATAAGAACGGTGAAGTTGCAAAGAGCCGCATTCGTGAAGTTCCTGAAATTTTTAACGCGTATTTCGACATCGTGATCAACTGGATGATGATTGTTTTCGTGCTCGGCGGTCGACATGTTGGGAGCTTTTATGGGAAGTACTAGGCATATAGACAAGCAAAGCACACAGAGACATTTGTATTGTGTTCTGGGAATCTAATATGCATGGGAGGGATACCACTTTGCGGCTGCCTGGTTGGCTTCCGCTGCCTCGGTAGCGTGCTTGCATATCCTACCAGGGTGGCGACGTCGCATAATCCTGCTTTCTACGGCAGCTATGGTATACAGGCGATAAGAGCTATTAATCATTATAGCTACTATGATCAAGTACACGGTATTGGACAGGTCTATCAGATGTAGAGCTACGATTAGTTATAATATATTACTATAGACTAAGGAGTCTTTAATAACTAAATAGAATGCCCTTAACTTATAAAGGAGCCGTAAAGAATACCGTAGGTTTAGTAAATTTCGACTCGGAAACGCGAGGGGCAAAGAAGATCGGTCCGGGTGTCGAGAGCCTGTTAGTAGTACGCCGAGAAGAACATTCTTGGTAGTGGGTGACTGATGAGATGATGGACAAGCGGAAGAAGTCTGGATATAGGGTGCCAGTGATGACATAGAATTAGAGAAGAGAGGTTAGGAAACAACATTCATCTGACTTCTTGACGTGGTAAATATATACAACGCAGCTCAGCTCAGGTACCGTAATGCCACCTCGACCTCGACCTCGACCTCAACGTGGCAAACCCCCCCTCACCACACCCCACGCACCTCCTCCCTTCCATCATCCCAATTCCCAACAACCTCCACTCCTTCCTCCCCCTGCTCCTCCTGCATCTCCTCCCAGCTCTTCTCTCTCGTCTCCTCCAGTACCTTCCCACCAACAAGCCTCCAACACCCAATCTCACATTCGCACTTCGGTGGGTAATATCTCTCTGGCTTCCACTCTGGCTGATCAGCAGGATCAGCAGGATCCTCATCGTCATCATCGTTTCTTCGAACCTTGCCAATCCCTTCGATAGCGCGAATGTCTGGGCGGTGCACGGCGAACGGTTGGAGGAGGGTGTTGCGTTGTAATACACCTACAGGGGCAGGAGTGGCAGTGGCAGGAGTGGCAGGAGTGGCAGTACTGGTGGCGGCGAGAACTTGCTTATTGTGTTCCGCCTGCGCAGCGAAGATAGCATGCCACTTCTCTCTGACCCACGGCTGCACGTCCCCCGTGATTCTGATGTGCGGTATATGCTGAAGGAAGCGGTGGTGCCAGGCGTACTCGAGGATCCAATCGGCTACCTTCCCTGACACGCAGACGTGTGGTCGTAGCCTGGGCTCAACTGTCTCCTCTCCCTCTACTATCACCCCCGGAAGAGAGGAGGAGGGAGCAGCGGTGGTGGTGGTAGGGCTGGTGCACCACTTCTCCTCGCCAACATTATACCATGGATGTGCAGACTTATACGCGGTACCAAAGTGTAGCGTGAGATCCTTGGTATGAAGCAACAATGCCGCAGCGCCATGGCAGAAAGGGTCGGGATACAAGTTGTCGCCGTGTACCCCGTTGTCCTGGTAGTTAAATGGCGGCACCGCAACGTTGAACAGCGCAAAGTACTGCTCAGCATCAAAGTCCAACCGCACCTTCTCGAGCCCATGGTACGGCAGAAGCGGATCGGGCCACCGCTCCTTACTAGGCACCAAGTCCCCAACATTCGTATCTATCCCGAACCGGCCGTCATCATCAAAATCCAGCCTCGTCCTCAACGCCGCTACCATCGAGTCAGGAACGTTGAACCCACCCCCGAAGTGATGCCAAAGCACACTATTCAAGAGGAGGTAATGCCCCATGTAGAAGTCCCACGGGGACTCGAAGTTCTTGGGGCCCGTGAGCCAGCCGAGTTTCCAGATGCGGAGGAATTCGGCTTGGAGGTAGGGGGGCAGGGCGGCGAGGTCGGCTGTGCGCGCGTTGGTCCAGAAGACGCCGTACGTGCCCGGTACGTAAGCGCTGGATATGCCGTCTGAGAGGGGGTGGTGGTGCGGCGAGTAGACGATGAGGTGTTGGGGCCGATCCAATGGCGGAGGATTTCGAAGCGGATTTCGGCGGGGAGGTGGGAGGAGGGTGTGGAGGGTTAGGGATTGGGATTGGGATTGGGGTTGACGCGATGAAGACATATTGCCAGTATAGGTAATCTGGAGTTGAGCGAGTGTGATATGGTGGTTGAATGTAATTCGAAACGGAAGTTGACGTGTGGGTGGGGTGAGCAAGGTATAGGTATAGCAAGAGGATATATAAACATAGAGGGAGTTACTAGTGAATGTTGGCAGGGGGATGAATTGTGGATAAGTGAATATATATCCCTGATTACGAACCATAGAGATAGATAGTAAAGATTTGAGGAATCAGCGGGTGTGTCAATGATAGACGAACAGAATGGTTGTACCAGCAACTGACGATACCAAAGAAGAAACCCACGAACATACGACATTCGCGGCGGACGAGCGAGCCATTGCGCCGTCGTATACGAAGACATTCGAGACTACGTGACCCGTTGTAACAACATCGGTGCAGGATGCGTCAGAGCCGAGTCACGGTAAGCCCACCGAAACCGTCCAGTCCAGCCATGGTACGCTCCGAGACTACGATCTGGAAGGAAGGATAAGCCACTCATATACTGCTGAATATGTATGCTCCTGGTCACTGTAAAACGACAAGCATTTGGTATAATTGGAGCAATCGGGCGCTTATGAGTGTCAAGTGGGATACGAAAACACAGGACTGGACTCGACACAACCGGCCTTTGGAGGTTGGTTATTGTAACACTTCCGCGCTGCAGTCAGGGACATGTTCTCAGGCGACTGACCGCATGATATTTCGAATGGTCTGTTCTGTGTGATGATAGTATATTATAAACAGTGGTCTACATTATGGTGATACAATGTTCGTACACGGTCGTCATGATCGTCGTTTCGAGGGCGTTGGACTCCACTCCTGAGGCTGCCATTCTTGGCCTGGATTGCTGCTGTGCGCAGCTTGCTTCCAGGGCGAATCCTTAGGCTCTTTCTTCATCCTCTTTCGCGTTGTCAATGTGGGCGCATCGTTTGCCGAGGGAGGTACGGGTGGATCATGTGGCATTTGCTGTGCTTCTTGCTCCTCGACAGGTGGTTTGTTCGCTTGCCCATCCAGACTTTGCGGTGGTTCTGCTCTGTCTCTGACTTCCTGGTCGGCATTCATTTGCGTGACGCCGCTGGTCGGGTCTCTTGACTGCAGCATCTGCACGGGCTGCTGCTTGTCCGGCGCATCGAGGGCCGAGGGCTTCGCGGCCCACCTTGCGTCTGCCTGGGCTGCCAGCATCTTCATGCGCTCTTGCCGCATCAGGTCTTGCTGTTGTTCAGCGACAGTGGGTGGGTCGTAGCGAGTATGGCGAAGCCACTGCATCCATGACGCTGACAGAGGTCAGTCTTCTCCACGCCACAAATGTGGGAGGTACGAACGAGAGACGTTGACATCGCCAAAGTGTGTCGACTGACTATATTTCGCTATCCTGCGATTTCGGAGTGCGTGGAGTGCGTCTTTGAATTCCCAGAAGGTGTTGCCCTGGAGATCGAAGCCTAGGACTTGTTAGAACCGTGGCAAGGATGGATGGGCACGCAGCAGAGGTTGGAGGGCAACTTCATACCCACAAGCCATTTCTTGCGCCAGGGAAAGCGCATCATCTTCCACTGGTACCATGCCTTGCGAATTGGGCCGGGTCCTGCAGGCATTGTGAATTGTGTCTTGCCTCGGACAAATTTCTGGCGGCCAAAGGCGAAGTCGACGCGCAGAACGGTGACGTTGGAAGGGTGGCTGGTGCGTCAGCAACATCCCATCCCCACCACCATCACTACCATACCAACCCGACCTGATCTCCTGTATTGACATGCGACGCTGGCACGCAAGTCGCACCACCACTATACACTCTCGTCACAGTCGCCTTGTACTGGCGCACGTACCCAACATCTTGATTGAATAGCATCGCATCAACAACAACGACCCCGCGTGCCCAAACAAAACACCCGATTTGCGCCCAACTCGCCCATCATGGCGTCGGTAACGTCGCTCGACCAGGACATGAGGAGGCTGCGCATGGACAGATATACTCCAAAAGCCGCGAATGAAGTGCGAAGCTGGATAGAAGACGTCCTGGGCGAGCGGCTGCCTGCGGGCGACTTGCTGGATGCGCTGAAGGATGGCACAGTGCTATGCAGGTACACATGCGCTCGAAGATGGCCGCACAGAATAATTCATTGCTGACTTGCCTAGACTTGTCAATCTCGCCGTACCGAACCCCGGCGTCAAGTTCAAGAAGTCGCCCATGCCCTTCATCCAGATGGAAAACATCTCCCACTTCCTTAGGGCTTGCGAGATGCCGCCCCTCAACATGCCCGCACACGATCGCTTCCTCACTGTTGATCTCTACGAATCCAAAGACCCCGCCCAAGTCCTACAATGCTTGACAGCTTTCAGCCGAGTCGCCAACTCGGTGAATCCTTCTAGTATCCCGTCGACCATCGGCCCCAAGCGTGGGGGACCCGGACCAATGAGCCCTTCGACCACAGGTGGCTTCTCGAACCCAAGCATGACTTCTCCTGGCTTCGCGCGCAGCAAGGGATCCTACAGTGGTAGCACCACGAGCGGTTCCAGCACCTTCAACCCGCTTTCTCGACCAGCGCCCGCAAAGCCCATCAGCCCGGTCCGCACTGGAGGGTCTAACACATCATACACATCTAATGGTATTCCCAAGTCGCCCCCAGGCGGCGTGAGTAGCTGGAGCAAGAAGACTGACGAGGGAAACACAGCGCCAGCCTGGAACATCCATCAATATGGCTACATGGGCGGCGCAAGTCAAGGCAATCAGGGCATCGCATTCGGCGCCCGGCGGCAGATCACGAGTGCTGGCCCTCACGTGCCGAATATGGCGGAAAAAGAGCGCAAGCGAAAGGAGAAGGCTGCAGAAGAGGAGCGACTGCGCCTGCAGGCCGAGGAGGCTGAGCACAAGCGTCGCGTAGAGCGAGAAGCAGAAGAGGAGCGCGCGCGCATAGAGGAAGAGCGAAGGTGGGAGGAAGAGTCGCGAAAGCAACAAGAAGCAAAACAGCAGCGTCTTGACCAGCAGAAGCGCGAATGGGAAGAGCAAGAGAGGCAGTGGAAGCTAGAGGAGGAGCAGAGACAGCGAGAAGAACAAGAAGCTCAGCAGAGGGTTGAAGCCGAGTCGAGGCGGAAGCGAGCTGGAAGCGACGCACGATTGAAGGGGCAGTTCCTGAGCCAGTACCAGGCCGAACAAGCTAGCAAGCCACGCAGTCGGCGTAACAGCCAGAGCGAGGAACACCATGCAGAGCGTGATCGCATACGAGAACTGGAGCTTCAGCTGGAGGAAGCAAAAGAACGCGAGCGTCTTTACCAGCAAGAGCGAGAGGGTCGCCTGCAAGACAAGAAGACACGGTCTCGGTCGAAGAGCCGCACGAGAGAACGATCACAAAGCCGCCCGCGACCGCAGCCTCCGCCACGCGCTCCGTCGCCGCAGGACAGCACAGTCTCGTGGGCGCAAGCTGACGACCGAGACTATCTCCGCAAGCAATGGGAGCAGACACAGAGGCAGCCAGCACGGCCTCTCCCAGAGCCGACACCACCGTCCCTTCCAACACGGGCACTGCCCGAGCCATCAGCCAGACCGCTCCCCGATCCCGCAGCATATGCCAACAAGAGCCGGACAGATCGATATCTGGCATCCAACCCAGCACCAGCGCCTCTCAAGCCTCAGAGTCATATTCCCGCGGAACTGACCTCGACATCTGAGCAGCGTGGTGAGGATGCTCGCAGAGCTGCATCACAGCAGAAGACCAAAGCTGGAGGCTGGGCATCAAAGTCACTGCTCGAGCGCGAGATGGAGCGAGAGCGTGAACGGCAGAAGGAGTGGGAGGAGTCGCAGCGTGCGCTCCAAGATGCTGCCAAAGACCCAAGTGCGGGTACGGCTCAGGGTCAGAGCTGGGACGTCAACCAGTATGGTTACATGGGTGGTGACAACCAGAATAAGCTGGGAGGCATTGGGGCTGGCAAGAGGCAGATTATTGGGCCGAGGCCGTTTGGTCCTCGATAGGTAGTTAGATTAATGTGCTTGGTATGGTGATTTTAGATGTTGCATAGTTGCGCAGAGAATTGACCACACCACGCAAGTGAAAAACACTGTAGTATCTCAATTGTGCTTGGCATGTACTGAGGCTTGTAGCATTGATCTCCATAGCAATTTTCGAAGCCCGCAAATATCTCTATGAGATGAACGGTACATACTCGTAGCTCATCACGTGCTCATGGAGTGACAGCCTCGAGGCGCTAAGAGCATCGGTGAGAGCAAGCGCCGACGACGTGAGATATTCGAGCTCCAAGCTCTTGCAACGCGCTCCAGCTTCACGTCTCCACGCCACGACGCGCCAACATCTTCCTCCCACTACCTCTCCGACCGGCACAACTCACCATGCCGAAGTTCTTCTGCGACTACTGCGATGTGTACCTCACGCACGACTCGATGAGCGTGCGCAAGGCGCACAACAACGGTCGCAACCACCTCCGCAACGTGCAAGCCTACTACGAGCAAATCTCCAGCGACCAGACGCAGCAAGTCATCAACAGCATCACCGACGCCTACAACACCGAGGGCCAGGCGAACCCCCTCTTCCAGGCCAATCTCAGTGGAGGATTCCCTGGAGGCCCGATGGGTGGAATGCCGGGCATGGGTCCGCCTATGGGTATGCCTGGCGGGATGCCGGGCTTCCCGCCGCCAGGTGGGTCAATTTCTGAGGAGGTTGGAGTGAGAGTTTGCTTGCTGACTTGCTATAGGAATGCCGGGAATGCCGGGAATGCCACCGCCGTTCATGGGTCGAGGTGGTCGTATGTCCAGCCCCTGAGCTCACTCCCCAAATGTCTGATCTGACTCTCTCTCCAGAACCGCCCAACATGCCGCCCTTCCCCCGCCAACATGCCCCGGGCCCCGGCGGTCTCCCTCCGAACATGCCACCCTTTCCGCCCCCGAACATGGCCGGCGGTCCGCCCGCAGGTATGCCGCCTTTCCCGTTCCCGCCTCCCGGTGCAGCTGGCTCGCCTGCTGGTGGTATGCCTCCTGGTGGTCTGCCGTTTCCTCCGCCAGGCGGTATGCCGAACATGCCGCCTGGAGGACCACCAGGCAGGTTCCCTTCTGGCCCCCCGCCGGGACGCTAGGAGCGTCCTGATGTGTTTCTGTTTCAGGGAGGAGCAGGCTTGAATAGCGTCTATCCTAGCCGTTACACGAATGCGATTGCAGGATTGAGCAGGAAGAGAGAGGAGAGTGATGATTTATACCCCGAGGCGGAGGTTCTGCGAGGCGGAGAAGGAGGGCATTGGAGGAATGCGGCGACGGGTGCGAATGCCACGGTGCCGGTGCCGAAGCGAATGAAGAGGGAATGAATGAGTTGTAGAAACTCAAAGAGATTCTGTATGTTTTCGCTTTCCCACTCAGCCCATATGAAGAGACATTTCGTTCTCGGCTTACAGTGGATGTAGCGAACGATACCTCTCATCATGAAATCGAGAAATGGTTACAAAAACCAGTTGACACTATGTCAATGAATCAATCAATCATGCAATACAAACACCAAATAACTACTCTGCTTCTCTCCTTCCTTCCTTCTCTCCACCACCACCCCCAAATAACCCCTCAACATACCTCTCAACAGTCATCATCTCCACACCCAGCATCTCATTCACCGTGCCCTCCTTCCCCCAACTCACGCCTTCCCCCGCAAACACCAATCTATACTTTTTAATCCCGTCCTCAGGGTCCCGTCGGACTTCCTCTTGCAGGTGCGGGATGTCCCATGTCTCGCGTTGGACAGGGAGGCCGCTAATTCGTTCGATCAAATCAGCCAACTCCCCATATCGAACCGTGGAGCCGGACGTATACAAGACCTTATCATCCGCATCGATGTCCCCATGGACGATGCGAGCCAGGATGGTGCCGATATCACCAACATGCGTGACAGTAACCCCATGATTCCAATCCCTCAAGCACCTCACCACCACTTTCCCATCTTCCCCCTTCCCTTCCCCTTCTCCCTCCTTCACACGACTACGATCCACGATCCCCCAGAACGGCTCAAACAGGAAAGACATGAATATCCCCGTACTAACGATCGTCCATTTTACGTTTGCTTCGGTGGCGGAGGAGCGCAGCAAATCCCGGACTTCCTTCTGCGCGCCGAAGAGCGGCATCATCCCCGCGCAGTCGAGGGTGATGTCGTAGTTTACGCCCCATTGCCAGGGGAAGAACCACAGCTTATCACCTCCGTATTTCTTGCGTAGTTCGCCCGCGAGTAAAACTTCATGGGCGAGTTTTAGGATTGATTCGGGCGTTTGGCCGAAGCCTGTTGCGGAGATTAGGATGTCGTAGTGACTGAAGATGCTGGCGAGGTGGGTTGAGTCGGCGGATAGGTCGATGGTGCGTAAGGTGATGTTTGGGGTGGTGGAGGGGGAGAGGGGGAGATGTTGGGGGAGAAGTGAGGAGGTGGGTGTATTTTGAGGGGTGCGGACGGCTAGGGTTATGCTGTATCTGGTGCTGGGGAGGGAGGAGAGCGAGGTGAGGAGTGCGGTTCCTAGTTCGCCGGCGCCGAGGAGGAGGATGCGAGTTGGTGGTGAGGTTTGGTGATTTCCGGGCTCAGACATGTCGGTTGGCTTGGTCCTGCCTGATTGGTTGATCGATAGCTAGATTGATCGAGTTTGAGGGAGGCTCTTCGTTGATGTTGATGTTGGTGTGACCGTGTGTATAACTGTGGAACGAGCACGAGAGGCGAGGATACCAGTATGATATGCGATGTTTCGATGAAGTTTGTAGGCAATGTTAGCTTTATCAGGCCACCGACTCTTGATCTCAAAACTGTTGCTTAGTATTTATATAACGTGGTGACTTGGCATGCTCCATCTCGCCATGGTACGAGGGTACGCCTGGTCGGGGATAAGACTGCTACAAGACGGAAATAATCGGTTCTGTTTGCTAGGACTAGAATGTGCAATTTTCTAAGTTGCACAGCGAGCGAGAACACTCGCAATCGGTAGTAATAGTCATGTGAAGTTGAAGATATTCGGAGTTTATCGGATATGAGCTAAGCAGGGCTGGTTGGAGTGGAGATGGGTGAGTGGGTGGCGAAGTTGCTGGAATGGTTGGTAGGTGTAGTCGTCGAGCAAATGGGATACCGTTGTGAGGTAGATATCATGAAACTGTCTTATGTATGAACTCGAAGCTAATAGATAATCCAAACTAGATCTAACAGGAAATGGAATCAACCATGTCTTTGATGAGGAGAGGTGGACAGAAAAGTGCCAAGCATCATTGCACCAGTCCAAGACAGGGTGAAAAGCGTCATTAAGTGAATGGAATGAACATTGGTAGATGATGATTAGCATTGGGCAACACGCTACCTTTTGCCCATGATCCATCCAAGTGCATGCATGTGTTCGAGTTGCGATGTCCCAGGTGTTGGACAGCCCGTGGTCAACGCTAGTCCCAATCAGGCTGGACCGCCGTAAGCGAGTAATTTTGCAAGTGTTGTGCGTGACGGCGAGCCCAAAACCTCGAACTTTGCCAATACACGACAGAGTGCGCCCACGACCATATCAGCAGAAGCCACTCCCCGCAATCATGGCCGAGCAACTCGTTCTCCGTGGCACCCTCGAGGGCCACTCCGGCTGGGTCACGTCCCTTGCTACCTCGCTCGAGAAGTGCGTAGTCACCTTATAGTAAAGGACGTGTAGGAAGGGCATACTGACAACGACAGCCCCAACATGCTCCTCTCCGGCTCGCGCGACAAGACGCTCATCATCTGGAACTTGACCCGCGACGAGACCTCGTACGGCTACCCCAAGAGGAGTCTCCACGGACACTCCCACATTGTGTCCGACTGCGTATGTACAGCCCACAGCACAGTCCACAGCACAGTCCACATCGCTTCTGGCGCATTGGCTTGATGGCTTTCCCCCTAACTACAAAACGTTCATTTCCGTCTGCATACAACAAACTCACAATTGCAGGTCATCTCCTCTGACGGCGCCTACGCGCTTTCCTCGTCCTGGGACAAGACGCTCCGCCTCTGGGAGCTCTCTACCGGCGCCACCACCCGCCGCTTCGTCGGCCACACCAACGACGTCCTCTCCGTCTCCTTCTCCGCCGACAACCGCCAGATCGTCTCGGGCTCGCGCGACCGCACCATCAAGCTCTGGAACACGCTCGGTGACTGCAAGTACACCATCACCGACAAGGGCCACACCGAGTGGGTCTCGTGCGTGCGCTTCTCCCCCAACCCCCAGAACCCCGTCATCGTCTCCGCTGGCTGGGACAAGCTCGTCAAGGTGCGTAGATATCCTCGCAACAGAATCCCCCGCGTTATATGATGATTTGGTTTTCCTATGTATTTGCTACTTCAGAGCTTCGGCGATGAGACAAAAAATCACCCTAGTACTGATACACCCTCAACACATTGTTTTATCGAGACCATGTTTGAGGCTAGAACTAACGTTCCTAGGTTTGGGAACTCGCTTCCTGCCGCATCCAGACCGACCACATCGGTCACACCGGCTACATCAACACCGTCACCATCTCGCCCGATGGCTCTCTCTGCGCCTCTGGTGGCAAGGACGGAACCACCATGCTCTGGGACCTGAACGAGTCCAAGCACCTCTACTCTCTCTCCGCCGGAGACGAGATCCACGCCCTTGTCTTCTCGCCCAACCGCTACTGGCTCTGCGCCGCCACCTCGTCCAGCATCATCATCTTCGACCTCGAGAAGAAGAGCAAGGTTGACGAGCTCAAGCCCGAGTACATGGAGGTCGGCAAGAAGAGCCGGGAGCCCGAGTGCGTCTCCTTGGCCTGGAGCGCCGACGGCCAGACGCTGTTCGCTGGATACACGGATAACCGTATCCGCTGCTGGGGCGTCATGGCGCGGGGATAGAGTGCTGTAGTCGATTGAGGTGGTGAAGTGACGGGGCGTAAATGGGAAAATCACGATTCCACATCTTCTGTAGCATGCCATGATATGAGTGACGCTCATGCGGGAATGGGTTTGGGCATGGTCAATTCTCTTCCGGTATTAGCACTTGCAGGCGCTCAGAGGCAATGAAAATTATCAAGTCCACTGACCTTTCGATTTCTTTTGATGAGTGTGCTTGGTTATGGGAGTGCACTAGCTGTCAGACATCAACTTACCAGAACTTGACCTACTAGGCATATTTCAGTGTGGGACAAGAACTTAGGACGAGACCTTGATGTGGAAGCGATATCTAATCATACAAGAAAAGATTATGGCTGTATTGGTGCTTCATCGTCATCTTTTCCTTTGTCAACCCACCAGCGTTCCCTCCCTGCCTACCTACCTACCCTTCCTTGTGTAGAGAACGCCTCATGTGCCTGTCGTATAGAAACTGCGGCGGCTACCCAGCTTGCTTGCTTGATTGCTTCGCTCATTGGACGCTCGTCGATCCAGTGCACCGCGGCAGGCGTATTAGCCGTACAGGCGAGCAAACATGCTCTCACCACGCCAAGTCGTCTGCAGACATTATCGTCATGGTGAACGCCCGCCCTGACGAACGAGGGTGCATATGAGTGTTACTGTGAGTCTCTGACCCTGAAGTCATGAGTCCTTGTGGGATTTGACTTGCCCTCAAGGAATCATGTCCGCACAATAAGCCCTTGAGTCAAAGAGCTTGGATGGCTATGATGTCCAAGTTGACGCAGACACTAGGGAGTGCACCGTGTAGGGACCACGTTACATAATTGCGACTTCCAAGATGACCTGATATCTTTTCAGGGCCGATTGACTCTGCATGTGCGTAACCTGAATAAAGGGTCAGAGATGCTTCATCATAGTGAGACTTTGACTCTACTAGAGTCAGTCATGTATAGAAAGGAGTCATGCTAGATAAATATATAAAAGGCGCCGAAACACTCTTCTTCCTTTCCAAACAAGTTATCATCGATCACAATACCGTAATCAATAGCCTAAGACTTCAACTAAACATTACCCTCTCCCAGGACTCGATACTCAATCATGAATTTCCCAAGATTCGACGAGAAAACCGCCGAAGAGCAAAAACATGTGGACGAACGCCTGGACGAGTTCTATGGAGAAATTGGAACCAAACCGGTGTACACCAAGGAGTTGATCAAATATAACGCCGACCAATTTGCGAAACTAACAGTGGATAACACCACAATATCTCTGATGGATATGCACGGCAACATCCACAAAGGTTTCAGCTTTGTCAACTGGTTTGCACATCCGTAAGCGTGCCCCCCGTATCTTGTTCGCTCTAGTCGTCTTTGGACTGACACCAACTGCAGCAAAACCACAGCAAAATTACTTTTGCGCTTTCTTACGTATCTAGACATAGCTTCAATCAAAGATAATATGTTCTACTCTCCTGGCATGCTGGACCAGCTTGCAGAAGCCAGGATCCCGACATACGTTCTCATGCATTGGGATCTGGAAGGAGGCCTAAATGAGACGGAATTGAAGCAAATCGAAGAGAGCTGGACCAAGAGCGAAACTCATAAGAAGATCCAGAGCACTTTACAGAAGAACAACAATACAGGTAATATCAAGAAGATCGTTTGCTTTGGGATGGGGACACTGGAGCATGTCTCGGCATACCCTGGCACCTCGCCACCTGACTGGAACTTGGGCCATAGCCTTGTCGCATTGGATGCCGCCCAGGCACTCAAAGCCAAGAACAAGACCACGAAATCAGTCCCGATCATCTTCCAGGACCCATTTTACACCCAGAAGGACCGCGCGTACCTTGAAAAGATAGCAAAACAGCGAGGCTTCAAGATTGAGTTTATCGACTATCCATACGGCTTCCTTGAGGTCGATGAGTATACCTTGGTGCTTGCTCAAGACCGTCCTGAGGTACCGTCAGCACAGGTCCTCGCCGATCTCACCGCGCCATTTGGTGGTCCTGCAGGAATCTTCTGTCGAACTATCACGCCTATTACGACGGCAAAGCAGGAGATGATTTCGCGAGATGACGATCCTTTGCACCTGGTGAACAGGCGTTGCAGCTCGTTGGTAGCGAACATGATGGAAGCCTGCACTGTTGATGACTGGGCGTCGACGTTGTATCTGAAGAAAACGACGTGATATATATTTAGACGGCGACCACATGGTGCTGCATTCCTCTTGTACTCTAATCTGACTGAATTCTTCCATAAGGACTTCATTGACATGACTAATTTGCAATTTCAGAAATGACTTACTTAATACCTACGTACTCATAACCACAGAAAACAGTTGACTAATTGAGCGCTTAGTTAGACTTATCCACAGATTCGACAAATTGAAAATGTCATCTTAGGAAAATGCAATCGTTTTCGAAGTAGTGGTTGCTGGTTGGTTGGTTGCACATTAGGATTGATGGATCAGCGCTCACTCTTACCATCATTCTAAGCAATCGGTAATAGAAAGGTAAACCGAAAATGTGACTACTTGGAAACACCTGAACCATCGACCAGGCTTGGTCTTGGGTGATGATATTGTGCTTGGTTGAATCAATCTGGCTTCTTAAGGTCGGAAGGAGTGGACAAGACGAGTGTGGACGCGAGTAAGCCTAAGTACTTGAACGTTGTTATGAAGAAATGAGACAGACGCTCTCTGACGTTCACACAATGGCGGCGTAGAACAACCCTTCTGGAGGGGACAGCGACTTCCAAGTCGACAGCATGTGTATGTTTTGTGTAGCTAACTTGGATACAAACGCTGGGCGACTCTAAGTCCGTTCTTTTCGCAGGAGGCTGCCTACCTCCAATATAATCCAACCAGAGCTACTTAATGACTTAACATACGCTGATATCCGACAGAATGCTTCGAACCAGAACGCACTACTAATTGAGAAACTCATGTCTACAATGACCTGATGCAGCATTAATCCTTCACCGAACACTCCCAATCCTAAGAAACATCCCTTATTCATCCTTTACGGACGCATCGTTCCACGGCTGAGGCACCAATTTAAAACCTCGAGACGGTTTCGTGACGAAGATCTTGTTGTCTTTGAGAACTTCCTCAAGCTGCTCAATGACTTCCTCTCGAATCCAAACGTGTTGCATGGCAACCTTCAGGTAGGACTCACCTTCCTGATTCCCGTCGGCCTCTTGCAGAAGATGTTTTTCGGTAATCTCGTTCCAGTCCTTCATCTTTCCATAATGCAAATTGTGGTTGTGCGCTACAGGGCCAGAGATTACGCCGTATCCAGCGCGCCTCTTTGAGAGTTCTCTGGGATATCTCTCATTGCGCCTCGAATAGAAGACTAGCTGCTTGTACTCAGGGTTCTCAAAGTTCAGCTCCCATGTGTTGACTGCACGAAAATGCTCGAGGGGAACGTGTATTTCGATAGTTCGTCGATCAGCAAGCGGACAGGCATCCTCGATCAGGCGCGAATAGTGGATAGCAACCCAGCGTTGATGCGTGAAGTACAAGCCACCGGCTAGGCGGCAGAAATCTGTTTGAGATTGGCTTCGAAGTCGACCGAGATCAACAGAGCCATCTTGGATAATACAGCCAACGCTCCTGTTGAATTCTACGCTTTTGAAAAGTCTTAATGTTCCTCCTGGTGCTTCAGGAACCTCTTGTGCTGGCTCAAGCATTCCGCCTCGAAGCTTGGGAGTAGGATCTAATTGTTCCAAGATCCTTTCGTTCATGTTGACTAGAGCATTGTAGTTGGTCTCCAGGATCTCTGTTAGCCAGTGCGTGAGCGGCTGGATCAACCGTATCTTCTGGTGTTCGGGAGCAATGAACGCATCCCTGATATGCGAGTTGATGCCTGCGTTGGTCATGATCAAAGACCAATCGTCGGTGCTGTCGAGAGCGCTGTCACAAGAATGTCTCATCCATTGTCTAGCGAAGCTTATGATATCAATGCTAGCTTTGGCTTCGAATTCTTTCTCTCTCATTCGTTCATAAAGATGCAGAGCGCGTTCTGTCGTGAACCCGAGGAACTCGAAAGCAGCAGGAGACTCAAGGTCGGTTGGTACTGTGATATATCTTGTGCTTTCAAACGCAACAGAGGCTGAGGCGGAAGAAGACGATCTTGAGGATGAGGACGAAGGCGGTGAGAGGAGGCCCAAGGACAATTTCCTTGAACCATTTTGTTCCGGAGAGATGAGCGACGAGTTTCGGTTTTTGATTCGTTGGATTGTATCCGCTAGGAGTATAGGTTCGGACATGATGTTGAGCCGAGGTACTGGATCAAGGTGCTGGGTTGAGGTGTTGGGTTGAGGTGTTGGGTTGAGGTGTTGGGTTGAGGTGCTGGATCGAAGTGCTATGGGGTGAGCAGATAATGCGATGCTTGGACTGCGAGAGATGTGGTGACGTTTTAAGCACGTTGGTGTTCTAGTTGCGGTGTGTGAACCATGGATGGCAAGTACAAGCACGGCCCGCAACCTTGGAAACCGGCAACAGCACCAATTGCAACCAGCTTACAAAGAGGGACGTAGCAGTGGAAAGAGCGTGAGGTAAACCTTGTATAAGAGGCCAAACAAACCCTTGAAAAGCTGAAAAATGCCACCTTGGATGTGCCAACTTAGCACACTTTGAAAAGGAAACTAGAGTTGAGGTGGATGCCTTAGGCGACGCCATTTCTGGTATCTTAAAGAAACTAGTAGACTTCTTTGCACGTATATTGATCGCAGCAGAGAAAAGCAAGACCTCCAAACCGAACAAAACCTTGACAACCTAATAGCTGATGCACTTCTCATCTTGTATCCTAAACACCCGCCTTAGCCTCTTGATGGATCCGATGAAGAGCTGAATCGAAGTTCTGTAAATGAGTCTCGAAGTCTTCGAAATCATCATAATAGACACGGGCTCTCCAACCTCTCCAACCCGAAGAGAATTGGCCCTTTTCTAGCTTCTTTCGAATCGTCTTCCCCTCTTCGGCAGATGACAGCGTGTCAACAAGTTTCTCCAGAATCTCATTGCGCTTCGCGGAATTATCCTTGAATTGCTCCCATTCGTACACTTCGGCCCATGCAAGGTTATCTTTGTCTTCCCGCAGTTCCAACACATTCTCATCGATCTCATTTTGGGGTTTGCGCGTTTGCTCGCTGATATGTTGGAGGATATCGATCAACTTGTCGAGAGAAGAATGATATGCATCAAGTCTATCATCTAATTCTTGGGTTGTCAACTTATCGAGGGTGGAATTGTCTGGTTCTTCAAAGGGGACGAAGTGAACGTGTAGGTATTGTTGGGTTTGACTGATCGTCCGGCGCATGAGTTCAACTGGTTTTATGAAGGAGTAAAGGCCTTCGTAGAGCATTCGGTTTCGTGCTTCCTCTAAACTCCTGTCGTACATAAGATCCACGATGTTGTCGAATGAGTCAGGGACCATGGCATCTTCAATAGTCGTTATCTTGCCCGGGACCTGTTTAGGTTAGCAATCGTACGTGGTTCATGGTGTTACAACGTGAACGAACCCCTATGATCTTTCCAAGCTCGAAATAGACATGGTGGGTCATCGATTGCGCGTAAGGATAGATGGTCTCGAACGTTTGCTCGAGCTCCACGATGGCTCTAGAGCACTCGACGCATATGGTATGCAGATTAAGGATTTGATCGCGTAGTTGTTGATCATAGTCTGAAGAGCTATTGCAATTAATAACTTGTATCGTTGTTTAGGACACAGTACTCACCCAAGACCCTCCAAAATTGCAGCCATATCCATTACTGGCCTAGTCAAGGCCATGTTTCTGTATTTCGCAGCTGCGTAATTGAATTCGAGAAGCGCCGTACGGTGGGAGGATGGTGGGAGGATGGTGGGAAGATAGTGGGAAGCCGCACCTGGGGGGAGGGCGCATATGTAAAGGTGGGGCCCTAGTAGCTCGCTTAACTTGATATCCCTGCAGGGTGCGGTGCGTGGGTGCTGGTGCACGTCACGGTACCTCGCGTGTTGCGTGCTTGCACAAGCATCAACACCTTCTGATGCACCATGGACGAACAGTACGAACAAGCCAATATCTACCTGACAAGAGCAACTATCGAAAACAAAGGCGCTGTCACAGGCAGACTCTTGAGCCGTGTTCTGTCCTGCGATATACCTTGCGCTAAGCTCCTAATAGCGCGTTTTTATGCGAATCAATCACCACCGCGCAAGGTGCACGCGGAATTTATGTTGATCGGGCCAAAAGCTGAACCTCAACCTCGACTTGACGAGCCTGAATCAGACTTCGAGCTTGATAGCTCAACTCCAACACCCGCATCGAAACCAGACTCGGAACCTCAACCTCAACCCGACGAACTTGAATCTGAATCTAGATCTAGTAGCCCAAAACGCCATATTATACCGTTTTCAACTGGCGGTTTTCCTTACGACAAACGCCCACCATCTCCTGAGCCCGTCACTACAACTCTCAGGCAATTGGTGTCCGAAACCAGCCTCGAGGCAGCGAAGCAGGAGTTCGCCTGTGTCACATCTCAGGAAATATATGCAGTCGCGCACAATTCACTGAATGCTAGTGAGAGACTTCATCTCCTCTGTCGAGCAAACCGCCTACGGCCACCACCTCATCTACTAGTCACCGAGGCTCCATTTCCTACGATCGAGGCGCACCCCACCATCATCCAACAGCACAACTCAAACGCCTTCAAGCCAAGCAACCACCCTGACTCGGACGCCGTCCTTAACCAGACCACTCCCATCAGCCAGAATCCCTCAATCAGCCAGAACACCCTCCCCGACCAAGACGCCCACCCAGACATAAAGCACAAGATGAACAAGAAGGGTTCGGCGGGCTTCGCAGCCTTAATCAACAAACGCAAATCTGGCAAATCGACAGCTTCGCCAACACCAGCACCAGCACCACAAACCCAATCAACGGTATGTATTGCCTTGTTCACAGCATAGAGTTTAGTCATGATACAGGAGGATCGAAGAAGCTAATTTGAATTCCCAGCAGATGGAAATAGCAGATGGGTCTCGTGAGAAGGCTCTCACCGAGATTACTCCCGTCCGACAAAAGCTTGCACAGGTCGAACAGGAGCTTGATCCGGCGCAGAAGAGAGCACAGTATATGGAGAATGTAGAGACTCTTATAGATCTACAAAAGGGTAACATGAGTGGTAATCAGGCCAAAGCTAAGGGAGTTCTGGTTACCAAAGCCGAATTGGGCGCCAAAGCGGCCAAGATCTCGTCCAACGCCACCGAGCCCGCAACCAAAGGGATCGACGACGACACGCCACCTTCAACGTAGACCCTTCGACGCCCTAGCCAGGTTCTCCGCCTCTTCGAACGCCTTCGATTTGCCTGTATAGAAGGGTAGAAATCCAGGGATATCTTTCAAGTGCTCATTCAGATGAGTGCCTAGGTCTCTGAACAGTTCGCTGGTTTCGCGGAGGTCCTTGGTACGTTCCCGGAGTTTGGCTTTCATGGTTTGGAGATCGGCGATTGCTCTGTCTATGAGCTCCTGTAACATAGTTAGTTCTTGATGTTCAATACATATGATATACTGGACCGTAAAACGTACCTCTGCGTGTTCCGGCACCTCACCCAGAGAAACCAAAGTTTTTTGCATTCGGTCGATTTCTGCGCGTTTGTCGCCGAAAAGAAGGTCCTGGCACTTTTGCTCGTTTTCTGCCTTCAGCTTCATAAGCAACGCCTCCTTTTCCTTCAGTATGTCCTTGAGTTTATCCGTCTCTGCCCGAATGTCTGCTGCAGACCCAGTTCGGCAGATTTCATCCACTTTCTCGTCTCTCAGCCTCCTGTCCTCTCGTCGCTGCATCTCTTCTTTCCGGCTTTGCTCCTCAATGTCATCCTCTGGATCCATATCGCGTGATGTGGGTTGTTCAGGATCTCGTTTGGGCGCGATGTTGGGGTCGTTCGGGGCGCAAGGTAGTTGGTAAGTGACAACTCGCAACGTGAAGTGTGGAAGTAATAAAAGGCTGTGGTGAGTCGGCTTTATTAGTAAACAGACGCCAAGACGCTATAACTAGGCAACGACGGGCAGGTAATGCAGGATAGTTGATACCTTCACTTGCGCACGTCCCTTTTACCTTGTCAAGCCACCTTCACTTGGGCTCGTCTCTTTTACCTTGTCAAGCCAACAACAATATATATCTTGTATTTTCTAGCTATTATAAACCATGTTTCCTACACCAACGACTACAAACTCCATTCCTTTGCTAATAGCTGCAATAAATCACAACTATGACCGGCACACTACTTGACGAAGACTTTCTAGCTGAAGGCGATGAATTCTCCAGTATCGACAAGCGCGTTATTATCCGTGACGCATACATATTTGTTGGATGGACGAAACAAAACCAAAGGATCTACATCACATACAACGCTCAGCCCAGCAGGGCCAGCACGGCAGGGGTCAAGATCGACTGTCGACTCAACCCCAAGGACTCCAAGACTATAGTGAAAAAGCAGGACCTTGTTGGTAAGGTGTCGTGGATGCATGATGCCACTGGAAAAACAGTATGGGATAATGCCATCAATATGTACCGAAAGGTGCTACCGACCGTCCTCCCGCCGCCTGGGGTCAAGACCCCGATACCATCAGCAAACGCCGCAAATCCAGCCAACACTTCGACCTCAGCAAGCACCTCGACCCCGGCCATATCGGATAAGCCTGTGACTACACAGAAGGCTCAAAACAATCAGAACGTTCTGACCGCTCAAAACGCGACGACGCACCTGAAGCGGAAGAGCGCAAACCCAACCACGACTACGCCCCCACTGAAGAAGGCGAAGAAAGCTGGAAACGCCACAGTCAACTCAAATCTTTCGAGTGACGAAGCAACGGAGGAACTGTTCAATCCTGCGAAGGAGCCAAATCGTGATAGGCTATTGATTCTTTCAAGGGCCATTTACGAACAAGGAGCCGGGCTCAAGATCTTGCCACCGCCGGAGCTACTTAAAGAGATTAGAACGTTTTATTTGTTCAGGGGCCGTAAGCTGCCATCACTGTCATATTGCAAACCCTTGCAAAGGTGGTTGCGGGAGACCGGACAGCATGTTTCGCAGAGGCCGCCGTTGCGTCAAGTCATTCATCCACTCATGGCACGCTTGCTAGCTTGCAAAGAAGAGAATAGGAGGTTGTTTACGAAGGAAGACTTTGGGGAATTTGACTTTCAACCACTGGCATTGGAACCTTTGGAACCCACTGAGACCTTTCGAGAAATCTTAGATGCTCTCGACGACATCAGTGAGCGCCTCAACAAGGAGAACGCAACTAATTCTTAGGCGCGAAGTGGTATATTCTCTTCTATCTTGGTTATGGGGACGCAGATCTACCTACTGCAAGGTTTTTGAATTAGTATATGGTTTGTTACTAGGATTTCCAAGCATTGTGTCGCAGGAACAGCGGCAGAAAAGTCCTTGAACTAGCGCCTCACTCTCTTCAATTGAATGGTTCTATAGAATATCTGAATTTTGAGTGATCTCACGTATCAACGGGCCCGATCGTCCACCTGCAATCGCCCGTCCGTGGAGTTTTGTTAAGAAAGTAAGATGTATATCATTCTCCTGTGCCGATGGAAATTGTCCCTACGCAAGCCTGCTCATTTTCTGTCACTTCGCCAAACACATCGCATAATGTCATCCTTGAATACCATCCCTTCCGGCTGTCTCTTCCATTTTACTGCTGCTTCCCCACGATCACCTGCATCCTTTCAGCCCAGCAATCCTATTCAAAACCGCCCGTTTGATAATCTTGTGAATCCTTTCGGTTCTCCCTACGTTCGGCTTCAAGGTCTTCGAGTAGTACTCGTGCTGAATTGGTCTCCTGATCTTCAAAATAACCAGCATTGTTTGGGTCAAACAACGGAGACGATTGATAGCTCCGGGGGTTCAAGGTTGTGGATGAAGTCGACTGGGGAGCGAACGCTAGATTAGTTTCGGGGTTTAGGGGTATGGGTGCCCTTCGCTGACGTTTGGGGCCCCACTGCCTGGGGTTGTTGACAGGCGTGAACATACCGGGCCTCGGTGTAGAAGTTGAATAGGACACACTTGGGGTACGCTCAATCGAATCCATAATGGATTGATCTCCCGCATCCATCCCTAGACCAGAAGTGCTCGACGGATCTCGCGTACGCTTTCCCTGTAAATGGGGTTCCACACCCAGCGGAGGCAAATCTAAAGACGAGTCGGATTCAGACGGCGTATCGATATCCTGCGGCTTATCTTCCACTTGCTGTTCGCTTTCGTTGTCGTCGTTACTAGACTTGCTAAGATCCGAATATCGCCCATCGTTATCAGGATCGAGCACATCTGGTTTTATGAGAGGTGCCCTTGGCATGGACATCATATTCATCTACACGTCGTTAGTTCTGTTTCCCTGAAGCTGTGGGTTTACAATAATGCTCACCTTATTATAGAATCTCACACCGGAATCCCAGCTCCGAAGTTCCTTGAGTTTCGTTCTCGACACAAGATTGGGGTCCAGCGTGTTTTTCGCCTTTTCTATCTTGGCGTCCTGGATCTCGTTGGTCCGTCTTTCGATGGAATCCTTTGTATAGAATGTAACAACGTCGATGGTGCCTTTATTACCCTTTCGCACAGCTCTAGCTATGCATTGTGCTTCTTCCGCCGCACTCTGCATTTGGGTGATGATGTAGACCATGCTAGCAACCGTTAAACCATTGAAACCCGTTCCGCCGACCTTGGAGGTGAGTAGTATGACCCTAGGACGAGGGTTTCCAATAAAATCGTCTCTCATTCTCTTTCGCTCGTTCTGTGGTAATTCCCCGTGAATAAAGTAGTGCTCGATCCCACTTCCTGTCAAGGCATTTGAGCATACTTCGAGAACTCGTTGGCTCTCATCGAAGACGAGAGCTTTCCCAGATGACGCCTTTAGTCGAAAAGTGATGTCCTTGATGAACGCTGTCATCCGAGCCGACTTCCAGTTGTCCTTGGTATCGGATCTGAGCATTTGGAGAGATTTGGCCTTAGAAGGTCGTCCTTCAACAGCACCTAACGGACCGAACTCAGCTCGAAGGAGTTCCTTCATGCTATAATCCACCGTAGCCTCTGATTTGGACGATTTGGTTTCTCTGGTTTGGCAAACATACTTTTCGTCTGCTAACGCAGGGTGTGCTAACGCCATACGCGCACGTTGGCCAGCAGGAAGAATCTCAGCGGCTGAAAGTTTTGGATCTGGTGGATCAGCGGGATCATCAACGTACTCCTTCTCTTCCTGTTCAGATCTGTACTCCGGGTCCCAATGTCTGCGTACACGATGCTGAATCTGTATTTCAACGGGATCCGTAAGATCAACAGGTATCTGGATCCTATGCGCGGTTGGGAATTGCGGAATGACAGGTTTTCCGTCGAATATGTCGTTAGAGTCTAGTCGTAGGATGTTCGCCCTTAATGATACCGCAAGAACTGCGTTGCGGAGACCCTTGAGTACGGTCCCTTTCTTGCCTCGCTTCTTTTGCAGGAAGTACTAGAATCAGGTTAGCTAAGAGAACATGGAAGAATATTATTTAGTCATATACCTTCTTGAAAAGTTCACTATCAACCCATGGCTGTATCTTCAAGAACGTTATCAACGCGAGGACATTGTGGTAATCGTTGGGAATGGGTGTGCCAGTAACCCCGCATCGCCGCTGGCCTGGCAGGGAACACACAGCTTGCGTAGTTGTCGCCTCCAGGTTTGTGATGATTTGAACTTCATCTGCAAACAGGTGGGTCCACTGGATCACGTACAACGGGTAGGGTTGCCGCATGTGGGAAGGTCGTTCATAGTAGCCGTTCATGTTCTTATCGCAGGACGTCTGCATGGCCGCTTCTGTCGTCTTCATGCGTTGGAATTCCCGGGAAATGGTGTGATATGATGTGAGTACTAACTCGTAGTCACATAGTTGTGCGGCGGTCATTCCAACACATTCATTCCTGTAAACGAAGTACTTCAAAGCGGGTTCAGTCGAAACCTTAAGGTCGGTGCTCCATTGATCCAGGAGATTAACGGGAACAATGAGTAGCATAGGTTTTCCACGCGTTTTGCTCTTGTTGAGGTGCATGAGCGCAATAAGAATGTTTGTTTTGCCCATGCTCATGCCGTACGCTAACAACGCACAGTTGGGACTCGTCTTCCGGTTGTTGAGGATGTGGTGTACTTTGCCGATTGCAGAGAGTTGATGAGGATACAGATTGAAATCCTTGTTAACTGCCAGAAATTCCGGTGGGGTGGCCGAAAGGGCGTAACGCGATGATCTAAAGGGATCTTCGGCGTTCAATCCGTTTCGAAGGCACGAAAAGGCTAACCCTTGTAACAGATCCTTCTCTTGACTTCCTCTAAGTGCCTTCCTCTCATCCGCCTCTCGTCTCTTCCTCGCGTTGCGCTCCTTTCTCCTCTTCTGTCTCGCTAATTCCTTTTCCTCGGCTCGAGCCAAGGACTCAGGGTCAAATTCGTTGTCATCATCCGAATCAGAGGCAACAGAGCCATCAGAGCTACCACGGGAATCTGCGCTTGTAAGAGGCGCATTCTGTGATTGGGTACGGTTGTGATGAAAACGCCACCACCAAGAGTCTTCTTTGAAGTTGATGGTGTTTGCACGATCCATGATGGAATCCAGCCCCTCTGGCCTTGGGATGTTTGGATCGGGACACAGGGGTGGCGGTGGTAGCTTTGACCGCTTAGCGAGGTTCGGTACATACGGGGCCATATCCTCAACCGTGCAGCCCGTGGAGCTCGTAGATCGCGTGAAGTTCCTGGAGTTCGTAGAGCCCGTGGAGTTCGTGGAGCCGTGAAGTTCGTGGTGTGGTGTTCGTGGATCGTGGAGCCCGTGGAGTTCGTGGTATGGAGTTCGTAGAGTTCGTGAAGCTTGTAGAGTGGAGTTGATGGGGTTTGTAGAGCCTGTGGAGCCTGTGGAACCCGTGGAGTTTCGTGGAGTTCGTAGAGATGGAGTTATTCGAGGGGCCCAAAGGTCTTGTTGTCTGATGCGGCGATGATTGCGCAGATTGTGAAGTAGGCAGGTGCTGCTACGGAGCAGAACACTCGATTGTTGAGGCGGTGGGGTGGGTAGCTGCCGCAATGGCACAACCACGCTGCTATTGAAGCCGGGGGGAAGATGAAAGGAAATGTGGTGACGAGGATACAGTATAGCTTGGTGTCTCAAAGCAAGACCGAAGAGAGTGTAGTCCTAAAAAAAGGGTGTGGTACTAAAGAAGCGGGGTGAGGAGGTGGGTGGAGGAAAGAAGCGAGGGGAGGAGGTGGGTGGAGGAAGTATTAAATACTAAAATAAAAGTGGGGACCAGGTGAAGGCAGCTAGCTTAGTGTCTCAAAAGCAAAGCTGAAGAAAGTGTAGTCTCGAAAATGTAAGACGTTGAAGAAGCAAGGTGAAGAGCTGGTCGACGAAGTACTACTATAGGTAAATATTCAAATAAAAGTGGAGACTAGGTGAAAGCAGCTACCACGCCGGGCATCTTCCCTTAAGAGATGGCCCGGAATAGTTTGAGAGTAGTAGTATAGATTGGTAGAGCAAATATTTGAAGGACGAAGGATACTGCTATAAAGGAAGTACATAGAATTTATTATATGTTAGCAGCAACATTAAAGTTAAGATAACTCTTTAATTAACCTATAAAGTTGTAGTCTCTATAGTGCCACATAAGCTGTCTATATAAGTAGTTAGTAGTAAGTAATATCTGCAGGTTATAATAATTCGCCTGAGAATACTCCTATATGCTTTCTTGATTACTAGACGTTATTCTACAAAATCCTTCGGTCTTATGTCGAGCGCAGACGAGACAGTGAACAGCTCTAACACTATCGAAACATACATTATCGGTTTATTAACATAGAATTAATCGAGAATACTAAAGCGCGAAGAAAGCAAGAGTGGAAGATAGAAGCTGACAAGAAGGAAGCCGCGATGTGGGATGAACTACTTTAGTCTGAGTCTGCAGCGGACCGTTGGGCTGAAGCCGATAAAATTTTGAAGGGTCTAAAGCAACAATAGCGCGCAACCCAGGGTCTTGAATTAGTGTATGCACGATGACTTAAGGCCTTTGTAAATGAAATTAATGTCGGGTACGACACTTGAATATTCGAGTTCCAAGTTCGACAAAATGTCAGCCTTGAAAAACGTTAGCGCTGAAAAAATGTTTAGATTCCTAGGTGCTCTTTCCTTAAGTAACGAACATTAACACCAGCGATGCCTTCAACTTAGCAGCTATTAATTACTATCTACTGTGGTGGAGGACCTTCTATAATTGGGTTGACGAGCTACACTCCCTATAAAAACTTGTAGCGGTGTAGGATAAATATTTACTATGTTAGGGCTCATCCGAGTTTTGCTATAGCTGAAGAACAACTTCCTCCTAACATTTCTGAGCCGCTGAAATGCTGTTAACATTCTACTAACATCTTGTTAAGATCCTAACATAATTGTAACCTAATTCCTTGTCGTTATCCGAATTAGGGAAACTAGAGCTATCAGAGCTACTACAGAAATGCCTACAAGAAGCTGTAAACAGAAACGTATACCTCTACGTCCATCTTTAGGCTACTGCACAAAGCTCTGGATACAGCCGTATCCTTCTACGTATCTTGTTAAGCTATTGCATAAAGCTTTAAATAGAGCCGTATCCCTGCACGTAATCTCTTTAGGCTGCTAAACAGGGCTTAGCGGGAAGCTGTAGCTTAGCTAGAGGGCTACATGTATGAGGTGCATCACCTCCCAAAAGGCCCGCCTCCTACGAGCTAAAAGCTAAGAGGGCAGGAAGACACGGCAGTCTGATACGAATGTGGTTAATATGTGTGATTGATGTACTATTTTCTAGCTCTGGAGTCGGAACTTCCAATTTATTATTAAGGAAAAACGTGGTGACGGGTATGCTGTATAGCTAGTGACTTAAAAGCAAAGCTAAAGAAAGTATAGTCTCGAAAAAGGTGTAGTGTTGAAGAAGCGAGGTAAGGGGCTATGTTAACGAAGTACTTAATATTAGAATAAAAGCGGATACTAGGCGAAGGCAGCCACCACGTGCGGTGCCCTCACTCGAGAAATGGCACTAGTGGGGGCACTAGATCATTCTTGTGCGATAGTTCGGCCTGAAATAGTAAGACATGAGGACTGTTAGTGTGTGTGATGTTGTGTAGTATGTTCTAAGTTGTGAGGCGGAGCATAAAGTAATGTAAAGGAGAAGAGTTAGATAGGGAAGATAAGAAGAGAAAAGATGGAAGGATGATATGCAATATAGAAGACAAGAGATACGTAATAGTTGAAGAGTTATAGAACGGATTGGTAGAGCAAATATCTGAAGGACGAAGGATACCCCCATAGAGGAAGAATATAGGAGTGTCCATTATGTATTAGCGGCAACATTACAGGTGGGATAGCTCTCTAGTCAATCTGTAAAGTTGTAGTCTCTGTGTATTAACTGAAAAATACGGTAGTGTGACATGAATTGTTGATGTGTGTGATTTCATGTACTACAGTTACTTTCTAAGTCTCGAGCCGGAAGTCAAAGTCTGTCGTTAAGGAATATGATTGGAAAGAAAGTGAAAAGAGAAGATTTCGTGGATGATAGGCAGTAGAGAAACAAGACCTATAAACTAAGCTAGGAGCAGCAGAACAGTCGATGGGTTGGAACTTAGATAGGACGAGGAATGTGAAAGAGAATAGGCCTTGAGTTAGTTCTTTTTCCTACTCGACTGCATGATAGAATAACGAAAACTCAACGCTGGGTACTAGTCTCATGCTCTAATACCGTTAAGCTGAAACAAGATGGCACAAATAGAGCATATCGGTAGACCTAATCTGTCCTTCTAAGCTTCCTGGCATGACCCGCAGAGGATGCTATTTAATTATGGTAGGTGGTACCTACCAGAGCAAACTCGTAAGTCTGCAAGAAGTGTTCATAAAGTGTAATTTACATTTCACGATCCTTGATACGTTGCGTGCTTACACAAATAATGCGAAAGAAGTGGTGGTCGAGGTGCCTTGAATACGAGCAAGAGCACTTGTAATTCTCGCAATTAATTAGTTTCAAGCTAAGCATAGGAAAGGTTCAAGCGAATGGCTATAATTACAAATGAACGTGCAGGATATTGATAGAACTAGGATTTTGTAAGTTTAGATGTAGATGCGGTGTGCTATGTTCACGGACACTAAGATTTGGCCCGCATAACGCTCGAGGCGCCATGCTAAAAGTGGAAGGGAGAACGTGACCACGCGATCTCCACGCGCTGGCGATCAAGCTTAGTTGAACCTCGCACCCCCACATTCTCGTTAGCCTTTGTATCGCGATGTCCGCTTTTGCGACTCCAGAGTCTTCGAGAAAAATTTCTCAGCGTTCTCTGAATTGCAACAGTTCTAACACACCTTCTGCAGCGCTTGAGGCTGTGGGAAGCCGGCCACGACGCGCCCAGAGGCGGCCTACCAAGCAAGCGTCGTATGAGCTTGCAAATCATGCCAAAGCTTATCTCGAGGGAGGTCAATGTACGTGATGCTATGGTCAAGATTGGCTTCAGCTTATTCTGATTGTAGACGCCAGCGGATACGACTTCCTTTCTAGCCTCCTCGCTGCGAGTACAAGCATCTCCACACCCGCGCAACCATACGTCGGTTATCTCGCACCACCCGCGTACATAGCATTTGCCTCTTCCCTCGTCGTATACCCACATATAACAACTCAGGCGCAATCGAAAGACGCGATAAAAGGCTCAGATGCAGCATTACGATATTTACAATGTGTGTACTCCACCATCGATGGCCCCGCGCACCCCACCATATGCAAGGCCTTCACCTTCCCAGAAGAGCGCAATCGCCGGCGTGTGCCTGGGTACCGCAGTGCAGCAGCCAGTCTCTCACCAGAACCAAGTGGCGATATTGAGCAAATAGCGGGCGACGACGCACATGCAAAGAGCCTGTGGTATCGCGCTGAAGACTTCTGGCACATTGTCGGGTGGGCTTTCAACTGCTCCGTAGCGCATAAGAAGAGATGGGATCGATGGAAGCTGTGGCTTGACACGTCATTAGATTTTTTGGAGATGGACTGGGATACCTGTATCAAGCAAAGCAGTGGCAACGGGGGAGGTCGGGCATCAATACTACAAGAGAGTTTGCTATGGCACTACATAGTTGGCGACGCAGAATCTACCAACCGTGGGATGAGGCGGAGAATCGTCAAGGCTATTCTAGCAATGGCTTCTCCGGAGTCACAGAAGGAGTACCCCGAAGTATGGGAGAAAGAGACGGCGGAGCCTAAACGAAAGAAAGACCACAATCAGCCTCTCGGTAAGGTCGACTTTGAGACTGGTCAAGTCGGCGACTACGACAACGATGAAGAGATGCAGGACGCGTCCGAGCAGGCAAGCGACGAGCCTACATCATCCCCAACGGTAGTGAGTGATGGAGGTATCCAGAGCTTGGACGATGCAGTTGAGCAACTTGGCGGGCAGGATGCTATTGCTCTTCGACAGCGACTCATAGCCTTGGTAGGTGCACATGCGTTACACATAAGGATCTGCTAACAAGGGCCAGCTTGCACAAGTAGCCCTTTCGTTACCAGCGCAGTTCACTACACTGAGTGATTATTTCGACAACATCCTAGAAGACTTCATCCACCTTCCGACTATCATCTTCAAGATACTATTGTCAACACTCAAAATGCCAGAGCGCCTCCAAATCGCTTTCAATATCAATCTCCTCCTTCCGCTTGTGAACCGCAAGGTACCAGAGTACTTTCATCACGAACCCACCCAGGAGCACTTCGAAGCGACTCTGCTTCCACTTAAGGGCACGACGCAGAGCTACGCTGCGAACGCAAAGATCTCGCTCATCCTTGAGCAGATGTTCATGTATATGATGACATGCAATGCTCTAACGCCTACGGACGCGCTTCGACAGGCGATGGAGACGGGCATTGCTGCTCGTCATAGTGTTTATGGCACGGGGCGAGGGAAGAGAGGACATACAGAAGAAGAGCAGCAGTCACAGGGACTCATGGAGGCGAGCTCAGAAAGGTTATTGGGACTATTGGAAGTTTTGGAGATATCTGCAGGCAAGGCACCGCAGCCGTTGAAGAACAAAGGGAAGGCTGGTAATATTCCTGTGATGTTGTCCTTTGGATCTGGGTCATCGCTTTCGCCTGTTCCTGATAGCGACATCGAACTGGATGATTGATGCCAGACTTGTGGATGGAAGGGGTAGGAAAGAAGGTACGAAGTATTGATAAGCGCAATGTCATCGAGGCAAGTTACTGGGTGTTAGGGTCGATGGCCCTGCAGGCACCTTGTGTCGGGCCCCGAGTTCTTCGTGAAGTCCTCACACCCTAAGACAAGCGTTTCCTGGAGTCCACTGTGCTTCGATCGGTGGGAACCTGGCGTCGCTAATCCCCAGGTTCTGGATCCTTTCTCCTGGTTTTCCCCGCATGGCGCTACTGACGTAGCGCGCATCGGCAGTTGCACATCGCCCCAAGGGATGACCGCGACCCCGTCAACCATCACTCTTTCGAGACAGCATCCCGAAACAATGGCTGGAGAATTGTCCGTCGACCATACAGCAGCAGCCCAAACGAACAAGCTGACAGTTGCCGTACCTCACATCCGCATTGACATCCCGCGAGTACATCCTTGTCCATCGCAGAACGCACTGTTCCTAAAGCATGCACGCTGCCCGCTTCTCCAGGTTTTGGCGCACTGACGATTAACAAACATGGCCTCTCACTCGCTCTCGTATTGTGATAAGGGCGGAAACCTACTCCGTACCCCATGCATTCCGATAGACGTTCAGAGATCACTTTGACAGCCACGCACGTGCATAGTCCAGCGGCGCAACCTGGCTGCTGGGATGATGTGAAGTCATGTTTAAAGGCGTCCGTCATCTCGCGGAGGTCGTTCCGACATTATCTCGACCCCGTATTTAGACGAGTCCACTGCCTATGAGCCCGACAGCAACTGCCGACAAGACTACTCACCCATCAGCGCTAGTACCCCGATATTGTGCGGCTGATACAAGCCACTTCCAAAATAATAACAGCTAGAAGTCATAGTGACCGACGCGATCTTTGGATTTGCTGTCTACCTAGTGTATCAAGCAACGAATAGTGCCACTCGAGCTTTCTTTGGGGGCGTACAAGTATCCGCATATGTCCACTTCGATCGACGTTTGGTCCAGTCACTATCGCCACTTCATCGCACGACAGCAACAGTAGATTGCCCACGATGGAAACCGATAACTATACCGAGAAGGTACTCACCCACTAACCAGCTTTTCAGCGGGATGTTACTGACAACACTCACAGGAGCGGCAGCAGCTCGAGGCGGAGCTCCACACCGAGATCCTTCCGGGCACGGAGATCATGGCGGATGTTGGCAGCCATCATTTCGTCAAAGGTGGAAGCCGCCAGGTTCTCGTGCCTCAACCTAGCGACGATCCAAACGATCCTTTGAACTGGTCTACGTGGTGGAAGATAGCATGCATTACTTCCGCCTCGATGGTCACATTTACTCAGGGCATGGGACCTCTCGCTCTCGCACCCATGTTTCCCGCGCTGATCGAAGCCTTTGGGACTGATTTGGCTGGTGCGGTGCAATTCACTGGTGTGTGCATTTTGGTGCTAGGATTTAGTAACTTCATCTGGTGAGCTCCTCAGGCGTAACTTGTTGACACCCCACTGATGACTTTGGCAGGGTCCCGTTGAGCACTTCCTTCGGTCGCCGACCAGTCTACCTCGCCTCTCAACTCATCAACTTCGGCACCTCCATTTGGCGTGCCAAAGCCAACTCCTATGGTTCTTTCATGGGCGCGTGCATTGTCAATGGTATCGGCGCCGGTCCAGCAGAAACGATTATGCCCGCAATCATTGCCGACATCTTCTTCCTCCACGACCGCGGAAAATGGAACACGCTATATTGGGTGGTCTACATGGGCTCCCTGATGGTGGGGCCCATCATCTCTGGATCAATGACTGAAACCGTGGGCTGGCGCAGTTTCTGGTGGCTCAACACTGCGATGCTTGGTCTGTCATTTCTCATGGTCGTGTTCATGTTCCCTGAGACGAGATACAAGCGTGTTTACCACGAGCCTGGCGCGCACCAATCACCCGGCAGCTCTCTGGACGAAAAGACTCGCGCTACAACGAAAGAGCACTCCAACACCACTAACGCAGTAGTCGACGACAACCAAATTCAACATGTCAACACCGCTCAATCTACCCTCCCAAACACAGCCGGCCTCGACCTCACCGAAACAGCGGCCCGCGACCCCTTCCTCGGCCGCGGCTCCCCCGGAAAATGGCAATGGCGCATCTTCCAACCCAACGCGCACCCCTTCCGCTCCATCTTCCTCGACCTCTGGATCCCATGGAAACTCTTCGCGTTCCCGATTGTCGAATTCGCCGCCTTCGTCGTCTCCTGGTCGTGCTCCTCCTTCCTCACCATCAACCTGACGCAATCCCAAGTCCTCGCCAACCCGCCCTACAACATGAAACCCATGGTCGTAGGCTTCACCAACTTCGCCATCATGGTCGGCGCCTTCATCGGCTTGTTTACTGCGGGCCCGTTGAGCGATTGGATCAGTGCACGCAGCACGAAGCGAAATGGTGGCATCCGAGAGCCCGAGATGAGATTGCCGGCTATGATTCCGTATGTGATTATCATGTTTATCGGGAATATCGTTGTTTCGATCGGGTATGAGAGACACTGGCCGTGGCAGGCTGTCGTTGTTATCGGGTATACGTGCGCGGGTATTCAGGTTGCTGCGCTACCTGGTATTGTGAGCACGTATGCGGTCGACTCGTATAAGCCTGTTGCGGGCAGTTTGTTCGTGGCGGTTACGGTGAATAAGAATGTTTGGGGGTATGGGTTTTCCAAGTTCATCACTGAGTGGACGATTGAGGCTGGGTAAGTTTTGAGCATGTGGTCTTCTGATGAATTGATGCTAATAGAAGCGCAGGTTTATCGCGCCCATTATGACGAATGCGGCTTTGATTCTTCTTTGGTGCTCGTTTGGCATCTTGTTCTGGTGGAAGGGCAAGACGTTCCGCCGCTGGACCAAGAATAGCAAAGTCCACAAGATGTAGCCTCCTTTCTATCCGTATTTTAGGACCAACCCGTTCTTTTAACCCGTTGTAATCACCAATACCAGCCAACCATTCTCATACCAAATCTCCCCATCTCTCCTCTCAGTCTTCCAAGTCTTTCATCTCGGCGCCCCCACCACCATCTGCACCACCACCTGCACCACCACCGCCTCTCCTCTCCCTCTTCCCCCAAGCCCCGGGCTTCCTAACCTCCTCAGCAATCCACTCGCACTCGTCCGCCTTGCCCTCCAACTCCTCCCACCCACCCACCTCCATATCCCCCAAAATCTCATTATTCTGCCGCAGCCACTGCCACTGAAGCACAATCTGGCTCGTCATGCCCACAAGCACCACGTCGCTCCAGCCGCCCACCTTCTCATCTGACAGCAAGAGGTAGTCGTCTAGGTCCGTGATGTGGTGTTTCATGCGCTCGCGGACGGCGAGCGTCGTGAAGCCGCCGGGTGGAGCGGCGATCAGCGTTGAGAGGATGTTGGGCATCAGGGGGCGGCGGCGGTGGGGGGTGGTTGTATCTTGCGGAGTCCCCGTTGGCGTTGCTGGATTGACTAGGGTAGGTGAGGTTAGCATGGAGATATTTCTAGGGACGGTTGGGTTCCTCACTGTCATCCGAGGGATTTGGCTGCTGTGTAGTTGCATTGATGGTAGGTACGTCCGCTGGCAGCAACGTAGGCGAAGGAGAAGGAGATGGTGCTGGTGCTGAAGGAGGCGGAACAGAAGCAACGCCGCACCCCCCAACCCTCCACTCCCTCAACATATCATACCGCAACACCAACCGAATCGCCAACTGCTTCCGCCGATCATACAGTCTCGCCATGAACTCCCTGTTCTCCGCAATTTGCTCTGGCAACAGTGTCCTGGTCACTAAGAACAACAACTCTTCGACGAGCTGGCGACCTGAGTAGTGTCCTAAATTAGAATGCTCAGAGGACAAGGATGATGATGATAACAAGCTCTGGAGTAACGCAGCCCAATTCGTCGACGGAGAAACAGGCTGGAGTAAGACAGTAACCACGGAGCGAGCATGCGCATGCGACACACCGTATTCGGCGCCCCAGTCTAGTATCGTGTCCAGACTTGCTTCGAGGGTTCCCGTGAAGGGACTTGGTACTGTAGGCGGGAGATTGTAGTGAGATGGGATGGCATTGGCGTTGTTCCTTGCGGTGTTGTCGGCAAGTGATTGTGCGTCTGAGAGGGTGCTGTTTGCTCGGATGCCGCGCGTGCTGTTTCGGCGCGTTGTTGATGGTGGTGGAGGTGGAGGTGGAGGTAAACGGGGAGGGGTGTAGGACGGGGCGTAGGAGTCGCGACGAAGGGGAGTCGGAGAGGGTGGTACTGGGGCGCGGGAGGCGCGGCGGGGAGCGGTTCGACGGGAAGAGTGAGAGGCCATGCTAGGGTGTTTGGATGAACGGTTGTGGGTATAGGTGCGTTGATTTGATTTGGGTTGGGTTAGGCTGGGCTAATGTAGGTGAGGTGAGACGAGATGAGCATGTTGAAAAAAAAATTCAGTGTTTTGCGTTTGTTGTTCTTTTGTTATGCGGAAATTCTGGCTGCGAGTGAAAGACAAGTAAACAAGTAAGTTTGTAGTGAAAGTGAAATCCAGTGCTTTTCTCCAACTTTCGAGACTGTTCCTGAGATTCAACAGACGTGCTAGATTCATGGCACTTTCGTGCATCTACGAGAGTAACTATAGACAGCATTTGTTTTTCCCTAGACGTCAAGAGAAGCTGTTGAACATCAGGAGGCGGACATGCCTCAACCTCATGTCTCAATTGGACTTTGAAATATTGTCTAGCACGTAGGGCTCATTGACAAATACTCCTAAAGGGATTTTATCGATGCATTTGCACGAGTCTCTTTTTTTTTTTGTATGTTGACTAGGCACCGCCGGTGGCTCACCGATGCTGGCTTACCGCTTCCCAAAGGCCATACATAGGATTGGCTGGAGCTGAACAGACCGGACCAATGACGCGCCGACCCGACCTCGATCTTATTCTCGCTCAGTATTTATCTTCCTCGCCTCACACCTCATTTACACCCCAACAATACGGCGGCCCTCGCTCTTTCTTTGCTTCTCACATCGCTTCCCGCATCCATGTCTCCACATTTACGTTATCCAAGTGCTCCTTCGGTCGGAAAAGTGTCTGATCAACCGTCCCGGAAAGCACACCTATCGCGGTTGCGACGATGGCTACCATCGCGCCTGTCTTGGTGAGGCGGAAGGCAAGGGCACTACGGGAACATCACATATCACAACTTCGATGTCTTTCCCGAACTGTCCGGCTCTCTCCCGTCACCAGTTGTTCGGAATTGATTACGTTTCTGCATTCCAGATTCTCGTCCAATGGTGGTGACTGAGCCGAAGCCATGAAGCTCTCGTTCACGACCGGAATAGCAAGCTCTAACAGTACTTCGGGTTCTTCGATCTCGAGTAAGAGGTGAGTTATTGTTCTGTTCTGCATAATGCGCGTTCTCACAAACATCAGGTCCCGTTCCAACGATACAGATAGTCGAATCAAGGATGCCGGCACAGCGAGGACCCAGACTACACTCACCATGTGGAAGCGTTCGAAGCCTACAAAGAAACCGGTTTCCTCCGCATCAAACAAATCAGCAGAACAGCATGCCGTCCCAAGCTTGACCAGCTCCCTAAACTATAGGCGGCAGGATCCGACATCAATTGCAACCACGTTCAACAGTCCCAAGAGATACGGTTCTGAGCAGGATAATCCCGAGTATAGCCAAGAGCCCAAACGAGCAGTCTCCGAACCTCTAAAACTCGTCGAATGCAATAGCGCCCCTAACACGACTACGATTCTCGATGAGGATGTTTTATTTTCGGACTACGATGAGCCCGAGCCAGACTCCTCGACTGAAGACTCGATTGACTCGATTAACTCGACCGTTGCGATAGACCTGCTCGCAAGTGCTCAGTCTCCGTCCATGCTTCAGTCAGCTTCATACTTTACGGAACTACAGCAGAGCATACAGCGATCACTTAGTTCCGAGTGGGCGGAGATCGAGGCGTTTTTGCATACAGATTATGTACCACAGGAGCTGGAGGAATTCAACGATCTATTCGAAGCCTTTCGTCGTCAAGAAACTGGTTTTTCAGGTTGGAACCCAGCCTTCCTCGTCACACCGTCCGGTCACCCCGGTGAGCGGTTGCACCTCAAACTGCATTATCCGACCTTTCGTTCGCAACATCTAGAGTACGGCGAGTCCGCGGACGATACGAACAACTCCACAAAGCTTCTGATGCGGAAGGGGCTAGACGCCTCGAACGCGTTCTGGTTTGAGGCCTGCTTCCGACGTCAAACCCCTACAAGCAGTCGGCATCAGGAATGCGCCACTAAACTGTGGCCTACCGAGGTCAAAGACACTCATTCCAGTTTTTCGCACCTGTGCGAAGGCTTCCGCAAGAAGGTTCTGCTTCTTTTCGGAGCAGTCAACCGGAAGAACTTCAACCTACGTTACGCTGTAGTCGAGAGGACCGTGAGGACCAGCCCCACCGAGTTAGTCACGGTGGGCATCGTGCGGAGGCCGAATGAGGCCATACATTATCTCGTCGTGTACTGCCCTCATCCAGAATGGCTACTTTGGAACTGGACGACATGGGCCGGCAGATACTATGATGCCTGCATCAATGTCGCCGCCACTCTCACTGGTCTCGAGGTTCTCCCGCATCTGTTCGAGCAGCGAGCCAGCTGCGTGAAAGTCAACGCCACGCAAAAGAATGCACTGCGCGATGCCGATACTACGCGTAAGCTTGAGAAACAGAACAAAGTACGTTGCCATCCGGACGATCTTCCTCCAAACGTGCAATTGTTCGCCGCCAACAACGGGATCCCGAAGGATCGTCTGAAAACCCATTTTCAGGGTGGTTGGAGCGTCGCGCAGCTAGTCTATGAGTTCATCAAAGCCCGGCAACCATCAACGTCATCTTGGAACAACGGCGTCCGCATGCCACGAAACCTTCCTCGAAACCTACCCGCGCAACCTACTTCCGGGCTATCCACGAGATCAAGTTCTTCCACATCTTCAGCCCTTTGCATCGTACCGAACGTCACAAAGTCGAAAAACCCTATAATCAAGACCGCCGTGATTCACAAGGGACAAGAAATACTGCTTATGTGCATCCGGTGTGGAAAGACTCCGCATAGCAAGCCCGTGGATAGAAAACCGGTTTTTGTAACTATTTCGGCGGCTGCAGGCAAATACATTGCTCAACGGCAGGCGTGCGCGACCCCCGCGTGCAATCCGAAGGGTCGGAAGGGCCAGATTGACCAATTCATGGTTCCGCAAGACCCAAATATCCCGTTCATTCGTTCGGACAACTTGAGTAAGGTAGCGATCCCTGAGGATACGAAGACAGGCTAGAGAGGGCCGCGGATACGGAGGTTTGATCTGTTTGCGCGACACTGGGTGACACATGTAGGATAGGGAAGAACTCAGACTGGTTATTGAATATTGGTTTCCATATACCTGCCTTAGTCGTCAAATGCGGAGAACACATTGTGTAGATCGTATAGTATACCGGAACTTCATGTATAAGACTACTTAGGGTGGAAATACGTCGCATTAGGATCAATACATTAGGGCTCACTCATACCATACCAATCATCCTAGCTTTAGAAATAAATTGAGAATGTCGTTGCTCGGGACACTTAGACCGCAAACCGGTTTTGGTCTTGGTTGATGATAACGTGGTGGGATGAAGGAACTTGGCTTCGCTTGATGCTCTGGAGGGTTAGATACAGCGAGTACGAAGGCGAACGAGTCTGACTGACTAGTTAAGCGTTGGAAGAAGAGAGACAGAGCTGTACTAGGTTTAAAGAGTTGCGGCGCCGAGGGATTTGTCGCTGAAGGAAACGGCAACTTCTTAGACAACATTGTGCGTACGTTCTGTGTAGCTACCTCAGATACGGACGCTGAGCGATGCTACGTCTGAACATAAGAGGAGCCTGATCTATTTACTGATTGGTTACATTGTCCGAGGTTACATCGTGGGGACCGGCCAACCCCGCTTCCACCAAAATCATCTTCATTCGCCTAACCACGCCACCCAGTAATCTGGACCACGCATGGCCGCTTGATCTTTATCGTGAATTGGCAGTATATATATTATATAATTTGACGAACTTCCATCAACCAAATATCCGGTATGGTGTGTAAGTTGTCGCTCCGCCCTCTAAATGGCCAAGCGGTTTCTAACGTGCACCAGATCGGCTAGCATCCGTCGCTTTCATGTCAATGTCAGCTTCCGACGAGAGCCGGTAATTCTTCCTCCCCTCTCCCTCCTCCAACTAAGCTAACAAGAAGCGCAGGGTTCGATTCCCGGTACCGGAAAAATCATTTTTTTTTGCATTTCTTTTTGCTTTGCGGGGTATGTATGGCCTTTGTTACTACCTAAGCCACCAAATTAGGAGTATTCTTGGATGTGTCATCGTATTCTGTAGATGTCGCTTACTACTAACTATTCATACAGACAGCGCATGTAGCACCATAGAGACTCCAATTTTACAGATTAGTGCTTGTTGCGCTGCTATACTTCAATGCTGCTGCTGAGACAGCTACGAATACTCCCTTCTTTTTCAGAGGTGGGGGGGTTTACCTCTCCTTTTGCTCGTCACACTCGTTCAAGGGTTGTTGGTAGAGCTGGCGCCGGTGCTGGTGTGTGGGCGACGCATCGAAGTCGCTTGGAATGCATATTTTGGGTATGTAGCGCGCTCGACTTGATACTTGATTACACCTTTATCCGTATATGCGTGATTGAATAAGAGAAGCGTATATGTAAAGGTGGTGGCCTCTAGCGGCTCGTTCAAGTTAATCTTAACCATCCTTGCAGGATGCACTACGGACGCCACGGTAACTCTATCTTGGTGCCACGCGTGCCTTTTCCTCTTGCACAAGCATCGACTTTTCGCAGCATTGACGAACAGTCCAGCATCTGCCTCACAAAAATAATGATTCACGGAAAGCCGTTGTCGCATCAAGACTTTGAAGCCGCGTGCAATCCTGCGATCAACCCCAGGCGAGGCTTCTACTGGAGCGTTTCCATGCGAACCAAACACCGCCGCACACAGTGCACGCAGACTTCATCCTGGTTAGGAAGCTCGCCGTCACCACGTCACAACCAGAATCTGAACCTCAAGCTGAAAAAGCTGGATCTGCTAGCTTAACCCACTCGTTTATACAGTTCTCGACTGGTGGCTTTCGTCACGACCTTCCACCCGAGCCATCTGATCCAACCCGTCGCTACAATCCGGGTGTGGTTGGTGTCCGAATACGAGCTCGAGAGACCAAGCAGCAATTCGCCAGAATCCAATCTCAGAACATCTTTTCAGTCGCGCACCCTTCACTGAGCGTTAGTGAGAGACATGGTCTTGCAAAGCAATCAAACGCCCTACGAACAAAGCCAGCCATGTCGCGCTTAGACGCCTTGCTCAAAGGAAAGAAGTTCGGTCCACGGACAGCTTCGTCAGCACCAGCACCACAACCATCATCGGTATGTATTGCCTTGTTCACAGCGTAGAATTTAGTCTTGATTACATGAGGATTGAAAAGCTAATTTGCATCATCCAGAACCCGGAAACAGTAGATGTGTCCCGTGAGAGGCAAATTGCCGAGTTCGATGCCGCCACATAAAAGCTCCAACAGGCCGAGCAGGAGCATGAAAGGCTCCAGAAGGAACTGCAGCAGTTGAAGAATGTGAATAATAATAGAGTTTTGGCAGAAGATACTTTGAGTGAACATGCTGAAACTCTAAGGAATGAGTCTGCTACAGCTGAAATGATCGCCGACGGAGCCAAAACCACATTCGATCTCACCCAGGCCGTACCCAAAGCGCTCCAGGACGACACGCCGGCTTCAGAGTAGACCGTCTCCAGACTGCTTAACGAGATCCTCTGCCTCTTTGAATCCCACCAACCAGGAGGCTGTTTAGGAAAAATTGTGAGTACTCTTAGACGTGTTAGTATAGTCTGTAGATACCGCATACTACTAACTACTTGTATCGATACCTTATGTAGCACTATGGAGACTACAACTCTATAGATTAATCAAAGAGCTATCTTAACTATAGTGTTGCTGCTGACACATGAATACTTATTTGTTCTTCCTTTAAAGGGGTGTTAACCCTCTTTTTACTCACTACACTCGCCTCTCCGGTATTGCCCTGCCCTCTTCGTTTTTAGTCTAGCAGGGGTTAGGTGAAGTAGGAGGTAATCTTAGTTACTTAACTAACAGAAAGATATAGATAGAGATGTATCCCTCTACGTATCTCTTTAAGCTACTCTACAAAGCTGTAAATAGAGCCGTATCTCTCTACATAATCTCTTCAAGCTGCTGGACATAGCTTTGCGTAGAGCTGTAGATTGGCTGGAGACCACATATGTTAAGTGCATCACCTTCAGAAAGGCCCGCAATGGCGATAACTGCACCGGTAGAAGACGACTCGATTTTAACTGGAAACGACTACCGCTCCGACATCGATGATCGCGTCAATCCCACTGGAAAATGCATACTTATAGCTCGGACAGCAAAGAACGAAAAGGTCTACATCAGGTACGGCGCGCAGCCTAGAAGGGGAGGTGTCAACATCTACTGTTAACTCATCCCAGATGACTGAAAGACCACAGTTAAAAAGCAGAACATCGTCGGCAAGATGTCTTGGATGCTTGAGGTACTGGGAAAGCAGAATGGGACAATGTCATCGCAATAATTAGAAAGGTTCTACTAAACGTATTTCCGTCGTACCATACGCCAAAGGAACCCAAGATCGGCGGAGACCCTCGTAATGAACAATTCGAAGCCTTCCTCGGTCCTGGTGAGAGACCCGTTACGCTATTCGGATGCAAGATTGAGCGGATGCACTGGCAGCAGTGGCGTCATTGACGGTAGCGGTAGCTGCGCCTGGTGGCAACATGGCGTTATTAGGTTGGGGTTGATCGGGGCCCCCCGTAATACATTCGCTCAGGTCCATTGCGTGCTATGACGACGCGTCTCCTTAAGCGGCAAGTTGATGCCCTCGATGAACTCCTCGGTGGTGTCGAGGAAGGTGTACACTCGTCGGGGAGATTCCCTCGCTGAGCCATCTTGTAGAGGGAAGTCTGCAGCCCCCAGCAAAATCTTTCGATTGACGAAGCAGCCGAGGAATTGATCGATAAGGCTAAGGAACCAAGTCATGACAGGCTATGATTCTCTCACGGGCCATTTTCAAGCACGGATCCAAGTCCAAGACCTTCCCACCTCCAGATTCGAAATTATGCCGTTATCATATTATAGACCCTGGCAAAAGTGGTTACGGGAGACGGGACAGCATGCTTTGCAGAGGCCGCCCTAAAGTCATACCATCCACCCATTCATGGCACGCAGGTTAGCAAGCAAAGAAGAGGATTAGATATTGTTAACATAAGAAAACTTTGGGGAGTGTGACTTCGAGCATCTACTTTTTTGCCTTCTTTTTGACTTAGTGCCGGTTCCCGGGGCAAATAAACTGAACGCCAACCTCAGGGTTCGGTAAGTTCGACCAAATTCCTCGGTTCTATTCGCCGTCTAAGCAAATCTCAGATTCCCGGTAGTTACCGGAAAACCGTTATCTTCTTTTTTGCACTGTTCGCATGGTTTAGCACGGATTTAGTTGTTAAGCCACAAGCCGAATACTGCTCTTTTTGCTTCTACAAAGGTAGCACAAGCGTGACGTAGAATGTATCCAGTATCGCAAAGCACATGAAAGAATAACAATGAATACGCGAGATATGATCCAAGAGGAGGGGACGAGTTTATTAGGAGATACTTGAGTTCAACGGGTTAAAGTCCTAGAAGCTTACAAGACGGCGAGTGGCAGGATGTTGGCTGCACGTTCAAATGCTGCGAGTGAGGCGAATGGCCATATCAGACAGCACTCCGATACTGTATACCGAAATGTGGTTTGATGGAAGGGATCAAGTAGATAGAAGTGATCTGAAGGAATTACTACAAAAGCTAGGTCTGGTATAATCAATACACATCGTATCATTTCGCGCGCTAACAACTCGGCTCACTAATGATTAACTAAGGATCATCCAGAATGAAATCACCAGAAGCCATCGCTACCCTTTCCGGCATTGTTACTTTTGACGAGGTCACCCGCTCGATGTCCTCAATTATATGGCTCATTGGTAGCATGTAACCAACGAAAGTAGCTTTGTTTGACGCAAAGCCTAGTCCCAACATAGTGGCTTCTGGGTTCCTCTCATTCAACAGGACAACACTACCGGAATCACCGCCAGCAATAAAGTCTTTTTGCTCCACGTCCGATACAATAGCATAAGCCAGTACAATCTTCCCAAAACGCTTCCGGAGATCGATTGGAACCACAGAGGTGTTGTCGTAACGGAGGTGGACAAGCGACTCAATTTGGTTGACCTCTCCGGTCGTCCATCCAGTCGTTCGCCCGAGTTTTGCAACGCTGTAACACCTCTCTGGTTGAATATCGCCATACCTTGTGCACAGAGCTCCTTCAGGTATATGTACTCTCGATCCAGATGCTGGTACGTCTGAGCTTAGTGATCTTGGCGCTTGTACCTTGATTAGAGCCCAATTAAGACCCCATTCCAAGGTTGAACCATTTATAAGCTCCGCTAGGCTTGCTTCCTGGTTGCGAATGTTCGTATGTTGACATGTTTCATTGGTATTCCTGATCCTAGACCATCTGCGAGCTTGTTCCGTAGTATAGGTTGTATTTGGAGCGGTTCTATGTCCCGAACTTGCCCAAACAGCACCCAGATATCTATCAGGGCTTACTCCTCCGTCTTGACCCAGTTTGGTTGCATCGTTGCGAGCAGCCAATAGCCTTTTATCGATCACATTACAGTCCTTTCCTCGTTCTTTGCGCATTTGTTCTACCAATTCCAAATCTCGAACTTGCATACTGTTCCAGCTCTTTAACCGTTCATGGTCCTTGTCAGAAGGGCTCATTATGCGAACGACCTGTTCGCGGGCTAGGCGATGATTGGGGTCCAAGTATTGACCAACCGGGCACTCGTTCGCTAACTCGTCTGACGTAGCGGCGACGTGATGGTTGGTTAGAGCACACATGATCTTCTCTCCTTTTGGGGTACAGAGCTCTACGCAAGCGCTAACAGTGCCGCTTGTGTTGGAATTGTCTACACCTATTGATGCACCCATTTGGACGTCATTGCGGTACGACTCGATGGTGGCGAAGATCTCAGATCCTTCATCTTCGTCCTCGATTCGCTCATGTTCATCCATTGTGTTCAGGACATGCGTTGCGTAGAAGAGATCGATCTCAAAGTTTGGAGATGCAACATCGCGAAGTCGTGGTATAGTTTCGTCCCACCAGACTGCATCCAAAGCGTCTGATGCAGTGATGCATATCGTAGGAATTTTCTTGGGGACGTGTTCGCCGACTTTGCGATGAACAACATCGATGGTTAGCCAATCTCTATCACTAACCTCTTCCAAGAATTGTCTCGACATGTTCTTCCAGGCAGTGACAGTAGCAGAGTCATCGTCTCCGATGGCTGCGGAAGTAATTCCAAATACGGCCTTGGCATCGATGATTTCAATGAAAAGTTCATCTCGGCCTCTGCTGCGCAGCAACGCGCGAAGGTTCGAAGTTGCTCGTTTCCAGTTTTCCCGTTGGTCAGGAACTGATATATCCGAAACGATCAATATGGTTTTTGGTATTGTCTGGGCATCATTGCCCCTTTGCACCCGTTTCACCACACCCAGCTGTTTCACATAAACATTGTCTTCCCGGAGAATCTTGTCGACCTCTTGACGAAATCCATCTTTCCACCACTCTGCAATCGAGAGGCGCCATATCGTGTGTACTGGTTGTGCGGGCAGTAGTGGACTACCGATTCGGTAGGTCACGCGGGTATCGATGATGACGGGCGGGAAGACGTCTGCTGGCATGCTATCGTCTGAGGTAGAGAGCCGTTTCAAAGGCGAAGGAGGAGAACAGCAGGATTGTCGAGTTCCGAAATCCAAGGATCTGCAACGGCGCTGTGTTTTCCCCCTTGGTAGCAATTCTGTGCTAGAATGTCGTTTATGAGACATTGTGAGAGACGAATGGGTTTTATACGAAATGAGAGAAGAGGTGGCAGATAGATTTCGACTGATCCGTGGTTCCGGTGATGGGGCGTTCTTTGGATTGTGACTCAGGTTGTTTGCTACCATGGTTAGTGCCATTGGAAGCCAACGCAGTGGTTCTTGCCACCCGCAACGCGCAAAACTGGCATCATCCCGATCTCTTACACTTACAAACAATAACATAAGTTCTCATACTCTTTGCACACCACTAAATCGCACCATCTTTATCGTGTCTCGTTTCCGTTGTAGTGGCCAATGACCGAATAGGTGCAAAACGTATGGTACAACGATCGTGAAAGTGCTATCTACCGGAAGAGAGCACGCGATATCTGGCTGGGTTCAACGCCGAAACTCTTGAGCTCCCGGTTGCTGATAGGTGGCATGGGTGAGGGAGGGAAGTGGTAGTGACTGATTCCGCAATATCCTCGAGGGCGTACCTGGCTAGAAGGGACTCCGCCGTTCCCTGGCATCTTAGCATATAGCGTAGCTGTAATCCGCGATGCTAGTAATAGGCGGCTTTCTTATTAGTTGATTAAGAGTGAAGTTGTGGGAGGGAAAATAGGATAAAAAACCCGTTGTGGGCAGCGGCTGGGCCGCTATGGCATTGGGCTTGTCGAGCGACGCTCGATGCGAAGCAGAGAGGCACCGCACAATGCAGGTCGTATAGCTTCAGCTACCAGATGTAGTGGCTAAAAGGCCAAAAGGCCATAAGGATGCAAAACATATAGTACAAGTATCGTGATAGTGTCAATCTACGAGGAGGCCTCAGGTATCAATGTAGTAGCGCCAAAGCGCTACTCAGCAGCCTCACGTGTCTGGCATAGCCGATACACCATACCGGAGTGTCGTTTGATGAAAGTTTGTAAAGTTTTGTCTTAATATATAGTAAACAAATTTATCAACAGTAAAGGCGCAACACCAAACTGCGTAGTCTAGGCTCACAAATTTTGCAGGATGGTGCTACCCCACTTGTCTGACCACTAGCTGCATCCTGCTGCCGGTGGTACGGCCGAGGCTGGGGGTGCTAGCGAGAAGCGAGATGATTCGTCACATGGGACAAAGGAAAACCCATCAATCTTACTGTATCACAAAAGATCTCCGAGAAGATGCACCAAATGCGTTCTTGCAATATTACCAGTGATTTTGCTAGTATGGAGAACGTACACTACGGCAGCGTGTGACATCTCGACGTGGCTATGTCCTGAGGCTCAAAGTCGGCTCGGCAAACCTTCCAATTTGCACTGCCACTTTGCCTGGAACTGAAGGGCTCTTTACTGTGTACACAGCACAACAACTTCGTTGAAGCACCTCTTCGATACTCCAGGAGGGACCTCAGGCAGTTTTTACCATGTCAAAGTACACTTTGGTATAGCTGGGCACTACCATATCGAGGGATTTGCAGCCTTATCGAAGCTCTCGAATATTCTAAGAATCCATCGCAACTGTTTACAAGACATCAACTCTCCCATGCATCATGCAGATTTTGTCCATAACGGCGTGCCACTCACTGCAACCGTTACCAGAGTCCAATGAACACGCCTGGCACATACATTGCATCAGCATTCACCGGTCAAGCGGTTCGAAACGTAACTTGCTGAACACGTACTGCCAAGATACAGTTCAGCCTCGAAAGGCAGACCTCCGAGTAAGCCTTGTCTCAACAAAGCCGCATTTGTGCGTCCTCCGCCTCTGCATACCTCTTACCGATACCCTGAGAAAGGCTTAGTTCAGTATTCGAACTCAGCCGACAGCTGCATGTTGGGCACCTATTGCCCAGTTGCAATGTCTTATCAGGCATATTCGACATGTTGTGTGACAATGGCTGCCTTCTCACTGTAGGCATTTGTTCAACTGTCGAATTAGAGTCCACTCAGTAGGATGTGCATTGAGGCGCAGCCCTTCATTATGGTTTGAGCTACTGCATGTGTGCGTTGGCGCATGCGATTAGGCACACAGCTTGTGGTTATCTGAGAAATGAGGCTCTGACTGCAGCGCTGTTATTGGACGTTTTATTCCAAAGAGCGGGGTATACCTATAAATCTACCACTCGCTACAGTACACTAGCTGTTCGTCTATCCTCCTCCAAAACACTACTTGTTCTCGTCTATGAGTTGTGTGCTACATCGATCCCGTCCACTTCTGTAATCACAACAAGGTTGAGCTGACATGCTCGCCTTACTTAGTTGCAAACATCGTTGCTGCCTCAGCAAGATGGATTTGTCGTCAACTTGATACGCATATCATTGCAGAATCTTCCCACACAACATGCCAGATCCACTCTCGGTCGCGGCCAGCGTCGCTGGTATTGCATCACTAGGTATACAGGTCTGCCAAGGCCTGATCACGTACTTGCGTGCGATCGAAGGACGAAAGCAGGAAGTGTCGCACGGTCTCCGTGAGATCCAGACGCTGGTCTCAATGTTCTACTCACTGAATACTATCTTGCCCCAGGTTGACCAGAGGGGTGTAGCTAATTCTGCTGCCACACGACAGTGTCTCAAAGACAGCGAGATAGGCCTTCTGGAGTTTCAGCAACTTTTGGTCAACCTCAGGGGTCCGGAGAACCAAACGGGCATACGGGAAAAGATGAAAGAGGCAGGACGTCTACTCACCTTCCCATTTTGCAAAGAAAAATTGGCCTCACTTCGCGACACTTTGCAGAAACTACTCGACAATTTGAACTCGGCCATCCACATCACATCTCTGTACGAGTCATGTTCACTTGCTTGGGAGCCAGTAGCTAATGCGACACTGCTAGGGAACTTGGAATAGCTCAGCATGATGAAATCCAAAACATCAAAACCTCAATTGTACGGCTGGAAGGCAGCTCACGAACCCACAGCGATGAAGTAAGGGATCTACGAGCGCACGTGCAGGACAATTTCGACCAGCTTGGTACACTTCAAAGCACTGTTACCAATATCTTGAATGATTTGAAGCAGCAATCTGCTCAAACAGAAAGGACCATCCAGGACTTTGCAAATAACGCTCTTGGACATTTGACATTGATACAAACCGACGTGCAATCCATAGTTTCAACAAACTTGGTTACATACGAGAGTGCGATGAAGGTTGAAAAATCCCAAGACATTGTCAAAGAGAAGGTAAGTGGACAGTTTGTCAAAACCCTTAGCATTTCACTACAGGAATTTGCCTAGGCTAACTGCTTTGAACCCAGCTCGACCAAGTCCTGACCTTGGGTCAATTCAAAGAGATTATGTCACAATATCACACGATCGCTTCACCTGATAGTACTGGTATACGTCAGCGGCACTTGAGCAGTTCCTCATCCGACAGAATCTCCAATTCCACTGTGTCGAGAAACATTGCTCTAGCGAAGACTACCCGGGCTGGTTTCAAGGCTATGTCGCCAACCTGTGACTGTCCGTCCAAGACCCGCTCGACCACACATCGGTACAATTTCTGGGGCTTGGAATTTCAATACGACCACCAGCTACCACCGAAACATCGCCGAGGCTGCAAATTCTATGGGATCTATCGGAAGACACAGCGGGAAGTCAACGCACAGATTCCTTTGAAAATGGGGTTGTTCTTTACAAGGGTCAGCTATGTCTGTGTTGCCTACACGAATAGCTACAGTAATCTTGGGATATCAGTACGTCTGAGGAACGTCGTGCCATGGAGACACTGCCCATTCAATGCCGAGTGCGATAAACTGATTAAGTCTTTTGGGCGTTCTCGCTCGCAAAGCAGCGAGGACGTTGTTCGGGGGTTCCACATGTTTGAGAGTGCAGTTCTCTCGATCTACAAAGAGGGGAAAGCTTCCCCAAGCGATCGAGACGAATATGGGCAAAGCCACTTGAAGGTGAATATACTTTAATCTTGTGATATGTGAGACACTGACAATAAAGCAGATTTTCATCGACCGACTTATCGAATATAAACACTTTCTCCAAATATCATCCGACCAGTCTATCACAGCAGTGGTTCTGCAAATACTTCACACTTTAGTAGACCTAGTACAGACCGAAGACGAAGACATGTAAGTTTCCGCATGACAGTCAATTCCATCTATGAATACACACTCATTATGCTTAGTGATAACATTGGCAACATGTTTGTTGATTTGAAGTCAAGCTTCGATGATATAGCGCCCGATCAACGGATGAACATGCAGGGACTGATCTCATATATTGTTGATGTGTTTAATATTAATTTGGCTGACCAACTGCGATGCAGTGCATATGGTGACGTTTTCAGTCTCTTTCAACATTTACCAATTTTGGATGGTACGTACATCGCGCATCAATCATTGCAAAGCCACATCTGGCGTTGGGGGCATTTTACTAAAATGAGAGTCTTCAAGGAATTGATATTTCCCCCATGGGTAGGGCGATATTATCACGGTCTTATGAAGACCTTGAGGCGCAGATTTTGCGGAACCCTCAAGCGCCTATGGAGACCTTTTCTGCCCGTGGCTTCACAACACTCCAGTTGTGTGCTGGCTGGGCACAAGGGCTGCACAAGCTGCTTCAAACAGAGGCAGCGAGTCTTCTCGATACGCAGAACATAGTGCCGCCTGACTATTGGCCGAGGGAGTGGTCTTTTACGCCAATTGGGTTGGCTATTGCCGCAAATTGTGCTGAATCAGTAGACCTTCTCATGAGGGCAGGCTGCATTATGCCATTCAACCTGTGTAAAGAAGGCATTTTTGAATTGGCAACAATTGAAACTATCACCATTGTCGCTTCAAGAATGGCTGATAGAAGGCGAAGTCTACTCGAGTTAGCACAGCGAGAGCCTGAACACCTGCAACACGAGGATCCATCTCACGTGCCAGATGGCGAAGCAGCATATCTCTGCCAGGCGCTAGAGAAGTCTGGCATCTCTATTCCTCGATATCTTGAGGTTGAATGGGATTACACGACTATATACCACTATCGTGTAATACCAATCCTACATTTCCGGACGTATTTTGACCAAGGATTTCGAGATTTCAAGATGCACAACAAAATAGGACTCACTCCGGTCATGGTCTGGCGAGATACATTCGATGGACCCCTCGAAAGTCGACATGGTCAAATTGCTGAGGCATTAGTATGGTTACACGAGCAAGGGTTCCTTGATCAAAAAGCTGAGGATCCATGGAAAATAGGTCTCAATATTCACGCTACTGGTTGGCATTACATTGCCGCTATGTTGGGTTCACAGCACCAGGACGTTGATTTCTCTGAAGCATACTTTTCTCCCGTGGTTCCTTCGCTGTGCAGGTTGGTAAGGAAAGTGTCGCAGGTTATAAGAGACTGTTGTGCTTGTTGGTGTAATCCTGAAGGGAAGGGTTGTTCGCCGCTGAAATTGTTCTTGATTGCGCACGACGATAGAGAAGAGTGTTGGCGAGGCTACCAAACGGATTACCTATGCCATATCTTCTTCCACTACAACATCAATATCACTGGAAAAAAGGGTTACGAGCCGGCCGATCCGACATTTGAACTTATTCGGCTTCTTACTTTTGAAGCACTCGAGATGAGACATACCTGCTGTGCTCTTAAGCATGTCAATTTGGAGGAAAAACGTCTCAGGATGCCTTCCGACGTTGTATCTCAGTGGTGGGGGTGGCCCAAGGTCATAGCAAATCGTGATCCAGAAATGGTTCAAAAGATCAAATCTGACCAGCGAGAACAAGAAAATGCCCAGCAATTAGACACTCTAATGGAAGAGTTCACGACACATTTGAAACGGCTAGAGCCATCACCCAAAGCCCTTGAAAGCTTCGTTTGGGGCTATTGGCGGCGACGCATTTCCAAACTCTTCACGGTTGACATTGAACTCCTGGACGAGACTGAGAGAGTGGTCGAAGATGTGAGAACATGTGAGTCCCATGCAGACAATTAAGTATGAAAGTCTACTGATATGCCCGCTAGATGTAGTTCCTGAGAGGCTTAAGAAATTTCTTGGGAAGTATTTTGATTGGTTGAGGCCGGATCCTCAAGCTCCACGGGACGAAGAAGAGAAATCAGATGACAGGAATTTGGTGGATGATATTCAGGTGGTGTGGGACTGTAATTATTGTAAGTTTATGGAGGAGGAATTTGTGGTGTAGTACGGGCCCAAACCAAACCAAGATCCTGATCACCTCCCACTCAAATTTGATCACACACAGCACCGCCACCACCACCACGAATCAATCTAGTCTCAGATGCCGCAAGACTGCTATCCATATCATCTACGAGCTGCATACAGAATTCCAGAGAAAACTTTCCTACAGTGCCAGTGCTACTCCGTAGCTGATTTAAGTTTACAATTGATATCCTGAGCACTGAAGGAACATGTTCCTTCGTGTAAATTAACTCAAAAAGCTACTGACCACTAAGGTGTATTCGACTTAGCTCCATAACAAGTGCGAAGGCATGGGCTAAACTCTGTAGCAGTTCGGCCAACTAACAAGGAATGGAATCCTGGCTATTAATCGAAACTGGAATGATGATGGGGGTAGAAGAGTGCAGAGGCACACAACCAACCAACAAATCACCGCGGGAGTGGGAGTGGGAGCAAACATTCATACACATCAACTTGATGCAAGCGAGAGGTGAACTCTATTTTCAGCTTATCATTATCATTATCAGCTACCCTACGAAGTACTAGTTCGAAGCCCCAGTTCGACTTTCCACCATCTCACTAATGTTCAGTCATCACCCCATCACCCCATCACCCCATCGCTCACTACTCGACACCACCTAGTGATCAACAGCGCTCTTCTGCGCCGCCTCCCCACTCTCATCAACAGCCTGCAACCCCGCCTTCGCCGGCCCACAAAGCTGCACACCATCCTTACTAAACCGACTCCCATGCACCGGGCAATCCCAGCTCTTCTCCGTATGATTCCAGCACACCACGCCCTTGAGATGCGGACACAGCGCACTGAGTTTGTGCACTTTACCGCTTTCGTCCTTGTACACGGCCAGGGGTTTAGTGGGATTCTTGTTGAGGACACCGCCCTCGCCGGGGACGAGGTCTTCGATGTCGGTGATGTCGGTTTGAGCGAAGCGCTTGTATTGGGCGTTGATTTGGAGGTCGTGGGTGAGCATGCTGGGGAGGGATTTCGCGATACTGGCGAGGCGCTTGGGATCGTAGGCGGAGATCCAGGGGTTGGGCTGGTCGGTGATGGAGTCGGTGATGAGTTTGCCGGCTAGGACGCCGTGGGTGAGACCGTTGCCGGAGTCGCCAGTGACAATGTAGATGTGCTTGTTGCCCTGGTTCTTGCCGATGAACGCCATGTGATCGACTGGCTCGAAGACCTGGCCGCTCCATTTGTAGTCGATAGTAGTAGCTTGGGGGAAGCGTGCACGAGTCCATTCCTCGAGCTCCTGGAAGGGCTTGGTGGTGTCGGCTTGGCCTACTTTGTGGTCGCCACCGCCGACGACCATGTAGACGTCTTTCTCGTCACATTCAGTGAATCGCACGTACTTGTAGATCTCGGCCGAGTCATAGAAGAGACAATCTTCGATCGAGTCTTTGGGGATGCGAATGGCGATGCAGTATGTGCGGAAATACTCTTCCTCTGCGATAACGGACAACTTCTGGAGAGGGACACAAGTGGCCTCTACAGCGTCGGCACATTTGATGGTGTATCCATCGATTGTCTGAACCTTGACTTCCTTGTGGCCCAAACCCAAGATCTCAATGCCAGACTCGGACACGTCCATGACGCGTGTGTTTGTGTAGCAAGAAAAGTTCGGCTGTTGCTTCAAAAACTCTAGAACGCCGATGCAGTACTTTGTGGGATGGAAGGTTGCCTGGCCAGAGTAGATGACAGCATCGCGATGATCCACGCTGCTATTCCAGCCTTTCGGCAGAAAACCCTCTTGATACTCGGTCTTGAGTCCAAGCTCCTTCGCTTTGCGTCCCTCTTCAATGAGAGTCTTGATGTCATCAGCATGCTCCTTTGCACCGCGCGGGTACTGTGAGAGGTCGTAGGCCGGTAGCTGACGATATTCGCACTCAATTCCTAGCTGCTTCGAGATCTCTCCCACACGATTGATGGCCCACTGGTGCGAGTCAGCCGCGGCCTTTGCGCCCTTATCTCCGTGCTTCTTCGCAATCGCAGGGTAGCCATCGTCGAGGTCGCTCGCAAGATGGCCACTCGTTCTGCCAGTCTCGCCTGACAAGACCTCGCGGCCCTCAACCAAGACTACATTCAGGCCCCTAGTTACGAGCTCGTACGCAACCGAGATACCCGCAATGCCAGCACCGACAACGCAGACATCCGTCTCGAGATCTCGGTCCAGTCGTGAGAACTTGGGCAGGTCCTTGTAGGGAGCGAGATGAACCCAAACCGGGTCTGTATCTCCGCTGGTGTACATGAACTTCTCAGGCGCGGACATTGTTGTGGTTGCCATGTTGGCTCGTTGTGTTAGGAAAGTGGTTGCTGGGAAGTGCTGTATGCGTGATGCAGCTGTAGCGGCTGGATTTACATGCAGGGATGATGCTGATGCTCTAGCAGCGCGTGTCACAAGGTTTCTGCTGAGAAGACGAGGGACAAGGAGCGACATGTCTTTATTGGAGGTGAGAGAGGAGTGCGCGAAAGCCTGGGCACGTGGATGTGCGCAGGTACATACTCGCTGTACTACCCAATGCGTCTATTATCATGACAGCATCAAGTAATGCGGCATTTGCTATTGGTCGTGAAGACAGGACGAGGAGCAGGTGCGCGTGAGAATGGTCTTGGGACAATCTATGTCTGACGCCGCGATGACGTTGTATCGTGCAACACAAACGCCCTCCTCGGAACGAGCAAACGCGCAGGCAGATGGTGTATAAGAGATAAGACGCGGAAAGAACGGGCTCTATACGAGCTAAATGCTGTTTCAAGAAACTTGACAAGTACAGTGAAGTGGACATCGCGTTGGTCGTCGACACGCTAAAGGGCGTACCATCCGCGTCGGCACGTGACCGAAGTCTTTTCATCAACGAAGTCTCGATCAACTTGGTGCCTCCAAGCAGTGATGGCTTTGCAGCTTAGCTAGACGAACCAACTCTAGATACATCAGCGGGCGTTCGTGGCGTATACGTCACTCGACATATCCATACCTACATGTGCTACCTCCCCTTCAATATCTCCTCAGCGACATCCCTCAACACAAACTTCCTAATCTTTCCACTCCCAGTAAGCGGTACCTCAGCATCGCAATCTTCACCAAGCCAAAAGACATGCACAGGCGCCTTATGTCGACCCAGCACCTTCCTGACCCAACTCTTTACAGCCTCGAGCCCAGGCTTCTCAGCACCTTCTTCGCGTAATAAAAAAGCAGCTGGGACTTCAACATAGCGAGGGTGCGAGACGCCGACGACAATAGCGCGTGTAATAGATGGGTGCTGAACGAGCCGTTCTTCGATCTCTAGCGGGTAGATGTTTTCACCGCCTGTACTGTGTCAGCTTCCATGTCTACCACATACCCAAGTTTCCAAGGGAAAAAAGAATAGCAAGACCAACCTCGAATAATAATATCCTTGAACCGCCCCGTAATCGTACAATACCCATCCACATCCAACACGGCCTCATCCCCCGTATGCAACCACAACTCGCCCTGCTCATCCCTCACCAGCAACTCCGCCGTCTTCTCAGCATTCTCCCAATACCCCCTGCACACTTGATACCCAGCGACACAGAGCTCTCCCCGTACCCCAATCGGCACAATGCGATCCTCACGATCTACAATCTTGACGCGCGCATGTGGCAGCACGGTGCCCACAGACGTCAGCCGCGCATGCAGCGAGTCCGTGGTATGTGCATTGAACACGGTGGGACTCGCCTCCGTAAGCCCATAGCTCGACGTGAAGTCCGTCATGCCCAGCTCACTGACCATGCGCTCCATCAGCCAGCGCGGGACGGGGCTGCCTGCTACGATGCCCGTGCGCAGCTGTGAAGTCCAGCCTTGAGGCTTCGCGCAGTCGATGATGGATTCCATCATGGCGGGCACGCCGTGAAGGGCTGTACAGCGCTCGTCGGAGATGGCGTGCATGGTTGCGACGGGATCGAAGGATTCGGCTGGGTACACGATTTTCCCGCCGTGCGTGAGTGTTGCCAGGAGCCCGAGGGTCAGGCCGAAGCAGTGGAAGAGAGGGGGAGGGCAACAAAGGGTGTCGGCGGGGGTTAGGTCCATGCGGTCACCTATGAAGCGGGAGTTGTTGATGAGGTTGCTGGAGGAAGGTTAGTCTTTGTAGGCGTCATGCGAGAGGAGAGGCAGTGTACTGGTGTGTTAACATGGCTGCTTTTGGGTTGCCGGTGCTGCCACTTGTGAACTGGAGGTTTGCGACGTCATAAGGACTTATTATGCCGTCGAAGATATCCAGGATGTGATTTGGTATGCTTTCGGCTTGCTGCTTGAACTCGTCGTACTTGATGAAGTCGCTGTACTCGCCGCGTATTACGCAGATTGTCTTCAGCTCGGGTAGTGTTGATGTAAGGTCTTCTTCGTGCAGCTTTTCTAGGAGAGGCCCATTGTCGAACCTTGAGATCGTAGGTGTCGTGAAGAGTATTTTGCATTCTATGCTTGTTAGTATGTTTTTTATCCCATCATCTACGTAGGTAAAAGTACTCACTGGTGTGCTTAAGCGCATACTCCATTTCAGTCGCCGTATACGTATTGTTGAGCGTGACGCATATCGCACCGACCCTTGCACAAGCAAAGAACAGGGCGATGTATTTCTCGCAATTCCCACTCATTAAGCCTATCCTGTCTCTTGGGCGCACGCCATACTTCAAAAGAGCCCGCGCCAATAGATTCGACTCCTCCCATAGCTTTTGATATGTCCACCTTGCCCCAGTCCATGGTATCACAACAGCTTCGTTCTGTGAATGAAGTTCGACTTGCTGCGAGAGCAATTGCGACAAGGTTAATTGAACGAGTGGAGGATCGAGTGGACCTGATACGATGGAGAGGTTTGGATACGGCGGGAGAATATAAGGGTCGATTTGAAGTAGTGTTTGGTTCAATCGATGTAGGGCATCGTGCCTTGACTGATCATGTATTTGCGCCATCTTACTGATCTCTTCTTTCGAAGCCTCTCCGCTCTACTAAGTCTTCAGCTTCTCTAAATTTGGCGGCGCAAATGCCAGGGAAGGCCCCTGTGAGTGCGCAAGGACAGGAATAAAACTCCGACCTAGGTAATGGAAAGCGTAAAATGAGAATATCAGCGAAGCAATGGTGTACAGCAGTACCCAGAAGCACTCGAGTAACTGACGACGAAAGTTCGAAGTACCGATCTTCGCCATAGCTCCCAGCAGTAGCACGTAACAGCAGTGACGGTGCGCCGCTGATGACTCGGATCTAAGCAGTCCGTCAGGAAAGCAAATCAGGCATTTCATCATGGCGATTTCCGGATACTATGGGCGCGCGTCTCCGTGGGCCCTCTTCACACCAGTTCTTCGAAATGACATGCTCGGCTTGCCTAGCCCACGCTTAGGCTTACCTGCTCCATTCGGTCCCAACGCCGCAGCTACCATGATCTAACTAGATTGCAGATCTGTCAAGTGATTGACAAAATCTCTTCTCGACTAGGTGCTGATCGTCTTTTGCTCGCTTGCAAAAGTTTTGGATGCTGGGACGATGACAGCGCGGCGCCGTTGTTTACCCCAGTCATGGTGTGTACAGGGGTAGAAGAACTAGTCGCTAAAATTTCATCTGATAAGATTACTGGGCCGATGGTACCATTGCGACATCGGCAGACGCGTCCTGTGGAACAACACGGCTTGACTCTTGAGCTATGGTGCGGCAATTTTTTTATCAGATGGAAAGCAGGGCAGCGGGAATGGCGTGGTGTGGGGTTCTGAAGGATTGCGACTCGGCATTGCTTGTCGCGTTACCTAACTAAAGTTATCTGATCCGTTACCTAGTGCCGCATTCCGTGGGTAGCTTCAGCCAGGATCAGCGTCATGTTAGTCGCATCTGATAATTTTTCCTCGTGCAGTAGATTGTCCAATTCGAGAAGTACCGAGCTGTCCCATGGCGCGTGGAAATTCCTGGTTCTTGGCTGTGGTCCTGCGTCATGCAGTGCCGTTGCATCCACGCACTTGCTCAATATGCCAGACCATCACCCTGCAAGCAGCTCGCGTACGCTCCATACGGTGTAGATACGTGCACACGGTGGATTTTGTCGTGGTGGGGGGATGCCTTGCAAAGACGGATCAGATAAAATTTTCGCATCGATTAAGGTTATCTGATCCGCGCCCTGCATTTATTGCACGGATCAAAGCGGCATGTCAGGACTTGATTGGGTTGCTATAAAGAGTACGAGTCGAGTTATGACGTGTGCACTTTGAATTAGTGTACATAGGTGTAGCAAGGGTATGGATGGTAATGGTCTACTCGTGCCGAGACCGGGTTTTGTAACGGTGGTCCGAAACGGTATATTGATTAGACACAAACAACAGTTGTTGACAGGCAGATGTCGACTCTGTTAAAAATCATTGAAACATATTGGCTGATGCATCGTATTCCAATATGAGTTCTTCCAATATACTATGGACCATGATAAGAATTAATTATTCATATAATAAATATGTGCTATGTAGTGAACGAAAATACTCAATTACAACTTTGCAAGCGCATCAAGACTTGGTCGTACTTTCTTCTCGCCATCCCATACAAATGGACTTAGCGTGAAGAACTTTTCCCGGTTTACCATCATAAGAGCACTTCGCTTATGCGGGAGGTCCATAAGCTTTTCAACATGGAAGCCATGGGCGAAGTCGTACGCCAAAACGGTGCTGCTAGTAGCCGCTGGTTCACCAACAAGGTTCCAAGTACGGGGCTCGTCAAGGAACATGTAGTGCATGAGTCCGGACCACCACGCCGAGACTCGGTAAGGGCCGCGGAATCTAATGTCGCCAACGAGCGAATGCCTACCGCGGTCATATGGTGATGACTGGTAGTGAGCACCCATGTGATCCTCCTACAATGGCAGTTAGCATCGTATGCATGGAATGATTAGCAGCATTAGCTTACCATGGCCCAGTAAACCTCAAAGTATGCGAACAATATGTCGTCGAATGCAGCAAACATGGTCAACACGTGGGGGTCCTCATGGAGCTTTCGGAGATACTCGCGATGGTGATCCAGTGTCCCGGTTTCGTTCCACCCAGCAGCGACACGTGGGTCATTCTGCCAGTTGTGGAAGAGGTTGAGATGATCCGGGTTCGTGTAGTCGAGAGCGACCATGGTGAAGTGCTCCTTCAGATGCGGTATCCACCTGCTGTAGATGATCGAACCAGGTTCAGGTTTTGGTTCCCGGACCGGGTGCATAGTGTGACGTGGTAATGCCGGGAACTGGGTAGAAGGTGCATTTTGGAAAGGAAATGGAGGATATCGCCGGCTGATTGGCCTGCCTGAAGCATCGAGGTGCGGTGCCCACACAGGGCGCGCTCCGAAGGGGGATCCAGCGCCCTGCCAGAAGGTGCCTCGCAGGAGCAAGTGTCCGTCATGAGGTGCTGACGCATTGGAGCCTTTGGGGTGAGGGTGGAAAAGCCCAGTAGCGTAGAGCTCTTGGGCTACTGACTGTGAGTCCTTGCCAGAGAAACCGATACGGAAGGTCTCGACCAGAGGGTGCAGTGATACCAAGGCGTAGGATACGAGCCACAGCTGCGGGACGGATGGGCGGTCTCCAGTCCAAGAAACGGTCAGATGTGGTGATCTTCGGGCTCGCGCCCAAGAACTGTTGTCTCCCTTCGGCGGTACTGCATCTCCAGCCAAGAACGCAATGTCGCTGAATGATACTGTTTCGTTGTGCAGTAGCGTATCTTGAGATTGTTCTTTGCCGGTTGTGTCCGCTGCAGAGAGTGAGATCTGGAAGCTGATGGGTTGGCCTTGCGAAGCTACATTTGTGATCGCGTAGGCGGTGAGATATGGATGAGGAAGTTTCAAGATAAAAGGGTCATTGAGATTTGCTTTCGGTTGTTGGGCCATGACTTTCGACCAACTGTCTGAGTCTACGAAATAATAGAAAAGGATATAACCAAAAAGCGTCAGAGCAGCAGCGTGAGGCTTCAGGATATTCACACTGATCAAGTTTGAATCGTGTAATGCTTGAACCGAGGTCGAGGGTCCGGCAGAATTAGCTCAGAGCATTACGCAGTCTTGGGTGGATACCATACCCGTCCGGCGACTTGATGTTGGTGACAAGGGTGGGCCTGGATGTTTGCCTGGGAACCTCCGAGTGGGTGGCTGATCGCGCCATGTGGGTACTAGTACGACAACCACAACCACATGCAGACCGGCGTATGTGGCATACACCAGGGCTGTCGCTTAGACGGCAACCGCTCGAAGTCGGTGACATTTTTCGTATGATTGTCGTCCGAGTAAGTTGTTTCTTGGGGTCAAAGCTCAAGCTCCCGCAATTTGCTGCCGAGCTCTTGAGACCGTGTCATAACTTTTGTAGAGTCAACTATCAGTTTTCGATCTTCTTTGTATCGGTCATCTTGCTTCTACACCACCAAGGGGATTCGGCTTTTTATCATGACTTCAGAAACCGAACCCACCAAAATGGTCGGCCCAGCCCTCAATTCTCCCACTGCAAATGTTCCACCACCATTTGATCTCGTCTGCGTTGGTTTTGGTCCGGCTCAATTGGCAACTGCCATCGCAAACCGAGAAGCTCGAAAGCCGTCCAAAGTGCTCTTCCTTGAGCGGAAGCCGTCATTCTCATGGCACTCAGGACCACACATGTCAAGAACACGTACGGAAACCCCTTTCATGTACGACCTAGCAACACTGCGAAATCCGAGAACAGCGTTCAGTTACGTGAACTATCTACTCGCACGGAAACGCTTGATCGAGTTTGCAAATTCGGATCGGTTGAACCCGTTGCGGGAGGAGTTCGAGGACTACCTAAAATGGTGCGCTGAGCACTTTAAAGACGAGGTTCGATACGGCAGCGAAGTCGCGAGTGTAGTCCCAGAAACCGAGGCGGACATTGTCAGAGGTTGGAAAATCGCCGTCAAGAGTGGAAATGGTCAAACCTATGTGGTGCGGGCAAGAAGCATCGTGGCACCTTTCCCATCAAAAGAGAACAAGCTAATGCCGCAACCACTTCCCACGGTCGACTTTACTACTGGGCAACGAATCATCTCGATGGACGACTACGTCTCGAGAAGAAATGAGCTACGAGGAGCCCAGGAGCCACGATTGAACGTTTCCATTGTAGGCTCTGGCCAGCAAACTGCTGAGATCCTCGACGATCTGCTGTCATGCCCACGTCTAGGAGATATAACTCTGGTGACTGAGGACGAGTCGCTGGCTCCTCTAACGGTTCTTGGCGAAGAGCAGCCACCGCAACCGCAGCTGTGTTCGATATGGGCGAAACCCACGAGCGGTCACAAAGAATCGATTACCGACGCGTCTGAGCTCGTCCAGACCATCTACATGCGGGCGTACGAGAAGCAGATCCAGACGAAATGCCAGTACCGACTACGTGTTGTAATGGGCAAGGACGCGGCTGCGGCATGCTCGCGGTCAGATTTCATCATCAGAGACACTGCCGCGAGTCCAGTATCCAACAGCGAGCTTCTCCAGAGCCTGGACGCGCTTGTTCTTGGCTGCCGACAGAAGAGCGAGAGCATGCACGAGGTGCAGTTCAAGCAAGGGGCCGTTGCACACGGTTGCCAGGCGTGGCTGGTCTCCAACGTTGAGGGTGGGCGCTCATTGGCGAAGGATATTAGTCTGATGGCGGGCGATATTGTGAAAAGTGTGTCGTCAGTGGCCGCGGATGCACAGGATGGGGTGGTGGTCCAGGCAGCTCGGCTATGAGACGGAAGGAGCTACTGGGGAGCTTCCCGCATGGGGCAGGCGCAAATTTTCATCTGATAATCTAATCTGATTTGTTGTAATCTCCGAGACCGCTTCACATAGCCCACTTCTCTGCATTCCAAGGCTGCACCCAACATCCACCGTGCATTCGTTTCACGTGAGACTATACCCATTGACGTTATGAAAACAGTGCTCCCTGCACCATGTCGATCCTGGGCATCGCGCCTTGGAAGGCACAGGCCCCTGCCAAACCTCTCATGCAGGCGTTCGATCATGAGCCGTGAGGTCCTTCACGACACTCAACGACAAGCGATTCCTCGATTTCAGCGTCCTGCCCGGGCTTGCACGCTCGATGCATGTCAAAAAGCCCTCGCGGGCATCTATCAAGCCCTTCTTTGGTTTCGTTCAGCTGCTATTCTACGCGGACCCAACATGGCTGGATAAACTTCTCATCTTCGTCGGCTCCATAGCAGCCATCGCAGCGGGCGTACCGTTCCCCCTCATAGGAATTGTATTCGGTCAACTAGTTGACCAGTTCAACGATGCAACATGCAACAACCGATCAGGCGGCTCAAACGGCGACGAGGAGGCCGCCATCGTTCCAAAGATCCTCCTGCTCGTCTATATTGCCATTGCTACTTTTGCATGCATCTACATACACCTTGTATGCTGGAACTTGGCATCACAACGCCTAGCCCAGCGCATCCGGGACCGCTACTTGAGGAACCTACTCCGACAAGACATGGCCTTTTTCGACAACCTTCAGGCAGGAGAGGTATCTTCTCGACTCAATGGCGATATCGAAGCCATTGAAAGTGGTACGTCTGGGAAGGTTGGCGTTGCCATGACTTGCGTGTCCTTCTGTGTAACAGCCTACATCGTTGGTTTCATCAAGGACGCTCAGCTTGCCGGCATGCTCGTCTCGTTGGTCCCCGCATTCTTGCTTATGGCCACGATTGGTGGTCACTACGTTGGAAAGTATAGCACGAAACTGTCCGAGTCGTTCGGATCAGCTAGCGCTATTGCGTCGGAGTCGCTAAGTCACGTGGGGCTGGTGCATGCACTTGGTGCCAACACCAGGCTCGAGGATAACTTCAGGGTCCATCTGGGGACTGCTCGTACTCAGGGTATCAAGAAGGCCACGGCAGCGGCAGTCCAAGCCGGCTTGCTTTACTTCATTGCTTTCTCCGCCAGTGCTTTGGGATACTGGCAAGGTAGCCGGAAGGTTGCCAACGCCCTTGAGGTACGCCACTACTTACGAGTTTCGCTCCCTTCCGCCTTCTGTTCCACTTTGCTAATAGTATCCTCACCTAGGGCGATGGCAATGCCTCCATCGGAAAGATCTACACAGTAACATTCATCTTATTAGATGGTAAGTCTGGTCGTTTCATGCAGATGTAACTAAACTGACACGTGAACAGGTTCTATCGTTTTGAGCCAGGTTGCGCCAATGCTTCCTCTCTTTGGCGGAGCCGTGGCTGCGTTTGAGCGCTTACGAAAGGATATTGAGACACAACCATCTATTGACAATACTGCAACATCAGCTGAGAAGCCAACTACCGTGGAGGGTTCTATCGAGTTTCGCGATGTTGAGTTCACGTATCCATCCAGGCCTGACCATCCCGTCTTGAACAAGCTCTCCTTCAATTGCGCTGCAGGTCATCTGACTGCCATTGTTGGTCTTTCAGGAAGTGGCAAATCAACCATTGCGAGCCTCATCACCCGATTTTACGATCCACAGAGCGGGAATGTTCTTCTCGATGGTCGAAATATCAGAGACATCAATATCAAAACCCTACGAGGGTTCATCAGTTTAGTGCAGCAGGAACCATCGCTTCTTGACCGATCGATCCTGGAAAATATTGCTCTGGGTCTAGTTAACTCTCCACCACATGCGCATCTGGAGCACATCTTGCTTAGTGGTACACTATCTCAGCTTGCTGAAGAAGTCAGAAGCGGCCAAGATCTCATGAAGGCTGCAGAAAAGGCTGGGCCGGAGATAGTCGAAATCGTTCGACTAGTTCAGCATGCTGCAGATCTTGCTGACGTTGCTATCTTCATTGACCGGTTGGAGTTTGGCTTTGCCACTCTCGTTGGGTCAAGCGGCAGTTTGGTCAGTGGTGGTCAAAAGCAACGAATCGCACTTGCTCGCGCTCTGGTTCGGGATCCTAGAATTCTCATCCTTGACGAGGCCACTGCAGCTCTAGACTCGGCAAGCGAACAACGAATCCAAGCTGCAATTGAGCGAGCTTCTCAAGGACGGACTGTCATATCCATTGCACATCGGCTTTCAACCATCCGTAGCGCGTCGCGGATTATCGTCATGAAGAAAGGAGATATCATCGAGCAGGGTACCCATGATCAGCTCATGACTCTAGATGGATCATACGCAGATATGATCCGCCTCCAGACTGTGAAAACAGCAGACACCAGCGCGTCGAGTTCGAGAACCAGCCTGGATTCTCATGAGATTGAGGAGGCCTACGATGAGAAAAAGGCATCATTGTCGCAAGAGGGAGACGTTGCCGTGAAGGACGACAAAGAATCAAAGCCTGCCGAGCAACCAAAAGGAGAACTCATCGCTGGATCAATATTCAAGACAATGGGACCGCTGGTGCGGCCTTATCTTCTCCTGCTTGTGCTGGCTTTCTTCGCAGCTTTGATTGTCGGTGGGCAATACTCTGGGTCCGGCCTATTATTCGGAAATATAATGGGCACCATGTCACCATGTAACGAACCGGACTTCATTCGATCCAGGGGAGAGCTGCTATCTGGTCTGTGGTTCATGCTTGCTTGCATTGAATTCTTTGCGAACTTTGCGAGCTGGGCGGTATTCGGACTGATTTCGGAACGACTGATATACAAAGTCCGCAACCTGTCACTCCAAGCGCTTCTGCAGCAACCATTACAATGGCATGAATCCGAAGGCAGAAGTCCATCCATGCTTCTCGAGTACATTACCAAGGACGGAAACGCACTTGCCGGATTTAGCGGCTCCATCGTGGGCACTTTATTCTCCGTTATCGTCAACTTCGTTGCTGCTATCGTCCTTTCCCACATTGTCGCTTGGAGAATCGCAATTGTTTGTCTGGTAGTTGTCCCGCTTCTACTGGGAGCTGGCTACATGCAACTTCGTGCGATCTCACGCTTTGCCGCCAAACACGCCGGCGCATTCTCATCATCCATTGGCGTTACAATCGAGGCTGTAACCAACATCAAGACCGTTCACGCTTTATCGATTGAAGATGAAATCCTACACACATATCGCCGCTCACTCAAGGCTCCGCGTAAAGAAATAGTAAAGCAGAGTTTCAAATCCAACGTCTGGTTGGCTATCGCTAATTCATGTGGTGGATTCATCTACGCATTCGCATACTGGTGGGGCTCAAAGAACATCATCGAGGGTAGATACACCCAGACTGAGTTCTTCATCATCCTGATGTCCATGCTCGTTTCTGCACAGTTGTGGGGACAGCTCTTCACCTTAGCCCCAGAGATCTCGAAGGCCAAGGATGCAATCGGCCGCATATGTGGACTGGTCGATCTTGGCAAGAATACCCCAAGTACCAATGCCGGCAGATCGTCCCCGAATCTCGACATCGACGAGAAGGAGAAGCAGGATGTTGAAGCACTTGCCGACTCAACGCCACCCGCATCCGCACAAGGAGGCGCCAGGGTTGTATTCCGCGATGTGGAGTTTTCGTACCCTGCACGTCCTGGAATTCCTGTGCTCACATCGTTATCACTTTCGATCCAACCTGGCCAGTTCTGTGCTTTGGTAGGTCCTTCGGGTGCCGGTAAGAGCACAGTCCTCGCTCTACTAGAGCGTTTCTATACCCCGACCTCAGGAAGCATCTCCATCAATGGATTTGACATTGCACGCCATCACGGTACGGCGTTCCGCGACGATATCGCATACGTGCCGCAAGACAACGTGCTCTTCCAGGGAAGCATCAAATTCAATCTCACACTAGGCGCGAGACCCGGCCACAATCCATCAGACGAAGAGATTCAAGAAGCTTGCAAGATCGCAAACATCCACGAGACCATCATCGACTTACCGCAAGGCTATGACACCGAGTGCGGGTCCAACGGAAATCAACTTTCTGGTGGACAAAGGCAACGACTGTCCATCGCTCGTGCGCTTGTACGCAAGCCGAAGTTATTACTATTAGACGAGAGTACGAGTGCTCTCGATGCGGAAAGCGAGAAGGCCCTTGAACTTGGCCTTGAACGGGCCGTCAAAGGACATGGCGTCACGGTCATTGCGATTGCTCACAGGTTAAGGACCATCGCTAGGGCGGATGTCATATTCCTCGTTGAGGGAGGCAAAGTCGTGGATCAAGGACGACATGAAGACCTCGTGCAGCGTAGTGAGAGCTACCGCGTCAATGCTCTACACCAGATGCTCGGCTGAACTTTGAGATCGTGGTACCTTTCGATATTTGCATCGTTTTCCGTCATTTTTTACACCTTTTCCACAACAAGTTATAGCATATTGCATTGTTTAGCGCGGCAGCATTTTAGTTTAGGAAATCATAGCTCAACTCTACAACAATTCTCGCCTATAAGCTTGTTACCTTCATTACCATCCTTCCAATACCGAAGCCGTCGCTTGAGCATGCATGGCTCGATTCACAGGCTGCAGATGGCGTGGGATGTACCTGGATTTGGAAATTCCCGCGAAGCCTCTTCGTTTCACCCAGCCCTGCTTTCAAGTTGCAGCCCCAGCAACCAGACTCATGTAGACCCAAGGAAGATACTTATGGCGTGAGGATGCCTCGAATGTTGGGCCACGCGAAATCCCGAGGTTCAAACCTACCTATGCGACACAACGGTAGACGTGGGCCTTGTTCGATTGGTGGTCGACCAAGGCTGATCTTCCCACGGCCAGACAGTGACGCCGAATACACTGACAGCGGAGGAGCGCTCCGAGTTCTATGAAGTGGGCTCACACCACGCCACAAGCCCCAAGTGTATCCGCACTTCGGTCCTTTGCAACGTCCTCAGAGCGTACTGTGCCTCCCCCTCGCATAGCCGTATGTTGCAGGTTATCAGATCCGCTCGAAGCGAAGCCTTCCCGCCATGACAGGCTCGGCATAAAAATTGCCCTCGGTCATGACATGTCTAGGGTCTGTCAAGCAGGATCTGATAATTTTTTTCATCTCTCGATGGTTTGTATCCAATGACAGCTCTCTCTAAGACCGCGATCGGCGCGCATAAATGCTGATGCCATCCATCTAGACGGTTGACGTATTGCGCGCAGCGCTCATCACCATACACTCGGTCCTTTTCTCGCGCCCGGAAAATCTTCGTTCGATGCAGCGATGCACCATACCCTGCATAAGTGTGTAAGTGTGGGCAGTCTAGAGAATATGATCCATGCCCATAAGTGCTCGCTAAGGCAGGGCTCCGAGAATCGGCCGTTATCAGATGAAAAGATCTACGCCCCAACCGATGTCACCCTGCATCGTGTCTTAACCCCAACTGGCAGCTCCGTTATCAGATGCAGCTAATGGCACCGTCGTTCATTCTGCAAATTATCTGATCCGCTAACTGTGGGGTTTCGGGGCGCGGGGTGGATAGCTTTTATTACGTCTAAAGCGCAGTACTTCCCTCACAGCGACTTGTGACCTGGGCACTTACGTTAGAGCATGAACGATCCACTACGTACAAGCGAACCACGGCGTGGAGGGGCAGGCCAAGCGCACCGTATTCACGCCGCCGTGGGTGAAGAGAATGACGCGGGCGGCTGTCCGTCGAAACACGATGGCTTGGCCCGAGGTTTACTGCGATACCCCGGTTCGGGGTGTGGAGAGAGCTATGTTTTCAAGTGTGAGACGGGAGCTTAGGTGGAGAGCTCAATGATCACGAATCTTTACGATGCTTGGCTCTTTCTATGAGAAGGCCTGGGACTTGAACCGTCAGGCTCAACAAGATCCACACTCATTCACTCCCTCACACTCGAACGACGAGCACAGTAGAAAAGAGAGCACTAGAAGACGGCCTAGTGTGCGGAAGAAGATGCATCTACCGAATGGCGAACCCTTGGTGCGGTTTAGTGGTGTTTCGGAAGAACCTGTCGAAGTCAAGGTGCAAAGCAATGGCGTTGTAAAAACACAAGAGAATGGGACCAACACCAATGGTACTGCACACGCGAACCAACCCGTCTCTCAGACAAATGAGGTTCATATATCACATCCTGAGGATCTGGCAGCGGATGCAGTGCTAGATACCGTCCTTACCGCGTGGACGATACTTGTGCAGCGTTACCAGCGAGATCTGTTCCACCAATTCACATGGGGCGTCAAAGACGCTGGAGCTGACCAAATACAATGTATTCCCACACCCGAACTGGGCCTCCTGAATCACACCACCGCTGGAAGCTTGAAAGGCAAGGTTGCCGACGTAAGATCGAAAGTTATCAGTGTCGACAAGACTGTAATCTTCCTAAATGATGGGACAAAGGAAGAGGTATGATAATCACCCTACAGCTACATGGAGAGCGATTAACGCAACGGTAGTGGAGCTTCGAAGTCACACTCAACTTTCGCCAAGGCTCTCTATACGCCACCTCGCAATGGCAAGCCCCAAATCTGTCACGACACCAAGCTGTGTCGCAACTTCATTTCTTTGCTTCAATCCTTGATACCCTATTTAGCGATCCCGACCACCTACTTTCAAACTTTATCTCAATCTCTCAAGATGAATTGGACAAGATCTGGAACTGGAACACGCCCATGGCACCAGATCTCCAAACATGCATGCACGAAATGGTCTCCGACCAAGCAGCCCTTGTTCCCGAGAAAACCGCCATCGAGGCCTGGGATGGCAGTCTTACGTACAAACAAGTCGAGGACTACTCGACAAATCTGGCGCAGAACTTGCGCTTGATAGACGATTCGCCGAATCAAATCATTCCGGTACTCTTTGAGAAGTCGCGATGGACGATAGTTGCCGTGCTGGCTGTCATGAAGGCTGGCGCTTGTTTCGCACTGCTCGACCCTGCGCAACCGGAAGGCCGTCTGCGAACGATCACGCAGCAAATCAATGCGAAGTTGCTTATATGCTCGAAGGCACAGTCCACGCTTGCTGCGCGTATTGCGCCCTCAGCGACCATCGTGCCAATATCAGAGTCGAAGTTCGAGAAGGTATATAGTCCGTTTGCGGAACAGCAGCCCAGGACGACTCTTCCAACTGTATCACCATCGCAGCCGTTATATATCCAGTTTACGAGTGGAAGTACCGGGTTACCGAAGGGATGTATTATCACGCATAGTCAGTATACCTCCGGCGCGATACCGCGAGCATATGCCGTGGGATACCGACAGCATTCCCGCGTCCTAGACTTTGCAAGTTACGCGTTTGATGTGTGTATCGACTCTATGCTTTGCACGCTCGCACATGGCGGCACTCTATGTACCCCATCGGACGAACGTCGCATGAATGATCTCAGTGGCGCGATGCGCGACATGCGCGTCACTCTCGCCGGTATGACTCCCTCCGTTGCACGAACACTGGACGTGGACATTCTTGATCATCTCGACTCTATCGCATTGGGAGGTGAAGGTGTGTCCGCAAGCGATGCAGCATCTTGGGGCCAGAGGACGAAGGTCGTGAATGCCTACGGGCCCTCAGAGGCTACCGTTGGGGCTACGATCAATGCTGATGTCGGAGCGAAACCATACATCACCATGGGAAAAGGCAAAGGTTGTGCGATATGGCTCACTGACCCTGAGAACCACAACAAGCTGGTGCCTGTCGGCGCGGTGGGCGAGTTGTTGATTGAAGGCCCGATTGTTGGGAACGGGTACCTGAACAATCCAGCAAAGACCAAAGAAGTGTTCATCGAAGATCCTGAGTTTCTTATCCAAGGCAGCAAAAACTTCCCAGGACGTCATGGCCGCATCTACAAGAGCGGTGACCTCGTCCGCTACGACCCCGACGGCAACGGCGAAGTCATTTTCGTAGGGCGCCAGGATCAGCAAGTCAAACTCCGCGGACAGCGTATTGAGCTCGCTGAGATTGAGTACAACATGCAAAAGCACCTGCCCTCAAACACCCAACTCGCAGCCGAAGTCATCAAGCCTGGCGGTGGTGGCGAGCCAACTCTCGTAGCGTTCCTGGTGGAGCAAAAGCAAAACGGCATGAGACATCTTGACGGAAACACTTTCGGCAGCTTCTCCAACAAGTTCCAAACTGCACTGCAAGACATGACGAAGCATCTGTTCAACGACCTCCCCAGCTACATGGTTCCTAGCGCGTATATCCCGCTTTGGAAAATGCCTCTGCTGGTCTCAGCGAAAACGGATAGGAAGCGACTACGAGAAATCGGTACCTCAGTTACTCGTCAGGACCTCCGACGCTTCAATTCTATCATGACGGAGAAAAAGGAACCTACTACTGAGATGGAGCTCAAGTTGGGTGCACTGTGGGCGAATATACTTGGTGGCGAGGCAGATTTCAGCGCGAACGACAACTTCTTCAGTATGGGTGGTGACTCATTGAGAGCGATGAGACTAGTTGCTGCGGCGAGAGAAGATGGTGTAGTGCTCAATGTGCCAGATATTATGCTTAATCCGACGCTGTCGGCTATGGCGGCGAAAGCAAAGCCTTTGTCTGAGGAAGAGACGAATGACGTGCCACCGTTCTCTCTCATTGGGAACGACTGGGATGCGGAGAAGGCGAGGGCCGAGAGCGCAGCACTTTGTGGTGTTGATGCTGCTCTGGTAGAGGACGTTTACCCTTGTACACCACTTCAGGAAGGTCTCATGGCGCTTTCAGCTAAGTTTCAAGATGCGTATGTCGCACAGCGTATTGCGACGCTTCCAGTCGAGGTTGCGGAGCGCCTGAAGAAGGCTTTCGACAAAGCTGTGGAAGACTCACCGGTCCTCCGTACGCGCATTGTCAACGTCCCAGGCCGTGGCTTGTTTCAAGTTGTGCTCAAAGATGGCCAACTTGTCCGCGACCATGGCTCGGATGCTGCGGAGTATCTCAAGATCGACCGCGAGGAGTCCATGGAGCTTGGAACTGCGCTCTTCCGCTATGGACTGGTCCGTACAACTGGAAGTGACACCGTGCACTTCGTCATCACCATGCACCATGCGGTATACGATGGCTGGTCAATGCCTCTTGTCTTTGATCGGATCAATCGCGCGTTCGCTGGCTTGGGAACCGATCGATCCACAACCTTCAAGCACTTCATCAAACACTTGACCGACCTCAATCCCGCTGAAGCCAAGGACTACTGGAAAGAACGCTTGAACGGTGTCAGTCCCCATCAATTCCCTCCGCTACCACAGAAAGGATACGTTACGCAAGCAGACTCGTTGCTCGAGCACTATGTCACCGTTCCTACATCAGCGCACTCCAAACTCACACTCGCTACCATTATTCGTGGTGCCTGGGCGCTCGTCTCATCGTTGTACATGGGCCACCCGGATGTCGTCTTCGGCGAAACTCTCACAGGACGCTCAGCACCTGTCCACGGCATCGAGCAGATTGAAGGCCCAATGATCACCACCATCCCTGTGCGTGTTCGGCTCAACCTAGACCGCCCCATATCCGACTTCCTCCAAGCAGTCCACGCGCAGACAGTCCAACAGATTCCGCATGAGCACTTAGGCTTGCAGAATATCCGACGCTTGAGCAAAGATGCCCGCGTGGCTTGCGATCTTCGTACCGGCCTTGTCCTCCACCCTAAGGAAGATGCGGACTTTGGTAAGACCGACATGGCAACTACACCCGCGAATACATTTCTTCCAACCGACGACGCAGAAGCTGCGCGCGAAGCACTCAAATTCAACACTTATGCGCTCATGCTGGTGTGTACATTGGACGAAAATGGTTTCTTGATCATGGCAAGTTTCGATTCAAAGTGTATCAACAAGCATGCGATGGAGCGAGTCCTTGTGGTGTTAGATCGTATCGTCACTGCCTTCCTAGGCAACCCGGAAAGTAAGCTTGGCGACGTTGCGGTGTTGAACTCTGATGAGGCGTCTGATGCATTGACTCTGCGGCCGAAGGACATCATGACTGACAGTGGGATTGGCATGTCGCCCGCGGACAGTCCTGCTCCCGGAGATGCGCCAGTGAAAGTGTTGACACCAAATGAAGTCAAGCTGAGCGGTCTCTTGAGCCGCATCTTAGGTATGCCTGAAACGGACATCAATCCCGGTGACAGCTTCTTCGAACTTGGTGGCGACTCTATTGGAGCTATGAGACTTGTCTCTGAAGCGAGGGCACAAGGTCTCAACATTAGCGTCGCTCAGATCTTCCAGAGCAAGTCGCTATCAGAGCTCGCTTCTTCCATTGGTAACGATAGGGAAGACAAACTGCTGGCTCTACTCAGTCGCATCCTCGGTATGCCAAAGAGCGATATCAACGGCAGCGATAGTTTCTTCGAGCTAGGAGGAGACTCGATTGGTGCAATGCGCCTCGTCTCTGATGCTCGAGCTCAAGGCCTGAACATAACCGTAGCCCAAGTCTTCCAAAGCAAGTCTCTCTCTGAACTTGCTTCGTCGGCGGAGGAAACAACTTCATCGCAACCATCAGCCGATGTCGATGCACCATACACTGCCCTAGGCAAAGATGCATCCCTGTATAGCGCTGACCGCATGTGCGCGTACCTCGACAATCCGGAGTGGGACATCGTAGACATTTATCCCACGCGACCGCTCCAGCAGCTCGCCGTTGAAGGCACTGTGGACCTACCGCGCTACTCGCTGCGTTACGAACTCATCAAGTTCACTACGCCGATCAACCGCAACAAGCTCGCTCAAGCTTGCCAGGAACTTGTCGCTCGTAACGAGGTTCTGCGCACGGTCTTCGTGGTAGATGGTGGCAAGACGCTTGGTGTCGTACTATCTTCCTTAGAAGTACCCTACAGCGAAGTCTCCGTTCCCGATGGTGAAGACATGAACACTTTCGTCCACAATAGTGTGCAAGAGGACATTGAGGCGCCTAAACCACACGGTTCATCCTTCGTAGCGTTCACACTCTTCACTTCTCCGTCGACTGGCGCCTCTACGCTGGCGTTCCGCATCTCGCACGCGCAGTACGACGAAATATGCCTGCCCATTCTCTTCGCGCAGCTTTCCGCCTTGTACACTGAGACTGAAGTCCCAGAGACCGTACCCTTCTCCAAACACGTGAATCACGTCGTCCTAGACAACATCCCCAAGGCGATACCCTACTGGCAGCGCCTCCTCTCCGGCTCCCAAATGTCCGTCCTGAAGCCCGAGATACCGCTCACGCACCGCAAGCCCGCAGACATCTACCTTGAATTCGACATCTCCGCCCGACCCGCAAACATCACAATCGGCTCGCTGCCCACCGCAGCATGGGCTCTCGTCCTCGCGAACCGCCTCAGCAGCCGCGACGTCGTCTTCGGCGAAGTCGTCACAGGCCGCAACATCGGCGCCCCATCTGCAGACCGCATCTTCGGCCCAACATGGCAATACATTCCCTTCCGCGTGCCCTTCAAGCCCACCTGGACATACCTCGATCTGCTCAACTTCGTGCAGCGCCAGCACATCGAGTCCGCTGCCTTCGAGGGCATGGGCTTCACTGAGATTGTGGAGAACTGCACAACCTGGGACGCCGAGGCCGTTAGTTGGTTCGATACCGTGGTGCATCAGGCGCCGCAGTGGGTGGAAGAGTTGCCGTTTGGCGAGAACGTTGATGCGAAGTTCGAGACGCTGTATCCGCATGCTGAGCCGTTGCGGGAGTGGAAGTGTCAGGCTTTTGTTAAGGATGGAGGAAAGAAGTTGGGGATTGAGATTGTTACGTTTGAGGAGTGGATTCCGGTTGCTGAGGAGGTGTTGAGGGAGGTTGGGGAGGCGCTGGGGCATTTGATGGGTGAGAAGGCTGGTGAGAGGATGTTTGAGGGCGAGGGGGTGGATAGGGTGGAAGCGTTGGAAGGGGGTGCGGAGGCGAAGGCGCAGAGCTTGGAGGACTTCGAGGGCGTGATGTGATGTGATGTTGACGTCTTTTCATGGTTTCTGGGGATGTGTGTTGCATTGTCGGACCCTATGGTTGCTTAGCGTTGTACTCGATTGAATGATATAAAGCTTTCCTTGATGCATTTCATCACATTTGGTCGTGCCTCCTTCAACCTTGCGTCTTTATACCCCTTTCACTCTTTCTTCGTGCCCAGGTTGGTTAGAGTAGGATGTTGAAGGTTTTCGGAGTCTGATCTTTTTCCATATTGAGTTGTCCGTCTCCTGAAGGGATACTGGTGAGACATTTGCTATGGTTAGCTCGAAGAACAATGATTGTTGAGTTCATCATGTCTCCATACCTTACGTTTCGAGTTGTACCTTCGAATCACGTTATATGTCCCTGTTCGACTCGACTAAGCGAGATATCGCCTCTTTCCCCATAGCGTCTGGGCTAGTAGCTATATACGCAATGTGACAGCGTGCTAGTCATGTCCATTTCGCACACATGACTGTCGAGCTCTCCCACGTAGATAGTCACAGGTGCACAGTCTCTTCAGCAACAACGTTTGACCGGCTCGTGTAGCGTTACTCGGACTTATTTTTCGAGTCGTGGTGTCACGATGATACTTTGATTCGATATACTGGTGTCACGAAGTAGGAGGTTGACGTCGCGACTGTGGCAAGTGCATCTTCGATCGAGGCTCATTCCTTCCTGCCTTCTTCCCTGCCACACTCGATGTTAGTTCCTATGAGAGAGATACAAATACCTCGACTTGCGCATGAGTTTCTGCTCTTCACACTTCGTCCTAAATCTTCTACATACCAGTCTCGTTGAGCATTAAGACCGAACTAGCAAAATAGCAATCGCTTGCGTATTCCGCGAACGTCAGCATCGGTATCGACCATAAACGTCACATACGTTCTCCCGCAATCATGAAGCTTCTCTCGATCATTCTATCTTTCGTACTCGTTGTCGCCGCACTTCCCTCGCGAGAAGTACAAAGGTCTCAATCCGCGGGATTAATTCAACGCTCGTCAGAGGCAGCCGCAAATTGCCAGCCTGGAGTAGTATACTGCTTCAATCAGATCGTTTCGGATCTCCGTAAGTTCCTCATACGTTCTTGTCTTTCCAGGTCCCTTGGCAGCCGCTTTTGCCGTTTTATCCCACGTGCTCGTCCTCCTCCCTTCCCGCTCCTCCCCTCCCTTCGACGCAGGATACTGACTGTATTCAGGTGTCGATCAGCAAACGATCCTTCATCAATACTGCGACCAGCAGTCTGTATTCGATGCACAGTCCTGCTGGGGATGCAAGCGCCCTTGGCCTCTTCCAACTTGCTGGGCTGGTCCTGGAGCTTGGAACTCGGCTTTTGAGTGTGTCAATGGCAATACGTATACATTCAAGCGCCGATGCAGTAGCCGGTGTGAGGCGGGGGAATGTGTAGACTGAGATGACATGAAGTGGTAATGGATTAGTCGAGATGACGGATGGTCGATTGTGATGAGACGGAAAGGCTGGAGAGAATGGAAGAGCGGAGCCCTCGGTCGATCCTTTCCTCTGGCATGGTGCAGGAACTGGGGGAATTCTTTGCGCGGAAGAGGGGATCTCGTGACTACGTGTACGGATCCCTTCCTTGTATCTTTTTTGAGTCTTGTAACTATGCTGCATATTCCATTGATGACAAAAGCTGCCAAACTGGGAGATATGATTCCAGTCACGTGCCTTCGCGTTAGAGTTAGCGCGACACTAGCGCGTAGAGCCAGCCTCGGGCTGGAGCCTTATGAGCTCTCCCTTGCGTGCCCTCCAGGCTACACTCGCGACTCCACCTCCACCTCAACCACATTTCTCGATCCTGACGTGACATCGACTAAATCTTGATTTTCCCGTTTGTTATGTTTTCCGAGCTCGTTCAAAGCGCTAGTCTCATTGTGATAACAGCGAAGGCATCTCTGTGATAACTATACGCGGAACCCGTAAAAAGGACAAGAGCACCAGTATCACCAAGGATTCCGATAGCCGGGCGCAAATGGATTCTCCGACTAATCAGCCCGAGATGCCATTGTCGATCCCATATCTACCACCAGAAGTGCACCATGTCATTGCCCAATACATTGACCGCTTCGATCTACCAAACTACCGACTAGCGAACAAAGCCTTCGCAGAAATTGGCACACCAGAACTTTTTCAGAATATCACATTCCACTACAGCAGTGCCAGTCTTGCGCGACTGACAGCGATCAAGCAGAGTGAGCACCTCCAGAAGTTCGTAAAAGTTCTCACTTGGGATACCAATTCGTGGTTCCTCTGTGGAGTTAAGTTTTTCGACGAATGGCAGAGGTACTTCAATGAGAAAGCAAGGCTCTTCACGAAAACGTACCAGCCGAAGTGTGAACATGATCACGGAATCAAACTCTCTAAGATTGCGGAAGATCGGCAGCAATGGAAGAATTATGTTGTCAACAGGCCAGACGAAAACGAAACCTGGTGCTATTGCATTAGTCACGATTTTCTCGCCGACTTCAGTAATTTGAGCAAAGTTTTTATGGTCAACGGTGCGCTTGTCCCAGACCACCGGGGCTTGAAGAAGACAGGGATCCGCGTATTGCTTTCCGAGGACGAACCGGCGATTTTCGCAAGAGGAGTCTGTCTTGACACGGTAGGTTCTAATGGTTCTTTCGATCAGGAGCCCGCTCGTCTCGCATTTCGCAACATGTATGAACATTTTGGACCCTACTTAAAGAAGTTGAGGGTGAATGCCCTAGATTGGCAATCATTCTTTCAATACCCAAGGATACCGCCTATGGGCGCATTCGACACCCTGACTAGTCTGCACCTACAGCTGACGGCGCGGTCTGACTGTGAATACATGTCAGAGAGGTTTGGTGTTCAGTATGTCCGTTCCCAGATCCGCGAGGGCAATGTGGCCGAGTTTCTAGCTCGCCTTCTTCGCCTCGAGTCTCTGCGGCTCGACCTCGAAGACCACTACGCACATGACGGTAGCGACGGTCGCCGTGTCTACAAGGCGCCATCGACTGTCGCCGACATCTTTCCTCTAGACCATACTTGGCCAAACCTTCGCAAGTTGTCCTTGCATCACCTGGATACTACACCACATGCGTTACTGAAGCTTCTCGGAACACATAGCGCGACGCTGAAGGATATGAGGCTTCAGCACATCTCTCTCGAGGTTGAGGAATCAAACAACAGGAGCTGGCACCAGGTTTTACAGAAGATTCGCGAGACGTTACACCTCGAACGAGCATCCCTATCAGGACTGCTAATATCCGAGAATAAGGATGACTTTTGGGATTTGGATGACGACGAGGCATTAGGTCTTGCTACCGCGAAATATCTAGTCGAAGGTGGAGAGTGTCCTGTGCCTGCGGTTAGGCTTGATCTAAAATGGAACGACTGCGTCGACACTTTCATTCGATAGCATTGTTGCACCAAACACTGGACCTAGGATACAAATGGTATTGTACTATGCTAAATTGACGACTGAGAGTACGAACACAATGAACCCATTTTGCACGCCGCGCGCGAAAACAAGAACGAGCCTCTAAACTTAGTAGTTGTACTTGTAGCACAGCGTGGTGCCCGTGGTGTCAAGGATATCCCTAATGCGGACCGTGGGCCTCATATCATAGACGTTGACCGTGGTATCGAGGGTAAGGGCGTTTCCAGCCTTGTCGTTGCCGCTGATGCTCGTGGTGCGGGCAGAGTTGGCGTTCTGCCAGATGCGGAAGTTGCGGTCGATGAAGGCGTGGTGCAGCCAGAAGACGGGGTCGGCGGGCGATGCGTAAACATCCTGCATGACGGCTCCGATACCGTTGTGACCCCAGGCGTGCGGCCCTCCCTCGGCGCAATCAGCCATGCCGTGGAAGTCGCTGAAAGCATTGCATTGGTTGACGTAGGCGGCGTTGCAGTTGGCCGTCTTGGAGCCGTCGCCGGCACGAGCAAGACAATGGAGCTGGTTGCCTGAGCCGGGTCCGACGTTGATGGCGAGGTTGGCGAATTGCTGGAGTTGTTAGTTAGTTACGCGCTCGTACTTCTAGTGGCGTAGATAACACTTACGCCAGTGGTTACACAGTTGCCGCCGAGAGCGATACCTCCAAACCACTTATCGGAGAAGATGGAGGACTGCGCAAATTTCCCAGCATACCTGGTCTCGTCGAACCAGGGCATGTTGCGGTTGAAGCCACACTCGGAGCGCAGCATGTCCTCAAAGGTCCAGGTCAAGTACCTGTGCCAGATCAAGAACTTGTCGCTGCCGTGGACGTTGGGTGTAAGCGTCTGGTGGAGCGCGACCAAGTCCTCGTAGCGGCTCTTGGACTGGGAGAACTGGCCAGACGGGCCGCGACCCATCAAGCACTTGATGGCATCGACGAACGCCTGGCGATCGCTATCGCTGTACGAGTCCCATTCCGTACGCACACGAACGTTGCTGCATGTCGCGCGAGCCGAAAGGTGCGAGTCGGTGATGGCCTCGCGCTTCACCTCAGCGTCGGAGCCAGTGGCATTCCTGAACTTCTCCTTTGCGACCTCGAAAGGAACGGGTTCCTTGAACTTGGGGGTCTCGGCGAAGATGTTCAATGGCAGCTTGGGGATGGACTCGAGGTTGACCTTGGGGAGCTCCTGGGGGATGGCGGCAACGGTGGCTACGAGGGCCAACGAGGCCGAGATGATCGAGGAACGCATTATTAAGTATTAATTGAAGACTAAAATTATGATAACGAGTGACAAAAGCGAACGTCGTGGTTGGCTGGCTTCAACAATCCGCTCTGAATCCAGTTGAGAAGATTAGAGAAGGATTAATGGCGACATTTGGCCATCCCGTCCTTATACTTATCGATTCCAGCTTCCCCTAGAGCGAGCGCCGCCGCAATTACCACGAGCGACCCATGGTCACCTGTCCGGCGAAGCGTCAATACGAAAAGGGCACACGGCGTCCATTGTACTTTGGGCTTAGAAGCTGCAGCGTTGTATTGGAAGGATGTAAGCGTGCGGCCCACGAGCAAATGATAAGTGGTCGGCTAAGCTGCATTGAGGGTGTAGTTCATTTAGAGGCGCCGAGGCTTCTCCTTGTCAGGCTGGTACCTTTTTGGCGAACTCGGGAGCGACGGCTTGTCAACACGAGGGGCGAGTCGCAGACATGGCGCTGGCTGCAGTTTGCCAATGCCCATAGGGCACTACGCGCACGCTAAAAAGTGCTTGTTACTCGTGCTTGCCGGGCTGCCGGAATGGCACCGATGGTTTTGTGGGTAAGGGTTTGGCAGGGCGCTGCGAGGATTGGTTGAGCGTTCGTGATTTTGGAGACAGTGGACACGCTTGTGGCTAAGAATAGTGACGAACGGGCCAAGGTACGAAGAGTTCGTGTTTTGTGTATTTGTGTGTTTCACTGTCGCTCTCTGTCTTGAGGAAATCTCCTTTTTACGAATCTCACGCCTCTACGATGTTGCAGCGCAACGGCGCCGCAGCGGCTGGTCAGCATCACCTACCAGAGGCTCACCGGTGCCGTCAGCCGCTCGCATCATTCTGCTGCGTTGGGCCAAACATTAAACGACGGCGCTGAAGATAGTCAGGAGATGGCGCGAGGAGTACGAGTCCCATTCGTGTCGAAGCTGAGGTGGAAAGGGGGATCTGCAAGCCTTCGCTTGTTAGTCATGCGCACGAGCGCGCGATAGCTGTTAGGGCTGTCGGCACCTGTGGGTCGGGTTTCTCGGTCATAACAATAGGTCTTCTTTGTTTCCTTTGTCTTCATTCTTTGAAAATACCAGAGCAGAGATTTCTTCCAAGCTTACCTCGGCGACGCTTTCTATTGTATGGTATTCCTTCTCGGCAAGACCTTCAGCTCCTAGAGAAGTCGAAGGGCACATGCCAAGTCACGAACGACAGAACGGGCGGTAGCCACGGGCGGTAGCCCCGTCAAAGCACGATAACGTTTCCATGTCCTCGCTACTGCGCCCAGGAACGACTCGACTCCACCAGTCATCATCTATCTAACATGCACACTCACCACGCCGCAGTGCCGCAATGTCCAGTAAACACCGCGCGCAACTTCGTATATAACATCAATCAACTGTTACCTAGATCCGAAATTCCCTGGTACCCAGTGACTTGGTGTTCCACCGGAAGCTGATGCCGGCAATCAAATCGTTGGTTTGCATGACTACATGCTACCAAACCAAGTCATCTGTAGAACGCAGTCTAGAAGTTCAGCTGTCATATACAGCCAGACATTTCGACGGGCTTGCCGCCGCGTGGCTGTCATTGTGATCAGTACCGGTAACCAGGAAAATCATGGACTTTGTTGGTTGTCGCTCAACTAACTTGCCTACACCGCACTTTCTGTGATCTGTGATACTCCAACACAGCATCATTCTACGACTTGTGTTGTGGTTGATGTTGTTTTCTTGGCATGCGGCAGCTTCGTACGCACTTTCAGCTTGGACGGCGGTGAGGTGGTTACTAGAAGAGTTAGTTAAACAAATAACATAATAGCTTGAGGACATACAAGACGCTTAAGATGTTAGAGTTTTGCTTCAAAAATAACATTGTTCTTTATTATCTTCTCTCTTATAAGCATCCGCAGGGCCTCGAAAGATATTAATTAATCCAAGAAAGCAACATAAAATATCGCATAAGAGCGTACAGCGTAACCGCTTTACTAAATACATAACTGCGGTGAGACTAACAACCTCATGCTCCAAAATGTGGGAAATTCCCAGACCATGTCTCTATGAAAGCGTCTGGCGGAAGGTAGAACAGTGTGCGAAAGACCTCAGCCATGAGGAAGAGGCGTGCCAGGATGTATGCACCAAGCAGTACGAGAAGGACGAATCTAACGATGAGTCTCCACGGTGAGTGCGATTGCGATTGTCCGTATTGCCTGTTCAACCCGGATCTGGATAATTGAGGGTTCATCCGCATCCAGAAATATAAGAACAAAACAGAGAGCAATGGTATGCCACTGATAAGAACTGAGCAGACACGCCAAGCCATTGCTTCACCTGGTGTAGGGAAATGAGAGTTCCAAGCCAGGCAATGAACGCCGCCAAATAGGACCCCTCCGAGGATTGCACCGAAGGACAAATATATCAGCTCGCTATGGTTCAGAAGGACGGAGCGCGAGCCCGAGGCAGGGAAACTATTCAGTATTGATATGACGATTGGATGTACTGCCAGTAAGCCGATTTGGTGTACTGCATCATTCGGTATTGGAATCAACCCCAGAATACCATCAGGTCTACCTTTGGTTCGGCAACCTGTCCACAAGAACGAAGGCCCGTTTAAAACAATTTGCCTGACTTCTGAGCAAACAGGGACTCTGCGAGCCTCTATGATTTGAATGCTTTCAATGCCTTGTGGCTTTCCCAACAGTAGTATATAAGTAATGAAGCTAGTCGCAGAAAATGCCAAGGCTGTGATTTCGAGTTGAGTCGAAGGAAGATTTGCCACTCGACGAGCTATCAGCTGAACAACCAAGTAGCTGACTTGTAGAATTGCCAAGAGCTTGACGAGTTTACCCCCGTTATCAAGCTTCTCGAGATTCCGTGCGTCTGGCAGATGAATATCTACGATTGGATCGGGGTATTTACTGGTGATACCCGCCCATTGGGAGGCGTTCAATGCCCAGTATCGGCCGGTTAGCCTCTTCAGATTCAGATTCTGGGACGACGAAAAATTGTGAAACTCGTCTACACCAACATTTGTAGTGGGGTCCCCGAATCTCCAATACTTTTGTGATCCATCGGCTATTTGTTGACGCGACATGTTGTTCAGGGGAATGTTGTTGGAAAATCTCTGGCTTTCTTGATGGCTCGATGGTGAATGTTCGTCCCTACTATTCAGATTTACATCTGCAGTCGTTGGTGTCCCTCCGTGGTCTAGTGACTCATCAAAATGTAGAATAAAATAACCCATGTTGGCCAAACGAACGTGGATCTCCTCCCATCCCTTTACCCAGAAATTAAGAAATTTGAGTGCCTCCTTTACCGCGAGGATATCATTCAATGCATTTCCAACCAGATACTCAGGTACCAGAATCGTGAAAAACATCCATTTGATTTTCTTTCCTGTATCCAAGATCGTCCACCATAAAGTCTTCCAGAAGTCTGGTTGCAAATCTTCCTTCGTCTTTCTACCCCAAAGCTTCCACCACGGCCTTTTCAGGCCGACGTTTTCGGTCTTGGCGCGTTTCCGACCGGCTGGAACGTTCAGGTGTTGGATGCTCCAAGTACAGAGCAGAATGATAGAGAAGCAATTGTAGACTATGGACAACGTCCCACGCGTGTTGGGGCCGGAGACAAAGTTCGTGTGATCAGGAGGGAGGGTGCAGTTCGGTTTGAAAAGTGAGGACGCTTTGGTGGCACCTGCGAGCAGTACGCAGGCTAGGAGCACGCTAAATGTTGTCATCCACGACATTTGGACGAGCGTGTGGGATCGTCTTCGGTGACGGGGTGTGACAGGCGCGTGAGAAAAGCGTGACGTGCGAGAAGGATCCGAGCTCCCGCACGGAGTGGAGAAGAGAGAGATTGATTTGGTTATGAGAATCCGTGGCCTTCTCGCCAGATGTCAAGATGATGGCTTCAGGCTCGGGCGAGGGCACAGTGCGGCTGTCGTTGGTTGTCTAAGGATATTTTTGACAATGGTAAAGAATCAATTCTACAACAGGATATGTCCCCTATGTATAATCAACTGGGAGAGCTTGCAGACTCTGTGATTGCCACGGGTCTGGTTTGAAGAGGTTGTTGATGAAAGGTTCAAGGCTGAGGCTCCAGCTGCATGCCAGCGGTGAGCTAAGAATAGATTTCCATCACGTGACCAAGTCGTTCTCGAAAGGGTTGGACTCTTTTCAGAGATCACTTACGCTGCTCTCTGTGAACTCAGTGGAGTTCCTGAGTCAACGCTGTGGCATCGCGACCATGGTCGTGATTCAATTCAGCAACGGGCGCCTAAGCAACAACGCCTCAGCCCACAAGAAGAGAAAGCGCTGGTAAGTCATCTTCTTCGGATGTCTGCTAATGGGTATCCATTACCTTTCAAATTTGCAAGGAATCTAACGAGCACACGTCATTATGCTTCAGCGTTGCTCCACTTTCCAGATTCCAGCGACCGATGTTATCGTTTACTCTAATTATAATAAGACATTATTTGTAGGAACAAAGAAAATGAGAGACGTTTTCATGCCCTACGTCTCTCACAGTGCTATCAGCCACAATGTTTATTATGCACATATAGTCAGCAGAATATACTCAGTTTCTGTGCTTAAGCACTCTTAGTCCCTATTCCCTTCCCTGAGATTGAAAAGTCTTAGCCTGCATTACACTTCAAACGCTAATGGTAGTTTGAAAATGACTACGAGCACGACAGGATCATCACATCTCCTGGCTACAACACTGGCCTCGCAGAACACAATCACATAGCTCGAAGTGTTCCTCCTGTGCGTGGTTATAGTCATTAACGTGGTGCTATTCAGCTCTATTTTAATACTTGCTGAATGCTCGTTTCCACGAATGAAGGTTCGAGGTATAAAGATCAAGATGATGGGGTTGGAAGGTAGGATGGCGGATGAGGAGATGCCTTTGCTTGCAGGCGGTGTAGGGCTGGGATACTCGACGATCGCTTAGGATTCAGAGGATCTACACAATTGCCCATTCCTAGTAAGTAATTACATTACAATGCTATTTCCATCCCAATCTATTCCAGCCGAAAATCTGGTGAACGAAAGTCCGTAGTGAAGCATTGTGTTCGCGAGAGGCAAGTGTACTCATGCGACGCCTCTAATTGGCTACGCGCGCAACTTAGGCGCGTTTTGCGGGTTTGCGGCCATGTTTACCGTCGCGTGTCCCTCGTGCTCGACATGTGCCATGCATGCCACACACCCATCCACTGCACGCTTTCTACCACGACAATTCGAATTCGAATTTGCCACTCTCCCCTAAGCACCCATGACATATCAAGGTGAGGCAACGGTGATGTCGCGACGTGATGGCGCGGGTGCAGCAATTGGTCCCGCCTTAATGAGCCAAGGCGAGTAGGACCCCGGCATTGGCTAATTCGCGATAAGCTAGGCCGGGGCCTCCTGATGCTCCTTTCGACTCGGAATCACACCGCTGTCCCCTCGTTGCAGCGTCCGCTCCTTTCGCAGTGTGCTTTTGCTCTGTCGCTCATTATTCTTACATCTAGTCTACCTATCCTCGCGGAAGAGTGCGGGTACAGCAAAGTGAAGAACGTGCAGTCCGCGCCTTGCAGCATCTGATCTCCACCGCAACGGGCAATTAAACTCACTTGAAACACCAACGCCTGCAGCGCCGTTTGTGCCTGCGACCGAGCGCCGAACCTCGAGTTCTGCTGCACGACATACGCGACACGGTCTCGCATCGTCATCGTCATTGCGATCCACCGACGTCCCTTCCTTTTCGAGATTGCGCACATGCTCGCTGCATAGAACATAATGGTGGACGAGAAGACCAACATGGAAGTCGAGCAGGAGACTAGGGGACGGAGCACTGAGGGAGTAATCTCAAGGTCACCCAGGACACATGTCGACAGCTCTCCGCTGCCCACAGACTCCATGGTCACTGTCCCACTTTCGGAGACGGATGGAGCAAGCACAGAAGACGAGGAAAGCGCGAGGGAGTCTATACTACGGCCAGAGATCATGGTCGACGAGCAGAGAATGTCTTCGAGGCCGGACTCTTCCGAGATACACGAAGCTTTCGGGCGTCGCAGCAGCCAAGCGAGCGTCGAGTCACCCACAGCAGACAGCCCAACCGTATCAGTCCACGACACTGATGCTCCCGAATCACCAGTATCACCAAAACTGTCCAGACGCGGAAGTCATGGCTCAGGCAAGAGCGAGCAGGTTGACTGGGCTGAGTTGGAGAAGAAGGAGGAGCAAGAACCAGAGGGCGAAGAAGAGGTAGGCTTGAACAGCTGTTGAGCGCAGTACACTGCTAACATGATTAGGCCATGGCACTCCTTCTCGCACGGCTAGAGCAGGAGAACAACGCGCTGCTATCCGACTCGAAAGCCGGCATGAAGGTCGCCCGCGTCCGCAGCCAGTCCCGACCCCCCTCGTTCAACCAGCTCAAGCGCCTTGTCAAGGACGATACGTCGACAATGCGCTTCTCACAACTGCCCTCCCCACCGCCCATGACCGAGCTCGAGTTCTGGGCGGCCCTCGTCCGGGACTACCCGCAGACGGTCCAGAGACTGCCGACTCTGTGCCTCAACAAGATTCGCGGAGGTATACCAGCACCATTGCGCGGTGTGGTATGGCAAAGCGCTTCAGGCGCGAGGGACAAGCTTATAGAGGATCAGTTCGATACACTATGTGGTGAATCAAGTCCATATGAGAACATCATCAACAAGGATCTTGGCAGGAGTTTTCCGGGTGTCGACATGTTCAAGGACCCTGAAGGCGAAGGCCAGAAGATGTTGGGGCGCGTACTCAAGTGCTTCAGCTTGTACGATCATAAGATTGGGTACTGCCAGGGTCTCGGCTTCCTCGTTGGCCCGTTGCTCATGCAGATGGGCGACAAGGAAGCCTTCTGCGTGCTTGTTAGGCAAGTTAGCCGACGCAAACATTCCTGGCCAGATACTAACAGGTTGCAGGCTCATGGAGGATTACGACCTGCGTTCATGCTTCCTACCTGACCTCTCCGGTCTACATCTCCGAATTTTCCAGTTCCAGAAGCTTCTTCACCAACATATGCCACAACTAGCCGTGTACCTCGATATACTCGGAGTTGAGTCCGCCTACCTTTCGCAATGGTTCCTATCATTCTTCGCCGTCACCTGTCCGCTCCCCATGCTCTTCCGTATCTACGATGTCTTATTCGCGGAAGGCGCTTCCGAAACAATCATGCGCGTTGCGCTTGCACTTATGAAGAGGAATGAACAGAAACTACTATCGCTTACAGAGTTCGAGGATGTTATGCAACTACTATTGGGTCGGCAGCTGTGGGACCCATATGGACGGAATGCGGCATCAGCCGACGACCTGGTAAACGATTTTGTCGGCTTCACCAATGATGTTACGCGCGAGAAGCTGCAAGGGTTGGAACAACAATACAAGGAAGCCCAAGAGAAGGAGTCGTCTAAACAACAAGTGCAGAAATCGGCTTCAAGCTTCTTGGGCCGACTATGGGGCCCCTCCAATTCCACCACCAAATCTGTGTCTCTCAGCCCAGGTCTCTCTGCGCCGTCGCGGCCTGTCAGCTTTTTGAGGCGATCGGCTTCGAAACAGAGTCTTGCGTCTACACTGAATTCGACGGCTGAGTCGGATGCTTCTGCAGCGACCCAAAGTACTGCGTTGACAGATATTTCTCGCGGTTCGAGTGCGGATGTCATGTCCCTTAAGTCGGGCCATGGATCTGTTGCAATGGGCCACTCAGCAAAGGACCGAGATCTGCACTACCAGATCGAGCAGCTGCTCATGTCTGTGAGCCAGCTTCAACGGCAGAATAGCGAGTTGGAAGCAGCATTGCAGAAGCAGCGCGAAGACCGTAAAGAAGACCACCGCGTCGTACGCACAGTCGTCGACAAGATGCGCAAGAAAACCTCCACCCTCGCAGCCCCATCCTCAACACGAGAATCCCGCCGCAGAACCACCATCACAGCCGCAACAACAGCCGTGCCCTCCGCCTCTGACCGAGCCACAGCCGCCGTTCCCCTCCCCGAAGAAAGCCTCGAAGTCATCGACGACCTCGAAAAGCGCTTTCCCTCGACCCAAACCCACCACCGCACCTCCTCCATGTTCGAAACCAAGGAAATCCTGCGCGAAGGCCTCGCCCGCTCAAAAGAACAATTACACTCCGAGACACTGCGCGCTCAGTCGCTCGCTCGCGACCTCAACGACCGCGACGCGGAGCTGCAGATTGCACGCGATGCGCTCAAGGATACGCGGCATCGCCTGCAGGACTCGTATCATCAGAATCAGCGCCAGGAGAAGGTGATTCAGGAACTGAGGCAGAGCGCGCGCAAGACGAGTGCGGCAGTGAGTTGGACGGGAGCGGATAGCTCGGGCGGCGGCGGGATGGATACGCCGCCTAGTTTGAGTCGGTCCACCACGGCGGATAGTGTGTCGGGGGGTTTGAGGGAATTGAGGCTGGGGAGGACGCCGAGTCAGAAGTCATCGTCACACACGTACCAATCACCTTCTTCATTCTCCTCAGCAGGAGGAGGTGGTGGGAGTGGAAGTGGAGGAAGCGGCATGTTCACCAAACGCTCCAGCTCACTCGCCACGCAATCCGTGCTCGCGACGGAAAACCACAGTCCGGTTGATAACGAAGCGTTGCTGCTTGAACTTGTCAACGCGAAGACTGCGGAGGCGGTGGCCAGGCAGGAACTTGAGGAGTTGAGGGCGAGGTTTGAGGGTCTGAGACGCGTTGTGAGTTCTGGTGCTGGTGGACAACAACAGAGTGGAAATGTGTCAGCGAGTGGGTCGCCGGCGGTTACGCCGAGTGCTGTGCCCAGGGAAGCTGCGAATGGGGTGCGGCTGCTGGAGGCGGGTGGGGCTGGGGTGGGTGGAAGAGGAGTGTTAGTAGTTCTACTGCTGCAGGTGTTCCGTGAGAAGAGTTCGCGCGTGACACACCGTAAAAGAGGTGGGGGCGAAGGGAAGAAAGGAGAGGAGAGGAAAGAGAAGGGATGTATATGTTGTCTTGTGGCATGCCATGTCATATTATGTCTGTCAGATACCCTACTGCTACTGTATATACAACTGAACGGTCGGGCTTTTCGAGCCTTGCATTTCATCAGCTCAGCAAGCTTCGAGCACCACGGGTTTGGTCGCGGAGTAGAAGATTTTTAATGGACCTTGTTCAGTTCTGGAATTTTGCCATAGGATGGTCGATGGGTTGATGGGTTGATGGGCTGATGGTGGAGCCGGAGTCTCAATCAGTAAGTAATCAATTCGGCCTTCTGGAAGCGTCGGACTTATGAGATACACACTAGGTAGAGATGTCATTACTGAGGTACACCCTAGATATACCTTCGTCTAAACGATTCATACACGTTGTCATCACCACTACATCCCAACAAGCCAACCCGTCAATCCACATCAGGAACCAACATCCCATCCACCACCATAATCCCCTCCGCTTCCCCCTCCCCTTCATGCCCTCCAGCGCCTCCACCGCCCTCTGATGCCTCAACCCCTGACCTCCTCCTCCCCACGAGCACAAAATCATACTTCATAAGTTTCGTCTCCCTCCCCACGCCATACCTCTCCACCCCTCCACATCCCCACAACCCCAAGTCCACAATCAAACTCTCCTTAACCCCAAACACGGCGTCACTCCGCTCATACGGCGAGCCCCGTACATACAGCGCCGTAATCAGCGGATCGAACCCCGCCTTCTCAAACATAAAGTGGAAGTGACTCGGGCGGTACGGATGCCGCCCCAGCTTCTCCAGCAGCTGGCCCACGGGCCCATCGTTCGGAATCGGATACGGCACCGGCACAATGGCCTTGAAGTGGAACTCGCCGTGCTCGTCGCTGGCCACGACCGCGCGCCCGTCCGGCCCCGCGCGATCCGCATGCTGCACGTCGTAGAAGCCCTTCGAGTCCGTCTCCCACACGTCGACCTTCACGCCGGGGATCGGGTTGCCGCGCGTATCCCGCACCGTGCACGCAACGAGCATCGGCTCGCCGTCCTCATCGTGCGAGATCGTCGCGCCGTTCGCTGCGTACGTCGGCGCGTCGTGCGTGTGGAAGGGGCCTAGCACTGTGCCCTCTGTGCTTGCGGCCGGCTTTGGGTGGTCGATTGAATCGACGAGCAGAGAGAGGCCCAGGATGTCGGATAAGAGGATGAATTCTTGACGCACGGGACTGCAGATTTGGCCCACGGCGGTGAGGAATTGGATTGCGGACGTCCATTCCGAGGTGCTGAGGCGGGTTTCACGCGTGAAGTCGTGGAGGTGCGTTACGAGGCGTTCTAGGAGGAATTTTAGGCGCGGGGAGGTGCAGGTCGAGTTTATGGCGTGGACGTTAGAGGTGATGTTGTCGATTGTTAGGGAGGCCGGGAGGAGGGGGGCTGAGTTCGGCATGGCGTAGACGTGTTGTTTATCAATTGGGAGGTTCTCCTTTTTCTCCTTTTTGGCTGATATCAGGTGCGAAGAATGCTGTAGACCAAACAAAAGAAAAGTATATCTATAGTATCAGCATCTGTCTGTTCCGAAAACGTTTCCGACCCACGGAATGGTTCGATCATCACGTCTGCCATGTGGGGTAGTGGGCGGCAATGAACTTAGCCGCCTCATGCTGAACACCCCACACCAGTCTGAGTGGCCTCGACGATCACGTGCGGATCTCTTTCCGCTACGCGTTACATAAGATTCAGCTACCCTTCCAATGATTCTGTGTATCCAAAACGTATCATTCAGAAAACCATGGACGCCTTCGAGTATAACGGGAATCCCGCGCGCGTCATATTTGGCAGCGGAACAATCAACAGGCTCCCTGAAGAGCTCTCGAGACTGAACCTCACCAAACCGCTTATTCTTTCGACACCTCAGCAGGTATCACAGGCCGAGGATGTCAAGAAAGTGCTTAAAGGACAAGTTGTCGGCTTGTTCAGTAATGCGACCATGCACACGCCCACTGAGGTGACAGAGGAAGCATGCAAGCTTGCGACATCAACCCAAGCAGATGCCGTCGTTTCTATCGGCGGAGGAAGCACAATCGGCTTGGGCAAGGCCATCAGCATCCGCTCGGGTCTTTACCACATCGCTATCCCTACGACGTACGCTGGCAGCGAAGTCACACCGATCCTAGGCGAGACAGCAAACGGCCGCAAGGAAACGCGGTCAGACCCAGCCATACTGCCAGGCACCGTCATCTACGATGTAGATCTGACGCTTACGCTGCCTGTTTCTCTGACGAGCACAAGCGGCGTCAATGCCATTGCTCACGCAGTGGAAGCGCTCTACGCACGCAGTGGCAACCCCATCATCAGTCTGCTGGCCCAGGAAGGCGTCCGAGCACTAGCCTCTGCTCTTCCCGACCTCATCGCTGATCCAACCTCAAAAGACGCCCGGTCCAAGGCCCTCTATGGGGCGTGGCTGTGTGGGACTTGCCTGGGAAGTGTGGGCATGTCCCTCCACCACAAGTTGTGCCACACGCTCGGCGGCAGCTTCAATCTGCCCCACGCGGAAACGCACACCATTGTGCTTCCCCACGCGCTCGCGTTCAACGCGCCGAAAATACCCCAAGCAATGAAGATGCTTGCGGACGCACTGCCCGAGGGAAACGGCGATGCAGTGCGTGGTTTGAACGTGTTGCTGTCGAAACTCAAGGTCGAGCGAGCGCTGAAGGGCCTGGGCATGAAGGAAGGTGACATCGACAAGGCAGCTGACATAGCAGTGTCCAAACCCTACTGGAACCCCCGCCCCTTCGAGCGCAATGAGATCCGCGAAGTCATCCGCCGGGCATGGGCAGGCGAGGAAGCCCGCGTCGACAACATGGCCACAACAGCAACAACAACATCATCCAGTGAAGACAAGAAAACTCTCCACCTCGTAGGCCTAGGTGTCCAGCATTCCATCGCACCCCCCATGCACAACCACATCACCTCCTCGCTCCACCTCCCCTGGACCTTCCACGCCACCGAATGCGCAACCATCGACTCCCTCCTCAGCCTCGCCCGCGCGCCCACCACCGCCGGCCTCGTGGTAACCATGCCCTACAAGAACACCATCATCCCGCACCTGGACGCCCTCGACCCCCTCGCCGTGCAAATCGGCGCAGTCAACAACGTCTACCGCGACCCCACGGACCCCAGCCTGCTCCGCGGTACCAACACCGACTGGCTGGGCATCAAAGGCTGTCTGCTGGAGAAGAGTAGTAGTGCGCAGGGTGAACCGGTAGTGGTGAACAAGCCGGCCTTGATCGTCGGCGCGGGGGGAGCAAGTCGCGCAGCCGTGTACGCGCTGAGTGCGCACTTCCACGCATCGAGCATCTACGTGCTGAACCGCGACGACGCCGAAGTGGCCGACCTGATCCGCGACGCGCAGCGCCTATCTACCTCCCCTCCCCAGCCAGCCGGCCCCCAACATCATGCACGTCAAAACCCCCGCCCAGCTCGCGCACCTCGCCACGCCGCACTACATCGTCGGCACAGTGCCAGACTTCGAGCCCCAATCCCCTGCCGAGAAAGCCGTGCAGGCGTGTCTCGCGGCGTTCCTAGCGAGAGAGGAAAAGGGCGTCGTGCTGGATATGTGCTTCAAGCCAAGGCGCACGAGAATGATTAAGCTTGCGGAGAAGGAGGGGTGGCAGTGTGTCGAGGGCACGCATGTTATTGGGTATCAGATTGAGGAGCAGTATCGGCTTTGGGCGGGGAGGGCGCGGTGGAAAAGATTGATAAGGAGGGGGCGTGGAGCGTGTTGATGGAGAGGGCGGAGAGTAGTCCTGGTATTAATTTTTGAGAGGGGGCTGAGGGTGAGTGTGAGATAAGCTGGATAGGGGGTTGTATAAGTAGTTTTCTATGATGAATATTATGGTGATGATGATGCAATGGAGGAAAAATAAAAGTATTAAACACTTGTTTTTGATTGTGGAATGAATGGGATGATATTCAATAGTGATGGTGGCGGTTTAAGTTAATTTAAGGTTCTGCACGAACTTCTTCCACGCCTCTATCCCTCGCCTAGCATGCTCAGCAGGAACGTGCTCGCCCTCCTCCGCCATAGTTCTCGAAAACAGCTCCATGGAGACGTAACCCTTATACCCCAGCTCTTCAATCAGCACACGCGCGACCTGTTCAACAGGAAGATACGCCGCTCTGTCCGTCTCATAGATGTACGCTCTCGCATTCCGCGACCAATTCATGCGCGGCGGATTCCCATCAACGTGGAAGGGGTGGCCCTTGACCAGCGGCGACTCCATTTTTTCGGCGTCGACAACTTGGATGTAAAACACCTTGGCGACGTCAACGTCGCGCACCAGCCGGTCGAGAGAAGCCTTCATGTCTGCATCCGCGTTTGGCGTCTTTCCGTCTGGCGATGTGGGATCAGCCCACACCCGACCCGCGATATTGAATGTATCGAGGCAGAGCCCGAAGTTAGGCCTGTCCACTTTTTGCGCCACGTCCCATGACTTCTCCCACGTGTCGATGTGGGTGCTCCAGCACAGAGCCTCGTACGCAAAGCGTATTGGCGGATCTTGCTTTAGTCCGAGATCTGCCAGCTCTACCATATCCCCCACAATGACATCCATGTCATCTGTTAACTGCTCCGCCGGGAGGAAATTGGCGGGGATCTGGATGGTGTTTGTGCCGAGTCGCTTTGCGATTTGGAACCAAAGCGCAATCTTCTTGATTAGGCGAGCATGCTGCTGCCGATCGAGGAGGCCTTCGTAGAATAGAAATGGTTGCAGGCCGATCACCTCTAGATTTTGGTCATCAACTAGTTTTCTCATGTGCTCCGAGGCCACGAGGATTTGGTCGTCTGTGGGCGCGTCGACGTTGTGCAACTTCTTTGCAAAGTATTCCAGGTCCTCGTAGAAGATCTCAATGCCTTCGAACCCATACTTGGAGGCTTGTTGTACTTTGTTCTCGAAATCGTGCAGCCAGGCGCGACCAAGGGAGGCGGAAAGAAGCGCTGGGCGGAAGATGGTCATTATGGCTGAGCACAACGGTAATCAGGTATATAACAAGGGAATGGTGCGTCGATGATTGTAAGATCAGTTGCTGAAAGTGACCGTTGTTTAATATGCTGTATGACGTTGACCGCGACACCGTGTCAGGGATGTGATGTTAGGGCGGAAGAACGCAATGCCGCACTGGTCCGACCAATCAGATGTTACGCAGCGGTTCTCGAGCTGTACCCCTTTCAGCTTTCAGGCTGCAAATCATCGATCAAAGAATGAATGCAAATCAAGAGGCGTGTCGTTCATCACTCCGAGGTGTTTCATAAAATCGGGTGGGTTTGAAGTCCTGTTATATAGCGTTAGTAACAAGCAATGCGCGTGATGAGTCGCGAGCGTACCAATCAGCAGAATCCAGGTCAGCGAGACTGTTGAACAAGCCATCTTCGCTCATTTCTCCCGTCTCCAAGGCCAACATCGGATCAAAGACGACATCTTCGGGCACTCCGGGCTGCTCTTGACTAGCAAAAGGCAGTAAAGCAGTAGAGAGACTGGGTTCCGGCTGTGCAGGAGCGTTCCATGTAGAGGAGGAGGCCATATCGAGTCCACTATCCAGATGGTGGACCTCAGTCACTTGGTCTTGCAAAGAAAGAGCTGTTTCCGGAAGGTTGGGGAGAATATTAGTCGATAAAGCTTGGCCAAGATATACTCTGGTGTTATTGAGCTCCAGTAGCCACTGGCGGAGGCCTTGTATGTCTTCTAGCGCAGCAAGATCTCCGAGTTGCAATTGAGCTCGACTGTTGAGAGAGAGACACAATATGGAGAGGTACACATTACTTGTTGGAGGAACCAGCCGTGGTCCCATGTTTTGGATGTACTCATGCAAAAGCTTACCATGCTCTCGCAGATGTGTGCAAGTTTCGGCATGACTAGAGCTGGACAGAACCCCAGTCGAAAGCATCTCTTCAGTCTTGATGGCTTCGCAAATGCTGGCAGAAAACAACTGCAGATTGAGAAGGTGCGGATGTGTGCTTGTGGTCAGCATAGTAGGGTGCTGGGCACTGAGGCACTGCTTCCATTCCCTGAAGCGCTGATAGAGATTGCTTACGCTACTTGTTCGGGATCCGTCGCATGGAAGTCTAAGAAGGTCGATGAGAAGACCCGCAAGGTCTGTAACGTGATTGAAGATGCTCAGAACATGCCCTGGCGTTTGGATAGATAAGATGCCATTGTTCAAAGCTTCAATGGGCTGCCATGGCTCCCACTCTTCCATGCCATCAGCCTGCAGATTCCCAACGAGTGCCAAGTCGGATCGTTGGAAGTAAGGTCGTGCTCGAACCCAGCTGGCCACGATTGCTTCCAAGACGATGCAGCATAGTATGGTTCGTTTTGTATCATCGTCTAAAATTGTTGAGCGTTTGGGCTCTTTGAAAGGAGAATCTTCGAGACAGGTAATTGCGTAAGCAGCCCTACCCACCATGGACCATGCGGCTTTTTCATTTTGGTCATAAATTTGGACAAGGGTCAATATCAACAAGGCGCGAATGTGGCCTGGCTGGAAGTTCGAGTCATTGGGTAAGAGCCCCATGATGGTGGAAGAAAGTGACAGTACTTGGCTTTGATCTGGCTGCATCCCGCTTCCCTGAGACTCGGACTGGAACGAGGCGTAAGCCAAGACTGCTGTCAGAAAAGTCCAGTCACCGGGCGAGATGGGATCTGGGCCTGCAGAGTTGTGTACAGAATAAGCGCTGCGTAGCAGATGGTGCTTTTGTGACATGGGAAGCCAGCAATGTGTAGCGGCGAAGTGATAATTTAGGAGATATTGCCAGTTTGTAGGCAAAGTGTAACAGAGGCTTGGTTCCGCTGCCAGTCTGGCAGGCTGTGAGGCAGTAATGGGCGATGCTGGCAACTGGACTGGCTCGTCAAAGGGTTCAGCAAGGGGTTCATCAGCGGGTCCATCAGCGAGCATGGGGCTAGCATCTATATCCATGGGAAGGGGGTTGCTGAGGGCTTTGGCAACAGTGGCTGAGGCATGGCTCACTCGGCGATCGAAGAGGCTGTTCGACTCGGCGCCGTCTTCGTCGTCGACGGGAGCGAGCAGCTGGTCGATCCTCTTGGACACTCTGGCAGCCCTCCAGGCGTCGAGCAAGGCGTCGGTGGTGTCGCCGGCCGGGGTCTGCAGTTGGAACGGCGGTTGCGTCTCGTGACCGCCTAGCAACGATGACAGCCAGGGGTCGGCGCCGTGGATGGAACTCAAGAGCAGGCCCAGCAGCGTCTCGAGGGCGCGCACATAGCCCGTTCGCAGGCCTCGCTTCTTGGACGGCCAGTAGCTGCAGGCGCGGTCGGTGCGCACGCAGTTGTCGCATGTCGGACGCGCACCGTTGCACCGGTCTTTGCGCTTGCGACACTCGTTGCACGCTCTGCTCACTCGGGCCCGGACCGAGGGCGTCATTGTGTTTTGCCGTGTGCGTGGAAGGGAGGATTGCAATCCATTAGCCAGGGAATGGTGTTCATTCCCCGTGGGGCGGGCGTGGCCGAGGTCTGGCGGCGTAACATATCCCCGGATTTAGTTAACTACCACCTAGGCCAGCAGGTTCGCACACAAGAACCTTACCTCTCTCAGTGTAACCATGATTTTTATTGTATACGTCTTAGTTTCCTGTTGATAGTGCTGGCATGATGGAGGACCCAAGATTTGACTATTTTCTACCTGTTGCTGTTGGTTGACGACTCCAAGGCACGTGACGTGGGATAAGAGCGCAGGAACTCTTTGCCGCCTGTCTCTGAGTGGCTGCGAGCCGCCACGCCTTTTGTGGGCTCCCAGGACGCTCGGCTCGCTCATTGTGCACTGTTTACTCTCCCCCACAGCTTGAATCTACTTGACCAGACATTGCTGGGCGAGGCACCGTCTGGCTCGTCTCGTCCATGGCGGCGACGCGCGATAGCACCATGCTGCAGCCGCAGAGGCCACGCCCTTCGTTGGAACCGCGCACCCGCAGAGCAGCATCAGCATCGCCGACTGCCCCTGCATCATACAAGCCCAGTGTCGCCTCTCCCATCCGCCATGATCCTAATGCCTCCATCGTGCTCGTGGGCATCCGCGGTACCGGCTTATCCACTCTCGCCGTTATTGCTGCCAGTGCGTTGCATTTCCGCGTCTTCGATGCCGGCCAGCACTTCGCCCACGTGACGGGCGTCTCGCGCGCACGCTACAAGGCCACCCACGGCGTCGCCCAGTATCGCCGCGAGGAGATGAAGTTGCTGCGCTCTCTGCTGCTGGACAACCCCTACCGTGCCGTCATCGTCTGCGGTCCCGGCGCCGTCGAAGCTACCGGCCAGGCCCTAGTCACCGACTACGCCCAGTCGCATCCCGTCATCTACGTTAGCAGAGACGTGCAAAGCATCCAGCAACACCTGCGATTGCGCGATGCTGGCAACATCTCTAGTCTCGCCCGCTTGTGCACGCCCACACTTCGTGCCCTGTCCATGTGGGAGTTCCACAATCTCTCAGACGTGGCTGGCCCCAGCCCATATGATGCTCACCAACCGGGCATGAACTCACCCAAATCCCTAGCCCTGAAGCAGGTTGAACACGATTTCCTGCATCTCATACGTGCCATCACCGCAAGGCCTGGCCGTCATGAGGAGCGCGAGGCTCACCTTCGCCCGTCCGCGGTACCAGTGGAAGACCGACTCTTCACATATGCTCTGCTAATCCCCCTTTCGATTCCTGACTCTCTCTTGGCCCAGGTCCGTCCAATCGACATCACTGCTGATGCAATTGAGCTGGTCATTCCATTCGCGGAACTCTGCCCGACCTCATCAGATTTCACTCACTCAGCAGCGGATTATATCAGCCGGCAGTATTACACCATCAGACGCTACATCCGCTGCCCCGTTATCTTTCATGTCCAAGTTGACCAGAAAGTGGGAGTTGATGACGAGGCTTATTTTAATGCCCTTTACCATGGCTTACATCTCGCCCCAGAGTTCCTCTGCGTCAATCTTGGTTGCAATGAGGACATGATTCGTCGCCTCGTCTCTTCCAAAGGAACAACCAAGATCATTGCTCAAGATATGGACACGTCAGCTGCCCCGTCAGGTTGGAATGTACAAGACTTTAGACACACGGTTCGTCTCGCAGAGAGACTGGGCGCTGATATGGTCCGTCAATGTCGAGAGGCAACCACCATAGCCGACAATTTTGCAGTGCGACACATTGTTGATCAAGCAATCGCCTCGGGGGAGCATAAGATTCCGATCATCGCTTACAACACTGGACATCTGGGCCGCATGTCCCGTTATCTGAACTCCATCCTCAGCCCCGTATACGAACCACTTTTAGAAGCGGAGCCTGCGGGACTCGCGCCCGCTTCATTATTGACCATTCGGCAAACACAAAGTGCCTTGTATTCTTCCCTTCTACTAGACCCCATGTTCTTTGGGATCTACGGCAACAATGTGTCGAAAAGTTTATCGCCAGCTATGCACAATGCTGCGTTTCAGTTTAGTGGCATGCCGCATGAGTACAGGATACTTCAACATTCGACGATACAAGGACTTGGACAGTTGCTTCACGATCCAAATTGTGGCGGACTCAGTGTTACTGCGCCATTCAAGAGTGAAGTGATTCCGCTTGTGGATTTCATGAGCCGCGAAGCAAAGGCTATCGGTGCTATCAACACACTGATCCCGCTTCGGTCGACGAGCATGAGGTCTTTATTAGATAGGAACCGGGCAGGGCCTACAGTAACTCTATACGGGGAGAACACGGATTGGATTGGCATACATTCATGCGTGCACCGCAATCTTTCACCTATCAACGCCGTCAAAAACTGTACGACGGGATTGGTGGTTGGTGCCGGAGGTATGGCACGAGCCGCAACATATGCTCTTATTCGACTGGGCGTTCCAACAATCTTTGTCCACAATCGGACGAGGACTAGTGCAGAAAATCTGATTCATCAATTTCAACAACATAGCCTCATTCGCGACGGAGGTGAGGCGAGACATGTTACGAGTCCATCTCCCTTGAACTCGCGCGAAGGCAGTCCTTACATTAGTGGAAACCATCCCAACATTAGGATCCTTGAGAACAAAGCCGATGCTTGGCCGGACAACGTCGACTATCCCACCATCGTCGTATCTTGTGTCGCCACACGGGATGTTAACGGCCAATCGTCAGTAGACACAAGTCTACCTTCAAGTTGGCTTGCAAGTCCAACTGGCGGTGTTGTAATTGAAGTGAGTGCCCTACAACATTGTAACGAGATTTCAACACTGATGTGAATAAATGCAGCTCTCTTATACCCCTCTCGAAACCCCCCTACTCAAGCAGATACGGCATTTAGACGATCAGGGATGGATAGCCGTGGACGGCTTGCAAGTGCTTCCAGAACAAGCCAAACTACAATTCGAACTCTTCACTTCTCGGCCAGCTCCGATCAAGCTGATGCGAAGGGAGGTGCTCAAGGCCTACAAGGAACGATGTGATCAAGAAACAGAAACGCTGCAGCGTGTTTTCGAACCAATAGGGGAATAACAAAGCCTACAGGAGAAATTCGTTGACGATCCGGAGTGCCCCCAATTCGCGGGGCGAAGCGTTCTCGCCGGAGGCGAGAAGATGCAAACAAATACTGTCGATCGTGAAACTGGTGAACCCCGAATCCAACTCTACAAGGGTTGCACCGCTGTGCCAACTGCCTAATAGTTTCCCCGAAAAGTATCACATTGTACGTCTCAGCCTCCCAGGATCCGTAGAGGTTGGGAGTTAGTCGGATCTATCAAACATGAATACCACAGGAAGAAAAGAAGAAGTCGATGCCTTAATTCAACCGTCACGACTCTTGGGTAGCGTCTGTGCGTCTTACGAGAGGGTAATTTCGGCAATTCTAGGTGTGCCGAGGCCTTCCTCTAGCCGGCAAAGCTCTTTACCACCAATTACCTAGCCACGTTCGGTTGGCGGACCGTCTCATAAGAGAGTGCTTGAGTATCTCTCAAGTAAGCTCAACTGCGTACGTAACAAACAACACTCATCTACTTCAACTCTTTGGGACTGGTGGTACACTCTGAATACTGGATTCAGCCGCCGCAATGGGAGCACATACCACACCCGACCTTACGACGGACCAGACGATACCACGGCGCAACTACTTCATCTTCGGAGACAACATTTCCCAATCCCTTTCGCCTACACTACATAATGCCGGCTTCCGAGCCCTAGGGCTTCCATACCACTACTCCATCCACCAAACCCCCTCGGTCGACTCGACGGTCGCCGAAATCGTAAAACAACCCGATTTCGGCGGCGCTTCAGTCACTTTCCCACACAAACTTCACATAGCCCCGCTACTAGATGCGATCACACCCTGTGCGGCAGAAATAGGCGCTATCAACACGATCGTCGCTCAAGGAGAGGGCGGGCACCGACGCTTACTAGGCGACAATACCGACTGGATAGGCATCAAGAATTGCATTGAGAGGAGTAAGCCAAAGAACCTGGAGTCATGCGCTGCCCTTGTACTGGGTGCAGGCGGCGCTGCACGGGCTGCGTGCTACGCTTTTCAAGTCCTCGGTGTAGGGAAACTCATCGTAGTGAACAGGACTGTTTCCAAGGGTGAGGAGATGGCTTCGCATTTCCCCACGATCCCGAGCCAAGTCTTCGCGACTTTCGACGAAGCGCTTGCTGGGAATAGCATGCCTATCCGCATCATCGTTGCGTGTGTGCCCGCTGAGAATATGGAGGAGCATCAGATTCCGAAAGAGCTTTTCTCCTCTGGTTCTTCTGAGACCTCGAGTGGTGGTGGTGATGGTAGTGTTCTTGTCGAGATGGCGTACAAACCACAAGTTACGGCTATGATGAAAGTTGCCACAAGTTGTAGTGGCTGGAATATATGTAGGGGTATAGATGTGCTGGAAGAACAGGCGTATGGACAATTTGAAATGTGGACGGGGAGGGAGGCGCCGGCGACGGTCATGCGCGAGGCCATGCGGGAGAAGGCGAAGGCGAATATGTGATTAGATTAAGTAAATAAATTTAGCGGATCACTGCAACACGTGCTGGTAGTAAAGGTTGATGGATGGCATGTCTGTTGATGAGCAGAGCAGCTCATGCCCAAGTTCACACATCCACATCCACCACACACACAATAGTCACTCAACTAGCCAACCAAGTGCCCATCAAAATCTCAATTCTCAATCACTACGCATCATCAATCCCCGTCCCATCCTCAAGCCAGCTCTTAGCCTGCCAATACAGCCTATCATGCCCCTCCAAATTCAGCTTCCACGCCACATCCCTCCTATGCCCCGGCATATCCATCTTGACCTTCACCCCCGCCATCGTCTTCTCCTGCCAATACGCAAGGTACCGATAGCCCGGCGGATAAGTCTTGGCCTTTGCCTCGTCGACAGGCGGCAGGCGCTGGGGATTCGCGGGGATGATCTTGTCCTTTTCGTACCAGTGCCGGACGAGGCGCGCGCCCCATTTGTCGTCTACTTTCTCGAAGAAGAATATGAAGCGGCAGTCTGCTTCGACGTCGAACTCGCACTCCTCTTCGCCCGAGGATGGTGAGGAGGACGAGGAGGAGGGGATGACGAAGCGCTGCGTGATGGTCGCCTTCAACTTTGTCACTGCGCGCGTGCCCGAAGCGTTGATGTCCGTGGTGCAGCCGTGGCACCGGTGCATGATGAATGCGCCTTTGTCCATGCCTGCTTTGGAGGCTGCGATGAAGTCTGTGTACGGGATGCGGCCGGACCAGGTTGTGTAGACGTGGGCGCCCGGGTGGAAGAGGGAGGCGAAGTTTTGCCATTCGCAGGCATCTCTGTAAGTGTGGCAGTTGGGGTTAGCGATGGGTTCTCGTTTCGGTGGGAGATCCGGGGAGAAAGATTCAGTTGGGAGTTAGAGACATGCGTACCTATAACATGGCCATCCTTCTGCCAGCTCTCGCAACTTGAGTCTCTCCAGCACAAGATGGTCGGGCCCGTTGTTTCGAATCGCGGAGTCTGGCCGGGATCCGGCTGGGAGATTGTGGAGGTCGGTAGCCATGTTGCAAATCAGAGGTTCTGCTTGGTTGTCACGGTACTGTTCAGAGGCTTTTCTTTTGTGAACACAAGTATATTTACACGGGATTGAGCTTATGGTGCCAATTCCCGTCTATTGAATGGACTGCGACTAAAGGACCTCGGGGTCACGACGAGGGCTAAAATTATTGCCGCGCCAACCCTGAGACTAGAATATGTAATACTGTCAAGTTTTGGCGCTGACGTGCAAAATCCCCACAAAATACGTGGAGAGGGGTACCAAATTCAATGGAGCGAAGAATTTGGGCTTTTCCCTGGCTCTGGTAGGGACAAAGCAATCGGAGAATCACTTAGCCGCTGCAACTTTAGCGATACCTATGTGCCAAGAGACCTCTCCGCGCGATGTCGGGATTAGGATGCACAGCACAAATTGCAACAAATCAAACATAACAAGGTCACAACTTTCATAACAGAGCCGCATTGAAAGTCCAGAGAAACAACATCTCCAACCATGCCAGACATTATCTTCGACAACTTCGCCGCGAAGAAGCAAACCTTCATAATCCCTCTAACCTTCACCGACATCACCGCAGCCAAGGACGTGATAACCCGAATCGGCTATGGCGGAGACATCTGGGAGCTGCGCGTCGACCTGCTTAGCCCAGCGCCTGGGCCATTAACAACAGCAACCAACTTGCCGTCACCGGACTACGTCGAGGCGCAGATTAAAGCACTGCAACGCATGTCCGACCTCCCTATTCTTTTCACCATTCGCACAAAGTCTCAAGGTGGCAAGTTTCCAGACGATGCTGCTAAAGAGGCACTTGAGCTGATGCTCTTGGCTGTGTCTTGTGGCATCCAATACATTGATGTGGAAGTTGAATGGCCGCAATCGCTGCTTGGGGAGATTACGGAGAAGAAGGGGAGTACGAAGGTGGTTGCTTCGTATCATAGTTGGACCGGGAATATTCGATGGACGAGCGAGGAGCTGCAGAAGCGCTTTGAGTCAGCGAATAAGTTTGGAGGTATGTGCCATATATTCTGTCTTTGTCGAAGCAGCTTTATTTCCTTGAACGTCAAGTCCAGCCAATTAAAACAAAACAATATGCTAACCATGTGCAAGACATCATCAAGCTCAGCATCCTATCGGCAACCCTAGAGGACTGCTTCGAACTCGGTCTCTTTGTGCGTGACTACAACACAAAGTTTTCAAAGCCTCTGTTAGCCGTGGGCATGGGCGCTCATGGACAACTGTCGAGAATCACGTCGCCTATCTCCTTGGTTACGCATCCGCTCATTCCGTTTCCTTCTGCGCCGGGACAGCTCAGCCTCGCGCAGGTGCATCAGGCGCAACATCTGATGGGCATGCTTCCCCGGCGGGAATTCAATGTCTTCGGTGAGAAAGGAGAAAGTGCAAAGGCAGCGGCTGTAGCAGCAGTATTCCAGCAAGGATTTCAAGAATTGGGGCTCCCGCATGTCTGTCAGCTGGGTGGAGAATCGGGAGCATCAGCATCTGGTTTCGATGTAGCAAATTTGTTTGCTGGTGGTAGAGTGGAGGATGCGTTTGACAAGCAGTTTAGTGCGTGGACTGGTCGTCAAGCACCTAGTTTGGTGCTTAGCGATGCTTGGAAGAGGTCTTTAGAATGATGATGTAGTATACTATTTCTATATGGAAAGGAGACCAATGAAATCGGTGCCACCCAATGTCATATGTGGAAAATAAAGAATTAAGATTCATAACAAGGCTAAGTAGCATTGCTTCATTTGTTGATGGTTGTGTATAAGGTTTTGGTGGCGAGCGATGATTCTCCGCGGGTTTACTACTGGGAGGCACCAATGAGCTGGTAACCTACTGTTTGTGCATGTGTCTGTGTCACATGTCCCCATTTGTGGGAACTAGAATCACCGGCCGATACTTTGCAACACAAATTGACTCGAGACCAAGCCGCTCTTCCGGTAGTGTGAACTTCAGGATCCTTCGGCTCCAACCCAATGCCACACTACCTTGTCTAGGTAATACCGTCGTCATGGAATTCAGGCTATCGAGGAAGGGGAGAGGAAAGTTGTTCCCAGACAGCAGGCGGCTAAAACATCAGCCGATGGCCTCACACTAATCAACCACTAGCTTGCATTCCACATCCCCACAACCCCGCGTTCCCACCCGGACCAATTTTTCCCTTTCGCCCCTATTCCCCGGTCTTGGGTTATACTCCAGCGCCTGACCCCAGAATCTGGATATATATAAGATCACCCCATGCATGATAGGTGTGGTAGTGGCTGATCGTCGTCAACTATTTCATTCCAATTGTCTTCCTTCATCACGACGCTGCTTGATCAAGCGTCGAACAAAGAAAGAATGTCTCCATTTTCTCGCCAGGACAAGTCCGCCGTACCCGCCCCCGATGCCGTGTACAACTGGAGGGTGTACGCATTGGCGTTCTCAGCGTCAATGGGATCTGCCATGTTCGGCTATGATTCAGCTTTCATCGGCGGTACACTGACGCTGCCGTCCTTCAAGACGAAGTTCGGTCTCTCCTCGACATCTGGAACTGAGCTTGCCGCTCTCAAAGCCAACATTGTTAGCACTTTCCAGGCTGGGTGCTTCTTTGGGGCTATCCTCTGCTACTACTTGTCGGAGAAGCTTGGGCGCAGAATCCCTTTGATGCTTTGCGGGGCGTTGTTCAATGTCGGTGCTATCTTGCAGGTCTCTTCCGCTGGACATGTTGGCATGATATATGCTGGTAGAGCTCTCACAGGTATGAATTCAGCTCCGAATACTTCTCTAGCTTTGTGTTGATCAGGATTCGCAGGTCTTGCTGTAGGTGCTTCATCCTTGATTGTGCCTCAATACATTTCGGAATGTTCTCCTCCCGCCATCCGAGGCCGGCTCATTGGCATTTTCGAAGTTGTTCTCCAGTTCTCTCAGATCGTCGGCTTTTGGGTCAACTACGGTGTGAACTTGAACATCTCGGGCAAATCGGACACCCAGTGGCATATCCCGTTTGCGCTCCAGCTTGCTCCGGGAACTCTTCTTCTCATCTTCATGTTCTTCCAGCCTGAATCACCCAGATGGTTACTTAGAGTCGGTCGCAGCGCCGAAGCGGTTAAGAACCTGGCAGTTATTCGCAATCTTCCGGCAGATCACGCCTATGTCATCTGGGAGGTTGATACAGTGAACGAGCAACTCCGACGGGAATTTGACGTTGGCGCACACCGCTCCCTTGGGAAACAGTTGAAGGAGGTCTTTACTATCTCTAGCAACCGGTATCGTCTCCTATTGGGAATGTCGCTTATGATGCTGCAAAATCTCTCTGGCATCAACGCTCTCAACTACTATTCTGCCACAATCTTTCAGTCTGTCGGCTTCACAGGCACGAGTGTGGGCCTTCTCGCCACCGGTGTCTTTGGAATTATCAAGGCATTTGCGACTTTAATATTCATGGTCTTCGGTATCGATCGTCTCGGTCGTAGGAAGTCTTTGTTAATTGGATCCGTGGGCGCGCTTTTTGCCATGTTCTACATTGGTGGTTATACGGCTGTGGCGCACTCTTTCAGTGGCCATGCGAAAAAGGATGGCGGAGCTTACGTTGCAATCGTAATGGTCTACGTCTTCGCGATCTTCTATGCGATGTCCTGGAATGGAATTCCGTGGATCGTCTGGTAAGTTCTACCTAGTATCTACCCTTCATCACGATTTCTGACAAGTGTGACTAGTGCTGAGGTGTATCCCACTGCTATTCGGTCGGTTTGCCTAGTATTCACCACCTGTACGCAGTGGTTGGGACAGTTCATCATTGTGTATTCCACACCGTACATGATGACCGACATTACGTATGGGACGTTCCTCTTCTTCGGAGCGTCCTTGGTGGTTGCCATCACCTTCGTCTTTTTCTTAATGCCTGAGACGAGAGGACTCTCGCTCGAAGAGATGGACATTCTGTTTGGCATCTCTGGTAGTGCGATCAACAAGCGCCGAAAGGCGGAGGAGATCATTGCGGGTCAGCGCGGAGCCGAAAACCTTGTCGGCGACGATGTGGAGAAAGAAACGGCCGTACGTATCGAAGATAAGGTGTGAAGCAAGTATGAGAGCAGGATGTAGATTAGTGGTTAGTGTGAGATCTCAACTAGGCGCACGCCACAATGGTACGCATGACTACATCGCGCGTTCCGCTCTTGATATTGCCTTGTATTTCGATGTAGTTTCTTTTGTTGAACAGACTTGCTACATTTAATCACACTGTGTTTATCCCGGGGCAAAACCATTTTCGATACTGGGAAGTCATAAACATGCGGGCTGCAGCGTGGGAAGGTTCCACACGTGACAGGCTTCGCACAACAATAGAAATATTATTACAAAGAATGATACTCGAGTATGAAGAGTACAGATTATTTGGCTGTGGATGTGTATCGCTATAGAAGTCTTGATGCTATATGTATATGTACATGAGAATAGCTTTGTCAGCACGAACACAACATTCATTTCCTAATGTTTAGCTAAAGCTGTTTGAATGACCGCTTTTGCCTCATCCATGCGAAAATTTTCCAAGGGTAGCTCCGTCCAAAGTACTTGCTGAGCAACACCCTGATAAATCATCGACTCTGTCCCCGGCAACACTTTCCAGCCCTTCGCCTCCGCCCTGTTGTAGAAGGTCGTTCGCGGATTTGGATGGTAGCACATCTCCAGAATATAGCCCTTCTGCTCCTTGTCGAGGAAGACATCCGTGATGTTCTTCGCCAGTATCTCGCCAGCCTCCTTCGGCGGAAAGTCGGGTACGGTGCCCACTACGAGCACAGGAGCTTCGAGCTGCTTGGCCTGCTCTTCTGAGCTCACCCATACAATAGTACCATCAAACCCAACGGCTTTGAATGATTCAGCCACTGCAGTCACTTCGCTTTCCAGTCGGTTGACCATGTAGATCGTGTTGACTCCAAACCATTTCCAAATCGCATATACTGCGGCCCGGCACGCGCCACCACCTCCAATCACTAGAGCGTGCTTGCCTGTTGCCTTTTCCACTATGCCTGGGAAGTTTTGCACAAAAGCTTCTCGCACGCCCACGCAGTCCGTGTTTGTGCCAATATATTTTGTTGATCCATCTGATGCTCTGCGTAGGAAGACAGTGTTTATGGCACCAATCATGCGGCCTTCTTCGGTTACTTCGTCGACTGCAGACATCATGCTGACTTTGTAGGGCATTGTGACTGCGCAACCAATGATGTCCGGTTGTTTCAGCGTGGGTAGGAACTTGGTAGCGTCCTGCGTTTCCACCAGCTCGTATGTCCACGGTACGGAAATTCCTTTGAAGAGAGTCGCATGGAGTAATGGTGCCAACGAATGCGCGATTGGATATCCAAATAGGAATGTTCGAAGGTGTTTGCCATTGCTATCTGCGGTCTTTGGCGAGGAGCCGAACTTGTACGACTGCTCCAGAGTATTTCGTGGTGCTGGTGCTTGTGAAGCCATTTTTTACGTGTGCGTATGTTTTCAGTGCTTGAGGTCGTAATGTGGTTTTAGGTCTATCATCCTACTGAGACCAAAAGCGGAAACTGAGGAGCGCGTCATTCCGGCCGGCAAAGAATTTAAGCCGCACGGACATCATCATATCGCTCACGGAGTTTTCTTTGTTGAGCGATCTTTAGCCACGGGATCAAGCTAAAGTCCTCCCCACCAGTAAATCAGTTTACCATTACTAATGTTTCAATGCTCCATGTTAACGACGGGACCATAGACAACCACACGAAGGCGTACTAGCATGACAAGAAGTAGTTATACGCAAAAGGTAAACTGACTATACAATAAGGCTTGCACTATTGTAGAGGTGACGGTTGCTAAGCCTACGAGAACAACGCGCTTCGCTCCAGGTTTAGTCAGTGCATCCGAAATCCAATTCGCGTCGTGAAGCGCCCAGAGTGTAGCACAGCACCCCATCACCACAGCGACAAACACATGTCTCACAAACGCAAGCGAGGTCTCCGGCCAAACGCAGTGTCCGTATGCAATGCCGTGCTTTGCCATGCGGTGTGTGTCGTACTTGTCTTGCGCGTGCTGTGAAACATTGTACAACATGTTGACTCGGGACGCAAGCGCGTACAAGCAACGGCTAAGACGACAAACGCTTGCATAGCGCACATGACAGTTGGTTCGTGCGCGTGACTCAAGAGCAATCTTATGAGACCAATCATGCCACGAGGATAAAGGAGAGGAGGACTTGAGAAAGCGAGAGGTAGATTGAGGTATTTTAAAGAAACAGTACTGCCATTATATTAAGTAACAAAAGATTCTTTTTTTCTTGATGCTAGTAATTCCAAGTATATCTTACCAAAACAACATGATAGATTTCGTCGCTGTGCCGAATCCTCGCGATATAAATTCAAACAAAAATTCAAAGAAAGACGGTACTTGGCCTCGCTATAACACTATCCTCATCTAGAAGAGGTCCTCATCGACATCGGTATCGTCATCATACTCCTCATCAACTTCGATCCGGCGAGCAGCATGGATAGAAGTGCGTCGTTGAACGGCATCCGAAACGACACGTTGCTCAACAGCAGTGGTGATCGTTTGAGTGACGCTCTGCACGGGTACGTTCTCTGCGGTGGTAACCTCAACAACAGCAGTTTCTGCAATGCTCACCTTCTCGACGGTGGTCTCCTCATTCTCGTCGATGGCCTTCTGCTCCTCAGCATAAGCAACGGCTTTATCGACGATCTCCCCGACGATCTGCTTGACAGCTTCCGTGGCAGCAGCATCAACGTGAGGCCCTTGCTCGCCTGCGTGAGGGCCAGGGGAGCGACTTCCGGGCCTTACCCATGCCACGGGAGAGCCAGCTTCCGGCGAGTCTGGTGGTAAGCTGCGTGGAGGCGAATGTCGAACCTCATCCGGATGATTCGCGCCCGCTAGTTCAAGCAGCTCTTCGTCGAGATCACCGAGCTTTGGTTGCTCAGCCATGGGTATAATGGGCTCACCTTGTGGGTTGTTATCATCCTCGAAGTGTACGACACGGGACTCGGACTTCTTCTTTGTCGTCGGCTTCTTTGGTGGAGCCTTCTGCGCGGGTTTCACAATGTTGCCCTTGGGCGCAACCCTCGCCGTAGGTTTTGTGCCCTTCTTCTTTGGCGACGGTTTGGCTGTGTTATTAGCAGCCTCATTGTTGTTGGCCTCATCATCTGAGCCACCATCTGCGCCATTGTCTGAACCGTTCTGCGCATCCCACTCTTTCTCGAGAGCCTTGTTGGGTGGGCCAAATGCCTTTTCCATGACTTTCTCGGCGCGCAGCGCCTTGCCTTCACGCGAATTGTCGTTCCGGTAACGAGTACCGTCGGGCGCCCTGCCTTGGTCGTAGATGGACTTGAACGTCTTGTATTCATGGCTGACGCTCTCCACGGTGCGGCCAGTAGACAAGTCGGTGAAGCCGAAGCCAATGGAATGGGCAAAGTCCCGGTCCATGAAGCGCTCATTGTGGCGCTCGGTCAGTTCCCAAATGGAGGCATCGGGGGATTCCTGGAGAAGCGATGCCAAGTACTCACGCTCAACACGTGTCCAAGGTGCGTCCAGGGTTATTCGGTCGATAGCCTGGGCACGCCTATCGTTTAGACACTTGACAGCCTGCATACTATCCCAATCCTTAGGTTTGCCCTGTTCGTAGTGGTAGGTAGTGGGCATGCGTCTAGGCGTAGGGTCTTTAGAGCTCACTGGTCGCATGTCGATGAGTTGGATCAAAAGGAGGTCTTCCTGGTCAAGATTTTCGGGCAGAACATCTGCGTTCGAAGGTGCAATAGGCCCAAAGAATTGGACATATCGAGAGCCACGCTTGAACCGGTACTTGCGATCTTCCCACATGGGTGGATTTGTCGCAGCGTCGCTGTCACGGGCCGATGGTTGAGTTGGATGGGGACGTGGACCTCCGGGCAAAGGCTTGATGCCCCAAAATTGGTTATGCGGCGGGATTTGCACGGTTGGCGTCCATGCTGTGAACGCTTCCTTGACCGGAGGGTTCTTCGGCTTCTTGCCGGCTTTCTTGGTGTCGGTCGGTTTCGCTTCTGCTTGAAGGCTGGCTCCAACCTCGATAGCAGGAGCCTCGTCGGAGTCCGGACTAACTCGCTCCTGATGTTCTGGCGAGATGGAGTTTTGTTGTCCAACTACCGTGGCGTTGCTAGCGAGCGCAACTGGTGCAGACTCGCTGACGTGAGCGTCGCCTACTACTTTCTGTTTTTTGGAAGCTCCTTCCTTCTGGAGAGGCGAGTCAGCAGACCGCTTAGACATTCTTTCAAGGATATGTGACTGGCGGTGCGTTTAAGTGGAAGTTGGTGTTAAGATTTGTTGTGGGCGGTTGATGACGGAAGCAAATTGTATGGATTGGGAGATTCTCCTGGTTAGGACTCGTGAGGTTATGTACGGTGAGGAGAAGACGTTCCATGACGAGCACGGGGTGAAAGAGCATCGTGAAGACAGGGGAAACGCTTTATCGACGAAGTCACAATGTTCAGAGGATAGTGTTCACTGTGTTCTTTGAGAATGGAAAAAGGTTTGCGACGGGAACAAAGCCAAAAAAAAAATGCACAATGTAAAAAGCAAACCGACAACAGCACAATGGCACAAAGATGGGTGTAGTGACAATGGTCGTTCCATGCATGTGCGGGATTGTTGCACGAAACGTTCTGCGTTCCTTTCGCTTCGCTGGTGTAACAAAGCTCAGCATGGCGCTGCGGGACCGTGAATTGACTGTGAAATTCTCCATGGCTTTGTGTCGTCGAAGGTGGATCAGGTGACAATGCACAGCATGCCCATCAATTGACAATTCATCACACGAGCCTAAGGATAACATCGCTAGAGAGCGGGGCGCACGGGACCGTCTCGCAAGAACAAGCGAAAGAAGGCTTGGGTGACGCTCTAAAGATAAACGCATTGTTTTGGCGCTTTCCTGAAATTAGTGTTAACGCCCGATGTCAGCTTCTAGGCGAAGATTGTTTGTCGACTGAAGGGCGGATTAGGAAAGACAGACGTGCGGCTGAGCGAGTGTTGCGGGCGCTGCAGTATTACGCCCATGGGTCGCACTGGTGGCCTTGGCCGACGAGACAGAGATGTGATGGAGGAGGTGGTGTAGGTGGTGAAGCCAAGCCCGCCTGCCAGCATGCTGTGCATGGGAATGACGCTAAAGCCGATGCTTCGCGCGCTGCTCCGGTTTTGTGAACCTTGTCAGCGAAATCCCTCGGGCTATTTCCAAACTCGTGAAATTTGCAACTTTCCTTTTTTTGCCTCAGGTTACAACTACACGGAGTTTCTCTTCTCCTCACCAATCTTGCTGAGCCGCGCTGTCACCCGCCTATGGCTAGAAAAATGCCCTATCCGGGACCAATGCAGCCCTATGGCCCGGCACAGCACCGAGCTTATCTCAGCTGCCCATACATCGAGCCAAGAGATGTTCAATAATAATTGGCAGCCCTGTACGAGACCTCCAAGCATCATCACCATTTGCGATCTCCCAGTGTCTTAGCGCTGACATGGTTCGCCTGACGAGCCACCAACAATGCCACAATTGCTGCTGATTGAGCGTATCATATCACGAGAGGCTCTTCATTGCCTATTTTATACGATTTATGCTTGGCTACTTCACCTTCTACTGAGCTCCGCCCCAAAGTATGGGCTGAGCTAGACTGTTTTGATTCACAGCAGAACGTGGCAAGGTACAGGGATGTCCATTATTAACATTGGGTCTAGCTTGACCACAGACATTGGCGCTTGTGAACACAGATATGGCAGGAGACTCGGTGTATTCAGGGCCGCAAGGCTGTAGAGCGGGACTGAGTACAAAATGCAGCTTGGTTCGCTCATTTATGGTCGCTCATATGCAAGCACCTCGCTCGCTGTGGGTTGTATAATCGTACTCTTTTTCTTTCTGTAAAGACATTGCTCCTTTGAGTCGTCATTTCGTTTCAATATGATTTCTTTGATTGTATTATGGCTGTCCCTCGTTGCGGGCACGCTCGCAGGTTCATGTAATTTCAAACTTGAGCTCACTTGGGGGAAAGGCTCACCAGATGGGTACGAACGCGACATGATCTTCATCAATGGCCAGTATCCAGGACCTCTACTTGAGATCCAAGAAGACGACTGGGTTGAGATCGAAGTCATCAACCACCTTCCTTTCAACACAAGCATTCATTATCATGGTATGCCCTACTTCCACTCCGTCTGCTCCAACGAGAATTAACCGTCAATAGGTATCCATCAGACCAATACACCCTGGGCTGACGGTGTACCTGGCCTTACACAGCGTCCCATACAACCTGGCGCTAGCTTCAAGTATAAGTGGTATGCCGACCAGTACGGAAGCTACTTCTACCATGCTCATAGCCGTGGCCAAATCGACGATGGCTCTTACGGGCCCATGTATATCAAGCCAAAAGCTGGAGCCGAAAACCCTTTCCACCTCATCGACCCTGCAGAGGTCGATCTCCTGAAAGAGACCGAAGCTAGTGTTGCGCCCATGATCTTGAGTGACTGGCGTCACAAAACCTCCGATGCGACTTGGCAAGACCAATTGGCTTCCGGCATCGAAAGCGCCATCTGTATGGATTCTTTGCTCGTCAATGGCAAGGGTGCTGTTGATTGCTGGTCGCGCGAAGATATCAACACGTTCACAAATCCTGCCATCGTGCCACTCCTGCAGGCTAATGGCTTGCAAATGACGAACAAAGGGTAAGGACAAACAAGCTCGCGTTTTTACGATTATGGCTAATAGCAGCAGATGTTTGCCACCCAAGATGTTCCAAATTCTGCTTGGCAATAGCTCCACCATCAACCCCGATGCTTTATCTCCGAGCGTTTTCGAAGTATGCACGCCCACACAAGGATCGCGGGAGGTCGTCAAAGCACCCCAAGATAAGAAGTGGCTAGCTCTAGATATTATTTCAACGGCTGGTATCGACACATTCGCTTTCAGTATCGATGAACACCAACTGTGGGTGTATGCGGTTGATGGCCACTACATCGAACCACTCAAGGTCGACGTGCTTACTGTCGCTAACGGCGATCGTTACTCAGTCTTCATTGAGCTCAACAAGAAGTCTGGGAACTACGGGATTCGCGTCGCGTCACTTTCTCTTGCTCAGCTTATCGACACTACTGCTGTCTTTTCCTACGGTGGAGACTATGGCAACGGATATCCTCCCTACAAGAATGGCACTCAAGGGAGCGTCGTCACATCTACCCCATACACCACCCGAGCCGGCGCACCCACCGCTGGAGATGTTATCGTCTTCGATCAAGCGCAGATGGTCTCCTTCCCACCACAGTATCCCACTACCGCCCCGGAGATCGATCAAACATTCTTCATGCACACGGGGACAATCGGTAACTCCTACACCTGGGCATTGAACAGTACGCCCTTCAACCACCCCATGATCGACGACAGCAACCCGCCTTTGCTCTACCAGTTGCCAAATGCCAACAACCCTGGCGGGGACATCACTATTGTGACAAAGAACAACACGTGGGTTGATTTGATCTTCCTCGTGCCCGGTGGAAACACACCCCCTCATCCGATTCACAAGCACTCCAACCGCGGGTTCATCATCGGCTCAGGCGAAGGTCAATTCAACTGGACATCTGTCGCCGAGGCCGCACAGGCGATTCCACAAAATTTCAATTTCGTGAGCCCGCCGTACAGAGATGGATTCGTTACACCACCTTCAGAGGTAGATCCTATGTGGTTAGCTGTCAGGTATGAAGTTGTCAACCCCGGCGCCTTCATGTTGCATTGTCACATCCAGAGTCACTTGAACGGTGGTATGGCAGCGGTCATACTGGATGGCGTAGACGAGTGGCCCGAAGTACCCGACGATTGTAAGAATTAGGCGTTAAAAAATGGGGATTTGATGGGACAGTAATGTGTAATCACACCACATAGACTAGATAATGAACAATTTCTATTCGTCCACGACCTCTCGGTCATCCCACTTTCCTCGCATGATATCCCTCATAGCCTTCAAGCAGTCGTGGAGGTGTTGCGCTCTTTGGGGCGTTATCACACCGTCTGATATCCGTAACTCGGTTTTGCGCAACCGCTTGATTGTCTCGGATTTGGCTTTCGGCGCATCGAAACGCTGCTTCCCTTTCGCTGATCGGGGTTTCCGGGAAATAAGTTGCCGGAACCAACTCATTACCTTGCTACTAAGTGATAACGATACAAGACCCGTTCGCTTATCGGGCTTCGAGCGGGTCGGCATTTTAGAGGAGCTGATGTTGCCAGAAATGGAGGAGTAAGGCAGTGAAGCCAGGCTGTTCTTCCATTCCAGACAGTACAGCTGGTGATTGACTAAAGCTGTTCTTTCATAAGTGTCTTTCATTTCATGTATCGTGGCTACTATTCGTGTTTGCTCGGGCTCGTGTTGTCGTCGTGTGCTAGCACCTGCTTCACTGGCCTTTCACTAGATGCTCGCAACATCGTCCAAGCACCCTTTCTTTCCAACGATGCCCTATCAGTCTTATCGCATGCCCATCGTACGATTAACAACTGTACTTTAGACTCCCATCGTCATACATGTTGTCAAAGCAGTCACACGGTTGTCATGCTGCCAACAGAGTGTTTGAATCAAGCCGACCAAAGCGATCCCCTCAACGATAGCGCGACGACACAACTGCTGGCCCTCTCGCCCGCGGATGGGTGTCCATCATGGTGTTGCAGCCTAGACTCCGCCCACACTCTTCGGCTGCCAGCTTCCGAGAATATCCCGTCACCTCGGCCCATTTCGGGCGATTCCGGCAAGTGACGTCGGACGCCAACACCAACAATGTCGTGTGAGCAGCGTTATCGTCGTGATATCGGTCCTCATTTATAATGCCATACCCCACAGTGTGTAGCTCTTCGGCGACTTCTACCCGCAATCAAAAAATACCTACAAGATGCCAACACCGCCATTCTCCCAAGATCGCCGCGACTGGCTGAGCGAAATTTCTGGGCTTTTCTCCCAGCGGAAGAATAAATCGACTACGTCAGCGAGCACTACGAGTCTACTTCCACTTGAAACCGTCCGAACTGCTGCCAGCGTGCGATCCTCTGAAAGCTTGCGGTCTGTCTCTATAGCATCTCTACGAGATGACGTCTCCGCAAAAGGTCAAACAATGGCTTACGGGCCAGGACGGGCTCGATAAGTTGAAAACCACAGAGGTGGATTGTCCCGTACCAGGCGAGGACGAGGTGCTCGTTGAGATTCACACTGTCAGTTTGAACTACAGAGATACCGAAGGTACGTAATTCCGTCCTCACCCTACATCATCGTGGGCGTTGTAGGGCGAGGAATCAATTACTAGAGAATGAAAGAAGCTAATCACGTGCAGTGTGCATGGGTCTCTATAACCACCACAAATCTGTTGAGCAGCCTCCCGCCATTGTACCATGCAGCGATATGTGCGGTATCGTTGTCGCTGTGGGCCCAACTTCCAGCAACACTTCCGATCCATACAAGAACACAGCGTTCCGCCTCCAAACTGGCGACCGCGTGATCAGCACCTTCGCACCTAGTCACCTCACAGGCCAAATCCAAGCTAAAGATCTTGGCAACGGGCTTGGAGGCCCGGCTCCTGGCGTATTGGCACAATACCGTATCTTTCCCACCTTCGGCGTTGTAAAAGTACCCGAGTACATGAGCGACGCGGAAGCATCGTGTCTGCCGATCGCGGCAATGACGGCCTGGATGAGCTTGAACTGCATGCGCCCAAACGGTGAGATTGTAAGCAAAGGCGAGACGATCGTATGTCAGGGTACCGGAGGTGTAAGCATTTCGGCCGCCCAAATAGCAGCTGCAGCGGGCGCAGATGTCATCGTCACCTCCTCCTCGGACGAGAAGCTTCAGCGCGCAAAGTCCTTGGGCGCAAGAGAAACAATCAATTACCGCAGCAATCCAGACTGGGAGAACAGCGTGCTCAGCGCGACCAAGGACCAGGGCGCAGACATCATCATCGAAGTCGGTGGCGCTAGCACACTCCGCAGATCCTTTGACTGCGTTCGCTTTGGCGGCCTCATCGCATGCATTGGCTATCTCGGCGGCAAGCAAGACCAAGAAGCAGATAGGACGAACACGAACTTATTGTGCCTGAAGAGGAATGTGACGCTGAAGGGAATTCTCAATGGACCGAGGGATGAATTGGAGAGGATGATAGCGTTCTATGAGAGGAACAAGATTAAACCGGTCGTAGACAAAGAGTTCAGCTTCGAAGAGGCGGATCAGGCGTTGAAGTATTTGTTCAGCGCTGGGCACTTTGGCAAGGTGGTAGTTAGAGTGAAAGCATCGGGAAGGTAAAGGTAGCATTTAGACGCGGCCGCCCTGGCGGCTTGCTAACAAGCCACGTAATATCACAAGAACTTTCACGCATTGCTACAAACGAATTCACCCCGTGATGCTAGACCTTCTGCCTGCTGAGCTATACCTTCTGACTTTATAATGTACTTCTTATACGTTTCTTGCATACATTCTACCCACCAAGACGCGCGCTCTATCACACCGACAGCCCCAGCTCAACCACAGACCTCAACGATGGCTCACAATGCGATAATCAAGCAGTGTGCGGACCTGATCGCGACAGAGAAGAACTACCTGACCGACGGAGACAAAATCCATAGTCTCAAACTAGGACTTGTCGCGGTCTATCGTGCTGAATCGATATGGCGTCCAAGCGAAGATCTTACATTCATAAACGTTAGGGAGCTAATGAACCATATCAGAAGCTTTTCACTTTCTCAACAGCAAGGACTTCACTTTCTCATTGGCGCTCTCGTTAGGGGAGAGGATTGGATAAAGAATAGAGACAGTCCAATCATGTCGTCCGCCACCCCCTGGGTTTTCCTCTTCAATATTGAGCTAGAAACCTTACTAGAAGAGCTGGCAACTAGCCATACAGCGGCACACGTACTCGGTGGAGCACGGTTGAAGCGGCGCGATGTTCATACTTACAAGTGGGACCAGCAGCACAGCCGCGCAGCGCTTGCTGCGGAAGTGCAACATTGGGGCCGTCAAGTAACTGATTTGTGTGGTGATCCGGAGGTGAGGTCTCAACCCATCAACTCTATTCACACGTCGCTGATTTTGGTCAAGGACATGTTGGCCCAGACAGTCAATCTCTACTGCGCCCATCGCCTCGGCGACAGGCTCTACCCTGGTGATCGCGATGTACGTTTTGTGCTCTCGCACGGGTTTCAATTCTTGCAGATTACATCCAACATATGGAATAATCCAAGAATCGATATAGCAGGCAAGTGCGAGAGGACCATGATAGAACTCGCGACTCGCGCGGCGAGGGAAAACCTCGACCCGCTTTTTCAAGCGCTTGAAAAAGCGCTTGTTGGAGAGGTAAGCTGGCGAGAATATGAGGATAGACGGGCTAGAAATGGGGGGAGTGGGGTTTCTGATTTGGTTCTGGCACTGCAGACTAGTCCTGTTCGGTTCGCGAAAGGTTGGCGCAGTGGGAAAAAGACTGATGATATACTGAGAGAGGTCGAGGCGGATATGGAGAACAGTGAGGAGGAAAGGATGTTGTTAGAGCGCATGGCTCGTTCACTACGAATATGGCACGATAAGGTTAGAAAGTCGAACTGAGAGAACTAGAGATGTGCTAGGATAAGGCATGAAAGAGGTGAATGCGTGATAGGTACTACGCTGTTGGGATACATCTGTAAGGTCACTTATGTCTTCTGTTTTTGTAGAACAATGCAGTGAACATTTCAAGTAGTTAATTATATCCCAAGTCTTTTATAACCGGAGTTGTCCGCTAGAACTATGTTCAGTGACTTAGCCATCGATAAATTCATACACACCAAAAAAGCGCCATCTAATTCTCAAAATCCCAATACGCCTTGTCCACTTTCTCCCGCAACCCCCGTCCTCACTAACCTCGACCAGCGATTCACGGCTCTCCTCAGCCCACGGCGCTGAACAAGGCGTAGAACAATGACAAGGTATCGACTCAGTATCCGTCTTGTCCCTGCGAATCTGCAGCACCCCCGCCTTGATACTGTCCGTGTAGTCCGCCATACACTCATCGTCGAAGATGCTCTGCCAATGCTTACGCGTAGAGTCCTTCACACAGCCACTGAGACTGGAACGAATGGGTTTTGTTGAGTTCTTGACACCCTGGCGACGCTTGTCGTTCAGCTCTATCAATGCATCCCACGCGAAGACGAAAAACCAGTCTATCCACAGCTTCTGGCACGAATGATGGAGGACTTCAGGGTTTTGTCGGGTCTGGTTGGAGCTCCAGGGGCACGCTGCATCTGGGTGTTTTGGGCTAACGAAACGGAAGTCGAGGCTTCGTAGGGCCGGGAACGTCCTTAACGAGGTGATCCCGAACGGTATTCGTATTCGTCTCGAGTGCAAGGGCTGGTTTTTCCTAGCCTGGATACCGACGAAGTTGAAGTACGTTCGAGCTGACATTTCCAGTTGTATATGGCGCAGGAAAGCAGGGTGTGGCGCTTCTCGTGGAAGAAAGTAGAGCAAGTACGGCAGAGCTAGCAGTCGAGGGCCGAAGCCTCTGATGGGACTTTTACCATGTCTACCCAGGGTACAGATGCGCTTGGTTGTGTCGCGATAGGCTACCTCCGTGGCCTCTTTGTGGATCTGTTTGTTCAGCTGCAGGATGCTCATGTTTGGTCGCTGGATGTCCGGGTCTCGATAACGACCAGCGCGGGTTTTAGGCCCTGTGGAAATACCAAGCGCGAGATAGACGTTCGTGTTCCCGGTAGAGCGTTTAGTGTGGGTAATTGGGGCCATGATACACCCAATGGTATGCAAATAAACAGTTTCGCGTAGCTCGGGTGGAAGGTCCAGCAGCCTGAAAGTCTTCCCGTTGTTGTCCCACCACATTCTCTGCTCATCGTTCTGCACGTCGGGAGACTGCATCCCGTGTTCAGTGTCCCAGTCGTACGTATTATGGAACCATGTAGTCGCTGGAGTAACATAAGACAATACCTCATCTAAAAGGTCAACGACCTTCATGCTGTGAATGCTACACTTTACAGCGTACGGAACAAGAAATGCTACAGTACGTTGTAGACTACCTAGGGCCAGCGGCTGCGTGAATGTGTAATACTGCACATCGTAGCCTGCAGTCTTACGAGGGTTCACACGCTCGCGAACAAGGTTGATATGGTCGGCCTCGGCGGGAGACGCGACAAGAAGCTCATTCTGTTGCATATACCGATGGCTGTGCTGGGCGAGGAACTTGAAGCTGCGCATGCGCTCCTCTTGGATGAAGTCATGAAAAGCGTGGAGGACGACGTCTGAAGAACTGGCCATGGTGACACTATCCTCTGGTTGAGCCGGGCACCCTTCAGTGCGCTCGCTGATCTTCGTGGGGTACATTTTGAATACGGTGGATGGCGACAATAATTTTTGCAATAAATCTGCCTATGATGAAAGTGCCGCCGGTATATACACGACTACGTAGCGTCTCTGACTCAGTAGACGTCGAGGTCCGTGGTTGAGCCCTTACTCGAACCATGTGTGACGGCTGTTTGCGAGGCTAACAAGGCATCAATTTGTCGTTTTTCGTGGTCCAGAATTAGTGTATCGAGCGAGTGATTGAGAGCGTTCATACCGTCTGCTAGCAAACGAGACATCGATGCGCAAAGATAGGACGTAAGGAGTCGGCTGCGTAAATCTCTGGCAAACCAATTTTGCAACTTATCCCCGACTCCCATGCGACGCTCTTGTAGCCCAGGGTGCAGCGACATTCCTATTTCCGTCTCTTTTTCTGTACCATTTCATATCCATTCCGTAAGTATATGAGATTTGCGTTCGAACCAGCCAGCCTCGGTCAATCAGTAACTTAACTCAACGCATACCATCCCACCGTTGAAAGGAAACGCACATGAAGTCTAATATATCATATCATATACCGAGTCATAAAAAAATATTTACACAACTAACCTCGTGCCAAAAAAGCTCTAACACATGCTTACGCTAATACTAACGCTAACGCCATGCTATGCAATAAATGCTCTTTCAATGACTGCCTAATAACGCATCAAAGTCCGCTCCCACCAGGGGATAAATTGGCTCCCTTTACTTGTACACTTTCTTCTTCTTCCTACACCTCGCCCACAACCTCTTGAAAGTCTACGCGTACGACTGCGCAGAGCACGTAAACGGACTCCTCACCTCGCCGGAGTTATACTGCGTAATGATATCCTCAACACTAGCATACGTACCCGCCCCCAACACAATGATTCCAATAAGCAACACGAGCGCATTCAAAATGCTCAGAGAGATATTCTTCCACCCATCGTTCCACTTGCCCACCTTCACCAGCTGGAACCAGAACAGCGCGGGGAAGTAAAACGTGAACCCCGAGATGAACAGCGAGGAGATGAGACCTAGGAGCGCGTTGAAGAAGGGGATAGCTTCAGCGATGATCCAGCCGATAACCGTGATGACGGAAATGAGCGCGATCCAGACGCCCCAGCCGCGCGCGCCCTGAACGTAGCGGATGGGCGAGTTGGGGAACGCGCGGTCCATGATGTAGCGACCTACGACGGTGCCGTTGATGCTGCCAGAGATGAAGATAACAGGGAGCGCGATGCCGAACGCGATGCGGGACACGGTGTCGCCGGCAGACAGCAGCGCAGGGGACGAGACGTCCTGGCCGACGAAGGCGTAGATGAGGGCGCCCGTCATGGTGTAGATGAAGATCTCGATGAGGCCGAGCGCCCAGATGGACTTGACGTAGTCCTTGGGCGTGTGCATCTCCGACATGAAGGAGAACTGGCATACCGCAAACGAGTACGCGAAGATGATGTTGGTCGTCGCCAGGAACGCCTCGTAGAATGACGTGTCGGCCGGTGGCCATGCAGACCAGTTTACGGCGCTCAGACCCCCGGGTGCATTGTGTGCTTGCACGCCCGTCGCGATGATGGTGACGAGAATCGCAGTGATGATGCTAACAAAATCGATGTAGCCCAGGATCGCAAACTCGGCGAACGTCGGCGGCAGCGCGAGAACAAGCAGGATAATCATGGAGACTACGCCCCAGACGAGCGCGCAGATGCCGTAGTTATCCACGATGTTGATGAAGGCGATGGTCCCCGTCAGCGCGTGCGAGCCTACCAGCAGGATCAGGAAGAGTGCAAACATGACGCCCGTGAGTTCTTTGCCGAAGCGGCCCCAGATGAGTTGCACAGCATCTGAGTAGTGGTTGACCATGGGGTGTCGCATTTTGACCTGGCCGACGACGTAGCTCGTGTAGATTGCGACGAGGCCGAGTCCAACGCACATGATGGTGCCTGCGACCATGCCCAGCTTCGCGAACGCGCTGGGGATACTGAGGGAGCCGAGGGCGATGGCTTCGACGATCAAGCAGATGGTCAGGCGTTTCCAGCCGAGGCGCTTGAATTTCTCGGATCCCTCCTGCACTGTGGCCGTCTTGTCTAACGGCATTGCGAATTCCGGGTCGCTCTTCTTTCCTTCAGATGACATGTCTTCTAGGCGGTAGTTTGGCGGTGGAGCATTGTGTTGCCTCGGAGTATGATGGGCAGTTATCGAGTTCGAATGTGATACCTCCTGCATGTTGGATGGCTATGTTCAAGAATACTCTCTCCAGTATGTCGTCGTGAGGAGTGAGACAAGACGGAAACGATAATTTTTACGGGGCCTAGCTGGATTTTGAAGACCGGTTCCGTACGGGGGAAGCTAGTAGGTATGTAATCCCCTCGTGCCCTCGAGATAGGAAGTCGCGGTGCCGGTCACACAGGTCCTAACCTTGGGAATGCAAGCGGGCGCGATATCGACTTGCAGTGACGTACCGTGGGGAAGGCCTTAACTTGCAACGAACCGCAAACAACAAGAAGCTGGAATCACGACTTCTTAGATATTCCCAACCCAACGAGCGGCAACGCTTCCATCTTAAATGAAGAATGCCTTATCTTTCCGCAACGGTCCAGGTGTGTAATGGAATTGTCCTCAAACGCCCGACTTGCTCCCCGCGCCCTCTATCTCAGGGACCCAGTCACGCAGTACCCATTGGCCTGGGTGAGCAGCGAAAAACCGACCGAACATGCTTACCCAGGCCATCCGTGGCACGAGACGAGATCGGACTCGGGGTTAATCTCGCAGCGTTTGTGGCGGTGGGTAAGGGAGATCCACATAGCGCCATGCAGTTGACGTAAAACTTCGAAAATTTTACGTCTGCTTTGCACTGAGCGTGGTGCCATCATGGGGACGTGCTCGACCGTGACATCGTTGTATGGTCCCGAGCGTTTCTAGTTACTACCACCTTAGGTACTGCTCTACATCTCAACCGCAGCTCAGAGATAACGCAAAGTTTGCTGAGGTTGCCGCATCAGCACTTGCAACGCACAATGACGAGGTTCGACGCCCTACCGTCGTTGCTAGGGCGTGGGAGTACATAAACGGGCGCGGGTAAGGCTGGACGGGCGATGCGACTGTTTCCCGCTCCTGGCTTGGTGCGGGTGCAAGCCTTTTCGATCCGCGCCTTCCGGTAGCTCGGCGGGTGCTTGTCTAGCGCCCCCAATTACTTGAAACGGAACCGTGCATTCGGTTTTTCTGACTAACAAACCACCTGCAGTCGTCTCCGATGCTGGCCGCCCTCTAGTCTCGAAGCAGTAATCCACGACATATCATTCGCGATGGTGTTGCCTCCGTGCGCAGGTTGCGCGTGCTAATTGAATGCGCAAATCGCTCGTGTGGCCCGCTGTTGCTTATCGGGACGTAATGAAGTCTGTGGAGTGCATTGGTGGGGGATTATGCGGGCCAATTAAAGAGATGTTGTGCCATTTGAGTGAATTGTTCCAATGCGCGATGGATGTACCCCAGGCGGAACTTGGGTTTGATCCTCGAATGGAAGACAGATCCGCGGTTGGATTTCAGAAAAGACAGAAAGAATGCGGGGTAAGATCATCGTCGATGGAGTAATTATATTCGTACGTGTAGGTCCAAGTAGCTCTAAGCGTCCGGGATATCTTCGTGGCATCTAAATCGTGGTGAGGCATTTCAGTCCTCTTACACCGACCAACCTTCCTCATCACCAGAACACCCTACACCTCAGCTCTTGGCCCCCTCTACAGTCTTCAACTCTTCCAGAACATGTGGATCAGACTCGACCTCCTGTGCTCCTCTTCTCGTCCTACTTTCCCTGGTCTCCACCACATGAGCATCCTCCTTCGTTGACTTGGCAGAGAAGAGGAATTCACGATGCTCACCTAATCTAGTTCAGCTGCAGCTTTCTCGGTGGGTGATGTCAAGGTACATGTATCTTACAGTTATTATATGCAGTACCGGTCATAGGATCATCGACATCCCAATCCTCGGTCAGAAAATGTGCAAACGCGCCATGAGTCACGAGAATGATCTGCGCAGTCAGTTAGTATCTATGTTGCAGCGCCATGTATGGCTGTACTGTCTAGTAGTACACGTACCTGCGCTTCAGGACGCTGAAAGAGGAAATTCCGAAAATCAGCGGCGCGTGTCGATATGGCTTCTTTCGTGTATGCCCAGTATCCTTGCTGTTGATGGCGTCAGTAAGTCAACGTTACACATTACATTAGAGAGTGTCCGCTCCTCCCAAGTTGCACTGACTTTACTATTCCAACCCTGCGTCACAGCAGAAGCATCAACTTTACTAGCAATATCAAACTCCAACTCTCCTTGCGCGAACAACTCCGGCAAAAAGCCTTTGACATCTTCTGCAGAGTTCGCAATACCGACATCACAGCCGATATTACTAACCTCCTGCAGAACAGGTAGGAGTTCAAAAGGGACGTCCTTTCTCGACAGCGCAGGCCCAAAACTAAGCGCTGCAGTCTGGATTGTGCGCCGTAATGGAGACGCAAAGATGATATCTACTTCGTCGTGATGCGCGAATGTTGACTTGAGAGTTCGACATTGCTCTTTTCCTTTTGCGGTTAGGACCGCGTCGCGGATGTCGTAGTTGCGCTAGAAAAAAAGTGTGAGAAAGAGGTCCAGGAATGTATAAGTACATGGATAACGTACAGTCGCATTGTGCTCTCCTTGAGCATGTCTTATGAGATGGATTTTCGGAGGCATTTCTGGCTTGGTGTTGTTGTCGAGTTCGTGAGTTGAAGGTGAAGTATCTGCTTGGTGGCGGGGGGCTTTGAGTCACCAACTCGACGAAGAGTACGAGCTTTTGGGGATAGCTTGGAATCGCGCAACCTTCCGTATGTTTCTGGAGAAGTAAGGAAGTATAATTGCAAATGATGGAATTGTATCTCGAGGTATGAGCAGCGTTGCTGTTGTCTGCGTATAATGTTTGCTTGTGATGGTACATGATCGTTGAGTCCAAGAGGGAAGGTAAGCCGAGCCCTAGAGCCCGAGTCGTGTTAGCGCTAGTCCCCTTGCGGTCATGATATCAGGACAACACTGGCACTGTGCTCCTCCATGGAGTTCGGGGATTATATTCATATGTCCAGATTCCGATTTCATTGAAGTTTCAGAATTGGTAGCGTTTGGCTGATTCTGCGACTTGAAGATAAGAATTACTGGAGTAGAATGGTTGTAGGAACTATATGGCGAGCTTCTGCTCTCAATGCTGGACTGTTACAGCATTGCTATACCTTGTCTCGGTCTTGTAGTTGCGTTTCGAACCAGTAACCAACAGTTGCAACTTTCCCTTCTTTTCAGCTTTATATTTCACGGTGTCGCATGCCTTCACTTTGAACTTCTCGCAGATTGGTCGGCCATCAACCACCCATTGCGCCTTCAACATCACGCCGGGATCCCATCTTCCAAGGCTGGCTTCAATCTGGGTTCCAACAGCGATATGATCCTCGGCCTTGATGGACGGCGGGGACTGTCGCGCAACCGCTGCGCTACGTCCTCCATACTCGATGACGTCTTCCCATTTGTTTCCTCGGAACTTGGGCGCAGTCACGTCGCTGCTAAGAGGTGTTGCACCACTAGGACTATGATCCTGGATCCAGCTATACACAAGCTCCAAGTAGTCCCAGGTCTCACGGACTTGGTAGTTGCCACCGTGCGGCTTCTCTGGCAGAATAGTAATGTTCGCCCATCCAGGGCCGCCAGCAGCGTCAGTACGCTTCTGGAATTCTAGTACGCCCTCGTTTAGGAAGTAATCATCCCACGTACCGACGTATATGTAGATACGTTCGGCTAGTGTCTTGCCAAGATTGAATGAATTGTTCCAGTTGCTGACGATGTAGTTGCTTAGATCGAAGGGCTTCCAGTACTCTACTGCCTCGGGATAGATCTCACCGGTGACCTTGTCCCAGGGCTCTAGTGGGTAGTTGTTGTACCCCTGGACACCGAATATGGCATTCCAAATGTCCCATTGGTTGAAAGAGCGCGAGGCGGTGCCAAATGTAAGTTCCCAGTGATTTTCTTGCGCAACACTGGCAAGTATGACTTCAGTACCATTCACAAAGTCTCGGATAGAGGGTACGGAGCTGCCATCCGCGCGCACGTATGCATTCGCAGCGGTATACAGCTCAATATCTTGATGCCTGTGGAAGTCCAGGGAGTCTGGATAAGACGTGAAGCATACTCCAAAGAGGTCCGGTCTATAGACGAGGTTTGCTATCGATTCCCATCCTCCTGTTGAACCACCTTCCTGGATGCGAGCATATGGAGCGGGGATTGTATTGAAGATCGCTTCAAGGTAAGGGAGGAGCTCGTCATTGATGGCATCGCCATAGGGCCCGAGATTTGCGGTGTTGACTGCATATGAATCATCGTAAAAGGGCGCTTCATGACGAAAAGTGACGAGAATCAGCTTCGGCGCTGGGCGATCTGTGGTAGTATTGCCGCCTGGGATGATGCCTCTGTTCCAGGCATCTGCGAAGTCGGCATCACTAGAGTAATGTAGAGCCGCCGAACCACCTGGCCAATGCCCTTGCGAGTAGATAACGGGGTATCGGGTCGTTGTGTCGTTCGCGTTGTATCCCGCGGGCAGTAGAACGTTTGCTCCTACATACATATCGCGACCCCAGAATTCGCTAAGCTTCTCACTCCGAATCTTGACATACTTGAGGTTCTCAGTATCCTCATAGTTACCTTGATTGCATCCCCCAATCTCTGTGCCATTGAAGAGCTCCACGGGTGTGACGGTGTCGAACGTGAGATTAAGCGTTTGAGCTCCTCCAAATATATCCACGTCAATTGCTGTCGTAGTCAAGCTTCCGAATGCATCGACATTGGGTGATCCATCGCCACAAGGGAAGTGAACACTGACTGTAGACCCATCACTGCGGGTGACTGTCTCGTACTTCGTCAGGAACGCTTGCACCCGGTAAGTACTTGGCGGACTGTCGCTGAGGCTGACGTTTGGCCAACCAAATACACCAGTTTCTGTGCTGGCATTGCTTCCGCCGGAAAAGGTAACCGTGTCGCTAGGACCGAAGTTGTATACGTTCTTTCCGAAGATGCCATTAGGTGATGATGTGACGTCTGTGTCGTCGAGGGGATCGGTGCCATTGGGCGCAAGCATCAGGACGATGCGGCCATCAGTCGAGGAGTTGAGCAATCCGTTCGCGACGGTTAGCTTTACAACTAGATTATCGGGAAAGGAGCGTTCGGCAAGGTCTCGGGTGGTAGGGAAGCCATATGCACCTGCGACGATCGCCGCAAGAACAATGGTTTTAAGCATATTGCAGTCGCGAATCCCAATCCTACTCCCAATTGACCTGTCCAACCCAACGTCGGACGAGAGCTAAATATACCTCGTTACCAAGCTGTCGGTGGGAGGATAAGCCTTTAGAAGCACAATGAAGCTCTGACTCGTAATGACGGTGACGGCTTGCATGGCTTGAGCTAGAACAATGGTAACGCTTAATTAGGAAGGCGCGATGCGTTGCCAAGCAATCCTCGCGATAGCTGATAACAACTGGAAAGGGGAAGTTTCCATATTGTAAGAGATTGCGATCTCATTTACGAAGAAGAAAGGCGAGGAAATCCAAATTAGGAGCATCATGTAAGCGTGCTGGCACTGCGCATGGCGTCTTGCAGCCTTAATTGCCCCGCATGGTGAATCCTGAGTTCGGCTGATCCAAGGCTGCAAGACTACCTGTCACACCTGCTGTCCTTATATCGATAATAAGTGTGAGAGACTTCGCACAAAGCTATGTGAGAGGAAGATTTGAAATGTATGATGGGTTGAGGCAGAATTAAGGTGGAGGCCCTGCATTAGTTAAAATGCGGGGAAGCATGTACCCTGGTGCGTAGTGTGCCTGACTGCATCGCGAGTCGCACCCGAGGAAGGCTTGGAGGCTCATCATGATAGGGTTGATAGTCGTCAGAAACGTGATCCTATATGTTTGACGGCTGAGCATTGCGAATGTGGCCGACGTAATATATCGGACGGAACTGATGGCGAGGGTGGTGATGATGAAGGTAATGTTTCCTAGCAAGTCTCCATGAGCCACAGGATTTGAAGTCCGCTTCACATCTACGATGTTCTCCGCATGCTTACTCGGTCTACATCATGAACCACTCATCCCATTCAGAATCCTCTCTCGGGCCCGGATACGCGTCAGGTCGACAACGACTGGTATCCCGCGGAGTACAACCCCTCGCTACCCATTCTGCTGTCGCAAAAGTGACCCAAAAACCGCCGTTCTTATCCATATCGCCGTGAAGAATTGCGTTTGCAAGCCGTGTTCGTCGGGTGGGCATACTTGTTTCTTCGTCAACCTCATTTTCTTCAATCTCAATGACGCGCCGCGCTACTAGAGCATGTTGTTCGGCGTCCCAAAGGGCTTCGCGTGGCGGATTCCGTGCGAGAAGAGAGACCGATTCGCGCCTTGTCGTGGGGCAACGGCAGCGAATTGCAGCGAAGTACTATAGGGAGGGTCTTTGAGCAAGTCGTTGGATATGGTGAGGTGAAAAGATTTACTTACCAGTGGAGGTATTAAGGCGATCTCGAATGTGAAATGAGCAGCTGGATCTTTGGGATCACTAGATGCGGACGACGATGGAGAGGTTGTCGGAGTGCCTGGAGAAGAGCTAGGCAAATTCATGGAGTCGAGCACTATTCTGGCATGATGATTCAAAGCTTCGAAGTCGGCGATGTGTGCATCAAAAGACATCTGATAGATATCGGTAGCTCCCGCTAAGGCGATATAAGTAGCGTAATGTGATAATCTGAGTGAACTGGCCACAAGACTGTCTTGTTTCGACAGGTTTCCTCCGTTCTCCAGGACTTTCATGGCCTGCAGCCATGACTCGTGACACGTGAGGAGGTGGGCACGGTAGTGGAGATCTTCAGTGGTTATTGGAGTATATGCAATTTTCCGAGTCAACACTCCAATGAAGATTATAGTCGCGTTACGCAGCTCAAAGATCACGATTTGAGCATCTTGTACTGTCGTGAAACTTCGGCCTTGGAAAACTCGCGGCCATGGGCAAAGAATATCCACGAGCGAATTGATCGGGGCGCCAAACAACATGCCACTTGTCATTAGTCGAATGAACATCGGAACAATTTTGTGGGCATTTATCTCCGAGCCGACGACTCTTCTTTCAATCGCATCACAACATGGTGGATATGTTGTACCATCATTAGGAACCTGTTGTGGCGTTTGTTGCCACTCTGCGATGATCTTGAGCCCGTTCTGTAGGTGCGTGAAGGCGACGAGGTAGTCACCTCTCAGAAACTCGATGCAGATGAAAAGTAGACAAGTGATAAGCCCAACCTCTACAGACTGCGAGGATTGGGTCGCGCGTTCGACGAGTGATCGGACCGCCTTGTTGTAATGAACGAGGAGAGTCGTATGACTATCGACTCCTGGGATAGAGCGAGCATGCTTCAGACTGCCGGGCATCGTCTTGACAAGATAGCTTAAGGCGATTAGAGCATGTCGAACGGAAGGCTCCGAATATGCCATTTGGAGTACTGTGTGGGACCAGAACTCGCGGTCGAAATTGCTAGCCAGGGTAGGGCTAGCACAATGATGGTAGAATTCCAGGTAAATCACACTATCGCCAAGACCTGACAGGATCGGAATACTGGTTCGGACGCTACCCAGTTGACTAGGGACAAGAGCTTCAAAGCCGAAGCTGGCATCTTGAGTGTAGCCATCGCACTTGCGGCCAGTGCTCGTGCATCTATCAGGGTATTCAGGGTTAGACGAGGCTTCCATAGGTGCAAGTCAAGCATACCGTACGCAAGCAGGTCTCTTCTCATCGCACTTCACGCGCCGTATTCTAGACAACTTTGTTAGATCCAATGTGTTACACATCTAGCTTCCTCATAAGTATTCACCTACTTGCACGTTTGGCAGCCGGTTTTCACCTTTGCGCCATATTTACGAGCCCTTCTCAGGGGGGAAACCTCACTAGGAGATGTCCGGCGAAGCATCTCAGGTGAATATCATGGGCAACAAAGAGGGGAGCTCGGATGAAAACGCGCGCCATAGCTGTTCGCTGGTTATTGTCTGTGTCGTGATGGCATTTGTGGAGTGGAGTCGAGGGCGCCAGGGTCTCCACTGTAATCTGAATCAGGATAAGAGCGGTCATGTGAGTTTACGAGCCAGCCAATCAAAGCTCAAGTGGGTATGAAATTCAAGGGCGTATTTCCATTGAGGCCAAGTCGTATATATCTAGTCACATATATTTATATGCTTCCTCCAGACTGTCCAAAGAACTATCAATTCACACCCCTCCTGTCGACATAAATCATTGTTCACGTAGGACATCTAGACTCGAACCGCCTACGATCCGTTGAATCATGATAGTAAAGCTCATTCAAAACCAGCTACAGCGAGCTTTCAATGTTTGCCTCGGCGCTTGTCGAAGTGAGGTTTGCAACTTCCCGTTGAGGAAGAAGGAAGGTACCCAATTGTGGGGTAAGTCCTTCTCTTGCCGTGACAGAGAACTATCGCTTAACCTGTCTCTAGCTGCCTGTCGTCCAGATGTCAATGCACCCTTCAGGATTCTGTAAATATGTCTCTTCTCTAAGAAGTTTCGATGTTTGCAGAGAGAGAAGATCGTTGTGATCGCAGCGGTTGATCAAATCCGCGCTGGTCGGGGGCGAGGACCCGACCAGTAAGCACTGCTACACAAACAGCAAGCCCCACTTCCGCTTACTGTACATACTGCGCCGCTTCCACTTCTACAAGAACCGACCCGTCCCTCTATCACCGTTGTTTACCAAACCCAACAAAAAAAAATCCACACAAGCAGTCCTTCGCTTGCTCTCACCCCTCAAACGTCAAGATGGCGAAAGCGCACGTCCATTACTTCTACCGAGTATGGTTCACGTGGGTGGATCCCATCGTCCTGTTCTTCACGGTGATCACTTGTGTCATCGCCCCAGCAACAATCCTCGACACCGTGGTACCAGCCTCCGTAGCACCCCTCAATCCATATCACGCTTGCGTTTTCCACCAATGCGCGGCTCTCTACGGCTTCATGGGAATTATCTACAGCGTCCTTCTACGTGTTAGCCCAGACCCCAAGGTGTGGAGGGTTGTTCAAGCGGGCACTCTAGCTGTCGATATCGCGTTACTTGCGACGATGTATGGTGCTCTTCAGCAGCAGGGTCGGTCGGCGACAGTGAACTGGCGGGGTGGAGATTGGTTCAACATGCTGTTTACGGTATGGGTGGCTGTGATTCGAGTCGCATTCTTGATGGGTGTTGGAGCAGAGGGTGGATCAGGTGCGAAAAAGATCAGGTAGAAGGCGTCTTCTACTCCCCAGAGTGTCATGTGACACTGGATTGGCGGCAGTGGTCAACTGCTTTTCTGAATCGGGTTGATGAATAAGCTCACATGCGCAACCATGGGTCTTAAAGCGAGTTCATCGAACACGGCAACCGAACCAACTACAGGTTTAACTGCTCAGATGGTTTGAGTGGCTCGGCGATGTCTGCCATGCACTCGACTGCTACCTATCTTCCTGGTCGAACATCAGAAAATCAGAAAGTCTACAACTATTATGCGCACCAATCAGAACAATGTATTCCAAACCATACTATTTGCTGCATGTAGGACCTCAGTCGGAACATTCGCTTAACTACCAGGTGGTCGACAAGACTCGGACACATCGTGGCTGAGGCTGTGCACTGCGCCATCGTCCTCCAAATTCCTGCGCTTCAGCCTGATGCCAGCCCTCTGAAATGTCGACGTGCGCCGCCTCTAGCTTAGGCATACCACTCGCAATCCTTTCAAAGTCACTATTTTACATGTCAAGGCTTCTTACACCTCTTGAAAATGAACGCTGCGCCGAAGAACGCCACGATCTACAGCTGGAAAGCAGAACCATACGTGCGGGGCACCTCGAGCATCCTTACATCGTGCCTCATCACGCTGACCCTCTGCATCTGGACTGCGGTGCATCTTAACATCCCAAAATACCAAAAAGCATCCGAAGGCACATGGCGCAAGGTGTTGTGGCTAGTGACTGCGCTGCTAGCACCTGAACTGGTAGGGTGCGAGTGTCTACGCAGCTTCAGACTGCGCTGACAATAGTTGTGTAACTAGGTAGCACTCGTCGCGTTCTCCCAATGGCGTGAAGCACGGAATTTGGGCGGTCAAGCGCGACAGTTATATGGGCAAACGAGCGAGAAAGGCTGGTTCCATTCTGCGTTGTCTTTCTTTGCAAAACTTCGACGTCGACGGGCCACTAAGAAGATGATGATACTCCAGGAAGAAAGTGAAAGCCTAAAGTACGTCTATCGGCGTTCTTCAACGTGTACCACAGCAGGTGTTCACAATTCACAGAAGCACCAATACTTCCAAAAAGCTACCCACCAGGCACGCGTGGACTACAACGCACTCATTCTACGCGCTAATGGGTGGCTTTGCGTTAGATACACGCAATATCGAGCCCAACATATTCCAGAACAATCGTCGTCGAATGGTGTTATCCGCCGACGGATTCCGCTTCCTACTCGAGCACGAGCCGTTCCTTCTGCCCGACCTTTCGCGTGCCGAGATCCAAGACAAAAGCAAAGCAAGCAACCTCGCGAAAACAATCGTCTGCCTCCAAGCAATCTGGTTTTGCATCCAGTGCTTCACACGATGGGGTACCGGCTACTCGACCTCGCTCCTCGAACTCAACACGTTCGCGCACTGCGTGTGTGCCCTGATGATCTTCATATTATGGTGGAACAAGCCGCTAGATGTCGAAGAGCCCACCCTTATCAACGTGAGCAATCATCTGGAACTTGCGAGCATGATGGCGCTGTGCTCTGGCGCGAAGCAGGAGCGACAAGCAAATCCGCTCAAGCGCTCCCATGTTATCCTAAGGGAATCAAGTGGGCAAGCGCCCTTCTCAGAAAAAGAAGATAAAATCATCCTCGCACCCTTTCAAGCGTATCGAGGTTTCCAATTCGTGGGATATTGTGCGAAGCATCCACGAACCATTCTCAAGATCCACGAACGCACTATACCGGGAAAGCTGACGCTCGACCAGAATGACATGCGTCGCTGGGAATTCGCCGAAAGGGCGCTTTTGAAATACCATACCGACGCATGGAGGGGCACGATCAACAACTTCGTGGTCGACTGTAACAAAAGCATGCTGGTCGACCGTGTCGGTGACATACCCGAGATATCAACAGTCTCGCGCGGCGCAATTTTCGCGACATTCGCGTTTGCAGGCTTTCTGTATGGCGGGGTGCATCTCGCTGCGTGGAGCAACGCATTTCGTTCTGACACTGAAGCATGGCTTTGGAAGATTTCTGCCGTCATATTAGCTTCTTCCGGGCCATTGTCGATTCCTTTTATTGTTGCGGAGGCACTGTGGAATTTCAACTCTAGTAGTCATGGGAGCTTGAAGGGGATCTACGCAGGTGCGATTCTTATCCTCATCCCGATCTGTGGCATTGTGTACTGTGCTTGTCGGGTGTATCTTGTTGTGGAGAGCTTTTTGAACTTGACGCATTTAGAAGAGTCGACGTTTATGGTGCCGAGATGGTCGCAATACTTTCCGCATATCACATAGTTTGAGAGGTTGTGGGTATCGATCAAATGTTGAATTCATAATGATGACATTTCGTCTACATTGTTAGCCCCGACTCCAGGCCATCTAGATAGCGACATTCGCGCAGCTAAAAGCAGGCTTGACTGAGCCTGCATAATCTGCCATGATCGCCTCGATAGCAGCATACAAACCAGGTCCAAGCAGGAATAAACCGCATAGCAAGACGAAGAGATGGAAGACAGACTTTACAGTCCTGGGAAGACCACTGAACAGCTGACCCCTGTACGTCTGGTAGTACGCAACCGCGAAGAAGATGAAGCCAAAGAAGGAGTCGAAGGCCGCACCTAGCAGCGAGAGGAAATCACCCATGGAAGGAATAACTTCAGCGAAGATGAAGCCAACAGCCCAAATGCATGCCATGACTGCAATCCATACACCCCATCCGACGATGGTGTTGCTGTGCGCGTGCCGGCTCTTACCCATGATGCGGCCGTACACAAATTTGGCGCTGACGTTGGCGTAGATGACACCAATGACCAGCGTCGGCACAATGACGAAAGCAAAGGACGCCTTCTTGTGGACCGTGCTGGAAAGACTACCGAACGCCGGCGCAGTCGCGTACTGTCCAAGATACCTGAAGCCGATCGCAGGCGGGACGATGAAGAGGAAGGCCGAGACACCAGTAAGAACCGCAAGCGACTTGGGGAAGTCCTGCGGCTTCTCCATCTCCGAGATGAACGTCGGGAACAAGATCTGCGGAACCCAGAGGAAGGTGATGTTGAGCACGGCGTTCATGGCAGCGACCCAGGTCGTGCCTTCGAGCGGGAACGCATAGGTCTTGACGAGGCCGGCTGTGGGGTACTCGCCGTTGTAGCCGTACAAGGGGGCGTCCTCTGTTCCCGCAAATATCATGAAGAGCAGGATAGCAAGGGCCATGCATGCGGCGGAGAACATGGACATGAAGGAGACGTGGTTGAGTGTGCGCGGGAGCGACATGACGATGCCCATCAGGGTCACGATGACGGAGAAGATGACAGTGCAGAGCGAGTGGTCGGAGAGCGTGTTGAGGATCTTGGCGCCGGTCAGGATGTGGAAACCGATGAGCATGATGTTGTTGAGCAGCAGCATGATGGCCGTGAACTCATATGCGATGCGACTCTTGCCGAAGGCGTAGTAGCCGAAGTCGCAGATGTCCTTGATTTGGGGGTACTTCATGATGAATTTGTGCATGGTCATCGAGGTGATGTAGAAGAGAATGGCTGCCACGACCATGGTGATGATTCCAGGGACCCATCCGAGGACGCTGAAGCTGTGTTAGCCGTTTTCGCCAAGGGTAGGTACAGTAGTATAAAGGATCATGAACGTACGAAAGTGACCACGACTGCGCCATAATGGCCAGACATACTTGATCACCGCAAAGTAACCAGGCGGCCCTCTGCCATGTCATTGTCCGGAGCTTGATGTCATGGCCATGGTCTTCCAGCACCAAAGCGTTGATGACATAGGTAGTGCTATCGTTGTCTGAATCTTGGGCCTCGGCGTCGAAAACCTTCTCTTCTTTCTTTTCCGGAAGATAGTCGGCCATGGTGATGGGTATATTTCCCACGTGGAAAGTAAAGTAGCGATTACCAGTGCTATGGAATGATGCTTGCGAACGAGAGGACAAGAGTATCGTATATGTACCAAAGTTCACACGCGAGCCAAGCTACGGACTTTGCTTTTTGGAGTCCTATGTTGGTTTGGCATGAGCACCAACCCCATGGCGTGCTTCTAGTCGGTCTCCCCGAGCTTCTGGGCCCACGCCCCAGAACTGTCAAGTGGTATCGTTGAGGCAGAATGCAGGGCCATCTCCGATACGGGCGTTGCTTCATTGGTGTTGGCGCCATGCTTATCAGCCTGCCAAGCGAGTCTTGTTAACTCGAAGCAGACTGGGCACTGTCAGCCGCGTGATAGTGGCACGAATCAACAGTGGATTAAATACACGGCTGGGGCCGCACTTATGCACCCGGGGTAAGACCAAGCGAAAGACCAATGAGCGTATTTACATTTTCGAGATGTCGCAATCCAAGGGTCATATTGCGCGGTGGTATTGGTGGGCCAGGTTTTGAAAAACCCTTCATTCCAGGCGTGAGAATCTCACGATGCCATCGAGTCAGGTTATATTCAGAGCGAAGAGAGAAATTCGAACCAAAAAAATGTCGTGTTGGATTTGGTGTTACGGCGTGAAGCTAGGCAGTCTTCTGCTGCCCTTAGCGGCTTTCCACAAAGATAACGCTGCTTCACTATCGCCCAAAACTGCGAACGCACCCTAGCTGTGCATGAGACTCTCAGGCTGACGAGCAAATAGTAAGTTCGCTGCACCGTGCTCGTTGTAACGTTGTAGCGAAGTGTGGCTGGGTGTCGTTGCTCACGCGATCAGTACGGTGATATGAGTGTGATTAAGGCAGGATGTGCCAGACCACCGTGGAGATATGTAGCCAGTTTCAATAGGACTTGACAGTAGAAGCTCTCTGGGTTTGGCATCGGTATTTGATACGTGCTTTAATAGCTGAAAGGATGTGATAATTCGTACCTCGACAGTGTCCTGCGGGGCTTAGCGCGTCGCGGAGAACACTCCATGGACTGCGCTAAGTTAGGGCTAGCATCCAGATTACCTAGACCCTTCTAGGCACAACTTCGCCGCATGGAAATAGTATAGCTCGATCGACTACTAGGATCTGATGGCTTGAGATCTCTGTGGATTCCGCTCTTTATTTCTTCTCCAAATTCACGTACAGTCTCTGAACTCCAAAAGAAGCCCTATCGATGTGAGCCCCAGGTCACAAGGTTTTTGCTCACACAGCATACTTCGAAGGGCTTTAGTGATGCTCTAGAACCGTCCTGATCACATTCCTTATGGCTAAGCGAATCGCTAGTATTGAGGTTGTGTCTTAGTAGTCCTAGTACAAGCTGCGCAGCGTAGTCCATGAATATATGAGAAAAGAAATTACATTCGAATCCTCCTTCAGACAATGTACGCGACACTGAGATATCGTCCGAGGATGCACATAATATCTGTCCACGTCGAGAGTAGGTACCCAGTATGTGAAGTACAAACCGCAGCTCAGTAGGCTCACGAGCTAATAAGGACGCAGAGAGCCGGTGGCTATTGGCTCTTTTGCAGCGCTAGTTGAGGCTCGACTTTCACGCTAAACTCCTGAGCAGGAGGAGGTTGTATGACCCAGAAGTGAACGAAGCGCAATTATTGGACTGGACAGTTTACAAACACAGTCTGGTATGTAGATAGTGTTCAACCTGAGAAGGGATTTCATAATGGTCCTTTGTCTATCCGTGTCCCAAAGCGGTATATGTTACAAGTACTCCAAACAACTCTGACAAGCAATTACATCTAATACCGAGAGCATTATACCGTGACCCATCGTATGTACCGTCATGGCAGCCAATAAGCACCTCGAACGCCTTTTGTCCCTCCTAAAAACCCTCATGTTCCTTATGTCGCGTCCATCTGCCCCGCCAACCCCTACCCAACCAAATCGATCTCGCGCGCGTACATCAACGCTTCGTCTTCGAACCGCGTACCAACACCATATACATCTACCACCACCCTCCCCATATCGAATTGTACGCTCGACGCAGACTCCAAGGGCTCATGCAACTCATTGCTGCTGACTGAGCACACCGAGTCCGCAAGCTCAAGCTCGCTCAGCACATGTGCGCGATAATACCGTTGCCTCACCCATCGAAAGTATACAGCGAGAGCGTCGTGATGGTCAGGGATGCCGATGGCAGCAAGCGAGCTGCGGGAAGGGAGCTCGACGCCGATAGGACGGGCTAGGTAGCAGGCGGACACATGTCAGCAGAGATCGAGGAAATCAGGGTGAGGGGGAAGATGAGGTGCGTAAGTTGCAGCACGGTGGGCGTAGCGTGTGGCATGCCGCCAGTTCCGCAAAAGGGCGGAGACAGGCCGGGACGGCGCAGCGGGGCGAGTGAGACGAGACGGGTGCTAGGGCGGCTTACCTAAATGGAACATTCTCCAGGGTGGTGGCCGTGGTGGCGGATATCGTACGTGGGAGTTGGGCGTTGGGCGTCAGTTTTGGAGGGTTGGGCAAGTGTATGTTCAGATGGCGAGAGCTAGTAGCTAGCTGGTGAAAGGTAGATAGTGGGTGTTGATGGATTGAACAAGTGGCGATCGTCGTGCCATATATATATGCGCTTGGTTTGCCGTAGTGAGGTCCCTCGAAGCGGTAGTCTCTCGCGCGAGTGCGATGTTCAAGGCGTGTTGTGTGGTGATAAGCAAGGTGACCTTGCTCTGGTTCCGTTGGCGACGGGACTTGTAAGCTTGATCCAATCATGAATGTGCGCGCACACATGAGCAAGTATGAGATTGCGCATACGCGTCCGAGACGCCAGTTTATGACTGTCCAACTCATCAACCACACCCAAATCGAGGTACGAGAGCCTCAAATCCAAGGCCCAGCGTCTGTCCGCAAGTGTGCATCCCGTCATTTCATCCCTACCTATGGTACGCTAGCCGCCCTTTGGCGGCCTTTTTAGAGTGGATCTAAGCCAAACGTAGTGTGTCGTGTAACGGTCATCAGGTGGAAACAGATCACTCGGTTGCAGTCCAGGGCTGCGCTTCTAGGACGATAGCGATTCGGCCCTGGCATCAATCGCGGACGCCGAGCCCGAGACGGACGCTGCGAACCGCAGGGCCGTTTCGTTTCAAAACCTGCCCGGTATAGAGAATGCAGGTCGGGGCTCGGACACATGATCTCGAGAGCGTAATGTCAATAGTGGGGCTCCTCGCAACGACGAGACATAGACGGCTGCTCGACTGTGCAGCTCTACGGGCCTATGAAGGAGCAAACGAGTGGGCCTCGCGGCATGCACTCCGGATGCGCCACGCATAGGTCGAGCAGGCCCTTAGTCGTGATCCTGCACATCAGACAGCTTTCAGCTGCCACGGTCGGCCGCCTCCAGCTGATGCAATGCAAAGAAGAATTTTCACGCCGGCACGGCTTCCACGGTCATGGGCGCTTGGGCTTGTGCGCGCCAGCATCGCGTCGTGGGTGTTGAGGGGTAAGCACGGTCTTGGAGGCATCGTGCAGTAGCCAGGGGTTTTCGAGTAGTAACCCGACCTCAAGGCTCATACGTGCTTTTTGCTCCACTCCACCTTCGTCCTGTGTCTTCGGTTTGTTGGTGCACAATGTGGCCTGGACGCCTCCGCTATACGCGACCTAGCGCTTGAAACAACCTTGTCGCCAGACTGCCACATGCGTAGGCTTTGGTGTACATCATATTGGTCATAGCTTAGTCTTCTGTCAACTTGCAAGTGAAATCAAAACCCGCCTTGTAAGGCGCACTACTGTGAAGCCACAGCGTCTGCCGTCAACCACAATGGCAGGGATGGCGTGAGTTCTGGTGACTGCTCGGCGCATCAAGCTTAGCGGTAGAACACTTGCGGACGCATAGAAGCGTGCGTAGCCTACAGCTGGCGCCCGCGAATGGGGCTCGGAGGCAGCGTGACTCCGCATCTGGAGATTGTGCCGCCAAGTTGCCGCGTGGAGTTATGGTTACCACCCAGCACCAGGCACCGAAGATAGAATGCATCTCGTTGAGCCAAGATATCCGAGCACAGGTGCATCTGCGATTACGATATTTGGTAAAGGATGCGAGAATTGACAAACCCTGTCGCGCGGCCAGCGTTTCGCGCTTGGTGGCCGATCGAAAAAAGAGCATGATGTGCACCGCAATCCCCAAATCGCCGTTGAAACTGTTGGGGACAAGGCAAAAGTGCACGGGCATTTGCCTGCTGCTGGCGGCATTCTTCTCCTCGCGCGGCTGCACCTTGTGTCAGACGAAGTACCGTAGCGTTGACGGTCGGCTGTCAGTGTCGATTGTAGACAAAACCGTGGATGACACCGCCTGTCCCTTTGGGTGCCCAAGCGAGCCACGCTGATTCATCCAAGTCCAGCTTGACCAGTCTGGTTGCTAAGAGCAGCGTAGGCTGGCATGTGGACGCATGTACACAACCCGCTCGCTTGATTATCATAGTCATGGTTATTGGGTCTTATTGCCCAGACTTTCGACAGATCAGCTAATGCTAACCGACGGTCAGTGCAGTCAGCAGTTCGGCCAGCGCCTCTCACACGGCAGTCATCAGATATCGCTGCAACGAGCTTTGTGAGGCAGAGGAACTTCTTGGAATGCATGGTCTTTGCCGACAATTTTGGTCTAGGAACAATGTGCAGCTAATGCCCACTCTGTGAGCTCAGACATCGGTGTCGATATCCAGGCACAGAGTGCTCGGTGTCCCAATTTTGGCCGGGCCTTAGGTCGAAGGTGTAATGTGACGGAGTACGACCAATCGCACTTCAAACCGTCGTTTGCAAGGGAACAAGGCGGGCGGAGTGTCGATTGCGCCGACAGATAAAATTTTGTGAGGGCACGCTGCACGCGTATCGCGATCGAGCTGGGCGTCATGTTGCACGTCCCATGTCCACACATACATATGTACATACGCTGATCCACAATTAGACTACCGGCTACGTGGATCTGCTAACACCATTTCGTTGCACGTTCGACACGCTAGTTGGCTAATGAAGACAGTGTTTCACGGACCAGTCTGCGCATACTCGCAGTACATATCGATTTTTTCAAACCTTCGGTGGTAGCACTGACCAGGGCAAGGTAGTGCAGCGCTAGAAACGCAGGAGAACTTCCTTGAGTGGCTGTGCAAGCCAGGTTTGAACGCTGGTTGTTCTTGATGCGAGGTTTTTGCATGTATGGAGCAGCCCGCTGCGTACTGAATCGCTCATCCAAAGCCATGTATTGCGAAGCTTGTGGCCGTGCTTCGCCAGCGCAGCATAGCCGGGTGCAGATGTGTAAGTGGTGGGACTTGGCAACCGCGCATAGCCCCAATGCGGCTCTGGATGCTGACTGAGGCACCATGACAGGCAACCATCCAACATGCACATTAAATTCTGCTGGAGAATTGCGTGGTGGCGAACTGGACTGCGGGCCGCAGTTTCAAGCGATACCTTCTAGGTAGCTCAATGGTTGGGATACCGGTAGGCACGACAGTCAATTCAGTTTTGACCTGAAACATGTCCAAGGTGCTGCACGAATTGATTAAACAATGCTTTGCCATATAATCAGATTGCTCTTATGATGGTAGAAACGAGATCGAGATACGATGTACTGGTCATGAAAATATGAAAATGGGGAGGTGTCGAAGATTTTGGTCACATGAAGTCGTCAAGCTCCAGAAGAAGAGTGAAGCCGATGACGGCCTCCAGTAGACCCGCGAGCAAGGCCTCCTGCACAGCTCGCCTCACGACCATCATCGCGAGAACAGTGAAGCACGCAATTAGCACCGTGGCACCGAAGACAATCCCCTTCGTGCAGCCAATCCGTCCTTTACCAGTGTAATGCGCTCCAAGAAACGAAAGTGTGATCGTCAAAACGATCATAGCTATCAGGACAGCGAGAAGGTACACTCGAGTAGATGACAAAGATTTGCGTGACGGGAGGGTCACAGGCGTAGATAGGATCTGTCCTTCTTCGGCGAGACGAAGCTGATCTTCATCGTGCTGAGGATCTTCATCGTGGTGAGTGGCGCGTCTGCGCAGATATTTCTTCTCTAGTATCGAGTGAGCAGGTATGCAGCTAGTTACTGCCTGATGGAACAACTCACCCGAAGCACCATGTCCATGCGCAATAGCAACAACCTGGTCTTGGTCTACAACACCATCATCGGTTTCCAACGATGCATTAGGAGGACTTTGATGATGGATGATTTTGACATCAGGCTTCTTCGCCTTGGCTTGACGATAGGAGCGGTGTCGTGTCTTAGCTCTTGCAGCGCCCTTGAGCGGTTCGGCAGGCACAGAGCCCCCCGCTGCCCAACCACCCATGGCTAGGAGTGCATTACCACGAGCAGAGTTTCGCTGTGCTTCTGCTTCGGATCCTGAGCCATAGGCTACAGACAGTGACGAAGCATACGACACCCTAGCCTTGCCTTTGCCTTTAGGTGAATGGTTATAGTATGGTGTTCCAGTGGAGGTGGGTTTGGTGACGGTCGAACCTTCATGAGTACTGAATACGGCGGTGCTCGACGTTCCCAAGGAGGAAAGTGTGTCGTACGCCAGCGAGGTAACTCGATCGAGGCGAGCAATGTCATCCATCTCGAGAGCAGCGCCGTTGCGGAGCGCTATGGTGAGGGGGTCATTGTTGCGGAATATTGGGGCGGCGGTCGAGGATTCGGCTTGCCCTATCATGGGATTTTCGACGGAGGCTGCATGACACCAGCATCAGTTGTGTTAATAACCGCATGGCATTTGGCAGTTATACTCTGAGCCATAGTGATCTACCAAGGCGGCGTTCTTTGCGAGCAGAAAGAAGCCGTACGCAATTGTACATGTACGCAGATGATGAACTGCCGGTGGTGGAAGGAGAATTGAAAGTAATGGTCGCCAGGGTATGTAAACTTTGAAAGGGCGGACAGATGTAGCAAGGACCCAAATGGGTGCGTGCTATTGGAAGCAAGGTGCCGCGAGAGTAGTGTTGCCAAAGTTCTGTCGCACGCGAGAGCGGTTTGGTGGGCGCATGGTGTATTTAAAGACCATTGGTATGCTGGAGCCGACTGGCAGCCCTAAACTGCGAAGCCAATTCCCGCCATGGCCCGAAAAGCTTGACCTTATCTTCACCAATCCCGTGCGAGACGAGGAGAATGATCAGGGGTTGGAATGTACGAGATTCCATCACGGGAGCTTGTTCGTCATCCCATCAGCCACAAGCGGAGCATGGGGTCGCAGGTCTAGAATTCCGTGGTGGAAGTCGGAACCGCCGTTACATCATCAGCTGAAGCGGGCTGGGTCACAGTAAGAACGTCAAAATGGAGAAAGGAAATGGCTACAATTTGCTGTCGAAAAAGTCGACGGTAGCAAGAAAGACAAGAGAAGAAAGTAAAAAAAGAAGGGCTTCAGGGTCCAACTGCTGGACCCTAAGCGTCCCTACCATAGCTACTACCATAACTATGCACGGCTTGTGTACGAAGTCGATCGAAGGCCGTCGAAGGCCACCCGCAGCTCCGTCGATGTCACGGCTTGAACTGCGCACGTCCTTCACAGGCGCAATAGTCGTTCCTGGTTGCGATCGACCATATGGTTCGATAACACGCCAAGAGAAGGACGTGTGACAGCAGCGGTTAAGCCCCCAAGCCAGCCAGCCAGCCCACCAAGGGCGCAGCGAACGGTAGGCGGCTTTTTGGGCGCATTCGTGTGGCGTACAACCCTGGTAAGGCAATGCGTTTCGTTTTGTGTTTCGTGTCTGGCTTGAGCAAACGTGTCGTGGCCCAGACCGAGTGATTGACATTGAGGGAATTAAGGCTCAGTCCCGCGCCACGGCACGCGGTGCTTCCAGAGAATGATCGGACGTGGCATTCGGTCTTAACGGCCATAATGGCCCGCTCGTGTAGTGAAGCGTATGCAACAACATACTGTATCGATAGACTGAGAGGTGAATGACAGCGAGAGCTGGCTGCCCCCGCATCCCCAGACGATCGAAGCTGCCAAGCCACCAGACCGACACGTGATTTATGCTTCGAACTGAAGTAGGTCGGGTATAATTTTGGAAAAGAAGAAGATTCGGATATGTTGATTACATCTACTCATTTGATGATTGTTGTTGCCGTAAAGTGACCAACAGAAGGGTCGTCGTATCATGTTAATCTTCTCTTGATAGCACGTGAGATGCTGTTGAATGTATGCGGTGTGATGTGATGCACGGAACTGTATCCACATAATACTACATTGATTCTCTACATTCCGGTGAAGGAGGTTATGTTGAGTATACAGCGAAGGAATGAGATCTCAGCATGCCTCATACAACATTCAGTGAGATAGACTATCGGTGCCACGGCATCTAAAAGACTGTGCCCTTGGTCTGTTTGCCCTTCTCCTCCTCCAACTTTCTGACATTGACGTTCTTCCAGAGATAGATGGAAGCCAAGCAGAGCGGAACCAGACATGTACCAGCAATGACCATCTTGCGCTGAACATCACCGTAAGCACCGACGACCGCGTCACGCTCCGGAGTCCCATCAAGGAACGACATTTGCATCGTGATATTGCCAAAAATCGCAGCTGTATCAGCCTTGCGGTCTTCAGGGAGGCGACTGTACAGCTCCGCGGGAAGGATGTTGTTCCACATAGCGCCAGCAATGGCGGAGCCGATGGACGAACCAAAACTACCAAAGAGACCCCAAAGGGCACTGACGGCGGCGATTTCCTGGTGCGTGATAGGCACCATGACGGCAAGCTGAGCGCAGGTAGTAAAGATACCGGTACCGAGACCGACGAGAACCTGGGTCAGGGCAAGCACACCCGGGGCGGTGGATGGCACGCGGAATGGAATGAGTAGGGCGGTACCGAGCAAGACGATGGGAACACCTGTGTAGCAGGTCCATTTGAAGTTTCCAGACCAGCTGATGAATAAAGCGACGAAGGGGCTGAAGGTGGACGATGCGAGCGAGAAGGAGTTGAGAATATAACCAGCGTGAACGACAGGCTGTCTGTGTACTACTAGCAAGTACGAGTAGAAATACGCGTTCCAGATGAAGATGGAGGCAAACATGACGCCGTACAGGAGGCAAGAGCCGACAATGGTAAGATCCCTGAGGTATCGCCAGGGGAGAAATTGAACTGGTGCAAACTTGGCTTCCCAGATGACGAAGACCGGGAAAAGAAGGATACCGAGGACGATCATAGCGATGATGTAGCCAGTCTCCCAGCCGTTCGGGGCATAGGCAACGAGACTGAAAGGTAGGAGGAAGAGGCAGAAAGCCAACATGAGGAGCAAGATGCCAGTGACTACAAATGAGTTAGCTACCTCGGCAGATGGACTGTAAAAGAGATACACATACTATCAAATTGCACGAAGTAATACCAGATTGACTGCAAGGCATTGCGGTTCGACTTCTCCTTGTGAATCATACCGACATTCTTGGCCTTGCGGTACATATAGACCATAACACCCATGGCCGGCAGACAGCAGGCGACGAAGACGATGATAAATGCGCCGAAAGCCCATCGCCAACTGTGATCTGTTAAGAAAATGTTACCAATGGCAGGACCAGCAAAGGTACTCGCAATTCGAGGAGTACCATTGAGGGTGAAAATGATCATGCGGTTCTTCAGGGTGGTAATGTCGGCCGACATGACATCCGTAACGTAAAGCACACCTATATGGCCAGCCCAGTACAGAACGTGACCGGCGATGTACGTCTCCATATTCGTGCAACCTGCTTTTAGAGCCATGCCAACAACCACGACGGCGAGCATAAAGAAGAAACCTTCAACACGGCCCCAGACATCGATGACCTTTGATGTCGCCAGGGGAATGCAGCCAGCTAAAGCCGAGGACATGACATTTCCGACATTGAGGAGGCCGTGCTTGTCGAAGGACGAGGTGATGAAAGGGTTGAGTGCAGCAAAAACAGCATTCTGCAGAAACGCGACGAACTCAATCAAGTAGAGACTGGACATGACCGGTTAGTCACGACCTTTGAGCAGAAAACACGAGGTCAAAATCCACGTACAAGATAAACATGGTTATCAACGTCTTCTTGCCCCATATTTCTGTGATGGCGCGTACGCGCTGGACACCATTTTGGAAGTTCTCAGAATCGAGAGACTTCTTGTCGTCATCGCTACTCGCCTCGTGGAGGTGGTTCGGGTTCTTTTCGATGTCCATGTCCTTCGAGGGTCGAGGGAACCCGCTCACGGGTCGCACCGCATCCGTTTGTTGTGGGACTTCCATGACTTGAAGAGAGGGAAGGAACTAAGACCCGATGATCTGCCAAGTCACGGGCAGGGCATAACATTGAGGGTTGGGTCTGTAACAATCAACAGCTACATCTCCCCGCGCTTAAGTATCCAACCGCCTACTCTCCGATGACCGGACAAGGAAGGTCCAGTGAGTAACGGATTGAAAATTTTGCCCTGTTCTCCTCCCGGTGGCTTGGGATCATCTCCCAGCAGCCAGGCGAGTTGCGTGCCCAAGAGCATTAGCAGCGGCTAGATGATCAGATAAGTGCTAGAGGATCAGATAAGATCCAATCTCGCTCTTTTGTGACCTGTGTTTTCTCTTAGCCCCTGCTGCCGCGCTCCTGGACGAGACGCCAAGTGCTTAGCCCGACTTGTCAGTGGCGGCAATATATTCGCTTCCTCCAAACGAGCCTGCTCCCGAGAGCCTCGCATGGCAGGTGGAACGATCCGAGGGCCCTTCCTCGTGCTCAATGTGCTGCATGACTCCGTGCCGTCGCCTCGCTGTTCCTAGTATACCGGTCTCGTGTTCAGGCCGGCTTTGCTAACTTGTGCCGAGCAAGCGAATACCTCTTGTAACTTTTTGCTTAGACATCTAAAAGTTCACCCAAGTCGATCGCCTGACATATGGATAAAAAATTTCGAACAGAATTGCTTTTGATGGTTCGTCATAGGGATGTGTGTATATAGTAAACAGACAATGGAGTTGTGGTCAGGAGGGGAACTATTAGCGCGCAGACTGCCCCGATTTACCGCCACCTAAAACGGCTTAGTATAAGTTAGTTACCGCCGTTCCGCACGAGAAAAATGCGGGAAAGCTCGTTGCTAATCTTATCTGATTATCCATGTGGACAGCTTTTGTGACAGTATTTTCTCAGCCGTTGCCGCAAGTCCCCAACCTTGACGACACACTATAGTACTAGAGGCTCTCTAAAAGACGGATGGATTCTCTATTATACTGGAAGCATTCGTGTTTGAACCAACCTTTTGCTATCCAATCTCATTTTTTTTCCCATAAGCCGGCTCAATGTACCTTGCGAACATGAATTGCTCACACGATCGACCACCAGATTGACGACAATGTATTGTCCGTGGTCATGGCGTTCTCCACACATTCAATGCTCGGCATCTGGTAGAAAGATATCGGCGATTGTTCGCTGACAAGACTTTGCTGCGATTCCAAGCTTTCAACAATAAACTCTCTCGGGTTGGACGCACATGCCCAGACATTTCAGGCGCTCTGTGACATGCATTTGTGGAGCTGTGTCAGATTTGGATGGGGTATGCGTGTGACGCCGCGCCTCTAGCCTGTTCGGCTCCATATCTGTGCCTATTTGTTTACGAGACATGTGGGGTTCTTGCATCTGATCCCTTCGATCCCCTTTTGATGATGGTGCAGGGTGCAAAAGGGTTGTCACGTTAACGTTATTCGCAAAAGATAGGTCACGAGATCAAAAAATTTCGCGGCCTCCAACGGGTGTGCCTTCAGTGGTTTATTACTGTTGATGAAATGTAGACAGACTCTAGGCTCGAATTAGTAAGGTACTTGGGGTGGTACTGAGTATACCCAACTTGAGTTAACCTGAGACTCTTCCCCGTTACTGATGAGTTTAAGCATGTAGTATACAGTCCTAAGCAGTAAGTAATTGTGGTTCAATGCTGTTACGACGACGATATAAGGTATCAAATGAGCCTAGCTGCACCAGAGCCAAGGATAAAACTACTGCGAGAAGTCACCATTATTCTCCAAGTTTACTTTCTTACAGCTTCGCCACTCCCTTCTCATCACCACTGTTCCCCTCCAATCTAAACACCTTCTCAGGATTCAAAATCCCCCTCTCATCCAAACTCCGCTTAACCCTCCTCATAATTTCCACACCCACACTGCCCACCTCCTCTTCCAAGGCATCCCTCAACTTCAACCCCACCCCATGTTCCCCCGTAACCGTGCCCTCCAACCTCAGCGCCAGCTTCACAACCTGCATCAACACCTTCTCCACAGCCTCTCTATCCTTCTCGGGACAAATAATCGAAGAGTGCACGTTCCCATCTCCAATGTGCCCGACATTAGCGCAGAACCAGTCGTGGTTTCCCGCGGCGTTGGCAGCTTGGATGAGGGATTGCGTGCCGTTGACGAGAGCGGCCAGGTTTGAGATTGGCACCGCGCAGTCGGAATGCATGAAGAGGTCTGAAGGATGCTTTTTCATTGCGACGAGCGCGTGGCCGATGCATTTTCGCGCGCCCCAGAGGACGTCTATGCGCTGCTGGTCCGCTGTGATCTCCACGCTCAATGCTTCCTTCTGCTCGCAGAGCTGCTTCACGACGCTGATCTGGTCGTTTACTAACTGCAGACTTGGACCTGCGAATTTCAGGAATAAAGTTGGTTTCTCCGGGAAGCTTAATTTAGCAAGTTTCGATGCGTTGATGGCGTGCATTTGCGGGCCGTCGGCGAGTTCGAGGGCTTCGAGTTGGTGTCCGGCTTTCTGGAGCGCAACGACGATGTCGACGCCGCGTTGGAAGGTGGAGAAGGTCGCGATGCCAACGTGCAGGTTCTGGGGTAAGGGAGCGAGACGTAGCACGGCTTCCGTGACGAGGCCGAGTGTGCCTTCTGAGCCGATGATGAGATGTGTGAGGTCGTATCCTGCCGCTGATTTTCGAGGGCGGTTGTGTGTTTTGACGATGCTGCCGTCTGCTAGGACGCACGTGAGAGATCTGACCCATTCTTTCATTGTGCCGTAGCGGTAGGCGTTTGTGCCTGAGCAGCTCATTGCAATCTGATACCCATATGTTAGCAGAATAACGTCAACTTCAACATCCCCACTCCCGTTCTTCCTTTTGCTCTCCTCTTATTCTCAAGACTAAGAACATCCACAACCACGATCAAGCATACGGTATAAAATTATGAATAAAACGAGAAACAACTCACCATCCCCCAATTTTGGCCCCGGCGCAGGATCAACAGGAAACCACACACCCTCCCCTCAACTCCTCATTCAACTCCACCCACCCGACCCCCGGCTGCACCGTACAATCCAAATCCTCGACACCAACCCTAATCACGCTCTTCATCTCCTCGAAACTCACACAAACACCCCTTTAACACTCGTCAACGCCCCGCCGAAACTCGTACCGCCACTGAAAGAAGTCACGGCTATACGCCGGGCGTTGCATGCAGACAGGATGAGCGAGGTTTGCTGAGTGGAGGCTGGGAAGAAAATTGCGAGGGGTTGTTGGGAGGAGGGGGGGGGAGTGTGGGGTCGAGGATTTGGCGGCGCGGGTTGAGGAGTCTAGTGAGTGTTTTATGGAGTGCGAGGATAGGTGTGCTATGAGGTCTTTGATGTTGGGTTCGGAGTGGTCGTAGGTGTAGCGGTGGGAAGACATCTTTGCTTTCTACTTTCTAAGAAGAAATAATTGAATAAAGTTTAAGAACGATAAAACTAGAATGTTACTTATTGGGCTCCTTGTTGTTGGAGATATGTGACGATGTATGTTTGGTGAGCTTTCTGGCTGATGGGGATGGAGACGAATAATTGGGGTAACAATTGCCGGCACCTGGCGAGTCAGGTCGGCTAACTGAATTAGGGTCGGTAACGGAATGGTTCCGTGGCTGTTGACGGCTGAGGTGAGCGTTGATGGCCTTCGCTATCCGGGAGGTTGAGGTAGTCTACTGTTTTAGACGGTCAGATGGTAGCATCTTGGAATGGCGACTATGTTAAATGGCATATGTGATTCTGCTGAACGGGCCTTATGTCTTATACTTTGGCTGGCTTGAGTGATTAATCGAAATGTGATACAATCACGAACAGATTGTTCTCGCCTCAAAGTTTTTTTAAACGATGACTTGTTTAAATGTATAGGAAGTTCAAGCGTGTAGAGGATATTCGAGGTTGTTCGATTTCCAATTGGTGAACTCCCCTGATCGCGCCTTCCTCTCCATTCTCATGTCCGCACCACAACCTGCTATCTTGATCACATAGTACCTCCAGATCGTTCTTTCATCTCTCAATCAAAAGACCATAATGTTCCGCGTCTTTTGGCGTTTGATAGCTCACAACTCATTTCGCCTTCCCATCTTCAAGACCAGCATATCCTACCCAGCTATATAGTTACAAACATCGCATTGTCCAAAATCAACCATTGGCAGTTAATCATCCATCACACATGTTCTGCACGCATTGCGAAACCATCTACAAAGTGCACTTACTTCCCCCACTTACGACGTCGGAAATGCTCGATACATCCGTTCCGCGAAGAATGCGGTTAAAGCACTATCCGACAAGGTCAAGCTCGCGAGATCGGCAAACGTGCCGCACTTGTGGCGTTGGCGACTCCACGAACCTTCATAAGGCTTACGCCTGCCCCACGGGGCATCTCCTCGTCGGAGTTGACCGCTGCTCGCCAATTTCCCCTTCTCGCGCACATTGCGACGACTGGAGACGTCCTGACTGGAGATGTCAAAGGCCGATGGCTACGTCGCTGATAGCGGCGGTCGTGCTTCAGAAAAAGAGCTTGGGGAATTGGAGCGCGTGGTGACGGCACCGCAACTGCCGAGTGGTGAAAAAGACGAAGAGGTTGTCAGGATCGAGACGACAGCGTCCCAGCGCTTGCCGTTTTCCAAGGCGAGATGCGTAGCGCTGGTTACGACGGTTGCTGCTGCGCCGTTTCTGAGTGTGGGTTTGAAGTTACTTGTGATTGGAAGTGGTGGTTGAGGGCTAACTAACGCGTGGTGGGTAGACAATGGCTGTCCAGGCTTCGGTTATCATTCTACCGACCATTGGCGAAGCGCTGAATATACCTACAAGTCGACAGCAATGGATCGTGTCCGCGTATAATCTTACGTTCGGTTGTTTCTTGGTACATCCAATCTTTCTCCATCATTTCAAGTCACAATGACTGATGTGCGTTTAGTTACTATGGGGCCGCTTAGCAGACGTATATGGCAGACGAATGATCTTCCTCTGGGGCTCTGTTGCATTTACTATCACTTCAATTGTGCCGCCTTTCCTGTCCAACGAGATTGGCTTCAACATATTCCGAGGCCTGCAGGGTCTTGCGGCTGCGGCCATGGCGCCTACGGCTTTGGGTATTTTGGGTGTGACGTTTCCACCAGGTAGGACGAAAGACATTGCTTTTGGAGCTTTTGGTGCTGGCGCGCCTTTAGGCGGCATTTTCGGCAACATCTTTGTATGTGACCGGACATTCGGTAAAGCTGCGATGACTGACCGTATGTAGGGTGGTGTTGTTGGCGAGTATCTGAGCTGGAAGTGGGTGTTCTGGATCTTTGGAATCGTCTCTGGCATTTCCACTGTCGCCAGTTACCTTGTCATTCCTCTGCCGCCACCTCAACCCGAGCCTGTCATGCGTAACACCGTTGACTGGATAGGCGGTACCTTGATTACTGTCGGTCTCATCATTCTCCTGTTCGCACTCTCGGAGGGTAACGTGGTAGGCTGGAGCACTCCCTGGGTCCCAGTCCTCATCGTTGTTTCCGTTCTTCTCGTCCTCGGATTTGGCTTCTGGCAACACTATCTCGAGACGAAGACACAAAAGCGGCCCCTGATGAAGATGTCCATCTTCAAGAACGGAAAGTTCACAGCCGCTAACGTGCTTATGGCACTGTTTTTCTCCTCGTTCAACAACTACCTCATCTTCGCTACTTACTGGTTCCAAGACTACCAGGGCCTTTCAGTCATCCAAACGACCTTGCGCTTCATTCCTACTGGCGTGACTGGTGTTCTTGTCGCTACCATCACCGGCCAGGTTCTCTCGCGGGTCCCTGGTGATGTCATTCTCATGTTTAGTACAATTTGCGTCAGCATCTCTTCGCTCTTGTTCGCCATTCCCATCCCAGTGCACACGATATACTGGGCGTATGGCTTCCCTGCCATGGTGTTGTCAGTCTGCGGTGCAGACACAATCTTTCCGGTGCTCACGCTGTTTGTTGCCAAAACGCTGCCGCCTGAAGACGCGTCCCTAGGCGGTGCACTCATTACAGCTGTCGGCCAAATCGGCCGAGCAATCGGTCTTGCAATCGCAACAGCAGTCCAAACCGCTATTATGGCCCGCGAGAAAGGGGTTAGTGTTGACAAGATTGGTAGCGAGGGTCACGGTCTCCAACCCTGGGACGACGCGCTCAAGGTGGGTATCAGGGGCACGGCATGGTTCAACTTTGGCATGAGTATCGCCTCGACGGCTGTCGTAGTGTTGTTCATCAGAGGTATAGGCATCATTGGAGGGCACGGGAAGAAGCGGTGATACCCAGTCAGTTGCCCCTTAATAAGCAATTCCTCGCCGTCGACTGTACCTAAACGACGAAGAAAACACTCCTTCCATTCAACATTCCAATACAACCTCATCCCAAGACATCAAAATGGCTCCATCCAGCGTAAACGCATTCTACTACTACTCTTCACCGTCATAGACCCCATCCTCTTCTCTTATGACCATCTGCCCTCTACACTATCGAGCCCTAAAAAAAACCTCAAAAAGAATTAACCTACCTAGATACTTATTTAGTATCTAGTACCCAGCTATTCTTTTTTTTTTTTTTTTTTTTTTTTTCTTACTTAAGAATTGACCTACCTAGATATTGCAGCACCTAGTACCCAGTCATTCCTTTTTTTCTTTTTGGGCTATCGAACCGGCCAGGTATCGAACGGGCGGGTACTCCGGAGACACCAGGTGTTTCAAAGTCTTCTCAGTGAGAAGACGAGGTTTTGTCACCTCTGCCATCGCGTTTCCCGTCTGGCCCCGTTGATGAACTAGTCGGTAGTTGAAAATTATATATACTCGATATCGTTGTGTTGGCGGTGGTGGTGGTGGGCGGCTGAAGGCAGCCAGGCAACCATTGCCCGTTTGCTGTCGCGTCTAGTGGGTGCGCTTTTGCGCCCTTTCACTCAATCGCTCGCCTCCTAGCGGTCTACCTAAACTTTTTGATCCCCTCGCCATCCTAGACCCGGCCTTCCCACGCACATTACATCCATCCCTGCTAAACTGGTCTCCCTCGCACATCATTCCTCCATCATCAAGCCGGCGGCGCCTTCACCATGTTCGCTTTCCTGATGATCTATCTACATGCTGTGCTATACGGAGGACGTAGATGAAAGGGGGATGAATGCATGCCATGCGGAGGAAGCACCTCAGGAGCTGCGAAATGATGTTGAAATCACGGAAAGAGGGTTCAGCACGAAGTGCAGATAGCTCGGGCGGGAACTTCCCATCAATAAACTCTCGTGAGATTGCTTCTGAGGCCCCGCTGCGATGCCCATTATTATAGTTACATCATCTTCCAGCATACGAGAATATGAAATAAAACAGCCATGTCCAATCAAACTGACATGGACATTTGCTACATTGAACATGAGAAAGTAGAGCATCAAATTCCATACCACCCAAACGCCGTCAACTCTTGCAGCTGAGCCACTCCAACCTACTAGCTAGGGCTCCAAAGCCCAATAGTCTTCTTGTCACCCGAATCCCCCAAGATCTTAAGCTGCCCAGCACCAATAGACCATGCAGCGTCAACCCGCGTTCACCAACCGCTCTCTTAACAGCCGGATGCGTCTTCAGAACCTCAATTGACTGCTGGACATTGAGCTCCGCGACCCTCGCAGCGCGTCCATCGTCATCAGGCAGCATCTCCAGCTCCGTCTTATGCTTTCGGCGCAGTCTATTAATCACCCATATACTTAGCTGACTGACTTACTTCATCCCTCAACTCACTCACAAGAAAATAGTTTGGAGAATAGGATTTGGAAGAAAGAACGAGAGAACCACTTACTCCCTCACAGGATGCAGCCACGTATTCAGCGTAACCCCCAAATCGGCATCCCCAAGTGCCGCATTCGCGCCCCCACACTTCGTATGTCCACAAACCACCACCTTCCTCACCTTCAGGAACGTAACCGCATACTCGACCACGCTCGCCGCATTGATATCATCCGCATGCACCGTGTTTGCGATGTTTCTATGCACGAAGATGTCGCCGGGCTTGCAGTGGCAGACGGTCGTCTCGGGTATGCGGCTGTCGGCGCAGCCTATCCAGAGGATCTCCGGGGATTGGCCTTTGGCGAGGTCGGTGAAGGCGTTGGGGTTGCGCGAGGAGGTGCGGGCGGCGTAGACGCGGTTGCCGGCGAGTAGATGGTCGATGGGATCTATGGAGAGATGAGAAAAAGATCAGGTGAGGTTTGCATGGGAGGGATGGGGGAGGGCTCTAGGGTGCGTCTCGGAGTGGTACGATTACTGAAATGGTACGATTTTCGAGGGGCTGAGGGGAAATATAAAGTCTGAGTCCGCCCCAGGTGTTGGGATGGGTTTAGGATGCTTCTTTGATATTACATGCGCATCTAAATCTTGCAAATGTGCTTTTGTGGTCGTTCGTCTTGTAAAAGGGTGAGAATCACGTACCTAGGTGAGTAGTAGGCATTTTGACACTAGCAAATACGGTCACACTTCCGTGTCCAGCAACAATAATCGGATTTTCGTTTACTCAGGACTTCACGAACAATAAAGAGCTGGAGAAGGAAGAATGGGAAAGACGGGGGAGACGTTGACGCCCTCGCGATTTCTGCTGCTGCAAGCCTCTTATCCGGCTGACACCTGGGTGCGACCGACCCAGGCGAGAAGGTCCATCAAGCGTTTTGACGGCAGGATGTGCGCAAAGGCTCAGTTCAGAACCTGCGACACGTTCATTTCCGTTGCGACCTCCGGGCGTTCAGCAGTGGTTGCAGTGTACTGCCCAGGCTGACCTAGCCGTGCATTCGGGGCGTTGTGAACAAAGACCGAGAAAGTCGGGTAGTTTGTACATCACCGGATTGAGGGAATGCTAGAAGGAGCATACTGAGACAACCCGTCTTTCATTGACTTCTCATAAAACACGCTCGTCAACAAATCCAAATACACCATCGTTCATACTGAGAGCTAGGATAAATAGCGATATACCGATTGGGAGAGGCTTGCAGCTACACCCCCTTCCACGGGACGAATTCTCAGCACTGTGAAGCGTTATACAACCAGCCATGGTTGCGCTCAGCACCATCACTCTTTCCTAAACCCCCAAGACCATTTCCAGCTGCACATGCTCCTTAATATTCATATCTCGGCATCCCCTCCTGTAGGTGTACTTCGTATACGCCCAGCCTGTATTCACCGGCTCTTCGCGTCTCGAGTTGCGTCCCGTTCCGAAGGTGCAGCAGATGCATGAACTCGGGCAGGGGCTGGCTGGTCGGAACCGAGCGAGAATTGTCAGCCGTCGTGGCACACAACTGTTGCGGCTGCTGATAGCTTTTTGCTGTGGGCGTTTGTGGATTAGGTTATCGCTGCATGTATCGTGGCATGTACGAGAAAATTAAGTCCCGAAGGGGGGAGGATGGTTGTCTAGAATGTCTTTGTGCGATTTCTACGTACCAAGACAGGGACGAAGCGGGGGGAGTGAACCTGATCGAAATGTAGAAACGCTTGACCACAACTCAGCCGAGCATAGGCTACGCGGGATCGATTTGATATGTTGTGCCACACTACACGTTTTGTATGCGTGAATCGTATCTGGAGGTCCGTTCTACCTTCATTTGACGTGTGAAGACTCGCGAGAAGAAGCCAACGTTCACATACCCATCAAGTTGCAGCTTTCTTCACGAACACTAGGTCTCTATGTCGAAAGAAAATCTATTGAAAGCACTCGCTCGCCTCATAGCCCTATGACGCCCTAATCGAGCCTATGAGACCAGCTTACATCTACATAAGTAAATTGTGTTCCCGAAGGCTGTCGGCGTCGTACAATATAAGGTAGATAAGTTTCATTCCGTCATCAGTCATGCCGCCGCCCACCCTAGAGGCGCGAAGAGAAGAGAAAATAAAAAACTCCAAGCAACAGTAGCTACATCGAGATATTGCTCAAGTTGCTAGCCCGATGAGGATATTTGATACAACCAAAACATATTCTCGTAATGTGTAAATCCGCCGATTCCGCCACTAAGTATTGATGTCGTCTGTTGTGTTCTGCTGGTCGATCCCTTTCGCCAGTTGCACAGCCGACAGCTTTGCTGTAAAAGTAGAAAATGAACCATATATGCCGTCTCGCCAAAACGCCGTGCCTATGCCATGCTGCACCCCTGTTCCCAAATGCAACATATACGAGCATTACCGTTGACAGAAAAGCTCGATCTCGCCAAGACCACCACCTGGATTGAGATCTCGTTGCTGTTCTTTCCAGTTCTCGAATGCTTCCTGAACGTCGTCGTCGCACTGTATACTGACGTAGGTGCCCTCGCTGTCTAGGTACTTAAGCTTCACTTGGCCGGACCCTAGTGACACCGAAGTTGAGCGCTGCAATTTTGCGTCAATTCGATCCTTCAAAGACTGGAAGCTGATGTTGGTGCTGACAACCAAAACCATTGAGCTTCCTGCCGACGGACAATGCACTTTGACTTTCAGTTGAGTTGGAATGCTCGACTCTTGGGACAGTGGCGGCGACATGTTCCGTGATTCCATTGAAGCTGGAGTCAATGTGCCCTGACTGCGCTCGAATGACGATGCAGGTGTCATGGTACGCTGCATAGGTGGAGGTGGATAATTTGGATCACGACGGGCCGTACCCCCATGATATTCGTTATTTGCGTTCGCTAATTCCAGGGCCGTGCGTTGCTGAATGAGACGATCTCGTTGGATTGCCGGCGACTGAGTTGCGGCTCGTGGTGGTGGTATGGTGTTGGGTGAGTTGCTATTGCTGCGATTAACGATCGCCGCGTTGTAAGCGTAGTGTGTTGGAAAAGGTGGCACGTCGGGTACGGGCGGCTGCTGTGTGTTCGGTGCCCTCCGTCCTGGGAGGTTAGAGTTTATGTCGGGGCTACTAGCCGCCCTCAGTCGACCCTGAGTTGATAGATTGGCATTTGGTGGCAAGGACGGGCGCTGCATGGCACGTCCTCCTTGTGGATATTGACCGGACTCGCCGCGAGAGAGATGGCTACGAGTTTGGGCAGGGGCAGTATATCGATTGTTTTCCTCGTGTGAATAGTTGTTTGGTGGTGCCTGTCGAGGAAACGGGAATGTGCCGTTGGATGATGAGCTGGTCCGCGCGTTGGAGTATGTCGACATGGGAGTTTCGGCAACCGGAGAAAAGTAGGATTCTTGGTTAGCCGCATTTTGTATTTGCTGGGTACGCAAGGTCAGTGGTGGCTGGCCATTGTAGCCCATGGGAAAACGTGGAGGCGGTACCCTTGGATCTCCATCACCCATAGGAGGGCCGCTTTCACCAGTCGTTGATCGAGAGCGTAGAGAAGCGCTGGGACTATTCTGTCTGTGTCCGTAGCTGTCCCTCGGATAGCCTGGTACGACGACATCAACGTCATCCTCGCCATCTTCATCATCCTCTTCCTGGTAAGGGTTTTCGAGGACTTTATCACGCATGTACGCAAACTGCGTGTCCGAGGGCTTGGAAGCTGTGGTACTGGCGCTAGAGCGCGCATGATCTTTCCAAACGCGTCTTTGAGTGTCCACCTGAGTAGCCCACTTCTTCATTGTCTCTTCGGAAGTGAATCGTATGATGAAGTTTTCAATGCCGGGGTCGCCTTTCCAGAAAATTTGGCATGTATATGAGCCTATAGTGTGATTAGCTCGTATCCAGGAGCAACGTAGAAAGGGCCATACCTGGCTTCTGTAAGGAGATTGTCTCTGTAACATTTTGCATGAATATACGGCCTTTGAGCTGTAGTTTCGGCTTTCCATCCTTGGTGACGAGTGACCTTGTGGACATTTTGTTCTTTGGTTTGTTGACGTTGATCTCCTTGCAACAGAGTAAAATCATCTCAAACAGGTAGATCTTGTACTGAACAATTCATTAGCACAGGCATCCAGGGCAAAGCTTTGAGAAAAGCATGCCAGATAGTGTGATCGGTGTAGAGACAAATTAACACTTACCTCTCTCTCCTCATTCTTCGAGGTCATGCTCTCGCCCTTCAAGACAGTGAACTGACCATAAAGGAGCAATTCTCCGAAACCTTCTATACGGTGACCCTTCCAGTCCTCCACAAGTGTCTTTAGCTCTTCCACGGCTTCGACACGCTCTTCACGAGCAATAGCATCGTTCGTGCCAGCAAGCACGGAGGAGGCCGCCTCGATACCTCTTGAGATATCTTCTCGCCTCCCCTCGTCCAGGTCACCCTTATCTCGTAGTTGCTGTTATGTGTTAGAAGAAGAACCTGCGTGACGAATCGGAGGTTCATACCTGAAGTAATAGCGGATACTTGGTCAACCGCTGGAAGGGCTTCAATAAGAAAGAGGTCAGAAGCGTTGGTGATTCGACCATCTGTCGCATTTCTGGAGAACCACCAGTGTCCTTCAATTTGTCGAATTCCCGCATAGCAATTTGCTCGCATCTCTTCTGGTTTGCGATATATGGCTCGTAGACCTTGAAAGCGTCTTTGTACAACACGAAAAGATTTCCCCAATTTTGTTCTGTCGCATGCTGTGCATTTGTCTGCTCCACGCGAATCAGAAACCGGCGCTGAAAGTCCAGTAAGGCGTTGAGGTTCAGGAAGATGTCGTGCACTTGGTCGCCGCTAATAACGCCCTTTTCCTCCACGAGTTTCTTGAATTCCTGCAACAGCTCCAGATGCTGCACGTATGTACGCTCTGTCTTCACTAGCTCATCGATGATGTGCTCTCGCTGTGTTCGCTTCGTAGAGGTGACAGCTGCGGTCGCCATAATCTCGGCGGTCTCGGAAATCTTGCCCAGCGCTACGAGCGAGTCCAGCACGCGGTTCACGACGTTGATGACCTGCAAAAGGTTAGTGGAGCTCCAATCACAATTCCTGCAAATGCCTACCTTGACGAAACCAGTCGTATCATCGCCATATAAATCGCCGAGAATGAAGCAGCTTTCCTGGGGGATTCCTAGCTCGTTTACGCAGCTCTGGATGAACCTATATGTGGCCATCTTCTCGTTCTTCTTCAAACTCTTCTCGTCCGTCTTGGCATTAGGGATGCTCAGCAAAATGCGGGGGCCCAGAGCGTTGTACAGCTCCATCAGCGGGTAGCCCCTCCTGAAGGTCCGCCACAGCAAAGTCACCGGGTCCGCATCGTCGTCGGCCTTGTTCTCCTCCTCGGCCATCCAGCGGTCGAAGCCCTGGATGGCGCGCAGGCGCATCTGCAGCGTCAGGCATCGCTGGAAGAGCGAGGTGTCCTTGTCGGCGCGCTTGTTGAGCACATTGTCCGAGGCTTCGACGGGGCCGCCATTGACGGGCGTCGACGAGGGAAAGGGCGGCGGCTGGCCAAAGAGGGTCGACGTCGAGGTGGCCTGGGTGCTCTGGGTGTCGCGCACGCTGCTGTGCGAGTAGCTCGAGTACTGGCTCTGAAAGCTCTGGTGGGACATGAGGGCTGGGGGCCCGCCGTTGGAGGCAATCCGCGAATGGCTAGACGATGGCGAGGGAGAAGGGATGGAGGTGTGCGCTCGCGCGAGGCCAGAGTGAAACGCAATCCCGCCCTCCATGCTAGTTCTTCATCTCCTGGGACTGTAGTCTGGGAGGATAAAGGCGCTAAGACCCTGCCTAGGGTCGTGCCGGGGTGCTCTTGGGGCGGTCAGGGTGCAGGTCCGTCACCTTATGGGCTGGCGGCGGGCGTGCAGCGACAGCAATATCGGGTGGCAGGGCTGCAGAAGTGTGGTCGCGATAACGGAGGCAGGGCGTTCTCAAATGTGGGAGGTCTGTGGGCTGTCACAGTGGGCTGGCGGATGCACGATAGGGGTGTGGCCGTGGGTGTGAAACACCCAACAGCTGCGCCGTCAGGCCATGCACGTGACCTTTTAGCCGTCTCCACTGCGACGACGAACGACACACCAGTGGACACCAACTCGCAGCGCTGGAGCCCGTCGCAGCGGCACTTGGATGCGCGCTTCAAGGCATCGATGCTCGCTCTATTCAATCCTACTTCTGAACGGACACCCCTCTGCCGGCTTCAGTTCAGTGTGCACGCTCTGGCAGCTGACTCGAGGCCGTCCAGTGTACCCACGCTTTCTGCGGCATAACTACTTGCGTTTAGCAACAGGAGGCACATGCGTATCATTCGCTCTGTCACCGTATGCCGCGTGAGTGTTTCTCCTGCCGGCAGAAAGGCTGGTTCCGGTGCGATCGACAGTCTGCTTTCCCATAGCATCATGGACACAAATGGAGCATTTGCGTGTGCCGCAGCCTGAGCTGCTTCAGGGACGCCGAGCCCTCCCGTGTGCCCATTATTTGCGATACCTGTGGTCGCCTAACAAATCCTTGATGTATCAGAGGACCTGCTCTCCGCCGTCTGCATATTCCAAGCGTGTAGCTACCTGAATGCCCGATGTCGTGATAGGCGCGCGACTTCACATCACCCGCAGAATGTTGAAGTATTGGCTGTCGAGTGGGCACAGGCAGAGGCAGGTGACCAGCGGCGGTTGTAGACAGGTTGCATTTATTGGGCTGCCGACTGGCCCGCCATCGGATGGAGCTATTAACAGCTTCAGTCTGGAGATCGGGCTCTCATGAAAACCAGAGAGCGGTAAAGACATGTCGGTGTTAGTACGGAATGCTCCGTAGTCGTTCTCTTGCAGACGGGTGGCTAGATGCACGCTAGAAGGCTTCCGATCTCCCACGTGTCGCTGCAACCCTTGTTATGCGACTTGTGTACAAGATGCCATGTCCACCAGCACCGAGCCCAACCTGGAGTGAGCCCACTGCTCCGGTCGAATGCCTTCTCTCATGGTACTCATGACAGGAAGACGTGCAATCTTGTGTCTGACCGGCGTATGAATGACCTTTCACTATCTCGGGGACGCTGGGCAGCGCAGCCAATCCAAAGCACTGTGTGAGACGTTAGAACGGGCGCTCGTCTGGTGGTGTCTTAGCTGCGAGTTCGAGCCATGGTGCGGCGTGAACGGGAGTGCGGCATGCGGCTAGCGGCAGATCTTGGGTGAAAGGCGACAAGCGCACGGACTATTTTGGAGCGGAAGCGACGACCACCAGCACCCGCATCACGACCTCGAGGCTTCGATTACGAGACTGAGGGGATTCCTCGAAGCCCTACGCCCTCCTCGCAGCGCATTCCACTCACTGCGGCCTCGCCTTTGATTTCACTCTCCCCGCTCACCGCCGTCGCGTGCGTTGAGGGTCCAGAATCCCCAGGCAGCGAACTCGGCGACCACCCTGCCACCGCATGAAGGCAACGTGAACGCGATCCTCTCCTCGCGATAGAGAGCGCTGCCTCTCTACATAAACCGGTGCATACAGCTACTGCATCGCTGCTCAACCCAGGTTCTGCGCACCATCATGGCAGGCCCACTCGGAAACCCATCCCCATTGTCAGGGCCGCCTTATATGCACCCTTTCCGTCCTGCATCCTCGATGAGCGCAAATAGGTTTGACGAGGGATACTCGGAAGATACTAGAAGTCAGAATGGGAGCGATATGGTGATGAGGACCGACGGTGGACCTGGCGATGGCGACATGGACGCCATCTCTCCCTTCAGCCTGCCTGACTGGGTCATGACCTTGAGTGAGAATGAGAGGAGTGGTACGTCGAGACAGCCACATCATATAACATTTTGCATCTGCTCACGCTACAAATAGAATTCGCCTACATGATTCTGCGCTCGCTACGGACTTCGTCCATAGCAAGTATAGTCGAGAAGCTGAATCCGCTTCTACACCTCGACCCTGTTGCACACCTTCCCCCCGAAATCACCTTTCAGATCCTCTCATACCTAAATCCCGAGACGCTGCTACGTGCATCCACGCTGTCGCGAGCGTGGAGGAATCGAGTCTTGGACAGTCCGCTCTGGAAGCTCTTGTTCCGCTTGGAAGGCTGGAACTCCAACTTCCCTCAAGTGCGCGCCTACGAAGAGAGCGAGAGGCAGAAGCGCGTCGAATTCAAAGAGAAGGAGCGTAAGACGCGACCGAGGGCAGCCGAAGACATGGATTACGATAAGCCCTCCTCCAAAAAGCGCGTGCGCGAGCGCCAGCTGTTTGGGGATGGCCCGTCGTCGGAAAGCAGTACACACAACACACTTGAGACATTATCTATCGGTGGCTCGGCTGAAGGCCGTGTCTGGGGGGAACAACACGGTCCCGTTGAGGCTGATGACAATACCTTGAATAAGACAGATGACACGATGGAGGGTCTTTCTTTCCATGGCGCATCACCAGCTCTCTCACCAATGGAGACACTACAGCGAGAGTGGAAACAGAAGGCTCAGATAGCTGACATATCTACTCCCACCTCAGGAAACGCATTAGGCCCTCCTATACAACCTTCACTTCTACTTCCTGGACCAGAAGCCAAGATCAATTGGCAGTTTCTGTACAAGCAAAAGAGGAGACTCGAAGACAATTGGGATGCTGGACGCTTTTCAAACTTCCAGCTCCCACACCCCAACCATCCTGAGGAGGCTCACACGGAGTGTGTATATACGATTCAATACTCCGGGAAATACTTGGTGAGCGGAAGCCGCGATAAGACCATTCGAATCTGGAATCTGGATACTCTACGTTTGGTCCACCCACCTCTCGCTGGCCATACAGCCTCCGTCTTGTGTCTGCAGTTTGACGAACGTCCTAATCAGGACATCGTGATATCTGGCGGTAGTGACTGCAGAGTCATCCTGTGGCGCTTCTCGACTGGACGTATCATCAAAGAGATCGAAAAGGCGCATTCCGAGTCGGTCTTGAATCTCAGGTTTGACGATCGATATCTAGTCACATGCTCGAAAGACAAAACCATCAAGGTCTGGAATCGCAGGGAGGTGTGGCCAACAGACGACACGTATCCTTCGTCCACCATGAAGTCGGGTGCTCGATTTCCCTCCTACATAATCGATATGCAGGCGGAGGTCGAGAACCAGCACCTTCATTTCAAGCCACTTTTGCCGTACAGCCTTATCATGACTTTGGAAGGCCATGGCGCAGCCGTGAATGCCATCCAAATCTTGGACGGCCAGATCGTCTCTGCGTCCGGTGACAGAAGTGTAAAAGTCTGGGATGTGCGGACAGGTGCTTGCACGCGGACGTTTTCGGGTCACAGTAAAGGGATCGCTTGCGTACAATTCGATGGGCGACGCATCGTCAGTGGCAGTTCGGATGAAACTGTTCGGATATTTGATCGAGCTACGGGGGCAGAGGTAGCTTGCCTAACTGGGCACAGTAATCTTGTGCGCACTGTGCAAGCCCAATTTGGGGACCTCCCAGGAAATGAAGAGGAACTTGAAGCTGAGGCGCGAGCAGTCGACCGGAATTTCTTCGAAGCGCAGACAAAGGGTCTCGTTCCCAGTCAAAGCCTCAGTAGGGCGCAACGTCGGGCTCGCAATGCTGGTTCTCGTGATCCGAAAGCTATCTTCGCATACGGGGCAAAGCTGCCACCTGGCGGCGGAGGCAGCAAATGGGCGCGAATCGTCTCCGGCTCCTATGATGAGACAGTCATCATCTGGAAGAGAGGTGCCGACGGAGCATGGGATAAGTCGAAAATCCTCTATCAGAATGATGCTGTTCGAGCCGCAGGCGGTCGGCCCAGACGGCCGGTCGTGCAGGCTCAAGCTAATGCAAACCAAGGAAACCAGCAAAACAATCAGCAGCAACAAAATGCTCTAGGACCTGCACAACAAAACAATTTCCAGGCGTTGGCACAGCAAGCCCAGGCCCAGGCTCAAGCAGCTCAGAACCTTGCACACCAAGCCCAAGCTCTCCACGCGGCTTCACAGGGCATGAACGGTACTGCCGCGAACGCTGCACCGACGAATGCCGCAAACAACACGGCCGCTGCAACGACTGTAGCTCAGGCTACTGCCGCCGATGCAGGGCCGGCAACGGCTCCTGTCGCAGGGCAAGGAAACGCTGCTGCCAATGCTGCCGCACCGCATCACCACCACCATCATCATCACCACCCTCCTCACCCGCTCGCTGGTCCGCTGAACAACCAGGGCACCAATTCACGCGTCTTCAAATTACAATTCGATGCTCGCAGGATCATCTGCTGTAGCCAGGACCCAACGATTGTCGGGTGGGACTTTGCGAATAACGACAAAGATATTGTCCTAGCGAGTCAATTCTTTGGGGATTCGTATTAAGAGAGGAGGGAGCCTCATTTGAATCTACGGTATGCATTTTTTCACAAGCAAGTCGACATCGCACAGACACTGGAATGTCGAATGATTCCTTACTGTACAGTATATAGTTGGGGAGGCGTGGGGGCGCAATTGAGGGACTGAATTGGACTTGAGCGTTATCGAGGTACGAGGACGAGGATATGAGATATATGTGCATGATGAACTCGTTCAAGCGTACTTTGATATTCAGGTAATGCTCATATCTTGGATTGAATGTAACTGTGACTGTGACTTTCTCCATTTTCTCAAGCCGGTGGAGGTTCGCGGAAGGTCGTCGCGAGTGATCTAAGAGTAGCTGGATTCCCTTGACCTACGGTGTATACCGCACAGTTCTGCAGCTTGTTCCCCACTTGGGAACTTTAATTGAAACTTCTCCTCTTAATGAAGGCAAAAAGTTTTTTGTTACGCACATGGTAGTGAAAATATTGATGGTCTGTCACTCGGAGTTCTGCGTCGGTCGTAACGTGATAGCGTGACTCGCGCAGCGCAGCGCAATGAACAGTACCCCTGAGATTAGCGAAGGAGACACGTGGGAGATCAATATTGACGGCCTCGTCCGCACCAATGAGCTGAGAGCGGACAGCAAACAAAGCCGAATGATACCATTAACAAAGAAAGCATTTGGGTGTGTGTATGTTCACAGGCCTTTCACAACGAGGAGCAGGTAGGTACCTAGTGTACAGCGGGACGAAGATGTGGCTCAGAACGTGGTCGAGGCCGCTGCTGCAGGTACCACAGTACAACGGCCGTTTCGAAGGCTAGGGGCATAGGTATTTCTCCGAGATGGTGCGACAGGCTCCACTTGTACACCCCGACTAGACGATATGTTTGGCCGTACGGGGCCCAAGACATGTTGCTGTCAAAAACGTCTCAAAGAGAGTTACCGCTTTGTACTACTAGATTACCTAGTGTCGAATGCATGGCTTGAGTCAGGAGATGGGAGATAGGTATGGAGTCAAGGAACCGCAGGACGGAGAGCAGAGAACGAGCACAGCAGCAGCAGACTCCACGTGAAAGTCTGAGCTGGCCCTGCTTCGGATCAGGGGTGGCGGGCTGGGTTGCAGGTGTTTATTAGTGGAGAGCATGTTGCAGGCCTGGTGTAGTTGCGACAGCGGGGGGTACGAGGAGCTGTTGTGCCAGGAACACCAGAGAATCTCGCGGATAGATGCAGGCTCAGCTGTGATGCTCCAGCCTCCAAGGCGACGGCGCAGTAGCATGAGTCGAGGAAGCCGGTCTACCTGCTTCGTTTCGTGATTGTGTTTTTGGTGGTTAGTCTAGTACAGTACTGAGCGCAGCCAAAAAAGACCTAACGTTAGGTACTAGGCGAACCACCAGATCGGCGGCCAGGATAGACCTCTCACAAGCCCGTTGCTCAAGCCCGAGTGTGCACTTGGTCCCCAAACCTCCGTCTCACCCTCCGTGTCTTGTTCGCCTTCTCCTGTCCTGCCTCGAGCTTTGCCTAGGAGCCGCAACAATGGGCCATTGACGGCGCCCTTCCCCAAGAGCACACCTTCTAGGCTACCTACTAGCACAGCTCGAGCTTGTCATTCGCGCCTTAGCGTTCCCGCGTCTCTTTTTGTTCGCTCGGCATCACTTGCAGGGCCCTGGTCCTATACGGGTAGCTTCGCAGAGCAGAGCGACAGCCACGCCGGGGCGCTCGTCGACATTACTCCTTCAGGGATAGATCTTCACAATTCCCCATCTCCATAGATAATCTCGCCCGCTGCTCCCTCCGCGCCGCCATGCACCGGCACACGCTCTCTGAGACGGGCGATATGGCGTCGGCGCGCTCGAGCAGGGCTCCCAGCTTCAGCAGCGACAGGCCCTCGGTCGCCAGCTCAGTCACCTTCCAGATGCCCTCGACGGTGCGCCCGCCGCCCGCATACATCGCCGCCTCGGTCGCCTCGCAGACCGTCACCGACCACCACAATGCGCAGCTGCGCCAGGAGGATGCCGACAGCGAGGAGCTCGAGAACGCCGTCTTCTCGGAGCAGGCCCTGGCTCTGCTCAATGCCTTCCTCGACCACCTGTTGTTTGCCTTCCTCTCCTCGGCGCGCTCGCCCTCGCTCACCGCAGTCCGGCCCGCCATCCAAGATGTCCTGAAGCCACGACTCGCCCGCGAGGCCATGGAGGCTGCCGACGAGGAGCTGGAGGGCCTGCTCGCTGGGGAGGACGATGAAGAGCTCCCGGCACACCACGACAGGGCGTCAGACAAGTGGGACGTGGAGAAGGTGTGGAAGCGCACCCGCTTACGGATCATGGTCTACACGCGGCTGGGCGAGCTCGAGGACGAGGACGAGGACCGGTACGTGCAACAGGAGCGCGGCCTGAGCATGGACGAAGACGACGACGACGAGGCGGGCCTGGTGTCCTGGGCCGCCGCCATCTTCCTCACCTCGGTCGTCGAGTATGTGGCCGAGCAGACGCTGCTGGTGTCGGGCTCGGCCGCTTTTGCACGCATGGCTGCCAAGCAGAAGAAGCTCTCGAGGCAGTCCGGGGACCCATTCGAGCCCAACTTCGAGCGCCTCATCATCGAGGAGCCCGACGTGGAGAAGATAGCGCTGAACTCGGCACTTGGCCGCCTATGGAGGACATGGCGGAAGCGCGTTCGATCGCCCATCTCGCCTTTGTCTCCTGGACGGGGAGTGAGACCCGTCTCAAGCTACTCGAGCTTCCACACCCGCAAGGCGAGCCACGATACCATTAACGAATCCTTCCAGAGCGAGCGGTCTCCTATACCTGAGCACACCCCTACCGAAACCGAGATCGCAGCCAATATACCGCTCCCTCTCGGTGATAATGATGTCAATGAGATTGAGGTGCCCGGTCTGGCGCGCACATACGAGCAGGATGCAGAGAGCTCTGGCACTCAGACGCCTGTACCACGACCCCAGCGGCCGTCGAGCGTCATTATGCTTTCTTCAGCGGACACGTTCCGGAGGAGGTCCAACAAAGAGCGGCCATTGTCCATGCCTTTGCGTCCTGCACCGCTATTCTCTGTGCCTCCGCAATCTGCAGCCGAGGAAGCAGAAAGGGAGGTAGAGACCCCATTCGAGACGTCGTTAGAGCAGCCGTACCGTCAGGATGAATACTTCGAACCCGGGCAACAGCATGACGAGTCTTCACATGACAAAGTAGGCGTGAGGCGATTGCAGGACTCGCCTGAGCCGGATGCTGAGATGGTGGCCTTCGCAGCCTCAACAGGCATGGGCTTCCGGATGAGTACAGTCAATCCTAATCACAACGACGCTACCGACGGAGCAGAGAGTGATACCGAAATTCCTAGCGCTGGTGACTACGAAGGCGAGCCCAAAGTCATGCAATCGAAGAGGATGTCAATAGAAAAGACGGGTCCCAAGATAGTGCGGACTTTCTCAACGCGCAGCTCCAGCCTCAGATCAAACCAGCCCACCCCTGCAGCGACCCCGAGGGCCTCCCAGCAGCCTGAAGGAACATCGTACCTCGAGCTGTCTGACGAAGAGGCAGAAGAACATCGAGCCATTGGCATCGCGCGAACGTCAGATGTGCCCATTCGATCCACGCCTACTCCGCCCAACGACTCACCCAAGGACAAAGGCAAGGGTCCAGGACATGGAGGCTATGTCGAAGTTCACCCCCGACACAGCGCCCCTACATCGGTCCCCTATCGCAACACTCCCACGCCTGATGCGAAACCTATCATACCAGAGCGCTCTGTTGCACGGAAAGATGTGCATAACAGGTCGCCGTCGGGCAATGAGATCGCTGCTGCTAGTCCCAGCCAGTACGAGAATACCCCCAGCCCGCCTCGAAGGCAAGAAGTCCCCCCTCCGAAAATGCGTGGTGTTGCGTTACCGCCGTTGCAAGAGGTGGACAGTGCTCCGAATAAGTCGCAGGAGAGACTGAGATCCGAAAGTCTGCCTCGTCGTGGTAGTCCCACGTTGGGCAGTCCCAAGCGTAGTCCAAGCTATCCTACTCGCGATGTCCCAGCCCATGTCGCTGAACGAGGAGTGCCGCGTAGCTCCACCGACGATTCCGCTCGCTCCCAGGCCGTTCATGAAAGATCGCCTTCAGATAAGAACTCCTTGAAGCGGGGTGCCTCGTCTTCATCTTCCGCCAAGGTGTCTGGTAATTTCACTGTGACGCCCAGCGGTCGAAGTTCCGAGGCTAGCCAGCGGCCACGAAATTTGAGCGGACGTATGTCAGAGGAGGATAGGGAGCGCGAATTTGACTCGCTGGTTAAGGGTCAAGAAACTGTCAAGTTTACGCTGACACCGCAGAATATGCGGAGTCTTGATGCAAGTACCACCGTTTGCTCCTTCTCGCAAACACTAACAGAAGACAGGAGTCGCCCGTGCAAAAGAAAGTGGAGCCTGCCAGACCTACCACATCATCTGTCACTGTCTATCCTCGCGTCGAGGCCGACAAAGATACTTCTTTTGGCACCAATAACCTACCAAAGCGAACGGCTTCCAGAGGTCAAGGTCCCATGACTCCCCAACACAAGTCTTCGCCAAGCAGGAAGGTTGTCTCCCGACAGCTTGCCCGGGAACCGCGGATCGAGTCCGAGTCGATGCGCGACTTTGCCGATTTCATTCGATCTACCGGACCCTCACCTGGGCAGGAGAAGCCTGTGCAGCCTTTCGTTAATATCAGTGGGAGCGGATTGAAGAATTCCAATGCTTCCACGTCCTCACTTGGCAGGAGAGTGTCCACAAAGCAACCCACTATGCGCAACACGGAAGGACCTACAGCCAAACCACGCCAGAATATGGAGCCGCGCAGCCCAGCAGGTCTCACCAGTGGCAATGACGACCTCATAGACTTCATTCGTCAAGGTCCACCCACTGCGAACAACGGACAGCCCCGAATTCCACGCAACGTCGCACCCTTCAGGACCACCGTCGACTCAGATCAGTTTGACCACATGCTTGGTAACCACGGCAATGTTGAATCAGCATTCGGCTCGACATCCTCAACTCTAGACTCCAAGCACAGCACACAAACCGTCAACTCACGAACCGGCCTCATCCCCGCCCCCAAAGTCGTCCACCCCGCCTACTCCAACACCCCCAAAACCTAAGCGGAAGCATGGCATCCAACGAACCCGTCATCACCAAGACGCGCCGCCGCATCAAAGACCCCTACGCAATCGACTCGTCCGACGACGACCTCGACGACCTCGACGAAGACGACGAAGTCGAAGACCAGCTGACCGCCCTCCCGTACTCTTCAACATCAACAAGCCAACCACAACCACCGCTAGCACCAGTAGTGGCTCAAAAGCCCCAAAGGCAGGAGAGGCAGGAGAGCCTGATGGACTTTCTCAACGGCATGGATCCGCCCAGCACGAGCAAACCCCAGCCATTTATGCTGAGTCAGGAGACGATCGCTGCGGCAAGGGCGAGGGCTGCTGCGTCGAATTCGTCGCTGAGTTCGGCTAATACTGCTGTTCGTAATGGCAATGGTATTGGCAACGGGAATGGCAACGGTGGTGTTTCGTCGCCATATGGTGCCGTGTCCTCGACTTCCCTCGGCGGCTCTGACGGTGCTTCTGCTTCTGTTGGAGGTGCTGCGACAAGGAACTATAATAAACCACGGCTGGCTGCTAGGGCGCCTGCTATTGCTGGTAGTGACGGTGGGCGTTCCGGTGGAGGTGCTGGTGGTGGAAGTAAGACGGCGACGAGCGATCTTGCGGATTTCTTGCGCAACTCGGGGCCTCCGGAGCCGCCGGTGAGGTCGGAGAGGAAGGAAGAAGATGGAGGAGGGAAGAAGGGTAGTAGGAAGTTTTGGCGGAGTAGGAAGACGTATGGGGATTTGCCGTAAATCTTCTTCGATTTTCCCCTTTTTTTTCTAGTCAGTCACTCGATTGATTGGGTTTGACTGGATTGATTTGGACGTGGTTTCGTCACTTGGTCCACACACCCCTTTGTACTGGATATACCCCCTTCGAAAACTTGGAGAGGGAAGAGGGAGAGGTTGAGTGGATGATGGGCATGTTTTCTGTGTATATTCCCCTTTTTACTTTTTTTTTTCGTTTCCTCTTTTCATTGTGTTTATAGTGTCTTCTTCTTGTTCCTTCGATACCATGGCGGTCATACGCCTCTAGTTCGTTGTCTTTTTGCTGCGCTGGGGTTTTTCCTCGCGGATGAACGTCTTCAACTTCTTCATCTCGATTAGCCCGCCGCCCCCCTTCATACTTCCAAAGTTGCCGATTCTTTCGGGCTGTATACTTTGGACTTTTCCACATTGTAGTTGACTTTGCTCAAGAATAAATAAATACCCCCGCACCTGACCTGAGTGAGTACCTTACCGCCGTCTGTTACTACTGGGTATTATTCTTAAAGAGGAAAGGTGAAAGGGGGTGGTTGTTGTCGGCGAGTTGAGTGAGTGAGTAGCATTGTATGTAGCTTTCGACCATGTGCAATCTTTACAAAGTACATCCCATTGGTATTCGGATGGCTATCTGCCCATGGAGTATCAACACAATACCTGCTACCACAGGAAGATATAAACCAATCATTAGCTACAACGAGCGTCACTGTCACATCAGACGGTGAGGTGGGGCCTGGCTAGAGTCTCTCACTTCATCGTACTGTCCTGCTTTCTCACCTGCTTCTCTCACTTACTCTTTGGTCTTACTTGGACTCCCTTGGGGCAGATTATATATATTCTCTTCTCTTTTCTACTCTCCTCTTCTCTACTCTTGTCTTCTTTCTTTTCATACCCACACAGCACTTTCTTCTCTTCGTAACGACCCAACGGGCCTCACGAAGCAGAACTGAGTCCTTCGAGGAGACGTATCGTGTGGTCTTGATTGCGCGCTTCAATCTTAGACTAGACGGCTATCTGCATCTCTTCTACGCTAGGAGAGACCATCATCCTCGAACAAGTTCGCGTGCCGCGTCGTGTATGTTGAACTCATCTGCGATCAGGAGCTTGACTAACTGAATAGCTGAACTACAAACGAGCCACCATGACGAGGGAAAGTGATCAGATTCCTCTGTCTGAGCCAGTCCATCCTCTGGAGGAGATCAACAAGCTGCAGCCAAATGCAACGCCGCCTGCGACACCAACCTCAATACACTCCGCGGAAGCTCCCAATGCCAACATTTCCGATGCAGATATCACTCGCAACGAAGTTCAGATCATTAAAACTGAACACCAGCAACGACCCGCACAACCAAGGAAGAGGGGTGGTAAGTGAGAGCGCTTGACAATGCATTACAGCCACTAACAACACTATCAGTCACCGGGGGAAGCGTCAGCATTGCCACCTACTTCGAAGAACTGAGTCGAGACTTTGGTGATGAAGACTTCGAGAGAGACCAGCTGACTCAGTACGATCCTGCTTGCGAGAAACTCCCTCCTCTAGCCCAATATCTGCCCGAGTTCAGCGACGCAGAACGTCTTGTCACAGAGCTGGTCAGGAAAGTTCACCATTGCGTCCTCCAGGATTCCGAGCAAGATGCCGAGTCGACGTACATGTGCGAACGACTAAGCGCGGTCGAGAAACCATCATACTCCCCACCGCTGGTGATGGGTATCCTTGGCAGTTCTGGTGTGGGAAAGTCGTCACTCATGAACGCTGTCTTGGGGGTTGAGGGCTTGTGCCCAACGGTAAGATAAAACAACGTGATACCGCTTTCTCTGGGGAATTCTGAAATCTGACTGTTTCTATAGAGTCCTGCGGACGTCGGCACCCTCGTTCCAATGGAGCTCGTGCAAATGCCGACCGATCAGCCAACGAGATACGCTGCGCACATCGAGGTCTTCCCCATCGATGACTGTGTCCAAATCGTGAGATGGGCAGTCAAAGACTACTTCAACCACTTCCTCGCGCAGAGCGACGAACTTGCCAAGGACGCGGAAGATATGGACATGGGTACACCGGCCATGAGGACCCTTCTTGCACTTTTCGCGGACCAGGAGGGATTCCGGAATTCTGACGCCGCGGAAGAGTCTCTCAAAGAGCTGGAGTCACCGGACGATCCGCATGTGCTAGGCATCATGTTGGGCTGGACGCATGAGTTGCATAGGAAACTGTCTTCGTTCGTCAGCAAGGGGCCTATATTCGCGCACACTGCGCAGGATCTCATGGAGCAAGTAGAGCCGTTTGTGCAGACAGTCGATTCACCTATGGTCGAACTCGAGCCCGAAGTCTACCTCGAGTGCTGCGTCTATCCTTTTGTGAAACTGGCAAGGTATGATTGAAACGTTGAACTTGCATTTCGATACCATACTCATAAGCTACAGGATAGCATTGTCGCACCCTATCCTTGCGAAACACATCGTTATGACGGACTTACCTGGTTGGTGACCACTACATTTCACCCCTTGTCATTGCACTAACATTTGTAGGCACTACCGACACCAACGTCTATCGTGTTCGGGCGACTAAGCTATACTTGCGAAAATGCGATGTCATCCTGGTGGCACATGTTTCCACTCGAGCCGGCGACGACCCGGCCTTCAAGAAGAACATCATCGACTCTTACCGCAGGAAGAAGAACGGCGGTGTAGCGGTTATAGTGACACAGACTGACGTGAGTGACCATAGCGTTCTGCTCGCGCTATCCATAATGCTAACAGCAGCTTGTAGAAAATCGGAACCGCTAAAAACGTTCGGCAGTCGTACACGGTTGATGAACAGTTGCGGATTGAGGCCATCGATGAACATTCAAAGGGCATCAAGGCTGCTCAGAAACAACTACAGATGCAACTCAAAACTGCCGGTCGCGCAAGGGCAAAGGGGTCTGCCGACCTTCTGCAGCAGTTGCGCGATAAAGATGAGCTCTATAAGCTACACACGCAGCATGCCGAGGCCCTAAGAAAACAAATCACCGTCGCGGCTCGTAATCGCCAGGTCAAGAACGACCTTCAGACTTGGTTCCGGGCCAAGTCCAAGTCTTCGCACGAGTTACCTGTATTCTGCGTCAGCAGTGAAGGATATATGAAGCACTTGCAGCCCTATCAGGTCTTGGAGCCACCAGATTTGCCTGTGGAGCTCACGGGCATCCCTGCCCTTCGAGAATTCATGCTCACATTACCTGTGAGGACTGGTAGAGCACAGGCACTAGTCCACCACTGTACGAACATGGTCCCGGGTGTCTTGAACGCAATCGCCCTGTCCTGCACAGGATTCAAGCCGATGATGAAGCGCGACCACCTCAGTAAGGTCATCATGGATGCTCAGCTAGGCATTCCGACTCAGATCCGGCGAGCACGAGAGGCCTTTCGAGGAGGCTGCGTGACTTCTATGCTTGTCAAGATCGATCTCGTCGAGCCCACGTGGCTTGAGAAGGCCGGGCTACTGTGCGATCGCTGGGCAAAGTACCACGCTTGCGGCTACCTTTCGTTCCTCCGGCACGAGGGAACTTGGAAGACCAAGGCGTGTGGCAGCGCGGATTGGAACAAGAGCTTGCTCCGTATGGCCGCACGCGACCTTGACCCCATGTTCGACGACCTCTGCGACAAGGGCATACATGTCTTGCAGCAGGAGATGTCTCAAACGCTGTCGGAAATCATGGATGAGATGGAGCGCCAGATCAAAGCCAATATCGACATGGGCCAATTCCCAGCATTCAGGGACTTTTTCGACAATATTCGGAACCAGAAGAAGGACATTGAGATGACCATCAAGCAATCGACGAAGAAACTCTTGTCCGAGCTTCAGTAAGTCTATACTCATCTCATCGTGTAGTAAGTAGTCGTCAGCTAATAAGTCGTTCCTAGAAACCTCCACTACAACTCCCTGACGAATGCCGAGACAAACCCCTTCACGAACAAGATGAGCACCATCTACGGTCTCACCATCAAGGCCCAGTCCACCAAAGAGTTCCGCACCAAGCACCTAGCCCGCGTCAACTTGTTCAAGAACAACGTCACTGCCGAGAAGTTGGGCCCGTTCATGGCTATCAAGCACAACATTGAAAGCGAGATTGATGCTTCTCTGTATGCTGTCGAGCAGGCGCTCCTGACAAAGTGCGACGGCGTCTTCGAGAATGTCTTGCATGACTTCAATAGTGTTTGTCCGCTGCGCGAGAATGACTCTGCTGGGGCGGTGAAGAGGAGAGATGCGCTGGGTAAGGTCGTAGAGGAGGCGAAGGAAATATTGAGTGGAGAGGTTGGAGCGAGGCTGAGGGAGTGTGGCCTAGATGTGGCTTGAGGTCCACAACCTGTGCCCAACTGTCGGAATCATTGGAGGTGTATTGGAGATGGATTGGAGGTGGAGGTGGAGTGGAAGGAGGTTGGATTGAGATTCTCCAGGACTCGCTGTAAGTAATTTCGCGAAGACAATGGCGCTACTGCTTGCGAGTCTCAGACCTGGCATGGTCATGGGTTAAAATCCAGGGTTGCATACTTGAGCAAACCCAACTAGCAGCGCCCGAGTACCTCCATTGCGCAGGGCTTATTTGCGTTTGCGTCACATTCCTCATAGCGAGGTCGATATACGTCAGGTAAAGCTATAACTCGCCAATATTGGTAGTGCTTAACTGCCACATCAAATTCAAGCTTCGCAGTAAATCATCCATTGTGAAGCTATAAAAAAGGTGCTTTGCATTTCATATCTTCGTGAATAATAAAGTCGTCATAAGGCCGTGTGACCAATTAATCGTAATCTTTCTCTTTTGAATCCTCGTTATATAGGAAAATTTCGTTAACATGTGAGCAATTTTTCAAAAGGAGATGTTCCGACCCGACCGAGAAAAGAAGTGAAAAGAAACAACAAGCAATTCGCTAAAAATCTCGCTGAAACGCTTCGATACCATTGCTATGCAGCCGTCATGGAAGAGAGGAGAAGAGAACCAACGAGAGGCGTGAGAGTAGTCATGACACATCCCAAAAAGCAGGCTCGCTAATGGAGAGCAGTTACCGTCCCAGATGAGTGTTGAAAGATAAGAATCGTAAGTTGGCCGTTATGGATTGCAGGTCGGTGTCGTCAAGATGCAGGTCGTAAATCGTGGTCTTGTTGAGCTTGAGCTCTTCAGTCTTGTTGTTTGGTATGTCATTTCGTAATCTTGTCGTTACTTGACGCCCGAATATGTGCATGGTATGCATGTAGAAAGCAGAATGCCTCTATTTACACTCTGTATCCGGCATCTTGGAGACAGCAGTTGCACCTTTCGTAGGCACGAATGACGCCTCGGCCGCAGAAGCAGTTTGACGTGGATGACGTAGACGACTTGCTTGATCGTCGTCCTATGGCTTCTGCAGCGTCAAGGCCACAATCGGAGTTCCGTGGGCTAGTGCCACCGCTTGAGTTGCTGAGGCTGTCGTAGTCGTTGGAAGAGCAAGTGTTCCTCCTGCCGGCGCCAATGGGTGTAGGTAGGCCTTGAACCACTCCTCCTTGGCCGGGACGTTGACCAGGGTACATTCCGTCGTTCACTGAGAAGTTTCGGCAAATCATGTATGCTCGAGTAGCAGCGGCGTTCTTTGCGAGTTCTTCCGATTCGTAGTCGACGTCCGTAGAGTACTCTCGGTTGTTGACCCGGACTGTGGATCCATAGCCATAGCGTGTGCGGTAAGTCTGGAAGAGAGGGTCAGGCCAGTGTCGTCGCTGGCAAAGACCTAATCTATGGTTAGTGACTGGTCCATAAAGTTGAGGAGTCTAAACCCGACGAATGATGACACAGGGACTAGATACCCTCCTCGCTCCCGACCTAGTGGTACACGATGGTCTAGCTTGAACTAATCGAAACGCGGTACAACAATTCAAGGAAATTTGAGCCACTTGATGCAGGTTTGGGCTCCCTCATGGAAACTTTACGATGTATCCATACACCTGGTACTCTATGTTGGACTTCAATGGATACAAGTTGGACATACCTGTAAGATACATTACGTAGAACATGGTTGGTACTCAAGGACTGCCGTCCACGTAGAGATTCTAGAGCAGTTGGTGCAATTGACGGCGCCTTGGTGCAGAATCGTGGTTCTCAAAGAGGGTAGAGTGGTGTGGGTTCTTGCTGAACTGGCAAGCGCTCGTTGGTGGCGACGTGTAGACCGAGAGGGGGGGTGTTCGTGGCAGATGTTGTACGACAACGATTATTTAGTGGGGCGTTGACAGTTGTCAGTATACGGGATGACAGCTGTACAAAAGAGAGAAGGTAGGTGTCGAGGTATTAACAACAAGGGAGGGAGGGTGGCCTGCAGACGGTTGAATGGGAATGGGGAAGCATATGTTGCTGCTGTGGGATGGAGTAATATATTGCAGTAGGCGAGTGTAGCAGGTATCCAAGCGCGCAGATTCCGCCCACCAGTCAGGATTGAAGGGCGATTGGACATGTCGAAATGAATAATCTGCGGGTTTTGTTGCGGCTCTGTAGGAGAGACCCATACTGATGTGTTGGCGAAGGACCAGCCAACGGGCCAAGGTTCCAAACTTTTAGCTTGCAAAAGGCTCAAACCTCAAAAGGCACAGCTTTCACCGGTTAGCCTTTGCCACCAGTGCTGCCGCAGTAGCGCGGTAAACGAGCGAGTGGTTGGGGTCTATTTTCTTCCACCCGTTCGTCGAGGCTGGACGTCTCGATCGGCATCATGCATGTTGAGATGCCTGAGAGGGTCGCATAACAACGACGTACCTGTGCACCGTCTTCACAGGAATGAGCTCCTTGTCCGTACTTTGTGAATACATGGCCTCACTAGCTTGTCATGCAAGGCGAGGTGAGAGTGCATATTCGTTACGGTTACCCGCTTCAACCTGTATCGGAACCATCAACGCTCTTGGCGAGAGAATGATAGACACGAGGGGCAATTTGATGAACAGGACCAGGACCAGACCGAACGTGCAGAGGAAAAAAAATTGGGACTGCTAGTCTGCTAGTGTACCAAGCGCGGGTGTCGCGACTGGAGTGGAGTCGGACACGATATCGTGACTGCAAGAAGATGCAAAGCATAATGGCTTCAGGCGGGACAGCGTCACATCAGGAATAGCAAAACGCCATCCGGTAGCAGCCAGAAGACAATTGATTGCAGATTCGAGGGGTCGAGAAGATAATTTGGGGTTGGTGCGACCTTGGAGCATGAAGCGTCTATGCCAACACATCATACATGAAGGTGCATAAGCACCATGGGCACGGTCCCTGGGGTTTTTGGAGGAGCTATCTGCGTCTGCTTCCGGAAGAGGAAAAGGACCAACGGCTATTAGCTGTAAAAATACTTGTGACATGAATCGGCCGTTGCAACAGACAGAGCTCGCGCGACGGTTGCAACATTCGAGTCAGGAAGGAGATAGGATGCTTGGCATCTGTACGAAAGACCCGTTGACAAGGGCCAGGCGTTCCTGATGCACATAACACCTAATCCCTGGAGAGCCCGGAAGAGATGCTATCGATGCGATGAACAGCTTCCTCCCAATAACCGAACCGTCCCCGCTTTCGTCTTTGGATGACTACGGATATTGGGAGCAGTAAGGCTGGTTTGCTGAATTTCGAGGGGCTGGAGCATGTTCGCTGCAATTTTACCGTCGAGTATGCCATTAAGGCGTCACTAGCGGGCGGCGGTAGATTGCCCTTCAAGCATCGTCACCGGCCTGCGGAAGCATCGAGGAATGCGAGGGTAACGGAGCACGCAGTTAGTGGTGGACCGAGGAGTGGACTGAGCAATGCCGATAGTTCGATAGGCCAGGAACGCTCACGACCGATCGAGGTACATGAGGGACCACCTTCGACGTACATACAGTACACCGGGCTCGATGTGCCGCCGGTCCCAGTCCCAAAGTCTTGGTCACGGCGGAGCTGTCACGACGTGAGGCTAGGTATCGAGGTAGTGGCAACGGGACAGCATTGTGCTTGCGAATGGCGGAACTCATCTGAAGTAACAATCGGCGGCTAGTGAAAAAAAAGGAGCGAAGACGACAAACACAGTGATGCTCTGTGAAGCTAGGCTGTATGTTGCCGGCACGATAGTTGAGGGTAGAACGAGCAGCTCAACGCGCGGTGGTCGCACGGGGCGGGAGATCTGAGCATGACGCCACCACCCGCCCTGCGCGGAACGAGGAGAAAGTCGGTGAGCAAAGCACGCGTTGTCAAGACGGCTGCCGTTGCTGAGCCCCTCGTTCTCCGTGCGAATCTACCGCATAGGAATCTGTGCATTATCAAGTCGAAATAACACACGTCGAGATATTGCTGTAGATATGGGAGGATAGCACCTACGACATCAGCAGCACAGCGTGGTCGTTGAACAGGACGAATCGGCCGGTTTCCATTCAGCGACGGCGACTGGCCCACGACATCCAGCGTGGGCCCCTGCACCCAGGAGTAGCCTCGCGCTCTCGAGTTCAGCCTTGCCTTCTGGACGGGTAACGTCTGCTGCAGTTGCGTAGGTATTCGCCGCCGCGTGGGAGAGGCCAGGGCTCGCCTCGAAAGTCCATCTGCGTGTCGAGAACTCGAGATTGCTTCCGCGGCCCCACTTGATCATCTAGACAGTAGGAACAATTGCAATAACTCCGGAGCGCCCCTATGCAGCTCTTGTTTCAATGCCGAATGTATACCTAGTCTTCAGCAGCGTCGCAACAGCTAGCATTCGCCGGCTTCGGGAAGCGGTGACCTATGCCGGCGCAGAGCATCTCTCTCCCTGTCACAGCCTGTCTCCTGTCTCCATGATCTGCATTCAAGTCGTCTCACATAAGAGCGTTCGTGGCATTGTGATTGATCTTCTTTCAACTAACTAGGCCGTAATAACATGAACCCACCGAGTCCATTCTACCTTCTATGCTGAATTTCGACGGCATGCAGTCGACAACTTGGAGCAAGGCGGACAATACACGCAAGCTCCGCTAATGATACAAACACCAATATTGGACACAGTGAACAACAACCTGCGTGCATGTAATCTTATACCTGAGGCTCACAACGTTCTGTCCAAGGTAGGGGAACCGGAGTCGCGTTTTGCGCATGGCTCTCCACAGCCGTGCCGAAGCCACGCGAACAATAGACATGCCCAGACTTCATGTTCGCATATCCGGAGAAATACATAGTTCTATTGAATCCCATTGATCGGAAAATCTCTCATTACCAAACACGCCTCCAGAAATATCTCAAAAAATATCACAATGGCGAAAAGAATAGTTCGACTCACCCTCTTCAAGATCTCCGACCCCGCCGTTATCCAAGAAGCTATCCAGAAGTACTCCACTCTAACTCAAGATGCCGTCAAGGTACGTAAACGCGTTTGTTCCTGATTTAAACTTCCATCCAAGTTACCCCGTTTTTATTGTTGCTGTTTGAAGCGTGCATTACATACCCGCTCGCACTATTTCGACAGCACATGAGGCACCTGCATACCCTGCACGTCGCGTACATCACGTCACTTCCGAACCCCATACATACAATATCTCCTTCTCCTCGCCTATTTTTCGCTTTAGAAGTGGGGGGTAATAATAATGACTTCGAGTCATATACCTGGGTACACTTGAGCGTCGGGGAATTGCCAGCGCTTCGCAGTGTGAATGCTTGCCATGTTGAGCGGGTTGCTCGGGCAGCTCAGACGTAGTGTCTATTACAGCACACACGGACCCTTCCTCAGTGCCTCTTCCAATCCGAATTATTCTCGAAGAGAACCCTTCAGAAACAGGTTGCTGGCCAGACTTTCTAACACCACATCTAGGATGGGAAACAATACATTCAACTCGCATCAGCAGCCGCGACGCATGACGATCCACGAGCGCAAGGACACACGCTAGTAGCCCGAACCACATTTGAATCAAAGAGCGATATGGACTACTACGACAATGAGTGCGCAGCTCATAACGCGATCAAGGCATTCATCAAACCAAAAGTTGCTGGTCCGCCGCTGGTGGTCAACATGGATCTTTGATAGTGGGCAATGTTGAGTAGGGCTAAAAACCTTGTATAAATCCAACAAGCGTGAAATGTTCAATGTCTCCAGCTCGTATCAGGTGCTTCTTTTTGTCTCAAACAACCTGCTGGACTCTTTGATGAGCTTACCAAAGTGATGTCAGAAGAAAGTTGGACCCCATGTGCGCCTAAAACTTAATTGGCATCGCAAGTGATGTTTTCTCTCGGAGTCATGGCATATGCTGGCCATTAATCATACTCGAACAACTGTAGTCAGTTTATGATATTATTGAGCATGTCTGTCGATTTAGCGTGGTGTGGGAACAGTATGCGTGAAAGCCGAAAGACGAAGGGAAATGACACGAACGCAGACTCGTCAACGTGCTCTTCAGAGCGACCTGTTGTCATTCTTGCATGTCTATACTCAGGATATATACATGCCCCAGAAGGATGGTGGTCCTTGCCGCTGCCAATCTATCAACACTCCTCAGGTCCTTCTTTGTCCCATCCTTAGAAACCTTCCTTCTCTTCAAAATACTTCCTACATTCATAGACGGCCATGTAAGGTATAACTAAGATAGGATACACAGTCAGCGGGCTTCCTGCGTGCATTTCGAAGGGCAATGGGCACTTACCAAAGACAGGATGAACAGCTCTCACGATATCACCATCGTCCCACACCTCGTTCTTTCCCTCATACAAGCCTTCAGTTTTCCAGTGATATGCTGCGCCTAGATTGCCCGTACCAAGGTCTTTATTTACGTTCTCGTCGTAGGCATACCGGTGTTGTGCTGCGCTCAGCCCTGCTAGATTGTAGCAGGTGTGATACGCATCCGAATGTTTTCCGGGTTTATCTTTCAGCCCGCCCTTCTTTTCCTGGCAGGCAGCTAGGATATAACGTCCCAACGCCGTTCGATTCCAGATACCTGCACTAGTGGCTGCTTCGACAATAGCCCAGCAGCCTCCGACCCAGTGTGAGTAACAGCCATCGACGAGCTTGTTGGTTCGCCCGTTATATCCACCCTCAGGGCTGGCCTGCCGTGACGAGAGCCAATGAGTCAGGCGTGATATGTCGAGGTACTTGTGTAGGGTCTCTTTTGGTGGCCCAATGATTGCCAGGCAGCCCAGGCCACAGAAAGCATAGGCGCCGTGCGCTTCATTGCCAGGCGAAGCGGATATTCCCCCATCCCATGATTGGCACTGTGACACCCATTCGCCCAGAGAGTCAGTGAAACTAGTGAGCCCGTGTTTCCGAGCTGGTGCGTCTTGAGGCAAGTCCAGAGGGAGGTTGAGGATTGACAGGATGATGACAGCACAGAATGCGCCTCGGATATCCTCCTCGCCACCTTCGGCCATGGTAAAGCCTCCATCTGCTTGTTTCATTCGGCCGAGGAAATGCCATAAGGTCTTGCGATTAATGGACTCATATGCTTCTGTTCCGCTTGCCATGGCAAGTGAAAGTACCGCAGCGTAGGTACATGCAAGATGAGGGAGCTGACCGTACCCGCCTCCGTATCCACCGGTCGGGTGCTGAGCTAATGAGAAAGTGTGCGTTACCCTGACTTCAGTCAGAAATGGTTTTGTTCATCATTAACATAAAAACAAAGCATGAAGCAGCAGAATCATCTGCAACTCTTTTGGCATTGAACCTACCGTTCTCGATACCCAGATATGTCCAAGCCCAATGCAGTCATGCTTTGCAAACCCCAGTACAAGATCCAGGGTCGAGAGGCATCCATCATGGCAAACTTCCCTGGGTAATCTCCCAGAACCATTTTCAACATGGTGAAATGCTTCTCTCGTTGAAGCTTCGGTATGCCGAAGGCGTTGAGAGAAAAGTCATTTGGATTACCTTCGAGGTAGGGCAGGATGACATCGTAAGTGTTATCTTGTACTTTCGACGTATCTGTGACAAGGTCATCCCTTATTGGAATTCTTACACTATCCAGGTAGGCGATGTGTGCTTGTTCTTCGATCGTGGCAGTACCCATATCTTCGTACTCGTCTTCAGAATCTGAAAGTTCTTCGATGCGGTCCGATTGGGGTACTATCTCTTCGAGGCGAGTTGAAGGCGCTTGTGCAGAGAAGCGCAGGGGGACAGCCATGCTCTTAATGTGCACGTATGGAAGTTTTGATGATCTGACTGTTCCCGATTGGGTATACGCGGGGTTGCTGATGGGGACAATGGCTACTTTGAAAGGGATGCTTAGTATTGTTCGTCAAAAGCGCAGCTGCCAGGTGCAATGATGTCATGTCATTGTTTCGCAGTATGGTACGCACTCCTCGTTGTTTTGACGGGAAGACTTGCAAGGATTGCCAAGGCTGTATGTGTGCACGAATTCTGAACTAGGTGAAGAGGAAGTGCCCGAAGTAGCGCACGTTGATGGGTTTGAAGCTAGCAGGCTTGGCAGCCGAGGCTAAATAGAACATTGAATGCCCTGATGTCCTCGTCTTCTCAAGTCTCTGCTGTGGTACATATGATTGTTTCGAGCGACGTTCTTAGTCAGATGAACGCACGCCTGCCATTCCAGCCAGCTCCTCTCCAACCGCCTCGCCTGCGATTTTCAATGGCTTGCTCTCCTGCAGAACAAACAACATCCTCGTCCACTCTGTCTTACTGTGATTGATCCATTGATGCATGGTTCCCCGCTGGATCGCAACGTCTCCCCGCTTCATGAGGCGTTTCTCACCACTATCCAACAATAGTTCAACCTCGCCTTCGAGCACACATCCGTAGTCCAGGCTCACGGTCCGATGCATTGTACACTCCGTCTCAGGGGGAATGTCGACGTGGCGGAGCACCGTTCCACCTGCGATGACGAGTCCTGGCGCGTCTTTGAGATAGCCGGCGTATACATCGAGGTCTTTGTCCTTGTCCATGTTGGCTGGAAAGCCCTTGGTTGCGAAGCTGAGTGCGAACGCAATACCGTCGTCGTTCGCCTTCATTTTGCTCTCCTCGTCGAAAGCCCCACTGAAGATTGCTTTGCCTTCGTCATTATGTGCGGTGATGTACCGGTGGACTTTAGGGAGTGCTCCGATGTGTGCCATGTTGTGTGCTTGCAGGAACTGTGTAACGAAGGAATTACAAGATTTTTACAGTAAACGTCAGGCACGAGGGCGGGCGTTCCTTCAAATAATTCAAATATGGCAGGTAAGATGGACTGCTTGGGTTGCTTTGTTGCGCAGTCCAACTTGCGTTACCCCAGGTATGGGACCCGTGCGGGAGCCGAAGGCCGGCAGTGGGGAGATGGTTTACTTCTCCGCACTCCGAAGGACTCGCCGTACTCTGCGATAATTCGAAAGCTCCACCCTTGGCATGTCAAGTTAGATTTTTTATGTGTGGGTACTTGAGCTATTCGGTGCACACATTGTTCGCTTACTAGCATCTGCAAATCATGGGTAAGAATATCTTCACATTACGAAGAGGACACCTTGGACCAGACTGAGGCACTTCAGTTGAAGTGAGCTTGTTAAGCCTTAGCAGCATGGTAAATGGAGGATGATAGTATATTACTATTATACCTATCTCTACTCTTCAACACGAAAATGGTCATGCGGGGCAGGGTTAATCTGGAGGGACGGGCCGAAGGACTAGTGTGTGAACTACCATTGCCATACGCCTTCCCGACTCGGCTTTCATGATGGTGTTGGTTGCTACAGGCCGGGCATAATGCACTGCATATTCTAGCCAACCATCTCCCTTATTCGTTTACACATGGTGGTTCCTGTCTTGATTTCAGTCACATGCCCCCATTACTTCGTGTTACATATTGGGACTCCTGAATCAGTTGTGCAGGCTCTCTATATGCATCTCTCATGTCAAACAATTGCTGCAACCCCCGATCTGATGATCACGGCTGCATTCAACTCCGGCCTTGTCAACATTCTTTCGGCACCGGTAAGTACTATGAATGGCACTCAGTATTATGTCTTGGTCCTTCGCTAGAGAATTTAGCGGGATGTTGAAAACCATTGCCATTGAGCTGAAAAAGCTACGCCAAGGCCGGGCAGTTTTCGAATTTGGCCTGCTCGTGAGCGGCAAAGACTTTTTTGACGTATGGTAGATTGTTGGACGACAAGAGTCGAATAGGAGAGAAATTATAAGTAAAGCTATTCGATAATCAGAGGAGTAACTCCCCAGAAGGGCGAGAGAGACTGGCTGCAGCTGAAAAGCATGAGTGAACTGGGCCATGATCAAAATTTCCCAGCAAGTCTGGGACACGTTGCTGACGAGTATGCGATGTTGTATGGTGAAAAGAAATAGGCTCCCAATGGGCGGTTGGGAAGGAGCCTGGGGCACTCCGCGCCTTCCACCTCTACACTCTTACCCTGGATTCAATATTTCCCTCACTCACTCCATAATAATCTTCGAACTGTTCCGCCTCAAAAGTTCCAACCTAATATCATAGCGACGCCAGACTGAGGGTGTTTGCGCGTCAAGCTACTATCGTCACCTCACACTGCTCTTTCCAAATGACGAGGGCATCGAGAACTCCATCACTCCGAAGCTATTGCCACATGCTCTGCGAGGCCGATAATTCGAAGCCTTCTCTCACCGACATGTTTACAGATAATCAACAATCCAGCTCTTCAAACAGTTGCCGAGTCCTGTAGCAGCAAGCTCGAGGCGTTATGCAAGATGAAGCAGGCAGCAGCCGTTGGATAAGACGGATCGGCGTCTGCGTCGAACAATAGACAAGGTAAGCTAGTCCTGTACCAAGTACGAGGGAATGTCCGTCACCAGTGTAATCGTCATTTCCACTAACGATTGGACGGCGGTGAACACATATAGGCTGGGGTCGACGTCTTTGTAGCATTTTCCACAAGCAGAGGAAGAGGCATTGCCGGCACGCACCTAAGCAAGGCATGACGAGACAGAAACGCGATCTCTGAATGAACACAACCTAACATATCGTTTCTAGAGTAGCACAACGCATCGATTCCGCTTAAAAGTACAAGGGTCATTCTGACAAGACGTTGTCGAGCTACGAGATGCAGGTCACAGCTTGACAGCTTGCACGATGCGAAGTACACAAACGTTCCGCTTAGACCAAATTCCGGGACGCAAGGCACAACACGAAGTAGCACGATGCGAAAGCTGTGTCACGTAGAACGCGCATGCGTAACATTGAGGGCAACGCAACCATGGTAGAGCGCGAGCAAGCACGAGGAAAGAGACAAGAAAACGGGTTCAACGCGTGGAGAAAGCAAGGTGCGCTCATGCTATGGGATGCTGGGAGGCATGTACCATGACGGAATCTAGGATTTGAGGCGTTCCTGGAGATGTCGGTGAGACTGGGAGCTTGACGGCGAAGCGCGACGAGAGAGTTGCACACTACCAGGTCATGCCAGTGAGGCAAATAGGTACAGTACTGCCCTGCGCTGCCCCTGGTCTACGGTAGCATCTCGGTCTTCGCCATCGATATGTCACGGCGTATATTATTAGACGTGCTTATGAGTCGGGCTAAGCGGAGCGTCGCTTTCACAAACGGCAAAAGGATATACTGTACACAGATGCAGCATCGTACGGACTCGAGGCTTAAGAGTTGAGACTGTTTGCTTCTTGCGGCATCCTCCAACGCTCTCTCTCCGCACGCTGATCCCCAACTGAGCCCCGAAGTTAACGCTTATCGGGTGTTATCGAGAAGGAGGGGTCGATAGGCGATGCCAGGGCCGAGAGAAGTGCGTTGATGGCGACACACATGGCTGCTTCGTCGCCTGAGTGGCCAGGATATGGTGAGGCGTCAGCGGGCATGCATTGGATCAGCCAGACCAAAAGGTGGAGCGTCACGACGGGCAAACCCCGTCCCGCCACAGACTCAGTCCGTCAGTCTGGCCGTCACGCAGGGTGCCAGTGTACAGCACTGTACAGCACTGTCCAGCAGGTGTAGCGACCGTGTGCTCGCTTGGGGCATGCCTCCCTCCACCATGGCAAGCATCGTGTTGACCTGCCCACCCAGCCACCATACCACGAGCACCGCAGACGGCATTTAGCACTCTGGGGATTGCGGTGATCAGGGTTTTAGGTGGCCTCGATTGCGAATCGCGCGGTCCGCTGCAGCGCTTCAGGCGCTACTGCTAACCCAAGCAGATGCAGACGAGGACGAGCCAGTCGTCGTGTGGGGCTGGGAGTGCAGCTGCTCACCGACTTTTGGCGTGTCTTGGCGTTAGCGACACTGGGTCTTGCCCTCGCCCGCTTACTCTCACCGCTTACTATCAGCTCAGAGAGGCTGAGTTCGCACACTCGAACCTCACCATTCTCACCTCGGTGCAAACATGGAGAATCAAAACATCGACTTTGACGGCACCCTTTACGGCGGCGTAGAGGGAGGGTTTGACCCGACTTTCGACCCCAACCGCCAGACCTACGCCTTCTCCCACCAGACGTGGCCGCTGCCCATCTCCGCCGGCACCATGTCGCAACAACAGCAACATCAGCAGCATGATGCAAACCAGCAGCAACAACAGCAGCAGCAGCATCAGCGGCGGATCAACACGGTATCTGGAACGGCCGCGCACAACTCGATGCCAACCACGACCACCATCGCTCCTCTCCAGACGGTCGGCATTGGATTTCCCGCGGCAATGCAGCCGATGAACCCGATGCTGGCAACGTGGATGAATATCAACACGGACGCTTTCGCGCAGGATAGCTATGGACAGGCTGGCATGGGCATGTCGGGCTTCGACACGACATATGGAGGATCGTTGCAAACTTCACCCGTCGACTTCGGAATCAACGCCTCCCAGGCCATGATGACCTCGATGACCTCGATGGCCATGCAGCCATTCGGCCTCATGACCACCGCGGGCATGGACTTGCCATCTACCATGAACTCTGCGCCTTTCCAAATGGCCGACTTCCAGCAGGAGTTTACCAACATCTCAAACGCGCCAGACTTCACCGCTGCCTCAAACGCGGCCACCGCCAATAGCGTCTCGACTGGCTCACCGGGCGAGCAATGGATGGAAATTCGTTCGCTCTCTAGTAGCGACAATGGATGGGTCGACGTTGGACACCGCAACTCCTACGACTTCTCCGACAATTCTGCCATCATCTTCAATCCTGCTCAATCTCTCCACATCCGCACCAATTCCGACTCCTCCAACTCGAACAACTCGGACGTTCCACCGTCTGCGCACTCATTCAGCAGCTTCGAAGAGATACATTTCCCCATGAACTCACCCCAGTCCGAGGTCGAGAACAACTTGGAATTGGTGCATTCACATGCGCACTCTGACAACTGCAATCACACTCACGGGCTTCCTATTGAGCACGACTTTGCCAATTACATCTCCCCCAACCAGTCTGTCAGCCCCCCAATGGCACGCGCAGAGCCCATTCAGATCAAACAGTCGGCTTCAAGCACAGCTTCGCCAACTTCGTCTGCCGTCAGCTCACCGCCAGCTCGCCGCAGAAAGTCACCTGTCGTACCGACGCCTACCGGCGCAAAGCCTGCTAAGACGATTGTGAAGAAGACACCTGCTCACACCACTAAGAAAGATGCTACTGGCGAGAAGCGCGTTGGTAGGCGGCGAGGCCCTCTGAGACCAGACCAAAGACAGCAGGCTCACGAGATCCGCAAGCTCCGCGCTTGCCTGAGGTGTAAGTTCTTGAAGAAAACTTGTGACAAGGGCGATCCGTGCGCCGGCTGCCAGCCATCCCACGCACGTCTTTGGCAGGTTCCGTGCACGCGCATTGACATCAAGGACATCGCCTACTTCATGAAGGACTGGAAGGCGGACTACGAACGTCACGTTAGCCTCGGCTTCTCCATCGGCAACATCAAGGGCTTCTCGTCACAAGAGCGCATGATTTACGTCACTCACGGCTACGGTCACTATCTGCCCATCATGGCTCGCGAAGTCTTCGTTCGTGATGAGAAGTGCTTCGGTGTCGACTGGTTTGAGACCCTCAACGGTCTTCACTTCGAGATCAATACTGCCAAATTGTCCGCTGGCATGGAGGGTATTTCACGTGCCATGCTTTCCGACTATCTTGACCGCCACATCGACGGTGGCTTCGAACAATTCGTTGATGAGTACTTCGAGGGTACACTGTTCGTCACCGAGCTTTTGAAGACTGCTTATCGCTTCTACTGCCGAGAGAAGCTTCCCGTCATTCGCAAGGCATTGAAGCTTGTTCTTGCCTACAACCTGACCCTCCACGTCACCATGGTAGAAGGTCTTGGTGAAGAAGAGCACCCGCTTGGAAAGGTGGATGACCAACAATCCAAGTTCTGCGGCAAGACTGTCGCCCCGGTCATGATCAACTTCCAGGTCAAGTGTGCTCTCGCCGACATGTGGCGTGAGCTTCAAAAGGATGTATTAGAGGAGCTATCTTCCCTCTACCAGTCCGTCTACAGTGGTGACAAACTGAAAAACTGGCCGACCATCTTCATGCTGGCTGCTATCCTTTTGGCAGTTTGGGAACTCATTCAGTTCGACTGCAATTACCGTGTTCCCGACGTCGGTGCTGTCAACAAGTTCTGCTCCGAGATGGAGGGCACACCTGTTGGTGTCATCGTTGGCCTGTTCTCGGCCATCTCCCAGAAGCTTCCCTCATTCACTGAGTGGGACTCGCGGAAACACCACCACCTGCTGAACTCGAATCCAGCGGTGTGCGACGCCATGACTGAAGTCCGCGCACATGTCACCAAATATGGTAAGAGTAATGCACGCATCTTTGAGCTAGTTTGAGACTAATTTCGTGATCAGACACCTACCTACGATCAAGAAGTGACTGCAAGTTCGACCGTTCCGACTTTGACTCATTGTCCAACAAGTTCCTCTCCAAACTCGTCATCCGAGCCAACTAGAGGTTGTCGTCGACTCCCTCACCTTGATCTTCTTACACCTTAATCTTCAGGCTGCTTATCTTCTCTCCGACCTATTTCTCCCTTCGACAATCAGCACCGACATCCACCCTGCAGCTTGCTCTCACGGCACCACATACGACCCACGACTTACGTGTCCGATGTTTGCTACTTAACGGCTGACGACTCCTAAAAAACGATGAATGACCTGTCTGCATTTTTTGCGATTCCTTGGCCGTCTATTGACGCCAAATTAGCGATCCCACCACCTTCAATCCCAACCGTCCAACTACACACACTCTTTATGGGCCGACATTGGAGAGTTTTCATATGACCATATGACTTTTTATTTTGCGAAACTATTTTACGGCTTGACGATGGTCCACGATATGATGGCCATGACCCATTAAGATTTTATATTTGCGAGCAAAAAGAAAGCAGGATCGAGACATCCTGCTTTTGTGTTTGATTTTCTTTTCTCTCTATGATTGCTTACCTCTCAACCACCTCATGTTGGATGTATGAGCATCTTTGTCTCATCCTTTTCTTTTCATCTTTCTCTTAACGATTGTGTTATTGGCATAGCGAGCGAGGTGAGTGAGTCGACCCTTCTTTATCCATTCTCTGTTGGATCGACTTTGTGTGGCTTATTTGGCATTTATCTCCATCTATCACTGGATGATGCTTTAAGCGGTGGAAATACCTCTTTTCTTATTCAACTATGATTGTGTATTTATCAGGGTTTGGAACGGACGGGGGTGAAGGGCGAAAATCCATATCTTTTATCACTCTTTGCTGCATCTACGGTTGCGGTTGCGGTTTACCCATATTGATGTAGCGAGCTGGACTCTTGAATCATCTGTCTTGATTCGATGAGTTAGATATATCAGAGTGGCTCTTATCAAAATACATGGACTTGAATCTTCAAACTACAACTTGATCCCCATATTCGTGACTATTTACTGTGTCTCGTTGATGCTCGTGATCATCCTCCCCGTATCCCTCGCCCGAGGCCTCCCATCCTGTACCGTATTCCCAATCCAGCGACGATGTTTCATCTATCGTGAGACCGGCAGCCGGGGAAATCTCCTCCTCACCGCTGTTCCTGCCCCCCTCTTTCTTTTCGCCGGCTTCACCCGCGCCGCTGTCAAGCCCAGAACATCTGTCTGCTCCGTCAATTTTAGACGATGTACCGGCAGGTCGATCCTCAACACGCCGGCGTATGGAGTTATGTTTGGGCGTGGGGTAAATCTCCAGCGGTGTGTGCCAGCATACCTAGAGTACCTAAGGACCCGCTATTGTGCTATCAATGACCATACCTCTCTTTCATATTTAGTTAAACATCGAAGAATCGAGAAGAAATAGCACGTCTTCAATTCAAAAATCAGGATTCAGATTCTGTTTTCTTACGCGTAAGCCTCGCGATTCGCCAATGCCGAATCGTTCGTTCACATTACTACTGGAACGGGCGGGCGGCCGGCCAGAAACGTTGTTGTGTCGTACAACAATCGTTACATGCATGTAAGACAATGCTGATCCTTCCCAACGGTTAACCGCCCAGCCACGCCAGCTACCTACTGTAGGTACTGTACAGTGCAGCTTATTATTGGTGGTTTTACTATAGACAAGTTCGATTAGGTACTTGTGTTTGGCGCGTTGCGATGGTGAGCAGGGTAAATGATGTGTGTGTGGACATATGTCTAGAAAAGTGAGATATGGGAACACATATGTTTGGGGCCGTAATGATGAACTTCGCATGTAATCTTGTGCTTGAGACTGTGATGCACGTGCTAGAATGAGGAAGGCTGGTATGTGTCCATAATGTGCTTCTCGGTTCGTCCCCATCTTGACAGATGTCAACTGCGTTTATGAACTTTATCTTTGCCTCAATAGACTCCACGCTGTAGGCTTCCAAAAAACCCTTTTAGTATCCCTGCCTCTCCTTAGGCACATAAGCTTCCTCAAGATACTTGGCATCCTCATCGCTCAGCTTGAAGTGAATATTCTGCACGGCTTCCTCGATCCTCTCCTTACTGCCGAGGCCGATGATCGGGCATACGCCCTTCTTGATACACCAGCTAGTCGCGATGCAAGCCATGCTCACATTGTGCTTCTTGGCTACTTCTTCGACTCGCTCGATGATCTTCTTGTCGGTTGCGTCCTCGCGCGAGTAGATGAGTATCTTTGCGGCATCGTCCGTCTCTGCGCGCTTGGACGAGCGGTCGCCCCAGGGACGTGTGAGGGCGCCGCGGGCGATTGGTGACCAGGGGATCAGACCAACACCAGTATCTTGACAGTATGGGATCTGATGAGTTTCGTGTTAGCATGAGTGTGCTAGCGTTAAGCTTGCTGAGCCTGTTAGGTAGACTGCTTACCATCTCACGCTCCTCCTCACGGTAGATGAGGTTATAGTAGTTCTGCATCGACACAAACTTGTGCCACCCGTTCTTTTCCGCAATGTTCTGGAGTGTCTGGAACTCCCATGCCGCCATGGAGCTAGCCCCGATGTAGCGCACCCAGCCTTTCTCCACTACATCGTTCAAAGCCTTCATGATCTCTTCTCTCGGTGTGTCCCGATCCAAACGGTGGATCTGAAGCACGTCTATGTATGTCCCCAGTCTCTCAACGCTCTTCTCTACTGCATCCAGGATGTGCTTGCGGCTCAGTCCGACCTCATTGACCATATCATCGTCGTTGGTGGCGACGGCAGCAATGCCCTTGCTGGGATCCGACTCGTCGACGCCGAAGTAGCATTTCGAGAGAATGACGACCTTGTTCCGTGGGATGTTATACTGCTTGAGGGCTTTGGCGATGATCTTCTCAGAATGGCCATGGGAGTAGATATCGGCCTAGGTAGCCTGATCGTTAGCTTTGCTTGTATGTAACCAGCAATAACAGGACTGGTGAGTATATGAAAAGCCGGACGTACGGTATCCCAAGTGTTGATACCGCACTTGTAGGCATGCTCAAGAAGCGGTAAACTGTCCGCTTCGTTCAGGACCCATGGCTGCCACTCTGAAGTGCCGTAGCTCATAGCGCCTAGGATGACTTTCGAGACCTTCAGGCCGGACTTGCCCAAGCTGCGCCCTCGTCAGTCTTGACTCTACATCAAGCTCGCAGAGCTCACAATAGAGCTCAGGAGTTTGGAATGGTGGGATTGTACTTGACGTATTCCATCTTCTTTGCAGCCATTGTTGCGGTATATGCTTTTGGCTCTATGTGTGTGGTATGAAGTTGGTTGCGGGGGTGCTCGCAGTTTTCAAGCCAGGCGGAAGGGGGCAATGTGCTGCTGCTTTTATAGGGCGAATCAATGGCGGAGTTTTGAAAGGAAATCCGTTAAGTACGTGCGCACAATTGAAGATTGGAGAGCGTCTGTTAGCGCTAAGTGGCGAGAGGACGTATGATTACTGTCGCGAGTTTCAATCAGCGTACTTCCTTCCAAAGAATATCGGACGACGACGGTAGTAGGGCGGAGATACAGCTAACGCCGAATACATTGCGTCAACCGAAGTGGGGTAGAAACCACATATGGCAGGCTACCCCCGCGGTTAATGAATACCGCGGCGGCCAAAATAGTGGGACAACTAATTAGTGGTTAGTACCTGGCAGAGAAGCACGACACGACAGAAACGAAGCCATATGTTGTTGCGAGAATTGTCTCAGCCCGTAGGCATGCTTGATTGCATTGATGAAAGGCCTGTAGCGGCCGTGTGAACTATGAATGAAGCCAATCCCCCGTCACAAGCACAGCCCGTAGGCCGTGGTGATACCATAACGCCATGCCCATAACCCAGTCGTCAACCCTCATCGCGCTTACTGTCCGCCACGCAGACGAAGCACCAAGTGCAGTGTGGACTCCTTCTGGATGTTGTAGTCCGAGAGCGTGCGGCCATCTTCCAGCTGCTTGCCAGCGAAAATGAGACGCTGCTGGTCAGGTGGGATGCCCTCCTTATCCTGGATCTTCGACTTGACGTTATCGATGGTATCGCTGGATTCGACCTCTAGGGTGATGGTCTTGCCGGTGAGGGTCTTGACAAAGATCTGCATACCACCACGGAGACGGAGCACCAAGTGAAGGGTGGACTCCTTCTGAATGTTGTAGTCTGAGAGCGTACGGCCGTCTTCCAGTTGCTTGCCAGCAAAAATGAGACGCTGCTGATCCGGGGGAATACCCTCCTTATCCTGAATCTTTGACTTGACGTTGTCGATGGTATCGGATGATTCAACTTCGAGCGTAATGGTCTTGCCGGTCAGGGTCTTGACGAAGATCTGCATACCACCGCGCAGGCGCAGGACGAGATGCAGTGTAGACTCCTTCTGGATGTTGTAGTCGGATAGAGTACGGCCGTCCTCGAGCTGCTTGCCGGCGAAGATCAAACGCTGCTGGTCTGGGGGAATACCCTCCTTGTCTTGAATCTTCGACTTGACGTTGTCAATGGTATCGGAGGACTCGACTTCGAGTGTGATGGTCTTGCCGGTAACTGATGCAACGGTTAGCTCATGGTCTGCGCATGCGGCGGGTGAGTGTCAACTTACGAGTCTTGACGAAGATTTGCATACCACCACGAAGGCGGAGGACGAGATGGAGAGTCGACTCTTTCTGGATGTTGTAGTCGGACAAGGTGCGACCATCCTCGAGCTGCTTGCCGGCGAAGATCAAGCGCTGCTGGTCAGGGGGGATGCCTTCCTTGTCCTGGATCTTGCTCTTTACATTGTCGATCGTGTCCGACGACTCCACCTCAAGGGTGATAGTCTTACCGGTGACTAGTGTAGCTGTTAGCAGCTGCAGGCGCAACCAGAGGGCGGTGGCGGAACGGCGGCAGGGCTACTTACGGGTCTTGACGAAGATCTGCATGTTTGTAGTTGTGTTGGGCGTGTGCTGGTGTTGTGTGTGTGGTGTGCAGCGTGGGTGAGCAGTGGGTTGAGTGTGTGGATGTGGAGAGGAAGAGGGAGAGGGTGGCGGCGGCGGTGGAGGGTTTATATGGAGGCAGGGCGGCGCAGCATGAGGCAACTGTCCAAGGCTGGTGAGTAATTGCCCCGTGCGCCAATCAGAACAAGGCACACGAACGTTCCCGCAGCTTCGACCGAACGCGGCACCGGCGCCTGGACTTCACTTGTCTGTTTGCTGTCGCATTGATTGATCAGCCCAGAGCCTCACTGCGGGCACTGGAATGCTCGCCTCTCTCTGCTTGTACAATTCGACAACGACGTTCTCTGTTCTGTCGCTGCCGGTCTGCATCACGACTCGCAGCTGGTCGCCTTCCCCCGCTTCCGTTATCGCGCGCGCCTGGGCCATGTGACGTGCTTATCGCAACTTAATAGGCAACTGCGCCTTTGCGGTACTCATACACACCAATAGGTTCTCAAGCTACTCCTGACGCCAACACCTTCATGAGCGACTCCGGCAGGCCAGCACAAGTTCAATTCACACTGGTGCCGCATCCATGACCGAAGTGGACCATCATGCCTAGAATGCGCGAATTCGCGCATGGATTACGAAGAATCCACGAACCGCTGACGTGCAGGCTTTCGCATACACTTACTCAACACAGCCAGGGCTATTCCACCCTCTGTGGCGATAATCACCTTTGGACTCCCACACGACAAGACTGGCCACGGAAAACTTTGACTGCGCGGCGGGTCCCGTCAATCTGAGCCGACGAGACGCGTTTGCTTGCGCCACAGTTAAACGATCATCCATTGTCGTGCCTGTGCGCCACTCGGCCCAACCTTGAACATCACGACGACTCCTGTAGAAAATGCAGTGCATGCTATATAGTGTACACAATTCCAGCAGGTCCTGGAGACATGTTGCGCCAAACACAAAGGGATGAGTATTGGGCCAAAAGCGCGCGCGCACGAGGCCTACATCGTGATATCGCTACAAATCTCCAAGGTACTGAAATTACTTGAATCCTCCAAGGTCACATATATCCTACTCAGTTTGGTAAGAAATGAAACCTGTAAGTGCCAAAGTGTTGTGCTGTATTGTAAGGTCGAGCTTCTTTATCATGCTTCGGGGTGAAGATGTGATGTCACACAAAACATGTGGCGGGGTGTGATTCTTGTTTCTGCCTCATACATCGCTTTCAACCTCTGTTCATCTCCAACATCGCATGTGCTGCTGTTCTGCTTGAGTTAACTACCTCTACACATACTTCTCAGCTGTTTCTCGAGTTACTAGGTCAGCCTCCAAGCGCCATGACGACGAACCCCGCGACAACGACGCCAACTCTCACCAACCCCTCCCTCACAGCTGCCATATGCTCGCTCGAACACCAGGCATGGGCTGCCCTCTGTAGCTCTGGCTCCGACCTCGTCCCCTTACTCTCCAACAATCCCGTCATGATCTTCCCCGGCGATCTCATCCTCACCGCCGTCTCCTCGCCCAGCGTCCACGAGATGCTTCAAGGGTCCGAATTCAAGCCCTGGGAGTCCTACACGCTCAGTCACGACGAGGTTATCGTACTGGGCAAAGACAGTGCCCTGATCTACTATCGCGTCGAGGCGACGAGGGCGGGCGAGACGTTCAGGGCCATTTGTTCGAGCGCGTGGGTGTTGGAGGGGCCGAGTGATAGTAAGACGGAAGGGTGGAGGATGGCGAGCCATCAGCAAACTATTATTTGATTGGTGGTTTGAACATATACGCGAGGCGCAAGAGGAGTTGTGGATCTTGGATACAATACAATACCCTATCACGGCGTTAAGGATCTTGGAACAGACAATGGGAAGCACGACATGGTCGTCCTGTCAATGGATGGATTCTTCAGGACTACAGGCTTTGAGACGCGCTGTAGATTTAGTGTAATAATGGCCAGAAACTTCAAGTGCTCGATAATAAGCACGCGTATACGAAGGAGCTCGTGTTTAGTGAGTTGTGGCTTTATCACAAAAGAAATCGTGCGACTTCAATCCACGACCCAACGTGCTAGATGAAACATAGCTCTAGATACACATAAGTGTCTTACAGCTATCTGCTATCATAATAATAACTAGCCATCGTGGATACAAATTGAAGTGTTTAAAACATAACACAGTAGTATTCATGTAGATGCTAGGAGGTAGGCACAACTCAAAACATACGAGCCCCTTCATACTTGTGACAAGTAAGTTATCCCCATGAGATAGTCGTCTTCTCTGAAGAGGCTTTACTTTGGGCGCTGCTAGTGCAGCCAGGTAAAATTCCCGTGATGTCCCGTCAGGAACGCGATCTGGGGAACGCGCTAGCTAGTGCTAGCAACTATTCGGTGACGTATACATTCTTAGAGCCTTCAAAGAATTGAAGAAGGAATCTGGCATATTAGAATTGGAAATATCATCCGCAATAACATACGTACCAATGAGGATTGCTGGCATCAGACAGTCTGGCAGATCATACTTTCGAGAAGTGCGCAACATGTCCGGATCAGTAACTTATGCCGCCGTTGTTGGCACACCAAACAGCACCCTCCGGCAACCGCAGAGTCAAGCACGAGCAAATTCTTCTTTTGACAATCCCGTCTCGTTGAAGGAAGGAAACGCGAAACCCCAAGGTCCCGGCATCAGCAATGAATCAAAACCCAATCCTCGCGGATCGAGTTCGAAGAGACCTGAGCAAAATCCTCACACCTACTCAGGGCCTGCCAACGAAACCCGCAACACCAAGCAAATTCCGAAACCCGAGCATAAGCCCAATACAGAAAAGGGAGAGGAGCTCGTGTACGTCCTCACGTTGAAAATCACCAATAACGTCTCACAGCCCATGAACGCCCTGCGCGAGAAATACTTCCCAAAACACCTGAACCGCACACCAGCGCACCTCACCCTGTTCCACGCTCTCCCCCACTCCCAACTCTCGTCGCTCGAAGCCAGCCTCCTGCAACTGTCAAACACTGCAGAACCCTTCCCCGTCTCTCCTGGGAGACCGTTCCGGATGCGCAGGGGTGTCGGCGTAAATGTTGAGTTAGGGCGCAATAGGTTGGTAGACTTGCATGGGCAGCTACGGTCGCAGTGGGGGAGGTTTCTTAGTGAGCAGGATGCTGAGGGGGGTTTTCGACCGCATTGGACGGTCATGAATAAGGTCAATGACGAGAGGGAGGTGGATGAGGCGTTTGGGGCTGTGGAGAGGGAATTGGCTGAGGGGAAGCGGAATGGGGAGGCGGTTGGGGTGGAGTTGTGGAGGTATAAGAGGGGGAGGTGGGAGTGGGATAGGGAGTATGCTTTTGGGAAGTCGTAGAGAATTAACGTAGAAGAGGGAATCCACGGAGTAGTAGTAGCTCGTCGTCGGTCAGAGTAGTGGTCGATGCGCTAATCAGAAGTCCGGTGGAGGAAGGAATGGTGATCGGGTCGTCCGATATCTCCCAGTGTATGTATATGATTACGATCACAGTCGGCAAGGGTAGTTTAGTGCTATAGCGAAAAGCATCGGATTTGCCAACGATATACTATTGGAAACGTGTCAGACTAGATTTTGTGACGTGGTGGTGAGATTCGAACGTAGTTCGGGAAAGGTACTGCAAGTCAGGGTAGACACCTAAGATACCTCATTCGACTAACCTGCCTATGCCTGTGTAAGCATTTCGTAAGTACATACATATAGAATACTCCTCTCCACGCGAATACGAGGCGGGTCTAGTAGTCATATTCTGTGTTGCAGGGCATTGCCAGACAGTCGTGAGCCCCACTCGTGGTAGACCCGCGTTAGGTGCCTTGTCTCCTCATGAAGAGGTCAGGTGTAGTAAAGGGCCGTGCAACAAGAAGCAAATTGATGGAGACGGTCTCCCACGGCTCTACGTTATAGTTTCCCCGGAATGGTGCGTGGTGGGCCACAGCCAGCCACGTATCGTGCGCAAGGGCGGCTACTCTCCGCGCGGGCGACGAAGCGTGACCCGCACGACTCGGATCTCGAACGCATCTAATTTGGCACAGAGTTGCACGTGGGCGAGACTTCAGAGAAGCTGGCGCAAGGCGGTGACTCGGGTTCGCAGCAGGAATGGGCGGACCAAGTGTCGGCGGCGGCAGTGGGCTGGTTGCAAAAAAGCTCGTGATGGGGTTGCAGCCAGTGTTATACGATGTCACCCCAGGGCGATGGCAAGAGAGGCTCGAATTAGCAGCAGATGCGCTGAGCGATCGAGGCCGCGGGTGCAGGTGGCTAGTGTGCTAGTCTAGTCTTTCGCTTGTCGCAAGGGGGCCGCAGACGTTACGAAGACGACACGGGACTGGGCAAAAAAGGGGAATTTGGACCCTGAGTGGCCACGCACTTGGACTGGCACACTGGCCAGGGAGCTCCGCTAGGGCTTCGCGAGCGGACGAGCCCCATTTCTTAAAGAACCAGCTGTCCTCATCACCGAGCTCCTTGACTTTGGCCTCGCCTTGTATTAGACACCTCCATCTTGCACATCTTGCACATCTGCTCTTTGCTTTGCTTGAAGTGTGCCGAAGACTCAATCGCTGTCTTTGACCCCTCGATACGCAATAGTATCCGTCCACCCCACGTCAACGGTTAACCACCTTTCCACACCACCACCACAGACATGAAAGGTCAGCGCAAGCAATTGCCCGTCCAGACTCGCAGCTCACAGCCCATGTAGCCATCATTCTCGTTGGAGGGTTTGGAACCCGCCTGAGGCCTCTCGTACGTCTGCCCACGCCCTCGTCCTCGCTCACCGCTTGCTCGAGCGCCCCGCGCTGCTTCCCCAATGGCGCGGCTAACGGCTGCTGCAGACCCTCACATACCCCAAGCCGCTTGTCGAGTTCGCGAATAAGCCCATGATCCAGCATCAGATTGAGGCTTTGGCCGCTGCTGGTGTCACAGATGTCGTTCTCGCCGTCAACTACCGCCCCGAAATCATGGCCGAGGCTCTCAAGACGGTTAGTCTACCTCCTCACTGGTACATTAGAGCATACAAGTGACAGGCTGTGCAGTACGAGAAGCAGTACAACGTCACCATCACATTCTCGGTTGAGACGGAGCCCCTGGGCACCGCCGGCCCCCTCAAGCTCGCCGAGAAGATCCTAGGCAAGGACGAGTCGCCCTTCTTCGTCCTCAACGCCGATGTCACCTGCGACTACCCCTTCAAGCAGCTCGCAGAGTTCCACAAGCAGCACGGTGACGAGGGAACCATTGTTGTCACAAAGGTCGAGGAGCCATCCAAGTACGGTGTCGTTGTACACCAGCCCGGCTCTGCCTCCAAGATTGACCGCTTCGTCGAGAAGCCTGTCGAGTTCGTCGGAAACCGCATTAATGCGGGTATCTACATTCTCAACCCCTCGGTTCTCCAGCGCATCGAGCTCCGACCCACATCTATCGAGCAGGAGACTTTCCCTGCCATTGTCAAGGACGGCAAACTACACTCGTTCGATCTAGAAGGCTTCTGGATGGACGTTGGACAGCCAAAAGATTTCCTGTCGGGCACATGTCTTTACCTCTCGTCGCTTGCTCGCAAGAACTCGAAGCTGCTTACCCCAGCATCAGAGCCCTATGTCTACGGTGGCAACGTCTTGATCGATTCCTCTGCCAAGATTGGCAAGAATTGCCGCATTGGCCCCAACGTCACTATCGGCCCCAACGTTGTCATTGGTGACGGTGTGCGTCTACAGCGATGCGTTTTGTTGAAGAACAGCCGTGTCAAGGATCATGCTTGGGTCAAGTCGACCATCGTCGGTTGGAACAGCACCGTCGGCAAGTGGGCGCGTCTGGAGAATGTCACCGTTTTGGGTGACGATGTGTCCATTGGCGACGAGGTGTACGTCAATGGCGGCTCTGTGCTACCGCACAAGTCTATCAAGCAGAACGTCGACAGTAAGTCTTTTCCCTCCACGCTACTGGGAACATGACATCTAACTAGAAGCAGCTCCCTCGATCATCATGTAAACTCGTTTCTGCTGTTACACGATACCCGATTGGACGATGTCGACCTCTACACCATTTAATCACATTGTACCTTCTTGTATATTTTGCGTAGCACGTTTTGGTTCTCGGCAACATCTGCAATTAAGAGCGCAGATGACCTCACGGCGTCTTTCTTTCTTCCAACTCGCAGCATGGGTCGTCAAAAGCATCTAGGTTAGGGTCGGAATGCTTTAGGTTTGGGTGGTTATGGCATGGCATGACATTTAGCAGGTTCAGATGGGTGGATTCACGGGTACCTTCTGCTGCTAGTCAGGTACGCATCAAGCTTGTAAAGAAGCAATGACTATTTTGCGGGGACTGTATATCAACTTGTGATGTGTGAATGACAACCGTCTCCAGAACAGCCAGGTCACGTAAGTATGAACCCCAGTTCCACTTGCAATATAGGCTTGCATGCGTACAGCGCTACTGCACTGCAACATTGCATTCAACTACTACAACACTTTCGGATATCTAACAAAAGCAACATGAGTATGTTCCGTAACACCCCCACACCTCTCCAACTCCTCCCTCCCAACAAACTCCCTCAAATCCTCAATCCTATATCGCCCCCGCTCCTCAAACCCCAAACTTTTATACAACCCCATAGCTGTTAGGTTATCGCTCGCTGTCTCCAAATAAACCAGCACATCATCATTCTTATCGTCGGCTTGAGCAAGTACTTGTTCTATCAATCGGCGTGCTAGGCCCTTTCCCCGAAAATCAGAGTGCGTCGCAAGGTTTTCTAAGGAATAGTACTTCTTTTGGTTTTGAAGGACTTGTTGTCTTAGGTTTCGAAGCCCGATGGTGAAGGCTAGGATGAGGGACTTGTTGCATTCGTCTGGGAGAGTGTTGACGTAGGATTCATCTTCGAAGAGTTGGTGCTCGTTGTTTTGTTCTTGTGTCTCCTGGTGGGGGCTTGCCGCCGTTCCCTCCTCATCCTCCTCTCCTTGTTGCTGCTGTTGTTCTTCGCTACTAGGTAAAGTCCATTGGGCCACAGACACGATCGTTTGCGTTGTAGGATGTCGGATTACATCAAAGCGTACGTTTGGCATACCCATTTGCCGTGAGATTCGAGGCGCCATAGTTTTTGCCAGGATGTGTGGTTCTAGTGGTCCGAATTGCAATTGGGTGAATGGTGAGGTCCATGATTGGGCGAAAAGGGAAGCGATCTCGTGAGAGTCGGACGGTTTCGCTTCTGTTGGAAGCCACTCGAGATCCATGGTGTGTTTTCGAAGTGGATGAAAATGGTTTACCTTGCGATAGGCGACTAAGTTAAGGCGGCAATGCGGTCTTGACAAAGCTGTAGGGGTACGGCTTATTAGGTCATCTCGGTACGAAGTATGGCGCGACTCATCGGCGGCATCGGCGACACAGTGCTTGACTCGTACTTTGTCGTCCTCTCCTGTTGTCCTCTCATCCACATCGCTTCTTACTTTCTGCAGCCATGCCTCTTTCCTTGTTACGGTAGCTCCTCCGGACGGCTGAACGCCGTTACTTTGACCGGGGAGGTACTCACATCTTACTTTCACTCACTTTGTCTCCACCTGTTCGCACTCGTTTCCACCCAACACTGGGTACGTTACTCAAGCGTTTCACTGTCCCTCGTTGCCCCTTCCATACTTTGATCCCCATGTCTTCATTGTGTCCCTATGCCCGTATCTGGTGTCTTGCACTTATCGGTCATACCAATGTTGATTGACTAATCTGCGTATGCTCAGCGTAGCATCAGAAAGTTCTGGGGTGGGGATATTGTTGCAGCTACGCCATGCACCATTTCCCTCCATATCTGGTCAGCCGCGAGCTGGTATTCTTCTGTGATGGGGAAAAATTCCAGCGCCTTTTTGAATTCCTCGTACCGACTTATCTTAAGCATATCGATGACCTTTCGCAGTGCTTGTATAGCCCATAGCCTCTGAGGCTCCTCTCGGTTACATGCTTCGACGCAATAGAATAGCGAGACTAATATCGGCTCGAGATACTTCCCTTTCGGCCAAGCCGAAGAGCCCCCGGATCTTTCAATGAGTTCGTGTATGCGAGCAACAACGAGGCTATTTCCGGACCATGAGTTAGACCTAGGGCGAGACCGCGAGGTAGCGTGTCGGGTTGTGCCCCACACGAACAACGGTAGTGCCGTTGCCCATAGAGTGAACATCAATGACATTCCTTGTCCTTGAGTGTTGGTTGGCAGCGTCCGATTCCATGGTTCTTCTATCGATACCGAGAGCGCACTGAACAAGGCTTCGAAGAACAAATTGCTCAGCGCTTGGTGATCAACACTTCCACACTGGTCCGTCGATGTCGCCAGCCCCAATCTGTGTGACCGAATGATCACATCGTATACGAATGGGTTGTTCTTTGGGAACCGCTTCACTGTTCGCCATGCTCTTATTTGTGCTTCGTCGAAGAAGGCTAAGGAGAGAGCGCCGGTTTCGGGAAACAGAGGCGGGGAGAATGTTGGGTGAGTCCCCAACGCTGCTGCTAAGCAATAAATAGTCCTTCCAGACGGTCAGTAACAAACTTTTCAAACGACAAAGAGGGAACTACCAGGTTACCGTCCTCTGTAGCTCGAATTCTATTGTCTCGATTCCCCCGCATGATTCTACAAGACGCTTCAATGCCTCTGCGTGGCTCTGCGCCTCATTCCATTCTCCTGTCATGGCCTAGACCTAATCAGCATGTGGAGCGCGATCGAACTGCATCAATGACTCACACATCCAGAGGTCAATAGGCTGACGGCAAATAATACTGATGGGGGAATCTCGCCTCCACATATTGCTAGGGTGTCTTTGACAGACCTAACAGTCTCGCCTTTCAGATTCAAAGTACCGTAACTTGGTGATCTCAAATTTTCATCTGTATAGACGCAACGCGCATACTGTCGAGCTATGCGAGATACTTCGTCGTAGGCGTTTCCGGGATCAAGATTTGGAGGATTCAAGTGTGCTATTTCTTCATAAGTAGACGATCGTCAGCCTGATATTGGGTACGTGAACCTCGACCACGCACTATGGCACCGGGAGGTTCTGCGAAATGCCCCATTTCAAGCCAAACCCGCAGCTTTGACCACCAAGACGATGAAAGAGCTAGAACTTACCACTACTTTCGAACTGCCCTATATTCCAATCAAAGAAGGCATTTAGAAGTGAGAATCTAGGCAATGGACTGTCCAATGCGGCTGTCGACTGAGCAACTTCGGAGTTGACTGAATTGGTTGGATTTGTGGCAACGTCAAAAGACGTTGATCGACTTAGCCTTGCACAGGTTTTGCCCTTTCTTCTTTCGGTGCTATTACGCGACCGCGATGAACTCTTTGAGTTTTGTCGCTGTTGCTGTTGATGCAGGTAATTTTTCATGACATGACTTCGTACCGTCTTCAACTTTCCTTTCATGGCCATTGAACTCTCGTCTCCGGTTTGTACAATGAAGGCATACTGGGTGCTTGCGGGCGCCCGTGACGGCACACCTGATACGGTCGGACTCCGGCCGCGTTCCAAAGTCGCTTGCTCTTCAATGAAGGATGTAGAGAACGGTGGAGGACCGTGCGGTTCAGATGAGTAAGTCATGATCGATAGAGAGCAACCAAACAAAATACGAATGGCTGAATGGGCATAGGTAGTACAAGCAAAGACATTCCGCACTATGTTCTTAGAGAGGAGGAACACTCGACCCCTAATGGATGCAGGAGAATCTAATTGCCACTTAAGAAATGCTAACGTCGGCGGGACTATGACCCGCCCTGCCAGCCCTAACAAGATGTTCATGCGGAACTCCCCAGCGTTCCGTCGGGGTAATGCGTACCCACCTCGAGATTTGTAGCGGATTTTGATCTAGAATCAGAGTACCAACTTAACACAGCGCTTCCGAGTCATGATTCGCGCCTCACAAGCCAACCAGACATGTTTACAACACACGATGAGGTCAATACCATGGGCCTAACAAAGATAGTCGCAATTACGGAGTTAACAACAATACCTGCCTTGCTAAAATTCAATGCTTCACAAGTACATCCTGTCAGCATCTATCACATACATACAGCAGACTTATCAGTACCGTTGTAACTAGAGACGGAAATCGCCAACATAGTCTTTACGCAAAGTTAGCTAATCTCAAGGTTTGGCGTCGACGGGCTGTATGAAGAGTCATGCATCAGGAAACTGATCCTTGTGGCTGATCGAGCCGCTTCCTCGCGCCGAGTCATTTCAGCCGGCAGGCATCACAGTACTATCGGAAGGAATGGTCCAACATTACCTACTAACGGGCTGTACCGTACTTTGGTCTGAAGATGTTGCTAAAAAGTGGGCGCATGCTCGCTTAAAAGCTTGAAAGGTGTCGATCATTGGTTGGATTTTCCAGGGAACAGCATGTCGTGTATTAACAGCTGTGCACGCTAAGGAGAGAAATTGTGCACTTGAGGTGTCGGTCAGTGATCTAAGGGAAAAGGGGTTAGTCTCGCGAGCAGATAATTGACCCATCTTCGTCCTTTCTTTCTCCGTTTCAACATCGTGAGGGCTCTGGATCAACGACACCGTTAACCGTTCTTTTGAAGTGTTCTGAGACTTCATGGCGGGGAGTACTCTCTGTCCCACAAGCGCCATTTCGAGACTATCCGAATGCGGCATAGTAGTGGACTTCGGTTGCGCAGTGCATACCTGACTAAGTAAGGACTTAAGACATTTGTTCTTATATTCGGGATGTTCCAACTGGTATCGGAATGATATATCCTTCGGCCAAATTTTCGTGGATCCAAATAAATTGTAATCTCTATATCCACCCTATGAACCTTCAACGATCCAGAGAACAACGCAGCAGAGAAACCGAAAGCAAGCACCATCAACGCATCGAGCACCTATTGTACATAGCTTCGACAACGCAAAAGACGATAGCTATTTGGACATTCAAACAACGGCGCTCAAGTCTGAAGCTCTCGTTTCTAGTATATCTCTGTTGAGTTCGCCTGATCGTCTTAGTAGAAACGAAAGCTACTAAAAGAGTAGTTGACTGAGCAATAGAGAGACTTCCTTGACACGTAGGGGTAACAAAGCCCACACCGTCATTTGGAGAAGTTGGAGAAGGTAGTCGCCGAAGTTGCCGCGAGCCGTTCTTGCTCTAGCCTAGGCGAGAAAGCCAAAGCCCGCTTACGTGTCGAACCACTCAAGCGCATCCTCCTTTTCAAAGATAGCCCTGTACACCCGATCTCCATCGTCCTTGATCACCTCCTCCGTATGGATGCTGTGGAGTTTGTACTCTCTTTCGTCGGGGTTTTCACCATCTGTGCCATCCTTGGCAGACCCAAATACACGAATATGGATGTAAGCATTGTCCGCCGCGGGCAGCTTGACTTTGCCAAAGAGATGTAGGCCGTACGCCGAAACCGCGACACGGACAGAGTCAAGATCGCTCGCAGAGAAGGACGCCAGGTCCGCATCGGAAAGGTTTTGCACGGCGCGGAAGTATTCAGGCTCATGTTCTAAACGTATCAGAAGATATGCTAAGAAATTGAGGGTGGAGCGTACTGTCATGGTTGCGTCGAACCTTCACGAGCTCCTCCTTTACCGACTCGAGGACTGAAGTGAAGGCATCGATGGATGCCTGCTGCGGCTTGTGTGCCTCATTAAGCTGCACAGTGTTTTCTGTTGCCATGGTGCTGATCGACTTTCGAGCAAATGTCGTGAAGGAAGTATCGGTATGCTGTCAACTGATCAAATGTACGGGCAGCTCTATGTATGCTGCCAAACCCCTCATCGTTCTGAAGATCGTCGAATGACGTGTTCTGTCCAAGGGATACAACGCGAAACATATCACGTCTCAGCAACGCGAGAGGCCAGCTGAGAAAACTGGATACAATGAGCGAGAAACCGGATATGACGATGCCAAGCCACCTCAGTTGTCACAACGTCCAGTTCGGCCACGATGATTTGTACCGAGCTTGCTCCGATGCCCAGAGGTCGGTTTCTGATGGGAAGTCATTTAGTAGGCAAGTGTATGAAATGCTCGAAAAGTCATCACGTGATTCCGATTGTCCCTGTATGTACGAGTCGACGATGGCTTTCTGTCGGAATATTCGGTGTTCGAAAAACAGCGACATGAAGGACGCATTCCTAACTCTACATTGGTAAGCTCGTCTTATCCCACGCCATTTAAAAATCAACCTCTCCACTACAGGTTCTATGTCGGCCTCAAACAAAGTGGGCATTCGAACTTCGCCATGTCGACAACCACCATCACCATTACGGAAGATCGCATCGAGCTTACGGATTACCGAGTGATATCTGCCATCCCAGTTGCAAAGCCAGCGCCATTAGATTCCTATCAAGGTTTTATAGTCCAAAACCCAGACGAACCGCCAGAAAACGCAGCCTATTCAGTAGCGGCCATCCCAGACGGTGAAAATGGCTGGATAATTTTAGCTTGTTGTTTTGTCACGACATTCTGCCATAACGGCATCATCAACTGCTGGGGTGTATTACAAGTCGCACTCCTTAACTCGACCCTGAAAGATGTCCCACCATCCACCCTCATCTACGTCGGATCCCTGGCGCCCTCGGGATGTGGCTTGTATGGGCTTGCTGCCGTACGCCTAATGCGAGTGGTGGGCTGGCAGTACACGATGTTACTCGGCGTGTTCCTTATGGGGATGAGTCAAGTTGGAGCTAGCTTCTGCACGCTGAACCTCGCAGGGCTTTTTGGGACAGCTGGCCTTACCGGTGGCATCGGAATGGCAATGGTGTATCCTGCCACGAATGCGCTCCCAGTGCAGTACTTCAGCGCCCGCCTGGGCCTCGCCAATGGCCTCATTAAGCAGGGGGTGGTATTGGCGGCTGTGTCATGGCCATCGCACTAGAGGCCATGTATCAGCGCGTCGGTATCGCGTGGACTTTTCGATTCCAAGGGCTTTTGACCATCGGTATTGGCATGCCAGCCGCTTGGGTGCTGGAAGATCGTGTCGCGCTCCGGGATGTGCCGTTTGTCGATTGGACGATGTTCAGATCCGTGCCATTCATCGCAATCTTCATTGTGAGCGCTATTGGGGGTTTCGCCTCTTCGTTCCGCCTTACTATCTACCCTTCTTTGCACAGTCCATTGGTCTCAGCTCAAGACCGGCGCAGGCCTAGTGGCAGCGTTCAATGTTTGTAATGCTATCGGTCGGTTCATAGCTGGCCCATTGTGCGATAAGTTTGGGCCACTGAACATGTTTGTCGGCACCATGGTTCTCAACGCGGTTAGCATGCTAGCTATATGGCCCGTCTCGAACACAGTAGGACCGCTCATTCTGTTCGCTACGTTGAACGGTGTTGCCAATGGCTCATATTTCACTACACAACCGACAGTAGTCGCAGGTATCTTCGGTCCTGGACGAGCAGCTGTCGCAATGAGTATGTCCGTCACAGGATGGACAGGTGGCTATTTTATGGGTGCTCCGATCGCACGTTACCTCTTACAGGCGGCAGGCGGCAGTCAAGGAGATGGCACAAGGCAGAGCGTCGACGTTTATAGACCCGCCATATCCTATACTGGAGGGACAGCTACTGTATCTGCCTTATGCGTCCTAGCCGCGAGGCTTACGGTAACGAAGAAGCTCCGAAGACGGGTATGAGTCCACACTGTACAGATCATTGGAATATTACCTTGTAATCAATTTTCAACCCTGATTCCTAATCTAAATGAGGTTGGTTAAGCCGTATTTATATGACACCGTACACTCGAGGACAAACGATGCGAACATGGACCTCCCACACCACCTTGATTTGGTGGTACAGACGGCGAAAGGATGGACTTCAATCACTAATGGTAACACAGCTATAAGTCAGACTGCGACTTCGAGCGCAAGTGTGACCTATAGTAAGAGTTGTCCATTCTTCAACCCACGGAATAGACACACGACTTGCTTTACTATGATGCAAGAATATGACGAGCTTCGACGTACATTTGCATCAATAGAATGGTGAATATGTACCTGCCCACCGGTTTACGGGAAAAGGCGCCTGTCGAGGCGAACCGTAGGTGATACGCTCCGCGTGAACCCCGCCATACCGCATGAACATTGCGTTCATGGTGCTGGTGGGAAACCAATGGTTGGTGGATCACACACAGCCTTGTTGAAATCGATAATCGACCGGTCAACATTTGCATGAGGCAGAGTTGTTTGCATTATCTTCTCTCTATTTCTTTTGACTTCCGCCACATCATGTTTTTACCAAAATCACTCGTCGCTCGTTGTGCAGGTCGTTGCTCCTGATTCTCTCAATTGCAGGCCTAAACAGCTACGGCACATCGTTCATATTTCGAAGATGGAGCCTCTTGGTGCCGCGGCATCAGCTATCACCATCGGCGTTGTGATATTGGAAATTAGTAGTAAGCTGAAGAAGTTAATTAAAGGTGTTAGACACGCCCGACGCGAAATCAAACATCTAGCAGAAGAGATGGGGACATTCGCGAAACTATACGAATACTTCATTGACGACTACTACCGAGCGCGATCAGATAGCGAAGCATGCTTCAGGTCTGCAGCGAAATCTTTGATATCTTGGGCTAAGAAAGCCATTCGTGATTTCAAAGTATTACACCACAAGGTTTGCGCCTTGGCTGGGGACCCAGAATACTCGCTACTCGAAACTGTTGCGGCGCATATGAAATGGTACTTCAGTAAGACTGCGGTGAAGTACCTACGAGCCTCACTTGTTGTGGCGCGAGAAAGCATGATTGGTATCACCAACATCCGAGCGATCCAGAAGCTGGATGAGGATCTGGCCTGGTTGAGATCAGCGTTTACACAGGAGCAGAAGCAGGAAATTAAGGAGAAGTTTGGCATGCCCGTAGAGCAGTATATTCGATACTTGGAGGAGAGGAAGTAAGATCATCATCCGAACCATGAGATCGTTTGCGCTGATGACAACTTGCAGGAGAATCCGTCGCAAACAACGACACGAAAATGCCAAATGTCTAAAAGAGGCAGAAAAGGAAGTCGCAGTACTTTCAGAGAAGAAGAACCAAGATGAATTCGTGCCACGAAGTCACAAGCTTTACGACCTTACTAAATCGGTCGATATATATGTCGAGGAAGTCCTGCCAATGCAGGAATCAGGCAAAAGAGCCCGCGTCTCAAGGCAGCCCCAAAGAATCAGACTTGAACCGCAGATGACAAGCTCAGAACCAAGAAGCTCAGAGCCAATAACCCAGTCTACAATCGTTAGCTCGCGAGAGTCCGGTCCATCGATGAATGAATCGACTGCATCACCAAAAGCTCCGTCTACCGCGACAGAGCCACCAAGCGATTACTTGAACTACTGCTCTAGATGCAAAGGCACCTGTATACGTACTGAAGAACACGGCACTATAGTGCCAACAACGCTTGAAAGCGACACAGGTGCCGTTTTAGCCAATGAGGGCGATGATGACGACGACGACGACGGTGCTCAAGAACCGTCTGACATTGAAGAAGCAAGTGAAAACGACGGAGACACCAACATCAAGAGTAACAGTGTATTTCAGCCTGTGGCTGGCGTCAAGGGCCGTCATCCGCGGGGCTGGCATCAACGGCATGAGCGAAGCGAATCACCGCAGGAATTCTGGCATCGTAAAATTCCATAGACTTAAAAAACAGGCATGTGATTTAGGGCACAAATTATACCCAAAGGTGTCAGCATGTAAACCAAACGCCGCAACTCCTCATGATGAAGCCTAGAGAACTTCGCAGGACCTCAGATGCGCTCAACGCCGTCCATAAACACTATCCTCTTTTCTGAACCCCAGACTCCCCGCCTTCCTCTTCTCTCTCGTTCCCTCTCCCTTGCCATCGTCCAACACGCGTCTGGGGCCGAAAATAGCTGGATCATCCATGTCGTCGACATTCTTGTGATCGTACTCGGCTTCGCGCTTGAATAGTGCTAGGATATCTTTCATGGACAGTTTGCCAATGGCCTTGCCGCCTTCGATAGCAGCGTTTGCCAGTTTCCGCTTCGCTTCTTGCAGTTCCAGGATGCGCTCTTCAACGCTATTATGAATTGAGAGGCGGTAGACAGTTACGTCGACTGTTTGATTGAGGCGATGGACGCGGTCTATTGCTTGTTCTTCTACAAACTGTTTGACGTTAGTATATGGCTCACAAGATTTCATTATAGTTGGGGGGAAGATGATATGCTTACCGGATTCCAAAATGGCTCCATGATAACTACACGGCTTGCAGCCGTAAGATTGAGACCCAGGCTGCCGCATTTCAGACTGCAAAGTAGCACGCGTGTGCGCTTATCGTTGCGAAGCTTGTGTAGACTGGCTTCGCGTAGATCGTTGCGCATGCTACCATCATATCGGGTGAAAGTATAGTTCCCTCGTTTGAGGAAGGGCTCGATGATGTTGAGCATGGACGTGAACTGGGAGAAAACGATGACCTTGTGATTTGGTGTCTCCTTCTCCAAAATAGCGAGGAGTTGCCGGATTTTGGTGGAGGGTGTAAGGTCCGAGGCATCATACTCAATCTCGGAGGATCTGTCGCACATTAGTACTTCGGGTTTGGCCATATCCGAGAGAAAGTGGTCTGCCAGACACGTTGCAGACGGGTGTTGTACTGGCGGAATATGAATCAGACTTACGTTTCACTTGCTGAGTCGTCTTCTGACGAATCTTCGTCTGACCCAGAGTCGCCAGACTCGCTCTCCGAATTTGTTTCGTCGTCGGAGCCTCGACTGGGGATACGTGGCGGCCTCTTTTGATGCTTATTGCGTATAGGTCGAGCATCGTCGTCGCTATCAGTGTCATGGACGATAAATGAATCCAAGTTGCTCTTGCTCTCGTCTTCACCTCCACTAATACTCGAATCAACGGAAGCAAGTGTATCGCCACCACCATCCGCGTTTTCATCGTCTGTTCCACCGGCTTTACCCAGATCGTCCGCACGTTGCTCGTCTTGCGGCACAAGCCACTCGCCTCCAGCCTCATCCTCGTCGTCACTATCGACGATGACGCGACGCTGGCGAGCTGGTTTGAGCTCCTTTTGGTGCTTTTTCTCTTGCTTGTCTTTATGTTTGTGCTTTCGATGCTTCTTCCTACATGGAATGTCAGCTTTTGGCCAAATTATGACTACCGGCGGGATGGATGACGCTTTGAGCGCAGTAGCACATAAGAGTTACTAGGCTAGACCTCAGACTTACTTCTTCTTCGCTGACGCGTGAAGATCAGCCTCGCACTCTGTGCAACGTACTGCACCAGCAGCAGCGTTGTCTCGCGTCAGAGCGTTCTGGCATATATCGCAGCGTTTTGTAGCAACACTGAGTCCACCGAGGAGATCCGCGAGGTCATCAGCATCTGTATCTCTGGCGGCCTTGCGAGGGGTTTCGAGACCTGTCGGAGTCTTGGGTTTAGTTCCCGTAGTCAAAGCGTCCTTGTCATCTTTGACATTACTCTTCGTTAGATTAGGATGATTGCAAGCCTGTCGTAATCGCAACAGCAACACCAGTGCTCCAATATAATCCTGTTTTTCACCGCCCATCATCTCATCTAGAGCAGACTGTGCACGATCAGATAGGCGATCGTAGAATGCACGCTCCTTTGCCGTGAACTCTCCTACGACAGCCTCAACATTTCGCTCCACGATTTGGAACGCGGGCTTCTCTCCACCATCCTTCGCTTTGCCTCCGAAGTTGAGTGCGCCATCTTTCTTCAGGACGTCCTTTGTGCGACGTTTCATAAAGGCTTTCAGGAAGATCTGCAGTCGTTTCATGGCCAGGTTACCTCTCCCATTCTTCATTGGGCCGCTTATGGAGTCTTTCCAGCTAGACATCTCGCAGTATGGTTGGATGCGGAGAAACTTGATCAAACTCTGCAGTTCGTCAAGGTTGTTTTGCATTGGCGTACCAGTGAGACACCAGCGGTAGTGGGAGCGAATGTCGTAGCAAGCCTTTGTCATCTTCGCATTGCGATTCTTGATGGTATGCGCCTCATCGAGCATTGTACGGTACCAGTGTAGCGCAAAGCATCCCTTCTTAAGACCGTCGGGACCATCTCCGCAGGCAGCATGCTCAGAAGCAAGCACCTGGTAGGTTGTGATGACGACGTCATACTGCTTCAGCTTTTCGGCTGACTTTGTGCGATTGGGGCCATGATGGACGAGAACTTTCAGTTCATGTGACTTTGTGACCTTGCTGTTGATCTCGGCCTCCCATTGTTTGATGAGCGCCAATGGCGCGACGACGAGGGTGCCCTTGCCCGTAGCGTCTAGGATCTTGTTCTTCTTGTTCTCCGGCTCGACCCCTTTCTCTGGTCGCGGATTAGACAGAATGAGCGCAATAGCCTGCACAGTTTTCCCAAGACCCATGTCGTCGGCCAGAATGCCACCTTTAGGAAGCTTAGCACGCTTGTTGTGATTGCCCGTCTCCTTCTCTATCATCCACGCGACACCATCGACTTGATGAGGCAGAAGCTTGACCTTCAGACCATCCACCGTGCCATCATCTTCTTCGTCTTCTTCCTCGTCGTCCACGCCAGCCTCGGCCTCGGCTTTGGCTTCCGCTTCCTCGTCCTTGACGGCGAGAGCCTGTAGCCGATCGGCAAGCGACTTGCCCACTTGATCGTCCTTTTGTTGCTGCTTCTTTTTACGACCACGCGTCCGCGGGATCTTCTCATTGTCCTCGTCGAAAGCGCCTTCGAGCAAGGCCTTGATGTTCTCGCTGGCCTGGCCAGAATCCACATAGGCGTACATGTCCGGCGCACCAAATCGATCGCCCTCGGCTCGAATGGCGGCATCCGGATCGAAATCATCTTGGTCGTCTAGAATCACTGTTTTCCTAGGCGCTGCGAAGGGATTATGTGAGCCCTTGTTCACCGGCTGAAAGTCGTTGGCTGCGCTCATGGAGGAGTACATGGGCCTCGGAGGCGGATATGTGGTTTGCGCAGGGGCATTGTATGGGCGAGATATCGGGGCGCCTTGCGATGGCTGTCGTGGCTGGAAGTGTGAGGCGGGGATCTCAAACATGTCGGAGCCCGTGGACGAGGCCGAGCTGTAGCGCGGACCTACTGGTGCCGGTGCCGGTGCCGGTGCCTTGAATGGGCGGTTTAGAGCCTCGAGTCGATCGGATGTGCTCTGTTTTGGCGGTGCTGGTGGCCGGCTAGGGTTGGCTGAGTACTGCGACGGCAGGCGAATGGGCCCCTGTTGGTGTTCTGGTCGCATCTGGCCTGGCTTCGGCTTGTTGAAGAGGTGGGCGTATTCATCCTGTCTGTCCTTCTTCAGCGGGTTCCTCAGCGGGCTCGTCTGGCCGAACTGTGGAGCGGCAGTTCGCAGCTCCTGCAGTGGTTTGGGCGCGGGAGCTGGCGCTTCGTTGCGCGGGGGCTGCGGTGCCGGCGCCTCTCGCTCTCGCACCATGTTGCGAGGAGACGGGAGCAGCTCGCTGTCGTCGAAGAGGGAGCTCGAGTTCCCCAGGAAGCTCGTCGACTGCCCGCGGTCGTCGCTGTCACGCGTGCTGTCCGCGTTATCGTCGTCGAGGTAGCAGCGCTTCGATGCTTGTGCCGATGCGGGACGGAAGCTCGGCTTCTGCGCGGACGTGAGAGTGTCGACTGGCTGGAACGGGGCACGATGTTTCCGCGGACTGCTCATGGGCTATACGGCTGATGGTTGGGACGCGGTCCTCTCGTCGTGTTTATTTTACTGTATAGGCGTCAGGCTGGCGGCGGCTGATGTTGCTAGGACACCCGGCACTAGCGCTATACAGTGTGCTGCCCCACCAAACCCGCGTCTCGCACAACGGCGCGCTATCACGAGACTTCTATCCATGTCAAAACTCGTGTCCACAGCCACATACATGCATTTGACATATCACAGCCCTCTCAGTCCCAGAGCCCCTAATCCGAGAGCACCCACAGCAGCTGCCCCGAGTAAGCCTCCAGCTGTCCTTCCAACCTGCCCCATTGCGACGCCGAATACTACACTTCCAATATCAACAACATCAGCAGCTATGCCCGCCCAAACAGCTCCTCTGATTCCTCTGTAGCAACGTCAGCATGCATATCTTCCAAGCACATTTTCTCAACTTCACTTCTCGTCGACTTACCTTTTCCCTCCATCAGGGGCGTCCTTGTCCTCCGCCGAAGTCAGCAGCTCTCCAAACACCACCTCCCTCACGCCAAACATGCGGACGAGCAGCGCTTGTTCAGCCGGTACGCGGTATTTAAAAAGGGCGCACGTGTACTGTGGTGCAATGAGACATGCCAATCCAGATGCAATGCGAAGCAGATGGAGCACTTTGATGGCTGTCCGCGGTGTTGGGGAGGAGTAAGGTGAGCTGGGATTGTTGTCCGTGAGTTTGGATTGTGCGCCGAGGAGGGGATCGTTAGGCTTGTCAGGAGACGACGGAGCCATTGCTGGGTGAGTTTGAGCACTAAATATATGTGTCTACGTCTTTGAAACGTTCGTTGGAAGGCTCAATGCGCAACGTAGGCTGGTTGTAGAATGCAGACTGAGGAATTGGTATAGATTGTTTAATCGCTGGCTTGCTCATTGTCTTATATGCCTCTAGTCTTACATCACATTACTTGAAATGCACATCACGCCTATCCGATATAACGTTGGTACAGCACGCAGCCTTACACTACGCGGATATCCCAGAATCCTGGAGATGATGTAATGGCCGGCAGCAGCTCTTTCGAGTCTCCACCGGATAAACGGACAGAAAGACTAACTTCCTAGTGGAATATAGTATGGCAGATCACTTTACTCTCCTCCCGTATCTCGCTCACTCTTCTTTGTCCGGGAACATGCTCGTTCGGAGGGATGGATTGTTGCACCTTCCACTATACCCTATCGAGCCTAGTCGATCTTACGAGCATAACGTTATGCTCTCCGCACGTCCAAATATCAAGGCCCCTCCGCCTTGAACCTGCTTGAATTCTGGTCACTGAGCTTAACGTAAAGGTGAAGACCGCAACATGCCCGCAGAAAGGGCTAAGAATACCAAGACACTGGGGAGCGTACCGGATGTGGGTGATCCTGATCGGAAAAGAGTACTGAATGTGCTTGCGCAGCGGAGATACCGTAAGTTTCGACATAAATCAAACGAGCTATCGAATTTACTTCTTGCTAATCGAAAATCGCAGGACAGCGACGTAAAGAAAAGGTAGCAGCTTTAGAAGCGCAGACCAAAGCGATCCCTTCACCTCCAGACACTCAACAGCACAACGATGAACAGACTGAGATCGTCTGGGAAGTTCCATCTGACTCGTGTCACGGCCCAAGGCTAGAAGAAATCGAAGAAGTCGAGGAGCTCGGTAGGATGCTACCTGAAGAAAGCTTGCAGATGTTCGACTTTGACCAAGACCCTTTTGGCTTGAATCTCATGCAAGACTTCAACAGTAAGTCTCCCGATCCTTAGCCTGTACCCCCACTGAAGGATTGTGCAGACTTTCCGGGCCTTCCAAGTCCAATACCTTCGACACCCTCCCTAAGTTACAATCGGCAATCACCGCCCTCATCACCTCTCCAATTCCCGCTTTCACCAGATGGAGCCATTCTCAGCCTACCCATTCTCTCCGTGGTACGAGCATTCGCAAATATCGCCGTAGCCCTCGACGTAGCTACTAATATCTGGGACCCGTTCTATCTACATGTTCTTCCGCAATCAAATCCAGGCTTGGCCTCCTTACCGTCGAACTTGCACCCTGTTGCCGCTCAGCACACCATCCCCCATCACCCAATCTTAGACGTGCTTCCATGGCCGAGCGTGAGAGAGAAACTAATATGCATGCTCTCCATGCCGTCTACCTTCCGCCCGCCAATAGCCCAAGAGGACGACGACCTCAAGCCCTCTTCCCTTCACCCCTCACAATCACCCAACACGCAGGACTCACCCAGCACGTCCAGCAGAGACGGTGGCATCAGGCAAAGTAGTGCCATTGTCCGTTTGGTCCAAGACCTTGATGACTTTCGGGACGGTGGAGGCGTCCGCGTTCATGGCAACACAAGCACATGGAGCGAAGGTAACGAGCTGGTGGAAGAGGCATGGGAAATTGGTGATTTGTTCTACAGAAAGTGGTGGTGGTGTCTTGATCAGCACGTTGTGGAAGCTAGTAACAAGAAGAGGGGCCAGAGAGGACTGGGAAAGCTGAGGATGGTGGACACCAGGTAGAGAAAGGGTTTAGGAAGAGTTGATCTTTGCATATACAATTCATGTGCGCAAGTATCGATAAAGATGAATTCCTCATCAACCACCTGCTCCTCCAGCACCATCCGCTGCCGCTAATAAAAGGTCCCGCAGAGTGTGCCTTTTTTCCTTTTCACTGATAATCATGCACAAGCCCGTTGCCACAAGAACTTGGTAGAGGGTACTCTTCTTCAATCTCGACACCTTAGAAGCTTCGTCCTCCTTTTGAGCATCTGCCTGATGAAGCGACTTCCGCACACGCAACTTTGGCGCATATCCCTCAATGAACCGTAAGATAGCTGCGTCAAAGAATTCCAGGGACCCACTCTTCTGGCATGCGATTGACGAGGTGTACTTCCCCAGGCAGATTTCTGGCTGGCCCTCATCTTCTCCATGGCCTATGCTTGGTAGTCTGGCCACAAGTTTCAAATGATTGAAGCGCAGAAAAAGCCCACACATTCGCGACTCCTTAATTGTGCCTGTGCCTTTCCAATAGAAGTCAATATCGGAGTATCGAAAGTGATAGCGTCTCGTGTGTCGCGACAAGGGACTCATCCACCGCAGGTAGACAACCTCTTCAGCCTCTACAGGTTTTACAGGTTTGAAGCCCGGTTCTCTCAGAATGTCAGGATCATAGCCTGCGCCCGATTTGCGGCTCTCTTTCACCGAGTGCACATATGCCTTTCCAGATTCGCCCCACAGTCTCCAAGTCCTGACTTTGTAGCCTTTCAGCTTCTTATCATCAGCTTTGAGCGACTTTCTATCGCCTCCATTATGTCTCCATGAGACTACACCGCGTGGGTCTAACACGACCGGTTTTGCAATCGAAGGACCCAGCTGCAGCTTGTACTCTCTCCAAAAGCATCCTTCATGTATGAGTACGGCAGGAGCTCCCCATTGACTATTTCCAGAATAGAGGACGCTAGGGGGTACGTGAAATGCAAGATAGGGCCTGTGTAGAAAAAAGGCATTGTCATCTGGGACAACCGGCGGCAATCCGGAACTCTTTCGCTGCTTCCTCTGCTTGCGTTCGGCTCTCAACTCTTTCAAGGTCGGGCCCGAACGCCGCTCTTTCGAGGTAATTGTAGTTGGAGAAACGCACTTGTGACGGTCGTTCTCCTGGTAGATGTGGAAAGTTGACCGGATCCCACCGCCTGAGGGTGGTCCGGAATCCTTAGTAGGTAAACGTGACACTTTGACATCCAAGGGCGAGGTTTTGGATGGAGTCAGAATATGGGCAACCTTCCTAAATATCAGCCTTGCCAACTGACAAGTGCCCGCTGCTAACGTACGTCAAGCTTAACCCCTTCTTTCTTCTCCATGATAATGGCATGCTTCGACTCCACAGTAGCGGCCATACTTCATGCTCACCATGTCGGAGCGCTTTACCACAGATTGTGCAGGTCTTCAAACAGCATCTACATCGTCGTGATGGTGGTGCTTTATGAGCGGGGTCCATGCCAAGCCGCTCAGCCTCCACCAAGCTTGCTCGCTTTGCTCGGTTTGAAGCCACAAATGAACTCGGATGATCACTCGCGCTGTGCATGCCTATGCCGTTGGATGCTGGTGATTCTAAGATTGTCCGGGAAGCATGCCATCCCGAAGAGTAGAGCGAGCAGGGGACAGAGAAAACGGTAGTGTAACACTGCAGATTGCCAGTCGCACAGGTGAAGACAGGAACATGAATGGGCGGAAATTGAGACATAGCAAGACAGGTGCACACGGTAGGTGGTTCATACCGTGGTTGCTCCCTTGGTAGTACCGCGTAGAGCCCTCATGGTGGTGGCAACGAGACACAAGGGCTGTATTGCCAATATGTCACCCAAAGTCGGGCTTTTGGCGGTGAAGCTTGTGTAAAGTGGTACAGGATATCAACGTGTATCGTAGGGCGCGGGCCGTGGAGCTGGAGCTGTCATCGACGATGGCAGCGCAGTGGTATGCGCAACGGCATGCCACACAGGTCGAGCCTCGGCCTCGACCGCTATCGATAACAAAACGCGCTAAACGGCGTCTCTGCCATCTGCTGTGATGATGACGTGAATGATGGATGGCTTTTATCGATTCTTCTCAATCATCTTGTAACAGTAACATATCCACTTCATCACGACTCTCTGTATGACCCGGATTTCTGTATCAAGACGTTACATCTGCGCACGCTGTGTGCACACGCGACGACTTCCCAATCCTCTCGTCCCGTCTAGTGTGAGACATTACGGAGAGGCAGCAACCCAACGCAAAACGCACCATGCCGAACCAGATGGGCAAAGAGCACCAGATGTGCAGCAGCAGCAGCAGCAGCAGCAGAAGTTCCAAGGAGACGAGGAGAAGGAGGAAGGGGCGTTGACGCGCAGGCTGCGGGACATGAGTGAGGAAGCATTAGAGACTGGCGGGCACAGTGCCCTCAAAGCCGTCGAGGAAGCAGGCTTCAGCGCCGAATTGAAGGCCCAACTCGAACAACGCATTGCCGCTGCAAACCTCAGGTCTTCCGAAGCAGGCCTCCCCTCCGCCGCCTCTCGCCACACTCGCGACTTGGCCACGGCTGAGGCGTGGACCGGTACCGAGTCGATACACGATGCCAGCCTGCGCATGCTGAACGACGCTCACAAGCCAATGCGACTGGGGAGGCCACCGAAAATACCGGGTGTGCAACCGCCGCAGTCGGTAGACACGGGCCACAAGCGTAGCAAAGAAGGACGTGGACTTCGCCTGGCCAACGCACGTGACAGAAGCACTTTCTATGCCAGCGTCAAAGATGATGAGGCCATGGAGGCCGCCGACCGCGAGAAGCGACTACAAGAGCTGAAGGACAGGTTCGACCCACATGCGCGCGTCATTGTGCCTGGAACTATTCAAGGTCTGGCATCGCTTGCGAATAAGAGGATTGAGGATGCCATTGCTCGTGGCCAGTTCAAAAACGTACCCCGTGGCAAAGGAAAGAACGTCGAGCGCGATCACAACGCGTCGAGTCCCTTCATTGACACGACTGAGTACTTCATGAACAAGATCATCCAGAAACAAGAGATTGTTCCGCCCTGGATCGAAAAGCAGCAAGAGCTCACACAAGCTGCGAACAAGTTTCGTAGCCGCTTGCGGAATGACTGGAAGAGGCATGCCGCCCGTATGATATCTAGCAAGGGTGGATCGCTTCAAGATCAAGTCCGAAGAGCAGAAGCATATGCAAAGGCAGAGTTGATGGCGAAACCTGTGAAGAAAAAGCAGGAGACCCTCACAGCGGTAGATGACGAGGGTCATCTATCACAGATATCGCTATCTGGCGGGCTGAAGGTCAACTCATCGCAAGAAGCCTCGTCAGGTGGGGAAGCTACTATCACCGAAGAAATCACCGCCCAGAGAATTACTCTTGACGAGACGCCCCATGCTGCGGCAGAGTCCTCTGCACAGACTATCCAAGTGCCCATCAGCACACCAGCCCCGACCGTCCTACCAGCGAGCCACCCCTTTCGCGATCCAGATTGGGAGCGCATCGAATTCACGTACCAAACCCTCGCCATCAAGGATCTCAACAATAAAGCACGCTCTTATAATCTCCAAGCACCTGAGTTGGCCAAGAGACCATACTTCAACCTCCAGCGCGAGTTGAACTCTTGCTTCGCTGATGTGGCACCTCAGCTTGCTGAAGCGATCCTCGATCGTGCGAGGAGGCCGCCTAGGAAAGCGCAGGACGGGCTAGGAGTAGCCAGAGGAGAGAAGAGGGTGTGGGATGGGCTGGTGGGAGGGCCTGTCAGGGTGAGGGATGAGAAGAGAGAAAAACAGTATGGGTTTAGGCAGTTTTGGAATGACCTATGGGCGGTTAAGTCGAGCAATCTGTATTGAATCCTTAGCTTTTGTGCAGCGAGCCCGTCAACTCTTAGAAACGCGAATACGAACGCACGATATCGGAGAGTGCTCCGGTCTGCCTATTGGAACTCCCAAGCCGCGACCCGGTTACTGCCAGAAAACCCTCGCTTCCCATATACCTAGATGGGACATGGCGGAGAACACAACATTTCAAATTGTGACCATGGCGGACGCACGTTCGTTCGAATGCGGACTATGATCATGTAGGATGTTGCTGCTGTGCCTCCGCGGGAAGAGATGCATAACAGCTACATACGCGACCGCCGACCGGTACCGGCTGTATGGGTCGATAATGCAGCAGTGAGGCAGCATCGATCGATGCGATGCTTACGGATCAGAGGACCGACGACCACTCATGACGAACCTCGCACCTACTGGACATTGTTGCACGCCTGCATAGAGATGCGTCATCACAGACTGTATGTCTTATATCGAGCCGTCATTGGCTGCTTCGGACATGTATGTACTTATGCTAAGCGTTGGAGGGCGGCACACATGTAGGAGAGGACATTAGTCACATCTTGAAAGACCCTTGCGTACTCGGCACATACGATGCTCACCAGCGATAGCTATTTAGAGTCCGCAAAGCATATCAGGTGCATTAAAATCCAACTAGAGTAATGATGTGCGTAAAATCTGCCTTTGCATATCCTATGTGCCAACACAGTTCCATAGCCAATTTGGCGGCTCTAGCACTTCTGTCCCGTGGGCCAGACACGACAGGACTTCCAAGGCGGTTTTGTACCACCGGCCAACTCCGCGCATGGGTCAACATCTGTTCGCTCCGACCCGAGAACTTGTTGACAGCCCAACTATATTGATGAAAAATATGGAAGTATGGTCCTGCAGCAATTGTAGCGACCTCAAGGCTACTTCTCAATACCCACTGCTCCGTTACTTTTTCTTGTGCCTCGGTGCCTGCTTGCGCCGCTCTACCGCTTCCTTGCCCGTGGGTTTTGTCCTCGTTGTTGCCCCATCAATGATCCTGGTCGCAGGCATATCAGCCTCCACTTCCCTCACTTGAAGGGCGTGAACTTTTCCGTCTCTATCGCGTATGCTTGGAAGTCCGCTCGAGCTCGAGGCATCTTCAGTAACAGCACAAGTCCGGTTGCCGGCACCGTCGTATGGCTGGCAGAAGCAGATCCTCAAAGCATGCCCTACGAGCGGGCCAAACAGCCCTTGATGCTGCCTGACATGTGAGCTCCGCGTTGTATAGGCAGGTTTTCTAGCAAGTGACGTCCGTTTGCTACACTTGCTGTGGTTGTTGCTTGAATCGTTCATGTGTCTCTCGCAAGGGGATAAGCAGGACGCCGAGACCCATGCTAAAAATTCTGCCTTGCAAAGATTTGCTCCATCCTTAAGGTCGCTGAAGACGGTTCGGTTTGAGCGGAGGCGCTTGTGCTGCGATGGTTGAAATGCACTTCGAGATGGGAAGGTGTTATATCTGACTTCCCCACCGCAACCTTTAATCGTCGGATTGTGTACAATGAAAGATTCGCAAGCGTTGATCTGGGATTTCTCAGGGTGCCGGTAGTTGTGGTGATAAGTGAGATGTGTTGGAAAGGGCGCGGAAGATATGGGAGGGGTCGTCATAGGTACCAATAATGGCCTGACGGGTGGTGAACATGTTCTTGCTGGCGGTTTGGTGTGAGACAACTGAGTAATCTTATTGTTACTGTTCGAAATTTTCCCGGTGAATAAAGCTCCGAGGTCTGATGCACTGGTCTCTGAAGCTGAGTCCTCTTCATGTTGGATAAGATTACCTGACGGCGAGTAAAACGATATCGTTGGCGTGTCAAAATTAGGACTTACTATTCCCGACGCTGCTGCTATAGGTAATAGAGACGTCAACGCGGAAGAGAATATCAGACGATGGGGTGGTGCGATTGTTGGTGCTTGCTTCGACTCATGGGAATGTGCAGAAGCTTGCCGCTCGAGCTCAGCCATCTGCGGTGTAAACCAGAGTGGGGCTACAGGTGTAGGCGAGCGTGAGGGGCGCACGGGGTGAAGGAATTCGTGGTTAAGGTCGAGGTCGACACCCAAGACCGTTCCCGAGTACGAAGTGGACACAGTGCTGCAGAAACTCGCATTTCGACTTGACTCCCTTGCGCGACTAACCTCCGTCAGCGCATAGGCGTTGTTGGGAAGCACAGAGACGCCATCGAGCGTGTATTGAGCTGAGGTGTCAAATCTGTTTTCGTGCGGGAGCGTCAGCGCTCCTGCCGTTTCCTCGTCGCGCGCCACATCGCGTGGTTCTGGTTGTACAGGATCCACAGAGGAGGATCGCTCGCGTGAGCCTGTTGCAACTGTAGGTGGCAGCAGATGAGGTACAGAACCACAGTCGGTCTCGGATTCGTTTGTGGGTCGAGAGGAACTGAGCAAGGGTGGGGAAGCACGAATCGAATCTCCCGACCCTGCCTTTGAAACCTTTCGATATATGGCCTGAGGTCTACGATTAGATGTCAAAGTCGTGCTCGGGGACGAGGCCTGCACGAGCGATGGAGCGCTGGATTTATCCTCGTCGGCCAGAGACGTTTCGGGAGTTGGTAGTTGGCAATGCAGACTAAGCTCGCCATCTCCTGCCCGGTTGTCTCGGCAGTCACCCACTGATGTGTGCACCGTTGACGATGACCCAGTCCGAGTCCGCGAAGCAACGCGGACGTTCTGCCAGATTTCACGGAGAAAGACTCTGGTCTTTCTGCTATCATCCTCGTTGGTATGGCAACGTTGAGTTCCTGGGCGTTGCGAAATTTGATGCAGTAGCGATTCTTTTGGAGAAGATGAAGGGTTTACCGGACATGATGTTTCACTGTCCCTGGATGGATCCTTTCTTGTGGTGAATTGTGCACCTGCACTTTTCTCCCGAGAAGGATTCTCCGAATTTCTCTGCAGCGCAATATCCAAAGGTCGCGACAATGTTTGTGTAGCACTGCTCGGTGATGTGTTTTCTGTAACTCTTGTTGCAGGCAATTGACCAATGTTAAGGAGGGAGCCATGCGAGTTAAGCGTGGAGTATGAGCCCTGCTCGATGATTGTGGCTAATGGCGCTCCATTAGAGCGGTTTGCGTGTCGAACGGCAAGGTTGGAAGAGGCGGCGCCAGCGCTGACTTGTTGTTGTAGCTCGGGGGGTCGATCGGCGTGCGCCGCAAGGGCTTCCTTGCGACAAGTGTAACAATCGCCGTCCAGCGCGTACTCATGCGTACTACTACCGGTAGTAGGTAGCAAAGTCGCGCCTGTTAATGCCCGGGAACAGGCATACGGCTCCTGCGGGACTGCATGTACCAGCTGAGGTGGCCCGTTCTTTTGATCCACCAAGTTTAACGGTGTAGGATCTCTTCGGTATGGCGGTGTGCTAGTGCTCGAATATGGTTTAGGACAGTTGGTAGAATCCAGTAGATAGAAGTTGAATGGTCGGGGCGGATGCATTGTATTATGTCCTAGGTGTCATAGGTATACAGCGGAGAAGAGCTTGAAGGGTGCTTGGATCATACCTATGGGGAAGACTGAGGAATTGGTAGAAAGCATGAATTCTGGCGCTTTCTCATATCTCAGCATCTACTAGTCTCCAGGTCTGGCTCTTTCCTCGACTGCGCTCATAGGAAAGGTCTTGTCAGACCGGAGGCAGTGGTTGCTCCTACTTGGTTGCTCCTGACCGCTCCAGTTCCTAGTTTCATCAGGGACGACGATTGGCTGAAATGTACCCAAAAGTCTAATAGCTACAGCATTATCCTGATCCATGGTGAAGTGGAGTGTGTACTAGCCACAGCAAACTCTGATCTGTCTTAAAGTAGTGCATTGCGAAGAAAAGCCAATAAGCCTGCTCAGTTCATAAGAACGTGGAGCTTTCTGACGGTAGACAGCATCTCTAGATGATGAACAAAAGCAAGTGTAACGATGCTGGAGTGATTGGCCAACTGGTATGCTGAGTGTCTCGCTTTTTATTGCCTGGACTAGTTGATCATGCATGTATTGATTGCAAAAAGGCACACACAACTGCCGATCGATAACATGTCACGATTTCGGATAGCTAGCCCGCCTGGAAGTCGCAGCATGGGACCATGGCTACAGTCTGGCGGATGGATGTGTAGTAACGGTCGCATCGCACTCCCCTATAGTAACTCTAACGAGACCTGTCTTGAAAGCTTTTCCGAGGCGACCGGAGTATCAAGCAGCCAGCGGCATCTTACGCGCGCGAAGTTAACCATGCTCACGGCGGCCGATCATTTCCTGATGCGTGTTCCGATTGAGAGGTGGGTTCGTGAAAGGTAGTCTGAGCCCTGAACGCCGAAATGGCTGCGGCTGCAGTGACAGCTGTACAGACGACTGTGGCGCCCCAGTTTACAAGAATGGGCGCACATGCTTTTGTTTTTCTTTCGGCCCGCGTCTGGCGTGAAGAGGACGGCATACTATGTAAAATGCGGCCCTGGCTGGATGTGGTGCTATTAAGCGCGGGACTGCAGACCAGAAGGCCATGCTCTATCTGGAGAGCGTGAACGATACGAGCTTGCGATTTTCCATGCGTAATTGCGATGATCAGACCAAGGCGGATTGAGCTGCCCATGACCATACAGCTGGCTGTGCCAAGTTTGGGAAGACGACACGTTGAAGCTCTTCAAGACAGGCTTCATAGATAATTCAACCGAGAGTACTGTATACGACAAGTTCATTATCTCTAACACACGCAAAATCTGCATGTCGATAAGATGAAAACGTGCCGTGTTCATGTCGATTCGGAAGTTGAGTGGACACGAGTTTCGCGGCCTGATTGGCTGGAGCAGCGGCCCATCTAATGTAACTGGTCAAACTCAGTGATCCAATTGTTGGAAGCAGGCAAACAGCACATACGCTGAATCGAATAAGGCGACCTGATGCGCAAGGGATCACCCTCTCAGATGTCCAAAAACACCTGCTAGCAGGACAGGCTTGCACAACAGTTACTCTGTTACCCTGTCGATCATCTTTCATCCCACATGAAACGCCCCCTTAAGGGTGCCTCTTAAACAGTTGCGCCGTGGTTGAGCTGTGTGCTACCTTGTGGCGCCTTGATGCCTTCTGTTGCAGGCTTCCAGAAGACGCAAGGGCCGAAATTTGCTCTGTGCATATGGAAATCTGGCCTAGTTTTGTGGCCATGTTTGGATTGCACTGTAGAATGGGGTGACCGATGTTGCCTACAAGAAATTTCAGTCGAGTTCTGATGATGTAGCGGTAGCTTGTGTGGAGGTGTTCTTGCGATAATCATGGAAGCTCTCAGCCTAGTTGGTAGGGCGTCTGATGTCACGATCCGTCGAGTTGGGACAAAGCGTTGATCCTCGCCGGTTGAGGCCAATTCTCCCAAAAAAAAATGCCTCCACGTTGAAGCATTCTTTGGGATCCTATAACCGGGTGCAATGTATCTGCCTGGTCGGAGTCGGCCCATGGGGCATTTTCTGACCACTAATGGACTGATCCTCGCGTCAGAACATGAGGTGATCGATGCCCTTCCAAAGCCAAAAACGTACGTTACTGGATTTTCTTGCTTTTGCATCCACGACAGATCGATATGAGTATGCGCCCCAGCCAAAGCTAGGTGGGATGTCTTCAGAATAGAATCATGCCTCGAAGAGCCGAGTCCCGCAACGAAGGCCAAGCTCCTAGCTGTATGGTTGCACATCTCATTTAACCAGCCAAAAGCTGTCTCACAGAGGTCTCTATGATGCAGTCCCCATACATCCACTGAAGCCCTATACTATCTCTTGAGTGTTGACTAGCGCTCAAGTCCGTTGACCTGGCTCTCGGAACCGCACCTCTTGCACCTCTTGGATCTAGCCGCCCAATATCTGCCGGTCCAGAGTTCTTTTCTAAGATAAGCTGAGAATACTCTGCTGCGATTGGCGGTGGTAAAATGGAATGTGTAGTTCCAGATGGCTCACCGGAGCTAGATATCTGCAACCCCCTGTATGTGAAGCAACGCCCTCGAAACAAATCAGGGTAACCGCACCGTAGGTAATCATATGGTGCTGCAGGAATACTTACGCGAGAGACAGCGTGACCCACCCTTTTCCTTTCAACGATCGGCGATTACCGAAGTCCCGACCCTGCTGCACACGAGCATTGCTAGCTGCATGAGGGGAGCGTGTTGACGGGATGGAGCGCATCGGTCCGAATGAGTGATGGTGGGCAGACTCGGGGTCGGTCGAGGAGTGGAGTCTCAGTCCGTCCCACCATTCAATGCGGGCGTATGCGCCCTGTGTCCCACGACCGTGGTCCATAACGGAATCTTGTCGTCACATGACGGTGAACTTGGGGTTCCTCAGCCATTGGAAACGATGAGCCGGGCTATAAAGGCAAGGAAGCATAGCGGGCTTTGGCTCACAACGCTGAGCAAAGTTCCCTGTTTGTCTCGCTTCGATTCGTCCGCGTGGTAAAGGATCCCTTGAGGGATCATCGTTTGAACATGTCCCTGGGACCGCTTGCCCAAAGTGCCGATAAACAAGTCCTTTTCGCTAGATTGGGGTTGAATGAACAGGTTCACAAATTGCTCCTCGTAAGCTCCTGACCCAAACTCCAAATGATCCTTACTGATATGGTGAGCGTATATAGTTAGAAGCGCAGACGGCGAGGGACACATTGAGCAGAAATCCGAACTACTTGACGGATCAGTCCAGGGCCGATCCTGCGGTAACGACGCCCTATAAGTGGGATGAAATCTCCGAAACCGCGAAGCACTTGGAGATCCTAACAGTCGTCAACAACGCCCGGCCGGAGACAAGACCTTACTATCACATGGGCCGTTACATGACCAATGTCAATGAAGAGAACTGGGTTGCGAGATGGTATCTCTGGCACAGCTTCCGCTACAGGTTTGCAGACCGCATCCTAGTCAGCACATCACACTGACTTCTCACCAGGGACAACCGACCGCGGTCCACGACGAACAATGGCAGCGAGGGGTATGGAGGTGAGCGAATACAGTCTTTAGTTCCATACTCAGTCGATACTAGAACAGGCTGACGCAGTCCAGGGGGCCAAGGACCATACGGTGCTGGCTACTACGATCCAGCTCGCGAACGCTACCGCTGATACATGCCCCTACCGAGCTGTAGACGAGTTTTGTGCGACAACAAAGCAGGAGCAGCCAAAACTTCCACGGCATCTTCCTTTGTAGATGTTCAGGGTGCCGAGGTTGTTCGTCAGGTGTAGCGTTGTGCAACTAACCAGGCGGGCAGTTCTATCGTGTAAGGATCCGCTTCCACGGATTGTGCGTTTCGGTTGTTCTTTACCATTTGATATATATTAGGTTGGTCTCTGATGGCTGGTGCCTGTTCTTTCTTTTGTAATCGGTGTCGATGAGTCCGCTTTCCATTCGCTCCAGCTCGCTCATATCATGCCAATAGTTTTCTTGCGGGGACGAAGTCTAAATCTAATAGATTCTGTATCGACTCTTGCATGTTAGACTGCCCTCTTCTCAACATATTAGTCGCATGCCTACGGGATGTACCTCGGTGAAATATCGATGGAGGTGGCCTTAGGGTCGTTGCCATTACCATGGTCCAAGTACGAATTAAGTGGGGCGGAAGCATTAAGGTTCAAAGGGTCTAGCACCGACCTAGTCCGGGGAAGAGGTCGCTATTCATACTAGGTCACTAGGTGATGGTAATGATGGAAAAGAAGATCAGCGGAGCATGCGTTTTGAAGTGATACGTTCAGTATTTGAGATATCTGTGGAATGGCAACAGAAGTGATGTCACAGTTTGCATGGTCACACACGAACTGAACCTCGTACTAAGAAGTAAGTCCCGGGAGCTTCATCATGGCATGTTGCCTCATAAGCAAAGCCCTTTGAAGGAATTGCTGATCTTCGTGATGATCGACGGCGGTAAGTATGTTTAGCGAAATGAGTACCGAAAATGGTACTGTCCGAGGCAGTGCGCTTCGGTGTATTCTTTGACCGACCAGATACGAATATCGGAGAGATGGGCATATACATAAGGACTACAGGCTATGGTGACTGTACTATACCTGCTTTGCGGGCGGAGGTCGACAACACGGCCGCAAGTCACTATTGACAAGCGTAGTATAAGTCTTCCAGTGTTCGTATCGTTTCTGTGATTGTCCACAATACCCTAGGCCCCGTACTTTTTAATTGAACTCATGTTGCTCGTTGCCCCTTCTCACCAAACAGAAGTATTCATCGTCGACGAGTTGCCAGTTCTGGTATGATTCAACATTGGTGGCGCTCGCTTCTGACGGAATCTGAGGCAGCCGCACGACCACGAAACTTGCGTCGTTGAGATGCTGGCCTCCAGTCATATTCAAAATTGCATCAAGGCATCACGCTATCACGGATGATTACTATTCGCAGGAAAATCGAAAGTGGAGAACTCTGATTTGTGTATTTTAGCAAGGTTGCCATTTGTTGGATTTGCGGACGTTTCAATGATCTACGTAAAGCATATCCCAAAACGCCGTCGCTATGCAAAACGATCGTCAGTCCTCTGGGGACCAGACCTACGCCTCATTTTTCATTTGCTCATCCGCCCTGATTTTGGAGTTGCTCTTTGAGAGCTTCCTGATACCGGGTCCGAGCTGCGTCAATGGCTCGAAATAGAGGTTCCACGATCTGGTTGACAGCTTTTGCCCCGCCTTTGACGGTATCTGGGTCAAACTTTCGCCTCTTTGTTGCACTTCGTTGGTTATTGGCCTGGTCATTACTCATCCTCATCCTCTCTACACTGAGTTTACGTCCCTCTTCTGCTGCGTCTGAAACAGCCATGATTCGATCAATAGACCTGTCCAACGTTTCAATGAGCTTCGCAGCTTCGTTGGCGCGGTCGGGATCTCCCGAATAAAACACTGTCCAGAAGTAATGCAAGAATTCGACAGTCGTGTTATGCGTCATGATCAAATTGTCGAGAATTGGTTCCGAAACGTCCAATTTTCTTGCTAGCTCGCCGATAGGGACAAGTCTAGACCTTGAGTAATCATCGTCGTGTAAGTGCCGCTTTTTGATAGCTGATATAATCTGCGATGTGGCCGCGCTACGTGAAGACCTGCTACCTACCCTTCTTTTGTTGGGAGCGGCATCTTCCTCTTCACTGCTACTGTCATCGTTGATATGGATCGTAGACAAGAGGTCAATTCCAACAGGTACATTATTCTTCATGCCGAATTGATCAAGATCCTGCTGTAAAGTGGACAAGGCCTGCGCTGGTGAACGTTTTGTGTACGTAGCGGCACTAGTCGAGGTATGTACACTCTGTCCAGCGGAGAAAAACCGACTTTGATCCTGTATTCTTAGAACCACTCTGTTGTCCTCGTCTGCACGCTGCAAGTCCCGAAGTTGTAGCTCCTTGTACGTCTCCTCATCAAGCCCAGCAGGGGCATGGCGGTTGCCGTCGATTGGTGGCACATCTTTCATCATCTTTTCGCTCATTCGATTCAACACTCGAAGAATTGGGGCCTTTTCGTAATTGGCCGGATTCATAGTAAAATCAGGCCGGTTGCCCTGCTTCTGACTATGATTGTTTTCATTCCCTTCCACGTCCAAGAAATGGGGGATTGACGCTACGAGGAGGTCCTGGGATTTATCCATTGTCTCGTCATACGTCAAGTACTTGTCAAGTTTGGGATCAAGCACGTCCTTTTCAAGTATGCGCTCGCCTTTGAGCTTCTTCATCAATCTGCTGTGAAAGAATCGTTCCCAGAAGTCGCCCTCGCTCAATTGGGGTACATTCTCATTGTACGCCTTTTGAACTACTGGATGCTGCCTAAAGAGGAGCTCAATCTGCTCTTTGGTCAGGCTCAACGTCAGCGCGCCGTTGACGGTCTTGGACTTGATGACGGAGAGGACGTTGTACGTCCCTGTGGCTTGTGATTTTTCGGTGGCGTGGGACCGCAGCACATGCACCCGAGTGGACCAGAACTGATTGGAAAACTGCGCTATCGAGACGGAATCGGGCTTCTCTTGGAGGGCGCGATCGAAGCGTTGGCGCAGGGCCGGGTTAGAGTTCAGGAGCGACATCTGCAGGCCCAGATCCGCCAGCAGTTTTGCATCATCATAAGCTTCGTCTTTGTCCTTGTCTTTCGCAGCAGCCGTTACAGCCTGTGCCATGGCTATGGCGGCTGACGCGCTGCCGGCGCTCGCAGCCGCAGCAACGGGGGTGGGAGTCGGCGCATGCTGGGCTTTGGAGGCTTCGATCCACTTTCGCAGCAGGCCAGTTATCGTCTGCTGGTCGTCGCGAGCGGCCGCCGAGGTGAAGGTCAGCGTGTGGTTTCCGGCTTGAGGCGCCGATTCTGGCACGACGATCTTGATGGAAGCTTTGGCGGAGGTAGCGGGCGTCTGTTGGAGGTCTAAGTACACGTCAGTCAGCCAAGGCCTTTCGTCTTGAGCACAATGGTGACATACTTGCAATGTCCGCTATGGCAATGGACAGCGGCGGAAGCGCACCGCTGGCAGACTTCCAGGCCACCGTCTTGCCATCAGCGGACACGGACACGGTGCCGTTCTGCTTCTTGTACTGAGCCGCAGCATCGGTCATGTTTGGTGAGCGAGGGCACTGCAGGCGCGAGGCCTCTGGCGCTCAAATCGGCGGCGCGGCACTAGGCGCGCTTGCGGCTTCCCCAGATCGCGTACCACGTGACTGCGCATAATCACATGCTGCAGCTTTGTCTACGTTTAGTCTTCATCGGTAGTTATACGTAAAGTACATAGATATCTAGGCAAGCGCGTCAAAAGCGCAAGGCTGAGAATGCAGACTGCCCAGAGCGGGTATAGCGGGTTTCCAGGTTACGGTACATACAGTACATGCAAGTGTGGATTGGCATCGCAACTTTTCTCAAATGGACACGGGCAGATGCGCGGAAACATATCCGCGTACGCCGGGCGCTCCTTCCCAAAGCCCACCCGACGTCGGTCACAGGGCATCCGGCTTCTGCTGCGCGGGCGACAGTTACATAAAGGCTGCGCGGCGATTGGCCAGAGCCTACCGTATGTAGGTACCTACCGGTAGTCCATGCAGGCCTTCTCTGTCGAACCTGATGCTCTTGTTCGTCATACCAAGAGCCGTCATGGGGTGGCCAAAGTTGTGCACTCGACGCAGCCGTCGACGGAGGCTGCGCGCCGCTGTAGACAGGGACAGGACCTGGGGCTTGATGGAGCCGCAGACGCAGACGCAGACGCATACTGTGTTATAGTAGCCGTTGATGAAGGGGCTGGAGTTGCAGGTGAGGCATTTGTCGGCGGCGAGTCGAGCGCGGACATTCCTCGAACAGTGTCAGGTCGCAGGGCTCAAGGGCTGGGCTGCCAGAGGGCGCTAGCCCCAATACGGTGGCTCTGAATGTCCACTACGCATCTGCACCTTGTTCTCCTCACCTTGCGCTGCATACTGTGTATCTCGCTCCAGCTCCAGCTGCCCTGCCCACACAGAAGCAGAAGCTCTTCTGTCCATCGCCGTCTGCTTGCATGTCACCCTTTCTCTGCGCCCCATCCCGCTCGTAATTACATCATGTTGCGCATTCCGCTGCGCCAGTGCTCGCGGAAGCTGCAAAGCTGCCCGCAGAGAGCAGGCCTCTCGACCCTCACTGCGTCGCCATCAAGGACGGCCATCTCGACATGTCGTCGGCCGCTGGCCCTCTCCCAGCGCCGCAAGTATGCCATTGCCGCCGAGGACACCAACAAGGGCGTGGTGCGTGGCTCCCCGTCAGACTCTGCAGTCCACACTGACATGGCTAACCGCGGTGCACAGGACCCCAACGACTCCTTCTTGCAGGGCAACACGGCCAATTATGTCGACGAAATGTACATGCAGTGGAAGCGCGACCCTACGAGCGTGCACTACTCATGGCAGGTCTACTTCCGCAACATGGAGTCGGGCGACATGCCCGTCTCGCAAGCCTTCCAACCGCCTCCGACCATCGTCCCCACGCCTTCTGGCGGCATCGGCCCCGACTTCAAGCCAGGCATGGGCATGGCCGCCGCCGAGGGCTCCGACATCATGAATCACTTGAAGGTGCAGCTGCTCGTGCGCGCCTACCAAGCCCGTGGACACCACAAGGCAAAAATCGATCCCCTGGGCATCCGCACCGAGGCGGAGCAGTTCGGCTACAGCAAGCCGCGTGAGCTCGAGCTGTCGCATTACAACTTCAGCGAGAAGGACTTGGATCAGGACATCGAGCTTGGCCCTGGAATCCTGCCTCGCTTCAAGACGGAAACCCGCAAGAAGATGACGCTGCGCGAGATCATCGAAGCCTGCGAGCGCCTCTACTGCGGCTCCTACGGCGTCGAGTACATTCACATCCCAGACAGAGAACAGTGCGATTGGCTCCGCGAGCGCATCGAGGTGCCGCAGCCCTTCAAGTACTCGGTCGACGAGAAGCGCCGCATCCTAGATCGCCTGATCTGGGGAACAAACTTCGAGGCCTTCCTGGCCACCAAATACCCCAACGACAAGCGTTTCGGTCTGGAGGGTGGTGAGTCGCTGATTCCCGGCATGAAGGCTTTGATCGACCGAAGCGTCGACTACGGCGTCAAGGACATCGTCATCGGTATGCCGCATCGCGGACGTCTCAATGTGCTCTCCAATGTCGTCAGGAAGCCCAACGAGTCTATTTTTAGCGAGTTTGCTGGCACCGCTGAGCCCAACGACGAAGGTTCGGGCGATGTCAAGTACCACTTGGGAATGAATTTCGAGCGCCCCACGCCTTCCGGCAAGCGTGTGCAGCTCTCGCTCGTCGCCAACCCATCGCATTTGGAGGCTGAGGACCCAGTTGTCTTGGGCAAGACTCGTGCTATCCTGCACTATAACAACGATGAGAAGGATGCTCGCACTGCCATGGGAATTCTACTACACGGTGACGCCGCCTTTGCTGGTCAAGGTATTGTGTATGAGACCATGGGCTTCCACTCGTTGCCTAGCTACCATACTGGAGGAACCATTCATATCATCGTAAACAACCAGATTGGTTTCACAACGGACCCCAGGTTTTCGCGTTCCACTCCATACTGCTCCGATATCGCCAAGGCCATCGACGCACCCGTCTTCCACGTCAACGGTGATGATGTTGAGGCCCTCAACTTTGTCTGCCAGCTCGCCGCTGATTTCCGTGCCGAGTTTAAGAAAGATGTGGTCATTGACATGGTGTGCTACCGCAAGCAGGGCCACAACGAGACAGATCAGCCCTTCTTCACTCAACCTCTCATGTACAAGAAGATCACGGAACAGCCACAAACGCTCGACATCTACACAAAGAAGCTTTTGGACGAGAAGACATTCACCAAGGAAGACGTCGATGAACACAAGGCTTGGGTTTGGGGTATGCTTGACGAGAGTTTCAATCGCAGCAAAGATTACCAGCCAACCGCGAAAGAATGGCTTACTTCCGCTTGGAACGGTTTCAAGTCACCCAAGGAGCTTGCTACTGAAGTGCTTCCTCACTTGCCGACCGCCGTGGAGGAGTCGCAGTTGAAGCACATCGCGGAAAAGATCGGAAATGCGCCAGAGGACTTCAATGTACACAAGAACCTGAAACGTATTTTGGCTGGCCGCACAAAGACTGTCGTGGAAGGCAAGAACATCGACATGGCCACAGCAGAAGCTTTGGCTTTGGGCAGTCTATGCATGGAAGGCCATCACGTCCGTGTCTCTGGTCAAGATGTTGAGCGTGGAACATTCTCTCAGCGACACGCTGTTCTCCATGACCAGGAAAACGAGAAGACGTATACGCCGCTGCAAGACCTCAGTGAAGACCAGGCAACCTTCACCATTTCGAACTCTTCCCTCAGCGAATATGGAGTGTAAGTCAGCGTTGTTTTTGTTTTATATTACTCGTGCTAATAACGTGTCTAGTCTCGGGTTTGAATACGGCTATTCCCTGTCTTCACCTAACGCTCTTGTCATGTGGGAGGCTCAGTTCGGTGACTTTGCCAACACCGCTCAAGTTATCATCGACCAGTTCGTCGCTTCTGGTGAGGTCAAGTGGCTCCAACGCTCTGGGCTTGTCATGAGCTTGCCCCACGGCTACGATGGTCAAGGTCCTGAGCACTCTTCTGGACGCATGGAGCGCTACTTGCAGCTCGTCAACGAGGATCCCCGTATCTTCCCGTCGCCTGACAAGCTAGAACGCCAGCACCAAGACTGCAATATTCAGATTGCCTACACTACAAAACCATCAAATTACTTCCATCTACTGCGCCGTCAGATGAACCGCCAATTCCGCAAGCCACTCATCCTGTTCTTCTCCAAGTCCCTACTCAGACACCCATTAGCTCGCTCCTCAATTGATGAGTTCACGGGTGACTCACATTTCCAATGGATCATTGAGGATCCGGCGCACTCAAGCGGTGACATAGAATCGCACGAGGGCATCAACCGCGTCATTCTCTGCACGGGACAAGTATATGCTGCGCTTGTCAAAGAACGTGAGGCCCGCGGTCTCAAGGACGTGGCCATCACTCGCATCGAGCAGCTGAACCCGTTCCCATGGCAGCAGCTCAAGGAAAACCTCGACTCGTACCCGAACGCCCAGAACATTATTTGGTGTCAGGAGGAGCCGCTCAATGCTGGTGCCTGGAGCTTTACCCAGCCTCGCATTGAGACTCTGCTAAACCAGACGGAGCACCACAACAGGAGACATGTCATGTATGCGGGACGCAACCCCAGCGCGTCTGTTGCAACGGGTTTGAAGAACTCACATAAGAAGGAGGAGAAGGATCTGCTCGAGATGGCTTTCAGTGTGAAGCAGGACAAGCTAAAGGGCGAGTAAGAGAAGATTGATATATCACACCGTTTTTGCTTGATGCTTTTTGTTCGCACTACTTTGGGCCGCGCTTCTTGTGATCATAATCGAGGGAGGCGGCGTGTGTTTGACGATGGGGCTGGACATGGTCTCTTTAGCTGTACATTTGCATGACTGGGAGTGTATGTATATGGAGTGTAGTATAAAAGCTGGTTTCCTTCTGCTCACACGATACGTGCTGCACTTGGCGACCCTCGACTGCTCATGTGGAGTCTGTGACTATCGTCCTTGGTCAAGACGCCGAGGCATTATTGTTCGGACAGAGGTAGCCCGAGAACATCACAGAACATCACTTGCGTGTGAAATTCTCCAGAGCCGATGCAAGCCACATGGCCAGGTGGCGTATTTGCCGGAGGAATAGGCTTGCGTGTAATCTTCCGTCACAGTCGAAGCAGCTAGAGGTCTGCACAGTTCAATGTGCGAAGGGTATATCCGCGTGCGGGTCGGAAGATGTCGGCGCCAGCTGTGGCAGGCTGGAAACAAGCCCCGCAACCCCTCCACTTGCTGGTACCCGCACCTGCATCATCGTCGTCTTGCTTCACAGGCTCCCGCAACAAAACGCGTCAATACGCCGCTGGCAATGGACCGGCCGACTTGATGGAGCATGATCATGATACCCAGAGCCTGCGCCCGTGTCGGTCAAACTCTTATTGCAACATTGAAGTTTGCAACTGGCTCTAGCCCGGAACTCGTCTGGCTGAAGCTACTCTGGAGCTCGTGACGGCCGGTCCCTTGCCGAGGGCTCTCCATCCAACCAGTGCATCCAGACAAAATACCGAAAGGTGGTCCGCCTGCCCGATTGTACCCACCAGGGCCCAGGTCTGACTTCATAATAATACTTCCGTGCCCTCTTCGCGTCCATTGACCCTGACAGCTGTCTTGAATCCCCCTCACTCCGCACACACACACCACCTGACACACACCCACTCGTCTCCATTGACGCCAGCACAGAAACGAACCATTCGACATGTCTGCCAACGGAAACGGCAGCGGGGAAGCAGGAGCCATAGGCAACGAGAGGATCAACACAGACATCATCACACTCACCCGCTTTCTGACTGAAGAACAAACGAAACACAAAGAGGCGACGGGAGACTTCACGTATGTTCAGCACAATCTGCCTGTTGTTATTGAGCGGGAGATTAACAGCGGCTCTTAGGCTTCTATGCCATGCCCTCCAATTTGCGTTCAAGAGCATTGCCTACTACATTCGAAGAGCCACGCTCATCAACGTACGCATCCCTCGGCGCTATATCATGGACCAAAGTTACTGACTTGAACAGCTCACTGGCTTACAAGGCACTTCTAACACGACGGGCGACGATCAGAAGAAACTCGATGTCATAGGCGATGAGCTCTTCATTTCAGCCATGCGCTCCAGCGGTCGCGTGCGATTACTGGTCTCCGAAGAGCAGGAAGAAGCCATACTATTCGATGAGTTCCCCACCGCACGTTATGCAGTAGCCTGTGATCCCATCGACGGCTCATCGAATCTCGACGCCGGTGTCTCGGTCGGAACCATCTTTGCCGTATACAAGCTTGCCGAAGATGCGCAGGGTACAAAAGAGGATCTTTTGAAGCCAGGTACAGAGATGGTCGCATCAGGCTTCACCATGTACGGCGCCTCTGCGCAATTGGTCATCACCATGAAGGGCGGCAGTGTTAATGGCTTCACATTGGACAATGCGTTTGGCGAGTTTATTTTGACACATCCAGACATGAAATGTCCGAAGACTAGGGCCATTTATTCGGTCAATGAGGGTAATTCATTGTACTGGGAAGAGCCGGTCAAGGAGTGGTGCCATGGCTTGAAGAACCCTGCCGAAGGAGGCAAGCCGTACAGCGCGAGATATATCGGTTCCATGGTGGCAGACGCCTACCGAACGTTATTGTACGGTGGTATCTTCGCATATCCAGCGGACAAGAAGAGTCCCAAAGGCAAGCTGCGCATCCTGTACGAGTGCGCCCCGATGGCCATGGTTTTCGAGAACGGTATGTAGCGCTCGTCCGTCAAGTAAGGGTCCTGCTAATCATGTTGAAGCTGGCGGTCTCGCGATTAATAGCAAGATGGAGCGCATGCTGGAAGTTGTGCCCGAGCACATTCATGATCGATCTGGAATTTTCCTCGGTTCAGAGGGTGAGGTACAAAAGGTCATTGATGCGCATAGAAAATACCAGAAATAGGGGGCTAGGAGATGAGTGTTCGCAGGATCTTGGGGATCATGACCCCGCGGGGTACATATTCAAATGAGAAACAGAGTATTCGCTACTGAGTTCGGAACGGATGTCTCAAAGCCTTGACTATACTGCAGGCTTGGGTCATGTGGGGGTTGGGGGTAGTTGAACGGTAGCCAGCTGCTAATTTGGTGAGAAGACGTAGGCAACAAGTTCAGCAACCTGGTCACTTTCATGCACGATTACCGATAGTGAGACAGATCTCGTACTTCTGTTAGCCTACAAGCGATCAATGGTTTTGAGAATAGCTGTTTGCATATGTGCTTTTGGGAGTGAAGTTCGGTCTCAATGAGCACGCTAGCAGCAACCCTGTCAAGATATCCTTTGCAGCCCATGTCATTTCTACAAGTACGCCGCTATCCGTTTCTTTGATATATGAAGAACCAATAAAGTCTTGGTAAGCCAAGGCAAAGTGGAGTCGAGATAATGAGTTATGCGATGCGGAAGCGTTGACAAGGAGCTACCGCGTTGGCGGATGCTGTCACCCCCCGTGAAGACAAGAATGTGAGTATTTTTAGACGTGGCAGCATAGTCTGAAGATGTCGTTTACCACTAACTGCCTATTAAGACAGCTCATGTAGCATTGTGGAGACTACATCTTTATACAGATTTAATTCCTTTGCAGTTGAACGATCTAGAAATCTTAAGGTTCAGTGTAGTTATAGCTTATTGCGCTGGTTCACTTTGATGTTACTGCTGACACATCCAAGAATACCGGTACTCCCATTTTTTTCTTCATGGGGGTGGTGTGGTCCAGGCTGCAGAACGGATATGCACTGCTATTTATATCACACAGACTAGGTACTGTTCTCATGGACGCAACGGGTAATTGAGTCACGAATTGTGCCGCAGAATGCACTTCGACTCTTCGAGGGGTGCGTCGGAGATGTGGAGTGCTCGCTGCGAGGATTGATATTGCAACGTCTGAAGAAGAACAGCGCAAGTGGATGAATGAGGTTGGTGTGCGAGAGACGGTTCCCACTGTGTGCTTGACTGTGGTACTTTTAGCCGCCCACGCTATGGCCGCGACCGGGGTCGCTGCAGATGCGACCATGCAGGCCTTGTGTGTGATGCTGCCATTCGTCGGACAGGCTCAGTCAAGCCTCTGCTAGACAAGCCAAACCTCCAGACTCAATGCTCTTTGGGGTCAAGGCCGTTCACTCGCCCGCCGAGGCCCCAAAACCTCCGTGCCATGCCCGTCCGATCCTCATGCTGGCCGTCGACGAGCGAATAGCGGCTGCTGGTCCATCACGCTTTCACGCCTCGCGTCCCTCTCCAGCCGAGCCAGGATTCGCTCATCGTGTCTCAGTGGGCCGCTGCGTTCGCCGGAGGTGACAGACAACTTCTAGTGCAGCACGCCTCTCACACGGCCGCCCCATTCATCGACATTGGATTCGCCGTACGCGTTGTGCGAGCCGCTGGAGGCTTCGGGCAGAGAGCCCTACCTATTCGCAGAAGGACGTTGATCATGTCTTCCGAGCACGACTATGCCGCGCTGCGCTCGCAGCATCAACCACCACCTCGCCTCAACCGCGCCTTTGCTGTGCAACCTCCGCTCATTACAACCGCCTTCGCGCCGTCGCCGCACGCAACGTCGTACCTGCATGGCTCGTTGGACACGCCCGGGACTGCGACCTCCTCAATTGTGCCCTTCTCGCCTTTTGCCGCCCCCTCTCCATCTACTTATGCCCCTTCTCCCGCGATGAGGAACTCGTCCTCTGTGCCCTACAATCCGCAGCATTATCGCGGTGCCACGGGCAGCGGGCAGCATGTCCAGCACGCCCAAACGTCTGTCCCGACACGTCTCCAGGACTTGACGGGCATGGAAGGTACACAGGTCTCATTCTACGTAGCTTCAAACTCGATCATCTTTTCCTTTCATGAGTGCGAACGTCATGCTATGGCTGGCTTCTCCTAGATGTGTTCTGCATGTTGTGTACCTAGAGTGATGCTAAGTGCTCTCAGCGTCGATGCCCTCTCCACCTCCTCCATATTCGCCAGGCCAGAATCCGAACATATCGCAGGCGCTCGGCTCGTCGCCTCATTTGTCTAGCAATGGCTTCCCCCAGCATCCCCCTCCACCTCCTCCGCCGCCAACCAGCACGCCGTCTTCCGCAAGGCCCATCTCGGGCTTTCAAAGCCGACCAGGTTCCATGGTAATGCCGCAAAGCGCGACCAGTGTTACATCTAATCCACAGTTTCCACCTCCCCCTTCAAGAAATGGACCAGGACGGTCGGCTTCACGTGACAAGCTGTCCACGAAGTTTAGTCTCGCTTCGTTCAGGAACCGGAATAGTGAACACAGTCCTGCGCCAAGTGCTATTGAGTCGTTGCATATCAACACATCTGATGCGATTCAGCGGGCGCCTGCTTCTCCTGGGCTCGTTGCGCAGTGGGCGTCGTCACAGTATGACCTTATCGGTTCCGAGCCATTGTACATCTGTAGACTAATGTTCCCGCAGTTACATGCCAACCGCCTTTGCCGAAAGACTGTACAGTCCCGAAAATCAGTCGCCTATAAGACCGCCGGCTTCTCGACGAGCAGCATCTGCTGGTGTTCCAGGGTACGAGACTCGGACGCCAATTGATGAATCACCCATTGTCCCACAAGGGAGCTGGACTAGGAATGTACCCTTGCCTCCGCCTCCACCTGGTCCTCCTCCAAGTAGCTCAAGATCGCAGAGTGTCGGGCCCGGAGCAGACTCGAGTCCGAATCGTGTACCAATTCTTGCTTCTGCTCCCCCAACGCGAAGGCCGGGTCAAACCGCGCTAACGCCTATCCCGCCCACCCCACAGGGCTGGCAAGATGAGCCTTCTGCTGCACGAGCAAGGTCCCCAGCAGTTCACGGTCTACATATCGACACAAGCCCACAAGCTATTCGCCAGGTGGAGCAAATTGCTCCATCGTCAGAGAGCGGAAGTGTCTCCATATCGTCGGGTCCAACCACCACCACATCGAATTCCAGCAATACTCTTCATCGTACCCCGCAAAGACGCGAGCCAAGTGCTCGAGGCATTCGCGAGCGAAGAAGCGAGAGTCGTGCTGCTCGTGAGCGCCCGGAGCCCAGCAACAACCCATGGGCACAGGACCTTGAATCGTCATCGACTGTACCTGCAAACCTCGACCTAGGAATGTCGGATGGGGGTTTGACCCGTCGCGGTGCAGTCACAAAGAGCACACCACGCAGCGGTGGCGGTATTCGCTCACCAAGAAGTGGGCACCTCTTCGATGACCCTGGATCGTCAAACTCCACCCCACGTATGGATGCTTACCAGAAGACGGCTCCTATTGCTGCTCCCACGCCACCTTTCTCGCCAGGTATGGAAAATCTCAGTCGTTCTGCACAGAAAGCTCCAATTTCGCTTCCCTCTAAAGCACTACCTACTCCTCCGCTGCGCTCCTACGGCGATGAACGTGACCCAGACCTGACTGTTCCATCAGCTGCTGCGAAACGGCCAACATCAGAGATATCGAATGTCCCCAACACCGGAATAGAAGACTCAACAGTGAGTACGCCAAGACCAATAGGTCGCGACGCCTTCGCCCAAGCATCCATAGAGCGCCACCGACTGTTTATGGAGAAAGAGATGGCTGCCGAAACCGATCAAGATCGGCTAGAGTTGTTTGCTGAATTCATCGTTACGGAGTCCAGGCTGCGCCGTGATCGCTACTCTGCCGCCTTCGACGCAATGGCAGGCGATATAATGGATTTAACAAGGGATCTATGGCGTTCCTACGGCACTACGGGCCGTCGATCAGCAACACCAAACACTCAAGGTGGTTCCGCAGGAACTAGTAGCAGAAGATCACAAGCCTCGGTTGCGGGTGGGTCCCCTGATACAAGATTCTCCAATTCGATCCCTACGACCGCAGCTAGTCCAGCGTCCTCGATGGGAAACTTCACCCCACGTACCGAACCAACGTCTCCATCTAGTGCATCGAGTCAGAAGGCTCGCGACGTAACCTGGAACAACAACTATCACCCTTCGCTCTCGCCCATTCCCAGTATGGCTATGAGTACAGTTGCGGATGAAGAAGATTCAAGAGGTCGGTCGGCAAGCCGTTGGTGGGAAAGTGATGGTGGGTCCTCTGGAGTTGGTGGTGGCAGGAGGCTCGAGAGAAGTAAGCGAGAGTCCAAATATATGAGCTTGCCAAAAGAAGCTCGTGAAAGCCTGCAATGGGCTGGAGAAGAACAGATTACACCACAGACAAGAGCAGGGTCAAGTAGTCGCGAGGTCTACGGACCGAATGAGTACCCTCCCGAGAAGTTTGGCCTCCATGAGGAGTCTGCGCAACCACCTCAGCCGTCTCATGGCTACTATCACAAATCTGCTACGGCAACACCGGATCCTCACAAGCTTGACGTATCGAGACTGGTCACTCTTCCCCCCTCATATCCGCGTCATCATCCTGCCGTCAATAATAATCATCCTGACTTGGCATCCATACGCAGCAGTCTTCGCACCTTGTCCGATCTAGAGGAAGTCAGGAGTACCAAATCGATTTTTACAACGAAAGTACAGGCGCGGAAGGAGCAGGAAAGCGCATCGCTTTCTGACCGACGAGCAGAGCTAAGATATAATATTCAGGACAATGTTCGAAACGGCGTGATGAGTTTTGCAGATGCCGCCAAAGCCGAAGCGGATTTTGAAGAGCGCGAGCACCAGCGCGCTCAAGATGTGGTTCAGTACATATTCGACACCTTCCAGACAGAGGTCGCCAATCCTCTCCATGCTATGTTCTGCGAACGCATCACCAAGGCTACGGCATCTATAGAACACATCAAGGGGCGCTTGTCCAACGAGGCTCAAAAACCCAACCCGAACCAAACGCAGGAGGAAGGTGACGAGAATCCAGAGCTCTTAGAAATGCTTACGCTGCTGAAGTGGCTGTTTGAAGCCCGCGAGCAATTGCACAAGGAACTGTTCGAACTGGAAGATGAACGCAACGATCTATACAGGGACATCATTGTGTTGCCGTACGTCCAAGCGAAGAACGATCAGAAGGTCAAGGAGGCGACAAGTTTCTTCCGACGCGATGCACAGGATCGCAAAGTCACCTTCGAGAAAGAAATACTCAGGCGCTACGAAGATGTCCTAGCTGTAATCGAACAGAACGTGACCCGGGGTGTTGAAGCACAACTGTCAGCCTTCTGGGATATTGCGCCTGGACTCTTAGCAATCGTGCAACAGGTCCCCCAACGCCTGCACGGGTTTGATGTCTTAGTCCCACCGCAAGAGTACAGTGAGACTCCAGCATATCGAGAATTCCCGTTACAGTATCTTTACACGCTTCTCGCGCACGCTGGCCGGTCTGCATACCAGTTCATTGAGTCGCAGATAAACTTGCTTTGTCTGCTACATGAGGTCAAAACCGGGGTGATGACAGCCGGTTCACGGCTGCTCGAGACGCAGCGACTTCTAGAGGGCGAGGATCTGGCAAGCGTAGATGTGGAAATGAAAGCCATACGCGCAGACGAAGAACGGCGTTTAACAGATGATCTGAAAGAGAAGGTTGGGCTGGTGGAGAGTCAGTGGAACGAGGCTCTCGGAAAAGGTTTGGAGGAGTGCAAAAGTAGAGTTGAGGACTTTCTCACCGCACAAGGCGGTTGGGACGACAGTCTCCAAGAGTAGCATGTGGCTACTTGGGCTGTCTTGGAACATTAGCATGGTTAGCATCTCTCGCATTTACGCACCGATACCCCGTTTGCGACAGGTGTTTGAGCACTTGTCGGGTCGAGAATTACTTGACACAATGAAAAACAACCTTAGAGTAAGTTGAAAGTATTTAAAGAATATACTGTATGATGTCGTGGTCTCGTCTTGTTCTGCGTTGTTCAGTCGGTGCGCCAAGAAGACACCAGTTTCTTCGTGACATGTGATAAGGCAATCGTGTCGCAACGACGACTGCCCTGGTCTTAGCCTTTAGCAACTGCGAGAAAAACCTCAAATGTGCTTGAGAGCCTTCAGTCACTGCAGATATTGACTGCACCCCTGCTGCCACTGCTGGACACGCTGCAGGGCTCCTTCCCGAACATTCACCGCCATCAGTTGCGCTATTCGAATTGGGCTGGGGGCGGCGCACGGGCCGCACAGACACGCAGAATTATTTCAAAGGCGGACAACCTCGTCGTGCCCTCCACCTCAAACGCCTCACGCTCCCAACCACAACCACAGCTCCCCAGCCTCGGTTCCCCTGCGGTACCGTTCATAACAGAAAAAGAAACAAAAAAATCCAGAAAACAACAAAAAAGCCTCCGTCCGACGACCACGGCCAACCCTTCGTCAACCCACTGTCACTTGCACCTCGACAGTCCTCTTGCTATCACCGCACCTCTCTGCAAGACGAAGAAGGAAGCAGCGCATCCTTCTTGCTCGTACTCCCAGGACCGCACTCGGCCATCTCTGCGAGCCCGCACACTACCTGTTGCAACTTGCTAGACGCTCAAAGTGAGTGCCCAAACTTTTTCTGGGGTTCGGCGAAGCGAGCGCACCTGCCCATGGTCAACCTGCTCCTTCCTGCAAAATCCACACGACTCACTCATAGGCCCTGACCGCTGACACATGCAACAGATAGACAGCATGTCTGAAGTCGCCAACTCCACCTCGCCCGTCCAGGACGGCGCTGACGCCAACGGCACGCAAATCAACACCGACGTTGCTGCTGCCGCTGGCGATGCCCCCACACCCACCTCGGCCGCCCCCGCGCACCAGAACTCAGCTTCGCTCTACGTCGGAGAGCTTGACCCCTCCGTCACCGAGGCCATGCTCTTCGAGCTCTTCTCCTCCATCGGCCAGGTCGCATCGATCCGTGTCTGCCGTGACGCCGTGACCCGTCGCTCGCTCGGCTACGCCTATGTTAACTACAACAGCTCTGAGGACGGCGAGAAGGCTCTCGAGGAGCTCAACTACACTGTCATCAAGGGCAAGCCGTGCCGCATCATGTGGTCCCAGCGTGACCCCGCTCTGCGCAAGACTGGCCAGGGCAACGTCTTCATCAAGAACCTGGACCACGCCATTGACAACAAGGCGCTCCATGACACCTTTGCAGCCTTCGGAAACATCTTGAGCTGCAAGGTCGCTCAGGACGAGCTTGGCAACTCCAAGGGTTACGGGTTTGTCCACTACGAGACGGCCGAGGCTGCCAACAATGCCATCAAGCACGTCAACGGCATGCTGCTCAACGAGAAGAAGGTTTTCGTCGGTCACCACATCCCGAAGAAGGAGCGCATGAGCAAGTTCGAGGAGATGAAGGCCAACTTCACCAATATCTATGTCAAGAACATCGACGTCGATGTCACCGACGACGAGTTCCGCGACCTCTTCGAGAAGCACGGCGACATCACCTCGGCATCAATTGCCCGCGATGACCAGGGCAAGAGCCGTGGCTTCGGTTTCGTCAACTACATCAAGCACGAGGCTGCTTCTGTCGCCGTGGACACGCTGAATGATACCGACTTCAAGGGACAGAAGCTCTACGTTGGCCGTGCACAAAAGAAACACGAGCGTGAGGAGGAGCTCCGCAAGCAGTACGAGGCTGCTCGCCTCGAGAAACAGTCCAAGTACCAGGGTGTAAATCTGTACATCAAGAACCTGAATGATGATGTCGACGATGAGAAGCTCCGTGACATGTTCACCCCCTTCGGCACCATCACCTCCGCCAAGGTCATGCGCGATGCTATGCCTGCCGAACGCTCCGAGACTCCATCTGATGAGAAGAAGGAGGACAAGGAAGAACCCACGGAAGAGCCCAAGGATGAGCCCAAGGATGAGCCCAAGGATGAGCCCAAGGATGAGCCCAAGGAAGCTGAAGATGAGGCCAAGGACGGTTCTTCTGACGAGAAGAAGGAGGACACCAAGGCGGGCGACAAGGTCACCATCAAGGGCGAGAAGAAGATCCTCGGCAAGAGCAAAGGCTTCGGCTTCGTTTGCTTCAGCAACCCCGATGAGGCTACCAAGGCTGTCACCGAGATGAACCAGAAGATGATCGAGGGCAAGCCTCTGTACGTTGCCCTGGCACAGCGCAAAGACGTTCGCAAGAACCAGCTCGAGGCCACGATCCAGGCCCGCAACCAACTGCGCATGCAGCAGCAACAGCAGCAGCAGTTCGGTGGTATTCCGCAGATGTTCATCGCTCCTGGCCAGCAACCCATGATGTTCCCCCCTGGTGGTCGCGGACAGATGCCTTTCCCTGCCGGTCTGCCTGGTCAACAGGGTGGACGTGGCGCCGGGTTCCCTGGCGGCATGCCTGGTCAGCAAGGCGGCCGCGGCGGACCCAATGCTCAGCAGATGCCTCCTATGTACATGCCCCCAGGCATGGCTCCTGGCGCTTTCCCTCCGTACATGAACCCGCAATACCTCCAACTTGCACAAGCTGCGCAACAGGCTATGGGTGGACGCGGTGGTCGTGGCGGTGTACCCATGGCTCCTATGCCGGGAATGCCTCAAGGCCAGATGGCTGGTGTACCTGGCATGCGCGGCGGTCAAGGCTTCCCTCCACAAGGCGCTGGACGTGGTGGCATGCCGCAGGGCCGTCCTGGTCAACCCCCCATGCCGAGCTTCCCTCAGGGTGGACGTGCCGGCGCCGGCCCCGCTGGTGTCGACATGAGCGCTCTCAACTCTGCCCCTCCTGGTCAGCAGAAGCAGATGCTCGGCGAGGCCCTCTACCCCAAGATTCATGAGATCCAGCCTGAGCTCGCTGGCAAGATCACCGGTATGCTGTTGGAGATGGACAATAGTGAACTGATCAACCTGTGAGTATCTCCCGTGTGACAAGCGCGTAATGCCAACTCCTGACACTCTCTAGCACTTCCGACGAGGCCGCTCTTCGCGCCAAGGTCGACGAGGCCATGAACGTTTACGACGAATATGTCAAGAACAAAGAGGGTGAGACCGAGAAGGAAGCTCCCAAGGAAGAGTCCAAAGAAGACAAGGCTTAAACTTCCCACAGTTGCCGTCGAGTAGGACTCGCTTCGGGTCACTTTTGAACGGCAGCCTCTTACGATGGTTCGATGAGCTCTCGGGGGCGAATGGCGCACGGTTTACGGTTTACGGTTTTACTCTCACGATTGGTGGACGGATTCATGACGGATTGCACCTAAAAGTTCTGACGATTTCCAATGCGGCCTCTTTTCCAAGGCAGAAGCATACATTCGCCGTGGGGCAAGCCTGATATGACGATCGGCTGCCTCTCCTACCTCTGTCCTTTGCTCGACGGCCGACTCCTTAACTGGACGTTGGCCACTGTCCTAGCTCCGATCTACAGAGTTGGGTTTCTTTTCATGTTTTTCCTTAGTTTGATTCTGTATCATAGACAGCCGAGTCTGCGACGACATGATATGGGTGGCTCATGGTGGGTTTTGCAGAGTTTGATACCTCACAGCAGTCTTTTCACTGGCTAGCTTATGTTCGGGTTTTCGGCGTATCGTCTCATCCCGTCAAGAGCGGATAATGGTGGTAGCCTATGGTGGATGTAAAGCATAGTCACTGTGCACATGAATGCGGTGATCAGGCGAGTGGCCGTACCTGTTTAGACTGGATAGTTCACTGGTCGATCACAGTCCATGGACGTGGCACCATATACTTTCAATGAATCAGCTACCAACCCATATTCAACGTGTTATACTTTGATCTGCTCCTGTCATCACTGACGAGAGTAACCGAATTAGATAGTCTATACTCGATTTATGTAGGTGTATATCATGACCTATGCTGTTTAACGTCTATCAAAAAATGGCAACTCTTTGTATCCCTAACGCCACGCTGAATGTGATTATGCCGAAGGTAGTGATAAAACGTAGCCCTTGCACAGTCACTCATCAAGGGCCCTTGGTCTCTGCACGGTCCTTGCTCTCCTCCTGTTCATCATCCTCTTTATCTTTGTTCTTATTTCCCTCCTTCCTCTTCTTCCTCTCATCCTTGAGCGCCTCGACAACCTTCTCATCCTTTTCCTCTCGCAACTCATCCCATTCGACATCGTACTCGTTTGCAACCGCCTTGATCTCCTTTCGTAGCGAGTTGCCGTCGTCGATGAGTGTCTCCCACTTCCTAAGGTCAAAGTTGTGCTGTTGATAGAGTTTTTGTTGGCGCCGCGAGATGGTGAAGTTCATGGCGGAGCGATAGCTGACTTCGCGGTTATGGTAGAGAAACCATACATAACCACATATCAGAGTTGAGAGACCGACGAGGTACTGCGAAATGTTTAGTTGGGAGCTCATTGGTCAGTGTGAGTGATAGTCTATGACTTGGAACTTACCGTCACAGGCTCCATGACGTCCCAGCCTAGCTCGGTCTGAAAGGTTAGGTAGTAAACAACACCCCACCACGTAACGATTCCTGCGAAACCAGCTCTTGCAACATTTTTGGCGGCCTTGTGCGCCAGCTCATCACACTCCTTCTTGACATCTGCCATTTCGCTGATCTTCCTTGATGTCTTTCGCAGTCGCATTCGGAGATAGTAAGTTCTTTCGTTGAAGCTAGGCACACCCACGCGGATCTCTTCAGGTGCCCCCTCAATCTCAATGGCAAATTCTTGCCCGCGAGCCGCATCACGGATAAAGTCACCAATCTCCGTGGATGAGGACCAACGGACAAACTTGCGCTTCGCCTTCATATCGGAGGGAGCTTCCTGGCCCTGACCTGAATAGGATTCGACGCCTCCCTGGCCAGGCGCACCTCGCAGTGCTTCTGCTTCTTCTGGCGTCTTTCGGTCTTTACTGCTACCACTTAATTTGCCCGTCTTTTCTGTCTTGCCGTCTATGCGGAGTTCATCTACGTTTTCGAAGTCCTGTTGGCCGTCTTGACGCGCGACTGACTGGCTGTCCCTACTCACGGTAGTCTCCGCAGCCTCTGATGGCTGTGAGTCGCCCTGCATCGAGTCTTCGGCCCGGAAGTGGACGTTGGGTATGCGCTCCTTGCCGTCTTTGTCTTTGATTGTCGGCAGTTCAGCCTGTATCAAGCGTTCAAGGTAGGAAATGGGCTGTTGCGGGTGGACGAGGAGAGCTAGCGGCTCGATATCCTTGCGGTCCGTGTTCGTGTCTCTGGTGGTGAGGGGAAGTATTATTTTGAGCATGCGTGAGGGGGTGGTAAGGAGTTTTCCTGCGCGAGTTGTGAGCTTTCGAGTGTCTAAGCCGGCTGGCAGTGATGGTACCTTTGGTCATGGCTCCAGCGCTCCTTTGCCGCGCGACGGGTGGTTTGTCGCTGCCTTCTCTGTGCCATGGCGTGCGTATTTGCTTGCCCTTGTCTTCATCCAGTTTCTTTGCGAAGTGGTCCTTCTCTTCCTGCGTGACATTCTCATTGAGCTCCAAAGTGGGCCTGGCATTGGAGTTGTTGTATCCGTTGGATCGAAAGCTCTCGCTTCTCGGGTGCGATGTTATGGTGAAGCATCGCAATTGAAGTGGCCTTGCTGCCGCCGCTGGTCTCGTCGGGTACGCAATGCGAGAATATGTGCCAAGGAGTTGAGACGCGGGTGCTGTTCGTAGGGTCGCGCCGCGTGAAAGCGAGGCCAGGGCGGATAGCCGGTGCTTCATAATCGGCACGAGGGGGGTTGGCTGTTCGTAAAGTCGGGTAAGACGGATAGCAGCAGCACGCAGCGAAGGATGAAGCTCTGCTAAGACTTCTTTTGCACGGCAGACGGCAGGGGAAATCATTGCACGCGACAAGCAGGGTTGTTGGTTGCAATGTTGGCACGATGACGTAACTTCCTCATGCGCGCTACTACTTAGTAGTTCTAGGTACTCCCGTCCTAGGGACGTCAACCTATCCAAGAGGAACGTGATAGTTACGCCATGTACTGACAGGACTGACTAGCACAGGGTCGACCTCCTGTCTCTCACTCATATCCCAAATGTAACCAAAAGCGTTCAACCTGCTCCCCAGTCTATCAGCACCCGCTGGTCTTGATCGCGCTCGTTGCACACGTCTTGCCGTCGGGACCAGAGGCTGTCTTGGTGGGCTCTCCGCTTGTAACGCCCTTGTAGAGGTCGCAAATCTTGGTGTCGAGAAGACAGGCATTCTTAATGGACGTAGAATCTATCCGTCTCGTCAGTCATGTTCGTCCATGCAACGCACAGGCTATCTTACCTCCAAGGTTACCGTTGACTCCAGCAACAAGCTTGCCCGTCTTGACCTTTATGCCGTCAAAGGTACTCTTACGGGCATACTGCGTTCCGCAATTGCCACAGCTACGATAGAGCTTGCCGATGTTCTCAGCGTAAAAGTTCTTGACCGAAACTGTGCCGGCTCCATTATGCTGCAGAACCTTGTCTTCTGCGTTTTTTGCTCCACCGCCGTTCACATATGACGTCCCCGACTTCTGTTTGAAAGTAGCAGCATCTTCACAAACATCGGTCCACCAGCTGTAGGAATCAGTAATCCTTACTATCACTCTGTTTCTGCATTCGACTTCACCTACACATTATTCAAGGTACAAGTGCCCATGCAGTGGACTCCTTCGCCATTGTTGGGTCCGATAATAGCATTGGAAAGTGTAGCGCCGTCCTCGAGGATGAAAATGGCATCCGAATCACCCCCCTCGCTTTGACCTTCGCAGGTGTTGCCTGTATAGAATTAGTATACTCCAAAATGTGTAACCCACTAGGTGTAGAGTTGGACTTACTGCTGCGATCCCAGAGCTTCATGCCACCATCAAAGGAAGCTGAAGCCGCAACCGTCTTTGCAGCAGGTAGGTTCGTAGTACCCGAAGCTGAGGGGAAAGTAGTCTGTAATGCAGTGTTGGTTGCAGCGCGAGGCTGATGGGGGTGATGCACCTCGGCAGCAGTCAGGCCTGCTACAGCTGCGAGAAGGAAAATTGAAGTATGCATCTTGTTTTGCGGAAGGTAAGTGCGGGCCAGAACGAGCCTAAAGACACAAGAGGATTACTTCCACAATGATGAACAGACTACATTAGATGTATCAAACGTCTTTTATATCTGTGTCGCCAAGCTCCATCTTCCTGTTTTCGCACTGTTAAGCAGTGTAAGGTTTTAAATTGGCCTAGAGAATATCTTCACATATTTTCTCCGTGGCCGTACTGCAGTGTCTATGTTGAGCTAGGTTGAAGTACATGGCGGGTGCTGGGATTGGCATTGTGACCTCGCTTGCGATCCAGTTGATACGCCAGCATCCGCATGAAATAACGCTGGTAATCTGGAGAGCTTCTGGAGAAACCAGGAAGCTAGACATTTTCGGAAGCTATGGTTCCGAGCATCTGGGGTAGATTCACACGAGATCGACTTCACTGACGCTCATTGGAGGAAGATTGAAGGTTGTGTTCAAAACTGTCCTACACTCACCTGCTTCCTCAAATTCGCAGTATGAAATGAAGCAGCGCGAATTGTTGCCAATCAGGTATTTTGGTACTATGCTCAGGTGTTTCGGGGTGCAGTTGGCGATGATCGTTGAACGCTTGGCCCACTATGCGCTGATGATTGTCTTATGATGAGAGAACGGTGCCCGATTTACTCACAACAAGCTGCCAGTAAAATCTTCTGTTTCGTTTTTGTTTCTTGACCACCTCCCTCAGATAGGCTCAACCGGGAGGTGACTACAGGAAGGGAAGTTGGTCACGCCGTGGGCGCCCGCTACCGACTATTTTCGTAGGTATCCATCGACTACGAATAAACCCGAATATGTTCATCTAAGGTTCTAGGAGCGTTATATATAGCAATAACGCGGCATGCCAACTACACTGAGACGTTAGTGAGGTCCCAAGTGAGAAGCTTGAGGTGTGGGCGTCTACACGTCGAGAGCCCTAGTAAGTTCGCGTAAATGGCACTCCCGTTGCTGGAATTTGTGATCTGGGCCAACAGTCTGCGCACCCTTCCGACGCAAGGCTTTCCGACGCAACATCTCCCAGGAGTTCTTGGCTAAGAAAGCTTACGTTGAGGTCAAGACTGAGCAGAACCGTTTATTGCTCCTTTGCGTAATGCTTGCTCAGCCTAGCTCTTCGCTGTGCAAGTGCTTGGTTACGCACCTGCCTGACTAGGTTCATGCCCGCAGACTCCTTCTGAACCTAACTTTGAACCTGGCTCACGGGCATCGACGGCTGCAGGTCGGCAGACACGGATGCCCCTCACATGCGGGAACACAAGACTGGACGCGTTCCCCGGAGAAACTTTACATAGGTGCATTGCCCTAGCACTTAAACGTGTTGTTACTGCAGAAGCATCCCAAAGATTCTGAAACACAGGATGGTGGCGTTTTAGCACCGGTAAATTGGGACATGAATGAGCTCTAGCGAAGTCCACGGATGTTAGTGATTTGTTCTCATCCAAGACAACAGCAACCGCCGTTGAAGAAGGGTGGACAGGCCTCCCTCAAGCCAAGTGTTACGATGGGCGGTTCTTGCCGATTGCATTTGTTCTAGCGGCTGATCAGTGTACATTTGCCTGGTGTACGAAGAGTAGATGTCAAATGCACCGTGGTGTGACGATGTGTACGAAGTAAGGGGTGAGATGTCGGTTGCTGGCTGCATGCAGGCGTGACATCTGGAACGTGAAGGATTCCTGGATTGCACGTGATGTGTTCTTGGCACTGCGCAGGGCGGAAAGCGGAACCGGAGGCCATGTCAAATTTTCGGCTGAAGCAGCGGCAACAACTCGCTTCCAGCCATAACTTACACGGGCCTGGATAGTGTTGACGTTTAAGTTTAAACGCGGTCCTTTCTGGGTGCCGACACCTGCCAGGCATGTCCAAAAGTTCCTCCTCGTGTCGCCAAGACGCAGGTGCAGGGTCAAGTGGCGGCGTTTGCACCAATAATCCGAGTAACGCGACAGGGACTCTCTCCGTTGATGGTTCCATCCCGGTACCCACTTCTGCTACGATTAGTTTCTGCCGAGCGACTCCCTTGGGATCTCTTCCGACTAACCGCACATCTTGACGAAATCGCATTTGCAATCAGCACTCATTGCCAAGACCATCGCGGCGGACCATGCGCATCAGCTTGATAACAGCCAGGTCGTCCAACAAGTCAGAGGAGGCGAGTCCCCTCCAGTACGTTCACCAGTCATCACGGAAAGCGGAGGCGGCCGGTCTGCGCCCGTCGTCCGCCATCTGCCTACCCACTGGTTGATCCTGGGCAAACGAAGCGTGGGCGCCGAGAGGATGTGCAAACACATGTCCAGTTCCGCCCTGGGACCCCCAGTCTCGAGGAGTCCGCCGACCTTCACTCAGGCGCATCCTGCCGCGCCAGGGCAGCTTGCCGATGTGGATTCGCGTGGCCCGTCCTACTAGCCTATTATGATCAAGCCATTCTCTTGGAAATATGGTTCGTGCCGCTTGGATTGGATGGTCAAACGGCGAGACCCAGACCTGTCGCCGTGAAAAAGATAAGGGACCCTTTTTGGTGTGTGGGATCTCACTGTTTGACCTTCGTGGCGTGCAGCACTTCGACTTAAAAGAGTCCGCATCTCTCTTACCTCTCACTACCAGAGCGTGACGCATATCCACTTGCAGTCTGTCATCAACCCCACCGTTGTAGAGACACCTCTCCCGCCTTGCCGACACTCTTTGTGGTCTTGGCGAAAGACTTTTATCAACATGTCGGGTTGGATTCACAATGCCAACGCTGCGGTCGCGCGCTCCTTTGTGGGCAGATATTTCCGCCTCGAGGGATCCGGTCACGTATGTTCATGTTCAATTCACCGACAGAGAGCGCGCTAACGACTATACAGCCCAAAGAGCGCAAGGGCAGCTACTTCTTCACTGAGTTTCGTGCCGGTTTAGCTACCTTCTTTGCCATGGCCTACATCATCTCGGTGAACTGTACGTGAGCACCGACAAGCGATGAGTATACATCTCTAACGTCTACCAGCATCCATCGTGTCGGACAGTGGTGGTACCTGCGTCTGCCCGCCAGAGAGCATGGAAGACCTGTGTGCTACCAACCAGGAGTACCTGTTGTGCGTCCAGGTCGTCAAGCGCGATTTGGTCACGGCGACAGCTGCCATTGCCGCTTTGACATCTTTCTGCATGGGCTTGTTTGCCAATATGCCCATTGCTCTTGCCCCGGGAATGGGTCTTAACGCCTACTTTGCTTATACGGTCGTCGGCTTTCACGGTTCTGGTTAGTCTCACACAATCTTTTTTTCGTGACGTTCCTGCATGATCTACTAGTTCCCTGGGCTTTGCCGTTCTACAAGCCTACATGGTGGCACAAGGCTGACACCATTTTAGGTATGGTTCCTTACGAGGTTGCACTTACTGCAGTTTTCGTCGAGGGCTTCGTCTTTGTTGGACTCACGCTTCTCGGTATCCGGCAGTGGCTTGCAAGAGCTATTCCAGCAAGCATCAAACTTGCAACTGGAGTTGGCATTGGACTTTACCTTACCATCATCGGGCTTACCTACTCTGCTGGTATTGGTCTCATCACTGGCGCAATCGATACTCCACTGGAACTTGCGGGTTGTGAGGCTCAGTACAAGACCGAAGCTGGCGTCTGCCCTGGATCATATAAGATGAGAAACCCAACTATGTGGATTGGTATATTCTGCGGCGGTATCCTGACAGTCATGCTGATGATGTATCGCGTCAAGGGTGCCATCATCTTCGGTATCCTGCTCGTTTCAATCATCTCCTGGCCCCGCCCGACAAGTGTTACCTACTTTCCCCACACCGAGCTTGGCGACTCAGCCTTTGACTTCTTCAAGAAGGTAGTCACATTCCACCCAATCACAAAGGTTCTGGCCGTCCAGGAATGGAATATCTCCGAGTACTCTGGCCAGTGGGGCCTTGCGTTCATTACTTTCCTGTACGTCGACATTCTGGACTGCACTGGTACTCTGTACTCTATGGCGCGCTTCTGTGGCGCCATCGATGAGCGCACCCAAGACTTCGAGAACTCTTCCATTGCCTACACGGTCGATGCTCTTGGTATATCTATTGGATCCTTGATGGGCTCGCCGCCAGTCACCGCTTACATCGAGTCTGGTGCTGGCATCTCTGAAGGTGGTAAGACTGGACTTACCGCCATGTTCTCGGGTCTCGCCTTCTTCATCTCTATCTTCTTCGCACCAATCTTTGCTTCCATCCCTCCGTGGGCGACGGGTTGCACGCTGATCATCGTTGGTTCTCTCATGGCGCAATCAGCCAAGGACATCAACTGGCGCTACATGGGCGACGCCATTCCGGCTTTCCTTACAATCGCAGTTATGCCATTCACCTATTCAATTGCCTATGGCCTGATTGCTGGTATTTGCTCCTACATGCTCATCAATACACTCGTGTTCGTCATCGAAAAGGCTTCGGGTGGCCGTATCGTTCCACCGAACAAGGAAGAGAAGGAGCACTGGACCTGGCGCATCCCAGGCGGAATCCTCCCGCCCTGGATGCAGAGAGTCAGGGCTGGCAAGAAGGATTTCTGGAGGGCCGATCATGAGTCTGAGGGTGTCAATATGCAGCAGTCGATGCACGAGCCCAAGAGCGAGAACAGCTCTGCTCACAACGTGCCAGAGAAGGAGTTCGTCAGTGACAAGCAACCTGGCAAGCTTGCTTAAGCTACAATTGCTAGGCTAATCGTGCAGAGCGTTAGCATGACTGGGTTGTGAAAAAGCCAGTTCGGCGTTCGCTAACTGTGGTCATGTATTTATAGAGTTACATTGAGGGATGCGTAAGCCTAGTATCATCTGGGTACGGGGCAAGGGTTAGGAGGATTTCAGAATATACCCTCACTCATGATTTGAGTTTAATTCAGTGTTTTCAAAAACATACTGTGCAATAATCCTGCGCTTCATTCTGCCTTCCTTTTCTCTGCCTTCTGTATCCTGCCGTAACTTTGAACTTTGTGCTCGTTGCTCACGAGGCAGCGCCTCACGCGACTATGACATTCTTCGTAGTTGGCCCCCAGTCTACACAGTAGTGGCTTTAACACCACATGCAGGTGTTAGTTGGCAGCCTGGCACGTGGTTGGGACTCGAGTTCGAGGCGCGCAACACCGGGAGCGGCTCACCGGCTTTAACTAGATGGCGCCGACGCAGGGACGGAAGGCCGAGGCACACACCCCACCATGCCGTGCATAGTCTACGCATCGCTGAGGAAAGTTTTGTGACGATCGGACACCGAGCACATGTCCACAGTCATCGATTTGGTGCCGAACGTCCTGACATTGCACTGGCACAATTGACCTCTCCTGCATCAACATCATTACCCTTAATAAATCTTTTACGGAACACAAGCGGATAGCTTACCTCCGGCTCCGGCTTCGGCTTACCAAAGCAAACCATTGTCGTTTCTAAGCAGTGACTATCTACGACTCAGCTGTGCGACGACACGGAATCGCGTCTTTTAACGGCCAGAATTGATACGTTAAAAGAGGAGGCGTCAAGAGGAGGTACCTGAGCAACAAAGTCTGCAATCATGACCGCTGTCAGCGGCGTCAACGCTGTCAATGGACAGTCCAACCAACTCTCAAATTCTACACCTGCACATCCGGCATTCGATTCGATACCGGATGTCATACAAGCCTTTGGTGCGTTGGCCTCTACGCAGAGAGACCCCCACTAGACCTCACTCTACCTGCTGGTCCCCTCGAGTTCGACTGACACAAGTCGACAGCAAACGACGAATTCGTAATCGTACTCGATGACACTTCTCGCGAGAATGAGGGTGATCTCATAATCGCCGCGTCCGCTCTTACGCCCGCAAAGGCTTCCTTCATGATCCGCTATTCGTCAGGGTATATTTGCGCGCCTCTCCCCGTCTCCCGAGCCGCAGCCCTCCACCTTCCACAGATGGTCACCGACAACGCTGACCCGAACCGGACCGCGTACGCCGTTTCTATCGACGCAGCAGATCCATCTATAACCACTGGCATATCTGCCCATGACCGAAGTCTCACGTGTCGCATGCTGGCGGACCCCTCAGCGAAAGCGTCGCACTTCCGCAGACCGGGCCATATCCTTCCGCTACAAGCGCGTGATGGTGGTGTCAAGGTGCGGAGAGGGCACACAGAGGCCGCAGTTGATCTATGCAGATTAGCAGGGAAGCAGCCTGTGGGCGTAATCTGTGAGCTGATTACCGATGGAGAGGAGACCCAGGGCAAGCCAGAGCTGATTGGGGGCGGTATGATGAGACGGGATGAATGTCTGGCTTTTGGTCATAAGTGGGGGATCAAAGTATGCACGATTGAGGATATGGTTGCTTACATAGAGGAGAACGAGGGAAAGTTACCGATCAGTTGAGATTGGGTTGACATGGTAACATCTTGTATAACTATGCTGTAGCGATCCTCACGGCTCATGCTATTCGTAAAGCATCAAAATAATGACTCTCTATGCACAAGCCTTACCTCATTACTCGAGCATGCATCTGCACCCGTTATATAGAGGCCTTTTATTTCATGTCCCCCCTAGGTGTTACCCTCCTCTCCATGCAAAGGCGCGAAATTCACCTTTCTCTATCCAGGATTTGAGAGACGAATGACCTGGCGTATATGAATATCTCAAGCCTACTGAATGATTGATCATGTACCAAGCATGTTCAGTTGCACGTAAAGAAGGTGTTTACCACAGAGAAAGTATGATTAGACAACGCAGAATCTAAGCCGAGGGGTAAGTGATAAGATAACCTCCACTTCTTAGTCAAGTTGTGAAAGGAAAGACTCGATCCTTGTCAAAGCTGTCTTCAAAACATGCAACGATACTGAAAACCGTATTCTTGCCCACCCAAAATCTCCCTCAACACCCCTATAAAATCGTCCCTGGCTCACTTTCACACCATGGAGCGCAAGCCGATCATAAAACGACTTCTCATCTTCTGCGCTTTTGGCATTTTTCGCTAGCTTCGCATATAGGAATAAACCATGCGTCGGCGTGACGAATGTGATCCTCCGTTTACGTAGAGAGTCAGCAAGTAAGCGATAAGACGCCGTGAGACGCTCAGAGTTCAAGGCCAGAAGAGTAGGAAGCTGCGACCAGGTAAGGAGGGTGTGGAGATAGATTGACGCGACGTTGTTGGTGTGGCTTGACGTTAGGAGGGATACAGTAGTCAGGAGTTGAGGGTTTTGCTGGGAAACGAGACAACCCTATGTGCGTCAGACCATACCTAGTATATAATGGGTAACTACCGAGTGGGTGTCATATACTTACGACCCGGAGACCGCTCATGCCAAAAAGTTTGCTTGCACTCCAAACTACATGTACACGACTTGGATCAACCTTCACTGCGCCTTCTGGCACAAGTGGTTCTGTCAAACTCAGAGCGCTCACAAACTTTGGAGCATTTATAGGCGTATCATTCAGTCCCGTAAGCGCGTACAATTCGTCAAGTATCAAATGTAGTTCCCGCTCTTGACAGAACTCCATAAGTCCTAAAAGAGCCTCCTTTGGATAGCATCTCGACAGAGGATTGTGCGGGTTGCACAACAGAACGGCCTTGATACGCGACTTATCGGCTGAGAAGTCATATGCAGCTTGTAGTGAGGGAAGAAGGTAATTGTCATAGTTTTCGTAGGTGGGTGGCTGGGCAAGGACTATGTTGACATTTGCCCGCGACTTGACAATCTGCTCGAAGCCATCTAGATATCTAGTATGAGAATGATACCCAGTTATGCATGGCTTGTGAAGACTTACGCCAATACGGTCCTGGGATGAGAATGCTGTCTCCGTCGTCGCACACAGCATATATCGCGTTTTCGAGTGCATCGCTAGCGCCTGCGGTGAGGACTATGTGCTCGGCCTTGACAGCGTGGATGGGATTCAAGTTGTTGTTGAAGAAGGAAGCCAGAGCTTCGCGCAGTGGTTGATGCCCGCCATTTAAACTTAGTCCCGGCAAAGCAAACGCCTGTACCAGATGAGCAGAGCGAAAACCTTGCAATTGTGACGTATACGGACCTGAGCTGTTATTTTATCGTTCACAGTGCTCTTGAATAACTCGATGAGTTCCGGGCGAAGGACCTCGTTTTGGGCTGTGGAAAGGTCAATTGACGTGGTGGGGTCGTACTGCTTCGGTGGGGCAGCTGCAGCGAAGCCAGGCAGGAGCTCATCCAGCGTTCTCTGCGCGCGCAGGGACAGCCCAGACTCCATCTTGGACACGGCACTGATGGAAGACTGCCGCAGGCTATGAGCTCCAGTATGAACGTGACGTGAGAGTAAAGAGATAATGATACGCGTGGGTATGGAAATCGACCGTGCCGAGTAACATTATTTTTTGCGGCACAGTTACATACAAACCCAAAGATTTGGTCTTGGTCTGAGCGACAAGGCTGACAAGTGCAGGATGACCATCTAGCTTCGATCATCATGAGAGTAAAAAGGGGCCATTAGTTCCATAGAAGATACTACAACCGAAGTAGACAAAGACGCATAAGGGGGAATCTCGTACTGATCAAAATCCATGATGAAGCCGGCCCTCCTCCTGCATACAGCCATTAGCTGTGTCTCGCCTATGCCCATCACACGCCAATTCATCCCAATCACATCAGCATAACCTAAAGTCCAATCGAACGCCGCTGAAAATGCCACGGGTAATATGCATGCAGAAGGCGTGCAGAACATGAAACACGCGACAAGCTACAGAAGCGAACGGTGCTGACGACAAATGCAAGCAAAAGAAGACCGAGGAGCACAAGGAATAACTGCCATACAAGTTCCTGAACCCGAGTGCTCCACCACCTGACACTGCAGGTACGATGAAATGTGAGAGATGCCGATAGCTTGACTATTGTTGCGGCCGCCCGATTCCCTGCTTAGCCTACATCAAATGTAAGTCAAAGAATATTGTGCATGGTGCCGAGAAAACTTACCTTCATCATCTCAATTCGCTGCTTCAAATTCTGTGTTACTTCAGCAGCACGCTTCCAGCTTTCCGCGCCAGAGGCCGCCTGCGAAGGTCCAATGCGACTGGCACCGTTCTCCGCTGGGCTTATTCGGCCGCCGCCTCGTGATGATAACGATGACTTGCCAGAGGCATCTGCTCGCAGAGGACTCAGCTTTCCGCTCAAATTACTACCAGGGCGAGACAGAGAATCAAAGTTCTCCTTACCGTCACCACCCGGGCTCGTAGGCCCGCTGACAAATGCCCTATCTCTTCTGCCATAAAGACCCTGGCTGCCGTAGCCAGAGTCACCGAGTCGTGTCCCGTTAGAGTTGGGGTTGTTGTTATCGGTATAGATCTGATCTGCCAGATCTGTAGGCGGTGGTGAAGTAGCTCGTACTTGCCGACTAAGCTCACGTTTCAGACGATCGACTTCTCGACGTTGATTTTGGACCGTCTGTTCCGCAGCTTCATAGTCAGAGCGGGCGCGAACCAGCTGAGTCTCTTTTGCCTTAATTGAGAGGACGTCACGAGTATGATCCTCAATGAGTTGAGCATTCTGATTCTGCAGCTCATGAATTTGCGAAGTAAGTTTTGTTCTCTCTCCACGTAGATCTTCGTTCTGCCGCCTGACGCGGTCCACTTCTGCCCTAAGTTCTTCCAGCTCTGCACGCTCCACCAAATTGAGCCCGGTAGGAGCTTGTGATACGGTGGCCGGTGCGACGGCAGGTTCAGTGGCAGGCTTTCCGAGGGGGCGGCCAGCGAGACCTCTCCCGGCCCCAAATTTGGGTTGTGGGGGAGGTGCAGCCTCCTCTGGAGGAGGTGAGGCAACAGGTCGTCTTGGCGAGGGAGCAGCCAGGCCTGAACCAGGTTTCTTCAGACCGCCCAACCTCGACGGTGCGGCAAGTCCAGACTTGGGAGCACCTAACTTCGAAGCTCCCGGCCTTGATGTCGGTTTAGGTGCGAGGGGCGCTACGGGGTCTTCCGCAAGAGAAGAAGCTGTACTTGCAGGGGCTGGCTTCTTCGTGCCGCCTGGTGCGGGTCGTTTTCCCAAAGGTTTCTTGGTCGCTACTGGAGCAGCTGCAGGCTTTGGGGGAGCTGCAGCCTTGGGCTTGTACTTGGCCTTGACTTCGGCAGACTCAAAGTACTCTTTGATCTTGTTCTTGCGAATGTCATCAAGGCCATCCAGATGAGCGTTCATGATGCGGTCACCCATGATCTTCCATAGGGTACCAAGCGCCTCAGCACCAGCGGAGCGCTGCACCTCTTGCGATTCTGTTAGCAACTTGGTGGCAGCCTCGGCTATGGCTTTGGCTTGTTCGGGCGTGGGAGCTTCGCGGCTGGTCTTTAGGCAACGTATTAGAAACCTTGACGATTCGAGCTTGACTTGCGGGTTCTTGTGCTTCAGAAATTCCAATATCTCCTCCAAACACTCCTGGAAGCTGGTAGAAGCGAACGCAGCGTCTAGGGCACCCCCAATGGCGTCAGTCACGGACTGTTTCTTCTCTTTTAATCGCTCCATCATTGCATTCATGATGTCTTTACGATATCTGGCAAAACTCTTCTTCAGGCCGTTTGCTAAAAGTTCCACGCAATTCGCGGCGGTTGAAACAACGGCAATATTGGCATCTTTCATGCTCTTAGCGAAACCACGCACCAATTCGTCGAATGGCCCTTCGGCAATTCTGGGATGGTTCAATGCTTTGTGAACCTCGTCGAGTACCTCTTTCCGATCTTTCCATTTGGACGATGCCAATTTCTCCGAGTAGTCTTTTGGGATGCTAGGAAACACGTCGACTGCTTCGAACTCGGGTTCGAGGTCGATGGCAGCTTCTTCCTCTTCGTCGCCCAAGTCATCATCGGCCCCCGGAGCGGCAACCGCAGCCTCCTTAGCAGCCTGCTGGGATCGCAGCAGTCGCTCTTGTTTTGGCGGAGGCTCGTCCTTGACCTTTTCAAAGAGCTTGTCCAGGTCCTGTTGCTGGACGGGCTTCAGTTCGTTCCAGAAGAGCGGCTTCATGGCCTCCTTTAGCCATCGGTAGAACTCGACCGTCAGCTCCTGCGCCTTTGCGCGCACGTTCTTATCCGCATGGCCATATACTTTCGGAAGCAGCTTAAGCACCGGCTTAGGCTCGACGGTTTTGCAGCCATACGCGTGGTATATCTGGGTGAGGGCGTCCAGCGTGGCGGCTATGACCTTGGGCTGCTTGTGTGAGAGGATCGGCAGGAGCTCTTCGATGACGGGGTCAGGCTTGTCCGTCTCAACGTACAGCATCAGGGCCTCGAGGGCCTTCTGCTTGGCGGCTGGCCGCGTCGACGGCAGGCCCTTCTCGGCAATGGTGGCGATGGTTATGTTGCGTGTGCTGGGGCGAGTCTATTAGCAGGGAGGATTCTCTGTAACCAGCCCACAGGGCTTCGCGCGAGGCTCTTACCGTGTGCACCCCGCCTGGCCTGAGATGTCGAGGAAGGCGCATAGTGCGGCCAGGCCCTCCTGCTGTGCCGCGACGTTGGAGTCGCCCACGACGCCCTTCCATATGCTCGCGTCGTTGACGAACTGGCGCACCACGGCGTCGGATTCGCTGGCGGCGAGGGAGAACTCTTTGGCGGCGGCTTCGTAGCCCTCTTTCCGCACCTTCCAGTTCTTGTGCGTAAAGCGGTCGGGGAGCGGCAGCGCGCTGAAGTCCTCCTCTTGGTCCGCCATGGTCAAGTGTCTTGAGCAGGTGCGTGTGCGTGGGCTGCAGGGTGGGGCAGGGGAGGGGTGTCGCCGGCCGCAGAGAGAGTCGGTAGGTGCAAGCTCTTGTGCTTTGCGCCGTGTGAGGCGGGCAGCTGGTTGGCACGGGAAGTAGCGCTATACTATGCCGTGGTGTAGGCTGGGGGCTCGGGGTGGTGTGTTTGGCGCCTGAATGCAAAAGTCGGACGTGTGTATGTACCGGTATTATTTGCGTGTTGGTGTTGGTGTTGGTTAGACGCGTTCCCGGAGCGACAGCGGCTGCATCATTCGCTCGCTGGGTGGCGGCGCCCTACCCATCCCTGCCAGCCAGCCACTGCAGGGCAAGCCTACCGCCCGTACAGTACAGCACTACACAGTATGCACATGCCAGGTCGACGACGAACAAAATACTGTAACCTCCAGCTCCAGCTCCAGCTCCAGCTCCAGCTCCAGCTCCCGCTCCCGCTCCCCGCACACGCACTGCATTGCACTGCTTGCTGGCCCCCGCAACCACAATCGCTATCCTCGCCGCCTGTCGCCGCCTGATCTGTCCGGCGCCCGTCGCAACTTGCGCCCCAAGAACCCCCGCGTCCACCACCGCTACGCTGTCCGCCGCTCACCGCATCCCACGCCCACACGCACCGTGAGCGAGGCCAGGCGTCTTCAGTGCATGGTGCCCACTTGCGGCGTTCGCGCATGAGGCAGACGTCGACGCCATGAGCGCCATCCTGACTGACCGGCAAGCCGAAGAACTGTGAGCCCTCCAGCCAAAACGGCTTCCTCCAGCGACACTAACGCGCGACAGACACAAGGCTATAATAGCATACCTCGGCGTCGTCAATGCCCCAAAAACGGCAGAGGCATTCCGTCACGAGGCCAACGTCTCGGCCGCCTTCGATGATGCAACGAGGAAGAAGTACGAGGGCTTGCTGGAGAAGAAGTGGACCAGCGTAGTCCGCTTACAGAAGAAGGTAGCTGCTCCCTGGCTCCAAACCTCTGGGACACATGGCTCATACCTCATAGGTCCTGGAGCTTGAGCAGCGCAATCAGAGCCTCCAGAGCGAACTGGACTCAACCACGCCGACGTCGCTACTCCGGAGGAACCAGGACCCTACCAGCTGGTTACCACGCGCTCCCGCACGGCATACCCTTCAGTCCCACCGCTCGCCCATTACGTGCGTTGCATTTCATCCCGTCTTCTCCTCCCTCGCGTCAGGCTCAGAAGATACCACTATCAAGATCTGGGACTGGGAATTAGGCGAGTTGGAAAGAACAGTCAAAGGACACACAAAAGGCGTGCTCGATGTTGACTTTGGCGGTCCAAGAGGTGGCACGCTGTTGGCCTCCTGTTCGAGCGATCTGACCATCAAGCTCTGGGACCCCTCCGATGAGTACAAAAACATACGGACGCTACCTGGACATGACCACTCCGTCTCCGCAATCCGCTTCGTGCCTAGTGGGGCAGCCGGCTCTCCCTCTTCCGGCAACCTCCTTGTTTCTGCATCTCGAGATAAGACGCTACGGATATGGGACGTCACGACCGGATATTGCGTCAAGACCATACGAGGACATGCAGACTGGGTGCGAGATGTCGCCCCAAGTTTTGACGGAAGGTGGCTGGTCTCTGCAGGGAACGACCAGACCGCACGTTTGTGGGATGCTAGCTCAGGGGAGGCTAAATGCACCTTCCTCGGGCACGAACATGTTATTGAGTGCGTAACGATCGCACCACCCGTGTCTTATGCCAATCTCGCTTCTCTCGCCGGATTGAAGAAGCCCCCTCCGCTAAGCAGTTCCGCTGAGTTCATCGCGACAGGGTCCAGAGACAAGACAATCAAGATATGGGATGGGCGAGGTACATTGATCAAGACCCTTGCTGGACACGACAACTGGATCCGTGGATTGGTGTTCCATCCTGGAGGCAAATATTTGCTGTCGGCGAGTGACGACAAGACCATCCGATGTTGGGACCTTACGCAAGAAGGTCGATGCGTGAAGGTAGTTACAGATGCACATGGCCACTTCGTTAGCTGCATGCGATGGGCTCCCAACGTCGTCAAGGATGCTCCTGTCAACGGAGACGCATCCAACGGCACAACAAACGGAGTCAGTAAGAAGAAAGAGGAGGATGTCGCCAAAGCACGCATACGATGTGTGATTGCGACCGGCTGCGTGGATCTCAACGTTCGTATATTTGCTTCATAACACAAGGAGAGACGGTTACGCTTCAGACGAATCATGATTACCTTTACGATCATACCCCTTTGACGGAGCAGGCAGGTAATCTCGTTGGTGACTATCGCCGAGCAGTTGTGTGGCCTTGCTCAGCAACAGATCATATGAGTAGCGCTTGCACCCATGACGATAGTATCTCTTACACGCAGCGTTTCAAAGTCTAGGGTTTCAATGCGTGTAGTACGCAGCAATCTAGGAACCTGTTGATAGCATGAGTTGGATGGACTCTGCTTGACCGTAAATATGAACTAAAACGAGCTTTCGTTTTTTGCGAAGCCGATGCTAGTGTTGCGATATAGACCAAGAGTTGTCAATACAGTTTCCAAGAAGTTCGATGATGCGCAGTTCCTGTCGTAGATGTATGTACTCCCTCAAGCTGCGTGAGTGCCATTTTCTGTGTACGAAGTACTCACTGGTGCGCGTGCTTATTAACATGTGACGCCCGCGTGCAGAGGGATGACTCAGCACCACGCTAACGAGCACGGAAAATTATTTAGGCCTAAGCTCCGACAGCTCCCAACTTTTCTCAACGAACCTGCACAGCTCCTCTTCTGCACTCACCGAGCCCTTGTTTATGCTTGCGAGCAGCACAACTCAATGGAGCATGACAGCTATGATCCTTTGGACTAACAGATGGCCTCTCGATGTTGCCACGATGGTCGAAAGCTAAAGGTACGCGCTCTCGTCCACGACACCCCACACTTTGCATGATGATACACAAAGCCAAATTCAAACTAGAGTCTTTGACCTTACGAGGAATGAAACCCTTGCTTGCACGTCAGTCTGAACGCGACTGCTTCGGCATTTTCCCCTTCCGCAACATCTGCTTCTGGGTGACGGTCACTAACTTCTTCAGTGAAGACGGTCACATATCCATGAATGGATTTGGGTGACTACCTGTCACAGACTACCCTCCCTCCGCATACGGTCCGAGTGGAATGATCTCTGCATGCGACACGAACAGTACGTACCAATCATTGCTCCTCCGCCCACTCTTCCAATGATGATCTGTTGTGCTACGGCACGCTGGAAATTACCGACCAAGACTTCGGTCTATGCCGATAAACAATGGCTGTTTCTGATACTCCAACCATTCACTTCAATTTTTTTCCATGCACTCCTCATACTCCGCTAACCTCAGCGCTGTGCAGACCTAGCCTACGGCCTCACAAGTCCACTTATAGTCACCGGTACGCTCCATTTTACACCTCAACCCGAGATCGAGCACAATATGATGAAACGGCACTGGGCTCCGAAAATTCTTGACGGATACGCCCATTTATGGCAGGCCTCAGAAACCTCGCCGACTGATACCTCTTTCATATTTCGCTAAATGGGGACACGACTTGAAGTATCGGTGCTGAACCCCACAGGTGTCCATGTACCATCATTATAGAGTTATGGCGACTGGAGGTCAGTAAGTACTCATCTCGTTCCTTTTCCATGGATATGATGCGACCTCGATGACGAGTCTGAAGGGCTTGCCCGGTGACGACTCAATCAAAATTTACCATTCATGCCAACTGATCCACTGAAACACCGTCTTCTTCGTAATACCTTCAAATAAACGTTGTACTGACGATGTGTTAAGATAAATCCATTGTCGTCGAGCATCAACACGGTACGCTCATGAATGACTTTCCCACTTCGCAATGATGAATCGACACATACAAAGACAAGCATATGTCCAAGCTTCGGCAACGACGATATCAGTCACAACTGATCCGCACCTCTATGCCTTCATAATCAGCGGCTTCTTCGACTCCGACTAACAGTCAAGTAGGTACGTTGACCATCATTAGTTCACGTGAGCCTTTCGTAGTATGGTAAGTCAATTCAACCCTTTTTTTTTCACCCTTCGCTTTACGAGATGAACATTCAATTTAATCACGACGGTCTACCGAGCTACGGCTATGGTGATAATTGCCTGTGACAGGGCAAGAATCTGATCAGCGTCTTCCACTTGCAATCTTGTCGTCCTATGCAATTATCTCTAGTCGCTAATTGCTCGAACAGATCATCTGTCGGGTAGATCTGTCCGTACCAATCTGTGTCCCACTTCGACGCTTTACATGCATGACGTGCGATAAAGACACGCTGTACTATTAAAAACTTAACAAGATGAGTTTTCCTTAGCTTCCCAAGACGATGTCCTAGTTGGCGACAAAGCTTAGGTCTCTAACGGGCATTTGGATCACAATCTCATATTCACGACAAGCTAAATCCTTGCTCTATTCGTAATTCGTTGCCAACTGGTACCCTAGCTCATACACAGAACCTATATTCATTGTAACGTTTGTAGTCATCATAATTCATTTTATGATTGTATGTTAATATAATCCAATCGTGATATCTCCCCGAATCCGTGCCGTCAAGTGTATCTCCGCCTCAAGATCCAATTTGATGCCAATGAGAAGTGCTGCGTCCTTCAACTTTCCTTCGTCATCAACAGCGCCCTTGATGATATTCCCAGCTGGTCGGTTCAGATTCGCAGAGGACGGAACGGGGCCGATGTTGCTCGAGATCTTCCGGCCGCCAGAGGCTTGGCCATCGCTGTCGGTATCAGAGTTGTAACCCGTTGGGCGCATAGTGGACTCGCTGGTCTTGGTCAGCAGCTAATAGTGCAGTTTCTGCCGGGTGTTGAATACAGAGTAGACATTCTGATGGTGTGAGAAATAGATCTTTGCGACTTTGGATCAGATAAACTGCTGAGATGGGTTCGATTAAGGCTCCTGGCCGGCTTCCGGGGCTTCCTTTAACGTTGATGTTTGAAAGGCAGGTCAACTGGTCTGGCTTTTGTTGGTCGACCACTGTCTGCTTTAAGTATTGCAAGATATTCACATATCAAGATAGTAAATCACAATGCTTCCGAGCTTGCTATAGCCGTCGCCATGTCACCTTCAGCTTGCGAGACCGTTGTTGTGGCATTTCTGAGTTTCGAAGTTGCTATCATGGTTCGATACTCGTACCAACACTCTTGCATAAGCAAGATTAGGGCCTAGACCATTGTTGGCAGTAGTTGTCGATTGGAGCTATCTGGGGTCGCTTCTCGGTTGGGTTCATGCTGGTGGTTTTAGTCGTGAGCTGAAACAGACAAAGACCGGTAAGGTTGCAGCATTTAGTTTCACATCGGCCCCGGTCTCGCGCTCGACTGAGCATCAGGTCATCTAGATGTAAAGATGTGGAACTCAGAACCGGAAATACTGCGGCGCTGGGCCTTGTTGACAACAGCGACTATATGCACACGAGTGCGTTACGTTTCATCTCTGTATGTATATTCTCCGCCCTGATGACCATAGGCGCCAGACTATCAGATGACGAATTTCAAGCAGAGTCAGGCGTTAAGGTGATAACACATTGTTAGGCCATCATCATTATAAAAACTGGGTTGTTCATTCCTCGGCATATATCATCTGCGGTCTTATTCTATGCAATATGTTCGTAGCATGACTCAGAATATACCGATTCCTCTCGAGTAGACAGACATACAGCTTAGCGAGCACGTTACAATACTTCAGAACATATGTAGCCACCGCACTTTCGATGTCACCGGCCTGAACCATGTACTCGAACTTCTATTTCTATTAGGAAAATAACCCGGAGAAGACGCTGAGGCTCAAATCTACTCGCCTAACATACGAATTCATCATGGTTCTTTCTATGATCATTGCTGCTATCGTCGCCCCAGGCTTGCTGGGTAGCCAGGAGGCCATTCGTCAATCCCAGTCTAAAGAAAGGAGAGAAGAACACCGGGCGCGCCGTTGCAATCTCATCGCGACATGCGTTAAGTCTTCTCTGCGCAGCAAGGAAATCAACGGACGACCGATTGTACTAAGGGATGGAAAGCTATGGATTGATACTGGCACACAAGATGGCCTTTCATGTGGACACCCATACGCCGGATATTTCTTGCCTTATCCCGACTCGAAGCATGAGGGACTGGTTACGACCATCACGGATGTGGCCCCAATAATGAACTGGATATACGTCGATCAGAACACATATGAAATCAAGTACGGCGTAAGGGCTGATGCTCAGCATAATCTTACTGGACCTTTCGACTGCACTCGGCAGGACCGGCGATTGACATTTGATGGATGGGAAGGATGGTGCGCTGTGGAAGAACGTACTGGATACTGGGCGGTGTATTTTGATGTTGGTGACAATGGGCTGCAGGCGAAGGTTGCAACTGGCACCAAAGTTCTAGAGATAGAGCTGAGTAGAAAGGAAAAGAAAATTCTTAAAGAGCCTCTTGCGAGGCAACAAGACCAGACCACGAAAAGAGCTGTTAACGCAAATGAGGATTCACCTGTTGAGCTGTCCCTCGCAACAGAGGAGCTGGCGCAAAAGGCCGGAGTGTTCGACTTTTCGCGTAATGACCCCAAAACCTCATCGGAGGCGCCGAAGCCGTCCAAAACACCAACATCGATGTTTAATGATACACCATCGTCCACAGTCGGATCACGATCAATAGACCTGCAACCTACATCTTTCGACAATCTGTCACCAGCAGGGGTAACATTTTCAGAAGATATTATCCCACCGAAAAGTCCACCGCCAGCGTACTCCATCGCGATGTCTGCAGAAGAATCAAGATCCCCGCCCGAACGAACTGCAGACGTAATCCAGGATGGATTGTCCTCAATAAGTATCCACGAGGATGAGAATTCTATGGACTCATCGTCGCTTATCAACACAAACGTAGTGCCTCTTTCTGAAAGGTCCAGTGACAATGTCCACAACGATGGCAGTAAACGCATGACCCGAGCTACAAGTAACGCTTCCTTGGTATCTATCTACTCTAGTGATGAGAGAACATCTATGGATGAGGCGAGAAGGAATTCAACTGTCCCCTCGTAACAGCAGTCTAAAACACCTCTACCATCGGCGCTTGCGATCCTGAATACGAAATCACTTGTCGTACGACCGCGACGGGTGAAGGTAACACACGACACGGCGTCAATATCAGACTCTCTAACAGAGCACTCTAAGACACCGTCGGGCCGGAGAGTCTCGATAAATGTCGCTGATCCAGCTATATCTCGCGAGAAATCATCACATGGCTCACGACCTTCGTCTCAATTCCGGCGGTCCAGCGGCTCTCAGAGTTCGCAGAATCTGAGGGTCTCTGCAAAACAATCCGTATCTCGCGATAACAAAGGCACCAACATGCTTCGTTCGAGGCGAGTTCCGGAAAATATGCAGTTCCCTTTCCTTACCGACAGACTTTCACGTGCACCGTCTAAGTTGTCACTGTACAATGAAAAAACAAGGCCAGCCCGCAGACTTCCAACTGCGACCAAAATACTGGAGTACAGTAACCAAGGAACGGTAGATCAGTTGGCTAAAAGAAGAAGCAAGAATTTGACTACCGCTAGACGACCCTCCGCTTCTCAGACTAGTAGTAGAATTGCACGTAAAAGCAAGACTACATCTGCTCTCTTTAGGGAGCTTGATACCTTAGTGAGTCAGGATGTAAGCACTTTTCTGGATCGTACTGTAAGGACAGATTGAAAGACACGTCTTGTCGTAGGAATGACAGACAAATGGAAAGCTTCAGATCAACCTCATACATGGGAGTCTAGGCGAGAATGTGAGAAGTCTCTAGACATAATATATGGCTAGGAATCTTGCATTTGTCAGCTCGACTTTTTCTTCTCGCAATGGTCAACCTCGGTTATGTAGTCTAGAGTGTACTTGAATGCTATGTCTGGTGTTAGGTAGTATATACACATAGGAGTCTCTGCGCATGTCTTGTCCTATCTACCTCTTGAACATGGCATAACATATAACACTCACGAGAAGATAGATTCTGGTTTTGTAATGCATCCGTCGCATATGCTCATGAACTACGTATTTATGAAGGTGTTGAGCGACATGGTGACCATTCAGTTTCGATTAAAGCTGCGACGTATTGCACATTGCACACAGAGAGCGGAACGTCAATCAGATGCTATGACCCAGTATCCTGAAAGCCCCTTGAAAGACCCAGCAAATCTGTCATCCTAAGCTTGTGGGATGTCTCCTGGTCTCTAGTGCCGTCAGAGCCCATACAGGCGGTCTTCTCAGATATGAAACTCGAACCACCGTCGGCCGACGCATTAGTTGCCGCCTCTTCAGACGTGTTCCAATGTGCAGGACAGCACATCACAGACTGCGATATATCACGCGACAAATTAACTCTTGGTTAGTTTCACTCCATAGGAATGTCGGGTTCAGGGAGTTGTAACAACTACGATGAAGTGGTAATGGAGAAGCAATGTCTCATCCGAGCCTCAGCTTCATGAGTTTTGCTCCCAAATAAATTGAACGTGGGGAATTCACACTTAGTTGCTCCATTAATTTTCCACGGCGCAAATTTAATGCATGTTAGCCCCGTGCTTCCATGAAATCCATCTATGTCTCAAAACCTGAATCAAGAGTTCTTCACAACCAAAGATCGTGATGGATGCCTCGACTCGTCTTTATCAACGTTTGGGTCAGATACCAGAAGACCCAAATGATCCAGAAAGCTTGGATGAGTTGCTTGTTTGTGCATTTGGTGCCTTCGCACGATATTACGTCCTATGGAAGACGCGAGGTGGGACGTTTAGGCAAGGTGAGCAAATGCCGTCGCATCTCAATAAATTTGCTAATGGCACGTAGATAGTTATGATCTACCCATTGCACTAAGAGACTGGTTATATTCAGTCGATGGTACGGGCCGAGATTTTGCTACACTTCAGGTAGTCTTTGGACGCGGAGAAGAGTACTTCGCTTCGGACCAGTACAGCAAGCTGGAATACAAGGAACCGGAGGCGAAAAGGCCAGACGAAGACGAAGAGAAACTGGATAAGCAGACACTGAGAAGATCGAGAACAGTGAGTTTCTTGCGACCGTTGTCAGACATCAGTACGAGGTCGGACGATTCGGCTGCGGAGTTCATTGCAAGTACACGATCTTCATCCGTTTCGTCTCGGCGTGTATCCCGGCCTCCAAGTTTATCTTACTCGAGGACGAACTCTGTTAATTCGGTACGGTCACAATCCCCCGTGGATTCGCAAGGCGCGTTACCGCAGGTTAGGCCATCACAATCGTACGTCACCTCGCAGTCGACAAGGGTAGGCTCTAGTGCCGAAGACTCACAAAGCCCTATACTATCTCCAGCAAAGAAGGCTGACGGATTACCTGGATCTATTTCTGGAGACGAATATGAGCCGAAGCCTGCAGCTCGTAATGATAGTGTTGCACGGCCACTTCCACCATCAAAGCCGATGAACATGTCTACTATGTGGGCCTCGCGTCGAAGACAACTTCAAGGTTCCCGATCCATATTAATAGGTAGCCAAGCTTCGGATGCAACATCACCTTGTATATGCGGACGCCACGACTCGATGTCAAACCCAACAACAAAGCCTGCATACACTGATGCAAGTGTCCAAACAGACACGGTTATACTACCACCTTCATCTACCCTACAATTGAATACATCTTCTTCACATTGGCATCCAAATCAAGGATACAGTATATCGCAAGATGCGAACGCGCTTTACTGTCCAGCAAAGCCCGGATTAATAGGAAGCATGATAGACTACTTTAGCAGACCAGGCTATCAACTTGGCGATAGTCTTACCAATACATATAGTTAACTTAGTCATCTGACTGTAAGCAAGAACTTTACTGCCAATGGTGCTTGCCGTGGAGGAGATGGGACTTGCCCCACCCAATTGGTCTTAGCTTGGTACCTAGGCAGCTGACCCAGCTTTCCGAGCGACTTCACCTCCCCTTTACGTTTCTATCTCCCTTGATCCAGCAGCAAAATCTCAGTAGTAAAAGCCTTGCCAGGACGGGTGACCCCAAACTGTGGAGACGAACCTAAATGTGTCTCCAAGTGGGGTACCAAGTTGGACTCTTACGAACGGTTGAAGTACGTTAAGTGGCCAGGCAACGGACTTATTCAACCATGGTTACAGCACTTCTGACCCTCCAGGGCTCCGCACTCACACATTTATAAACCCCACGCCTTTCGCAAATACACTCTTACTAGATCATGACTACTACAAATAGAAATAATAACATACCATACAATATTGTGCGACATGCCAGAAGACTACCGCTGCATCGGCAAAGGCTTTTGCGGCAGTGTTTGGGCTCTTGAGGGCAACCCAGGCCACGCATGCACCGCCATAAAGCGCGAAGACGGCGGTCCCGGCCGGTCAATCACGAACGATTACATCAATCACCTTCGAGTTCTCCAAGCTGCACTACAGCATCCTCCCGCGACACCCCTCTCGGTACCGCAATGTCACGAGCTGATTCAACCAACGGATGAGGCCTGGTGGCTACAACGCCTGCATCAATTTCCCCCTGGCTACTCCGCTTGCAGAGCACTCTTATCAGAACGTATCCCAAGAGTGCCAAGAATCATCAGCAATAAGATCGTGGATCTCTTCTGCGACGGAAATGCTCCGCTATCTGATTTTGTCAAGAGCAACCTTGACGACGACGCCTGCTTGATTCGCCCATATCTAGGCCGACGACGTCGCCATCGACAAGAGACCAGTACATCTCGATTCCAGCGCTTCAGTCTTCGCAACGTCCCCCTCCATATCGATCAGATGGAGGCGCTTGGTCTTGACATCAGAGCCTACGTAGAGACCATGGCTGATGCACTTGCGTTGATGCATTGGGGGGCTCAAATCGACGCGAATGACGTTGAGTTTGTGCTGGCACCCCCAAGAGGTGAGCCCTTATCGTCATCTGTCTTCAATTGTGAGTACTTGGGCATTCATTGCATGTGGATCCTGGACTTTGACTGTTGTCGACCACTCTCCATGGATGATGCAGGTATCGAAAAAGCATGCCAGGCTTTCTTTAAGAACGACCCTTTCTATCCGAGGCCAGAGAGTGAAGAGGCGGCTGATAAGGAGCTGTGGAAGGTGTTTAAGCAGAGATTTTTGGTAACGAGTCGAAGAATCTTAGAGGATGTAGGACAGGACGGGCGATACCTCGTGGAGAAGTTAGTAGATAGGATCGAAGAGGAAGGACGGCTAAGGAGGAGGAAGTAATACAATATAGTATAGTTAGTAGTAAGAAGAATACTATAGTTATAACTTAATAAAAGTATATAAAAATTTAATAGTAGTATAAAATAAAGTAGTTTAATATACTCTATAGGTAAGTAGCTAGAATAAGTAAGTAGCTAGAATAAGTAAGTAGCTAGAATTATAAGGGGCTAATCCTAAAGGTAGTTACTAGAAGAAATTAGAAGATTTTAATAAAAAGCTATCTAATACCTATCTAAGCTTATAACTATATATAAGTACTAAAGCTTTCTAAATACTAGTTAGCTATTTACTTATAAATATTAGTAGTTATAGTTACTAGAGTACTAAGGCTAATTAGCTAAAGATTATTTTAGGCTTAGTATTATAATCTAATAGATAGCTAAGCTATAAAGCTTTATTAAAACTTTACTAAGGTATTATTAGGCTAGGTATATAACCTTAGATATATAAAACCCTTTAAGAGTATAATAGCTTTTTAAGGATTTATCTTAATATACTAGTTTACTTTTTTATTTAACTTTTATCTATAAACCTCTTATAATTTAAATCCTTTATACTTTTACTAAGAAAGGTAGTTATTAAATATAAATCTATTTATAATAATAACTTAATAGTATTTTATTTATATCCTATTCTAGTACTATAATAATACTAAGTAATAGTAAATACTTAAAATAATAAAGGTAAAGCTTTTACTACTAAAGTAGCTATAATTAGAAATTCTAATAATCTACTTAGGTTAACTTAAGTAGTAGATTAACTTCTCTAAGAATAATACTACTAACTTTAGCCTAAAGAGTTTAAGGTTAAGGAAATTATAAATAAAACCTTAAATAATAAACTAAGAACTACTTTAGATTTTAAATATAAGGCTCTTTTATATACTAAGCCTAAGAATCCTTTAGAAACTTAGTATAGCTTTCTAACTCTACTAAATAGTTATAACTAGCTTTAAGTTTTACGCTTAGTTATAGGCTAACTATAGATTAATCTAGTAATACTATTAGAATATTTTACTAATATACTTTATAAGTAAGTTAGATATATAAATAAGTTAGATAGTATACTAAGCTTCTATTAAAATATACTATTACCTATAATATAATATATAAAAACTTATAGTTAAAGTATTATAAAAACTACTAAACTTAAAAATATAAATTATAAAGAAGTATCTTTACTAAATCTTTATAAAGTTATATAAAGTTTTACTAGTTATATAGTTTATATAGTAGGTAATAGTATATTTTTACTTCTACTAGTATAGCTATATTATTATTTATAAATATATTATAAAAACTAGTAAAACTTAGTAAAAACTTATAAAAATCTTTATAGATATCTTTATAGAATATCTTTACTATAATCTTTACTAGTTTTTACTAAGTTTTACTTATTATATAGATTATACTATAAGTAATAGTATAATTACTATCTTTACTAGTACTAATATCTTTACTTTAAAAATACTATAAAAACTAGTAAAACTTTATAAAAACTTATAAAACTTAAAAGTATAAATTATTTTATAGTATTTTCTTTATTATTCTAGTTACTTTTATAGGTATATATATTATATCCTATTCTACTAGTTATACTAGTTATAGTATTATTAAAGTAATTTTTTTTTAGTATATACTTTTTTCTTTAACTTCTTTTTATTACTATAAGTACTAAACTCTTTTAAAGCTAATAGTTAAGTACTATTCTTTACTATAAGGGTTTTTTCTTTTTATAATTACTTTCTTATTATTACTTTAAGTAAGATAATTAAAAGAATTAAATTAATTACTAGTATATAAGAAAATAAGCTAAAGAGCTTAAGTTAAATACCTTATTTATAAGGAGCTAATCTCTTTATAAGCTAAGGTAATTAATATATAGGTTAATTTAAATATAACCTATTATTCTATATAACTACTTTCTTTATAAAGCTATATAATTAGGTTACTACTTTATAATATACCCCTATTTTACTTATATTAAATACGTAAAATATTTTTTAAATAGTCCTACCTAATTAAGATAGTTTATTTACTTTATTTTTAGGTATAGGGTAATAAAGTAGTATTACTAAGTAGTAAGGTAGTAAGAGTATAGTATAAATACTCTTAGTATATTTTAATATAAACTACTTACTTTTACCTCTCCTTCTACTTTCCTTTATTATACCTTAACTACGCCTTTTTATTCTCTTAGCCTTAATTAAGTATTACTATTCTTCTACTTCTTACTCTTCTTATTTAATAGTAATCCCTAGATTAACTATATTAGTAATAGTTAGTTATACCCTAAGCCTTTCTAAGCTTACTAAGAGTATAATACTTAAGGATTAGCTTAAGCTAAGATTATTTATTAGTACTAATACTACTTTACTTTAGGCTTTTAAGTAAAAGGCTTATAGAGTAGCTTCTTAGACTACTAAAAAGTAGAAAGGCTTAGATAGTTAGGCTAATCCTTAATAGTTTTTATCTTTAGCTTCTTCCTCTTCTTTAAGTAATTATAATAGTCCTTAAATCTAAAACTATAAGAAGACCTAAGCTACTTCTACTTAGCTTACTCTTACTCTTACGTTTACTTATTATAATCTATACCTACCTTATATTAAGAAGTTTTATAAGAAATAGAATAAGAACTATTATATATATAAGTTTAGTAGTACTTAGAGTACTTAGTATAATTAGTATAATACTTATCCTTATTATAAGACGTAAGTTTAATTAATCTTTCCTTTCTTTTAATTATACTAATTAGTTTATAGTCTAACTTTAATCCTAATTAAGAGAAAGAAGTTAATTAAAGCCTTTTACTTTACTATACTTATTATAACTATAAATAGTTCTTAATCTTATTAATTTTTAGTAACTAATTATCTAATTTTTAGCCTAATAAGATAAATAATTATTATACTACCCTTCTTACCTTAATTACCTTAGACCTAAAGTAAACTCCTATTACCTTAAATAACTTAATTACTCCTTATAAGAAGAAAGAGAAAGGTTAATTTAAAGAGGTATTCTACTTTAGTAGTTCTTCTTAAGATAATTAATAGTATACTTTTACTTAGGTATTTCCTTTAGTATAGATTAGTTACTACTATAACCCTAGTCTTAGTATACTTAAAGGAATATTTACTCTATTTAGTTAGCTATCTCTTAATACTCTAATAACTAATAAGTAGTATCTTACTTTAGAAGGTATTACGTATTTATTTAGCTCTAGTCCTACTTATTTTAGTCTTAATCTTAGTTCTTCTTCTACTACTCTTATTATTCTACCTTATTTATTTACTCTTAAGCCTACTACTCTAGTTTCTACTCTTAGTAATTAGCCTATTCTAATTAACTTAGATAAAGAAAAGTTTTTAATTATTATTAACCTAAAGCTTATAGCTACTTACTATTATAAGTACTATAGAGTTAAGGATAAGTATAATAATTAACTAGCTAATCTTTTAAGTATTCTTATTCCTCTTATTTAGACTATTAAGTCTAATTAAATATCTAAGTAAGATTATATAGCTATACTACTTAATACTAAGGTTACTATTAAGGATTAGGATTATCTTACTACTATTAAGCTTTATTATTAAGCTAATTATCTTACTAATTAGAGTTATACTAAGTAAGAACTTTTATATATAAAGAATATTTATTTTTATTATAACGTACCCCACGGGTATGTTGCTCACACGGGTATGTTTCTCACGAATGCCAAGACCCCATCAAAACATACTGTTACCCACAGTACAACACGTGAAAACTCGTGAAATATCACGAAAACTACTAAACCTAAGAGTACAAATTACAAAGAAGTATCTTCACTAAATCTTCACGAAGTTGCATAAAGTTTCACTGGTTATACAGTTCGTACGGTGGGCAACAGTACGTTTCTTACCTCTACCAGCGTGGCCATATCGTCACCTATGAAAACACCACGAAAACCAGTGAAACTTAGTGAAGACCCGTGAAGATCTTCACGGATATCTTCACGGGATATCTTCACTACAATCTTCACTAGTCTTCACTAGGTTTTACCTGTTGTGTGGATCGTACTGTGGGCAACAGTACGATTACCGTCTTCACCAGCGCTGATATCTTCACTCCAAAAACACCACGAAAACCAGTGAAACTTCGTGAAGACTTATAAAACCTAAGAGTACAAATTATTCTACAGTATTTTCTTCATCATTCTGGTCGCTTTTACAGGTGCGCGCATTGTGCCCTGTCCCACCACACTGCCCGCAGCGTCGTTGAGGTGGATCTCCTTCAGTGCGCGCCCTCTTCTTTGACTTCTCCCCATTACTACGAGCACCAAACTCCTTTAGAGCCGACAGTCGAGCACCGTCCTCTACCGTAAGGGTCCCTTCCTTCTGTAGCCGCTTCCTTTTGTGCGATTTTCGACGTGTGGCTGCCTCGTTGGCTGCTCGAAGCTGTGTGATCTCCTGTTGTGCCAACACAAGCTTATGGGCAATTATTGCCGCACCCTTTGAGACCTTCTCAAACGCCTCAACCATAGAGGTAGGAGAGCTATCTAAGTGGGTTTGAATCCTTGTCTTCACCAGCGTCGATTGCGACCCAAATTCCAGGGTATTACTTGGTGTTTTTGACTCCCAAGGACCGTCCTCCACGGTAGTCAACGGTGGTGTCTTTAACCGTACATCCATCTTCGATATCACAGCTTCTGGGTCGAATGGGACCAAGCCAGCGCCTCTGAAGCCACCTAGGATATTGCTCTCTGTAATGGCAGCATTAAAAGTAGGTATAAAGCACGGTAAGAACTCTGTTTTAGTGATGTGGTTGATGTGGTTGCGCATCAGGATCTCGGCTTGGCGCCCATACGCCTTCTTCAGAGGGGAAAAACAGCCCACATCTAGTGGCTGCAACAGGTGCGACGAGTGTGGAGGCATACAGAGTGTGATAATCTTGTTATCCTTGCAGTACTGCTGGAACAGGAGCGAGTCGTGGCTCTCGTGGCCGTCGATTATCAGCAAACGTACTGTGCCAACAGTACGTTTTTTTGTATGCGTATCAAAGTGCTTCAACCACTCTAAGCCGAGCTCATTTGTTGTCCAGCCGTTCTCAGAGACCCCAATAACCCAATCGCGTGGTAGGGCGTCTTCCTTGTACCAGGCAGAGAGGTGGTTCTTGCCTTGAAAGAGGATGAAGGGCGGGATTGCCCACCCCATCGCGTTGATACCCTGGATGACCGTGGTCCACTCTCGATTACCCTGCTGCACCGTCTTCGGCCGTCCTCGACGCTCCGAGCTGGTGACTACAGCTCCTGTTGATATCTGGCCCATCATGAAGCCAGTCTCGTCAAAGTTGTAGGTGTCTTCATCCAGGATGCCGTGCTTGGCCTTCATGTTCTCCACAAGCCGGAACCAGTCTCGTACAAGCCTAGGATCTTCACAGAGGGCTCTCTTGTAGTCGTACTTTCGATTGAACTTGACTTTGAGCTCTGGCGTACGCTTAACAAAGGTTGCAGCCCAGTTCTGGCCAACTGGATCACGGTGGCGTTCAGCGAGTAAGGAATCAGCCATATCTTTGACGGCAGCAAGCCGGGGAAATCCTCGAAGATCTAGGTCCAGTATATGTTGGACAATCACGTCCTCCTCTGTCTTAAGGAGCTTCATTGATTTAGGCTTCCAATCACGCCGTGAAGATATTCCACGGAGTCGATTACTGAGGGTTCTTTGAGAGACGTTATAGATCCGTGCGACGTGTCGCTGGGAGAGTGTCGCGTCTTGTTTTTTAGCCTGGATCGCAAGCTGTATCTGATTTTCGTTTGATTTCTGTTGCACGTTGTGTTGTTGAGGCATCGCGTTTATACTGTTGTGGAGAGTATGTTTTGATGGGGTCTTGGCATTCGTGAGAAACATACCCGTGTGAGCAACATACCCGTGGGGTACGTTATAGATCTTTAGGTTACTAATTATATTACTTATTATATATATACTTATAGTCTATTTAAGGATATTAAGCTCTTAATTAATAAGCTTATTAATTAGTTTAATTAAGAATTCTTAGTAGTTCTTTAGTTTTAATTAGGATAGCTAATCTATCTTTAGTAGGATAATTTCTTACTAGGATAAATAAGAGAGGGAGGATTAGTATAGCTAATCTAGTACGTAGTTTCTAAGCCTTACTCTCTTATAAGTATACTTTTTTTTAAAGTAGATAATTTAATAAATTATAATCTATAAAGTTACTTATTCTTTATACTTATAATTATTTTCTTAATATTAATAAAGTTAAGCTATTACTTAAATCTCTAGAATTATTATTTAGTAAGTAATTTTATAAGTCTATTAGCTAGTATATTACTTATTTATAAATACTTTACTAAGAATAATCCTTTAGTATATTCCAGTAAAGCTATATATTCTAGATATTAATATATTAAAGTTTTATTATAATCTATTTATTCTTTCCTATAACTAGCTAGATTATTTATTAATTATTATACTAAATATTCTAAAGATCTCTTAGATTAAATATAATTTCCTTAAAGAATTACTTAAGCGCTATAGCTTCTTTTACTACTTATTTTAGCGTAAGTAGCTTAGCTTCTATTATTAAGGTTATTACTATACTTTATTAGGTAGCTTTCTATAAGATTATACCCTTAAATAGTATAGTAATATATTTATATAATAAGTAATAAGTATCTAGATTATTAGTAAAAGAGGTATTTCTATAGATTATAAGATTAGGTTTATTATAGTTACTATACTAGATTACTTTCTAATAAGTCTAATATAGGTATATAATTATATATTCTATAGCTTTTATATATTAATTACTAGGATTTATAAGAAAATAGGATAACCTTAATATAGTATAAGTAATATCTAGGTATAATATAATTATAGTATAGGACTAATCTAACTCTTTCTTAATAAGCTTTAATTTATTATTTAGTTACTTCTTTATCTAATTTAATTAGATTTTTAGAAGGTAGTAGCGTTAGAGGGAAGCTTCTATTACTAAGCCTAAATTTCTTTATAATCTTATTAATATAGGTATTATAAATAAGCTTAATTAATCTCTTTTTATAATCTTAGATTACTTAGACTCTAAGAAACTACTTAACTAGTCCTTATAACTTAATTTTATACTTTACTTAAATCTTATTTTATAAGCTCTAAGCCCTTTACTTAGATACTTTATAGAAGAGTAATAGGATATTATTAATATAGAATAAGATAAGGACCTTTTAATCCTTTATAAAGAATAAATATAGTTTTTCCTTTATAGTAATTAGATCTAATAATTTTAATATACTAGTAAACTCTTTATATTAGAGTAATAGTAAATCTCTTAATTTATATAGGGCTTAATTAAGCCTAATATATATACCTAGTTCTTTAAATCTATCTAGTAATTTATAAATTACTAGGCTTCGGCTATTAGTGTTTACTCTTTGTGACTTAATTTGTGTTTTCCTTTTATAAGATTTTATTAACTACTAATTACAGTACTGAAGTAGGAGATAAGCCCTAACTAACGACTATTATCTAAACGTAGAAGGGTAAGCCTTAAGCGATAACTATCTCCCGAACTAATAACGATTACGCGAGCTAATAACGATTATCTAAACATATATATAAGGATAAGCCCTAACTAATAATAATACTAGAACTAATACTAATAATAATAATAACTATAAATTAATATATAATAACGCCTAGCTATATTAGCTAGTATCGACCCCTATCTCCTATAGTACCTCCCTAACCATAACCTTCCCCTATAATAACTAAGCCCCTTACCCTACGCTACTTATAATACCTTAGGCGAGTAACGCGCGCGCTAACTAGGCCTAGCTTTATTCTATCTATAGTGCCAATATAAATAAGGTCTCCTCTAGGTTTAGCTCCTCCTTAAACGCTAACTTCTAGGAGAGCCTTATAAGAGTATTAATCTAGTAGAAGATCGCTATATCGTCTAGCTTAAGTTATATAGTAATAGCGGACTATCTAAACTTATAGAGTATAATAGTATTATTATAGTTAATATAAATAGTCGCTTTATTAGTAGTAATATTACGTATACTATATCCTTTATAATATTACTAAATAGACTACGTTAGCTTAGAGATATATATAGTACTAAGGATAATAGGCTATATAGTAGCCGTCCTTATATTAATAACGACTACGCGTCTATTATTAATACGTGTTAATCTATTATTTATGTCTGTAGTAACTACGTATAGAAGTAAGGCGTTAATAAGTAGAGGCGTTAATAGAGTAAAGCTATATATAATAGATAAGTAATATAGCTAGGTAAAGGTATTAATAGAGCGAAGCGTGCGAAGTATCTTAGCTTTATATAATAGAGCTAATAAAGACGGGTAATTAAGGGCTTATATAGGCTAGTAATATAGAGAATTCGTAGTATAAATAAGTAAGTAAGTAAGTGTAGGGCTAAGTATTTATATAGTATAGTTTAGAAGCTTAATAACTATATAGTTAAGGCTAGCTTAACGTAGGTATTAGTAATAAGGTAATCTTATTAATAGCTACCTAGCTAGATAATACGGACTAGTACTTTAAGCTAGGGCTAACTATAGTTAAGGGAGAAAATAATAATAGTAATGAAATAGTAATAAAATAAACTATATAAGTTGCCTACTAAGCCTAGCTTAAAGGTAGACGTAGTATTAAAGTGTAGTAATAAGGTAAAAGGAGAATAGCTATAGTAAGGGCTCGAGCGTCCGCGCACGGAGCACTAGCACTAGCTACTAGTTACGTACCTATCTACATATCCTAGCGCTCTAAGTCTCTAATTAGTAATTAACGTATTATATATAACTTTATTTACGTATTTATGTACGATAGGTAGAGGGATTTACCTATTATATATTTAACGATATTCTAATTTTATAATACCCCTAACCGTTTGTATTTATTATAAAACTTAAATAAATTACTAGATTATTTAGTATAATATAGATATTTAGAAATACTCTAACTATATTATATTATATAATCTTTAGGTTAAAATAAGTAGTAATTACTATTATTACTTAAAAGGATTTAGCTACTAGTATAGTAGTATATATTAAATTAAGTATATCCTTTTTCTAAAGATCTTTTCTTATAATAATCTAAGCTTTATATTTAAGTAGTATACTATCTTAATTACTTTTATAACTCTAAACCTACTTTAATAGGAGTAGTTATTCCTTAGCTTTACTAATTAGCTATACTATCTATATATTTTTCTTTTATAATTAATTAATTTCCTTATAAGAGGCTTACTTAAACTACTTCCTATATAGGTATTATAATAATTATTTCTAAGTTTATAGTAAAGTAGAGAGCTTATTTCTATAAATTTAAGCTAGTTTTAGTACTAGTAGTAACTAATTACTAAGCGTTACTACTATTATAATCGTATTTATTAGCTTATAGCTTAAGCGTTTATCCTAAGTAGCTATTACTCCTAGTAGGTAGGTATTTTTAAAATTAATTTACTAAAGATTATTTTTAGATCTATAATTAATATATATATACCTATATTCCTACCCCTATTTAATTATTATAATTTAAGTATTTTCCTCTTTCTTTATATATTAGTATATAAATATTAGTAAGCCTATTAATCTTAGAGCTTCTTCTAGCTAATCTATAACTAGTTTATTAAGTTTACTTAATTAATAATCTAGGTAGTAGAGGAGTTAGCGTAGTATAGTATAGTCTATAGCGTACCTTAATCTAGGTAATACTTACTTTATCTAGCTTATTTAAGTTAATAAGACTAAGTTAATTAGTAAGTTAGGTTAAGCTCTTAGGCTCTCTTCTATATAATCTAATCTAATTACTAGAACTTTTAGAATTAGCCTATTTAGGTAAATATATCTTCTTTTAATTATCTATTCCTAATAAGTAATTAATTTCTTTATAATTACCTATTTTTATAATATTTAGCTTAGGTATTACTTCTAGAGTTATAAGTATTAATTAATCCTTTTCTTAGTCTATTTAAATTCTTAGTTACTAGCTAGCTACGCCTATATCTTAAATAGTTTCTACTTAATTAACTTCCTAATTACTAAGCTAGCTAGTATTAGTAATTACTTTATTAATTAGCTTACCCCTAAGATTACTCTTAGTATCTAGTAAAAGTTAATCTTACTACTTTTTAAGTAATAGATTCTTAAGATCTATTTCTAGATCTTCTAGTTCTCTATTATATAATATCTTAGTAAATATAATTACTTAATCTTTCTTTATTTTATTTTTACGTATTCCTTTATAGAATTATAATTTATTAAAGATAATATTTCTAGTTATAATTACTTAATTAAGCGTAAGGATTTATATCTTATAGATATTAGATACTTAGTAGCCTACTAAATATCCTATATATCTCTATAGATTAACTTTAAAGTTCTACTTTTTAAGCCTAGCTACTTAATCTCTATTTAATAGATATACTTAGTAGCTATAGGCGTAAATACTACTCTAATTAGAACGAAGATTAGCTATTCTAGATTAAATTTAAACTAGTTTATACTACTTAAAGTATTATTAAAACTAGGAATCTAAAATCTTATTTAGTAATTAGTAGCTATTAATTACTAATAGGCTTATAGCGTATAACTAAGTAACTATATCTAAAATCTTAGGCTAAAGTTTCTTAGGTAATTAAGCGCTTAAGTGTATTTTAATCGCCTTAGTAATAATTTCTTTACCTACTTACTTAGCTAAGCTATTGTTACGACCACGAATATACCTTAGGGAGCGAGTGGGTTTTATAATAATATAAGTAATAATATAGTATAGTTAGTAAGTTAAGGCTATAGCGTTATTACGTAACTAACCCTATAGGTCCCTAGTCTTTCTTATATAAGCTTAGCACTACTACTACTACTATAAGAATAGGTAAGAATATTCTTACCCACTCTTATAATAACTACGGGTTCTTACACCTATAAGAATAGGTAGGTACTATAAGAAACTATAGGAGGTCGTAGTATATAGACTAAAATAATAAACCCTTATAGATTATTATATTTAACTTAAGTTACTCTTATAGATAATTAACTCTTAATTATCTACCTTAGTCTAACTCCCTTATATATCTATAGAATATACTAAACCTACCTACTAGTCTATATCTACTTTATTATATTACGCTTTATAGCCCTAGACTAGTAACTAAGTTTAATACTTTAAACACCCTTAAGATAAGTAATATAGAGATAGACGTAGCTACCCCTACTACTAAGCTTAGTCTTAATAGAAGGATATAAGGTAGTAAACCCTAGAACTTTAATAGCGACTAAAAATAACTTAAGGTATAGTTAGTATAATTTAATTTATACTTCTACCTAAACGATAATATTAAAGATAATAATAAGGGAACGTTTACTATAATATACCTAACTAGATAAGTATTAGATTAGATTATACCTTAACTTAAATAATATATAGATAAAGATATTATTAACGCTAATAATATACTTATATTTAAAGACTAGACTAAGTTTAAAAAGAGGATAAAATAAGTTTTTAGAATCTAAACTAAGAAACTAGTTACTAAACAAAATATTTAGAAGCTATAATAAACTATATCTATTATAGACTATACTAATATATTCTAATAATATATAATAGTAATTAACTAGGACAAAGTAGTATTAAAAGAATATTTTAATAGGGCCTAAAACTATAGGTCTAGGAGGAACTAATATATACTAGCTTCGCTACTAATATACTTAATAACCTAATTAATAAATATATTTAAATTAATAATACGTTATATAAGCTAGAACTAGAAAAGAAAAGCTATAGAAAAGGAGGCTATCGCTAAAATATAGGTAAATAAAGGGATTTTATTCGCACTAACTAAACTACTTATACTATAGGCTACTATACTTTACGATACCCTAAGCCTATATACCTTAATAATATAAATAAGGGTAAGGACTAGAAGGTAGGATAACTAAGGGTAGCTATAGAGAAAAGGATTTAGAATACTTTAACTATAGTAAGAAGGGATACTTTACTAGAAATTATAAGTAGAAGAATAAAGTTACCTAATAAATTAATATACTAGGCTATAATTGTAACCTAATAGGGAATAATAGGGGATAAGATATAATTCTACTATTAAACCCTAAGAATCTTAAGTTATTATAGGGAGATAATAAATTAATTAAGAAATATAGATAGATTCTATATCTATTATTAAAAGATAATAACGTACTAGAAACTAAGGATAGCTAGATAATAGTAACTAATATTACCTATAATAACATCGTCTTAAATAGGACTAAGTATAAAATTAATAATAAGGAAAATATACTACTAGAAGAAGAAGAAGGGTATATATACCTAGGGACCTAGATTTATAGAAGTTAGGACTAATAAGGAGAAGGGATCTAGGATAATTCTAATATCCTAGACTACTATATATAGACTACTATTATAGGGACTATACCCTAAGATAAAGGTAAGGAATTAACTATAGAAAATAAATATAATTAGGGACCCTAGAGCTAAGTAAGAAGATAAGAGAAGGGTACTAACCTATCCTCTTATATAATACTTATAGAAAATAAAAGACTAGATACTAACCCTTATTAATAATAGATATATACTAAAAATATAAAGGGTATAAGAGAAAGTACTAGGGCTTCTCTACTACGGAATAGGAAAAATAAGAATAATAGTAGATTTACTACCCTAATTAGGTAGAGGGATTAAAAGTTAGATATAATAATAACTAGAGAAACCCTAAGTATATACTCCTCTACTACTAAGTATATACCTATAATTATTATAATATATACTACTAGGATAAGTATAAGAATAACTACTTTCCTATACCTAAGTATAGGTATAAATAGTAATAGTATAACTATTAAAACGACTTATATATATTCTACCTATAGGATAAAAGGGCTATAAACTATTTCCTAGGATAAGATAGAGAGTAGGAAACGTAATAATAACTTATTATTAATAAAAACTATACTAATAAATATTAGCAGATATATATAAACCCTAATTATAGATAATATTAAGTATATAAAAAAGATAATAGATTTAATAATCCTTCTTTTTAGGAAGACTTTAATAGCTAGGTAATACTACGCTAGCTTAACTAGAAAGTAATAATATAATACTATTAGATAAAAGGAGAATAACCCTTTAGATACTAGTAAAACTTAATAGATATGAGATAAGAGTACTTATTAATTCTAGATCTTAAGAAAACTATATTTTAGGACTAGCTATACTAAAAGCTAGGCTTTAGCCTACCCTAAAGAAAGATCTATACTAAGTAATAGTAGTAAATAAATTAAATAGAGGACTTATTAAGTATAAAGTACTTATAGAAATTAGTATTATATTTAGAGTAAAAAGTAAGGTTAGACTAGATATTTTTAGCTTAGCTACCTATAATATTATATTAGGACTACCTTAGCTTAGAGATTATAACCCGCGTATAGACTAGAAGAACTAGTAGATCTTAATAGGGTATAAGGACGACGTACGTATACCTATAATACCTACGTAGTACTAGAATAGCTTAGTAGATAAGAAGATAATTACGAATATTAATACTTTAGTTAAGGATATATCTATAAGAGCGCTAACTATAAGACCTATATAACTACTAGTAAGAAAGGTTAGAGGGTAATAAATAATAGAGAAACGCGTTACTCCTAGGATCCTAGAAGAATATAGAAAATATAAAAATATATTTATAGAAAAAGTAGGAAAGGGAGCGCTACTATAATATAAACTATAGGATTATAAAATTAAACTTATAGAAGGGAAATAACTAGGGTTCGTACTAATATATAAATTATCTAAATAAGAACTTAAGGTTCTAAGGAATTATATTAAGGAGAATATAGTAAAAGGATTTATTAGGAAATCTAAGTCTTAGGTAGGATACCCTATCCTATTCGCGCTAAAGAAAGATAGAACTAATAGACTTTATATAGACTATTATAAACTTAATAATATTACTAAAAAAACTACTACCTATTACTAAATATCTAGGAACTATAAGATAGACTAGTAGGAGCTAAGATATTTATAGTACTAGATCTAAGAGGAGCGTATAACCTTATCTAGATAAAAGAAGGTAAAGAATAGAAGATAGCCTTTAGGATATAATATAGATACTATAAGTATATAGTAATACTATTTAGGCTTATAAACGCACTAGCTACGTATTAAGATATAGTTAATAGTGCCCTAAATAACTATTTAGACTAATACGTAATAGTATACTTAGATAATATCCTAGTTTACTTAATAACTAAGGAGGAATATATATAATATATAGAAGAAGTATTATAACAACTATAAGTATATAGGTTAGAATTAAAACCTAAGAAATATAAATTCTATAAGGATAAAGTTAAATTCCTAAGATATATAGTTAGAATTAATAGAGTATGGATTAGGAATTAAAAATTAAGATAATTAAGGAATAGGAGAAGCCTAAGATAGTAAAAGATATTTAGTCTTTCCTTAGATTTATTAACTTTAATAGATAGTTTATTAGGGACTTCTCGAAGATCTTAATCCTACTTACTTAACTTACGAAAAAAGATATACCTTAGGAATAGATAAAGGAATAGGATAATACCTTTAAAATACTAAAGAAAGTATATATTAAGGAACTAGTACTAATACTATTTACTAGTAGAAAGCTACTTAGGATTAAGACTAACGTATTAGATTTAGCGTTAGGCATAGTTATACTCTAAGAAAAGGATTAGAAATAGTACCTAATAGCTTACTATTTATAAAAGTTCTTATAAGCTAAAGAATAATATAATATTTATAATAAGGAACTTATAGCTATTATAGACGCTCTAGAATATTAGCGAGTATACGCCTATAGATATTTAGAGCTAACTATATTTATAGATTATAAGAACTTAATATACTTTATAACTACTAAATAACTAAACTAAAGATAGGTTTAATAGTTAGAACTATTAGGATAATATAAGTTTAGGATTATCTATATACTAGGAAAAGATAATAGATAAGTAGACGTACTTAGTAGATAACATAATATTATAGGAAAGAAAACAGATATATATACTACTATCCTAAGAGAAGATAAAGGAGGAGCCCTAATATATAGATACTTCTTTAATTACCTTTACTATTAAGAAATTAATAATATTATAAAAATAAGACTAGAACTATCTAAAGAATTTTATAATAAAATTATTAGGTAATATTATAATAACCCTATATATAGATATATAGGAGTTACTAGAATAATAGAACTTATATAACAAAACTACTACTTTAAGAATATAAAGTAAAAGGTAGAAAGCTTTATTAAAAATACTTAGATTACTAGAAAAGTAAGTATATAACGTATGTACCTTATAGCGAATTATAAGTAATAGAGCTACCTACTAAACTATAGGAAGATATTATAATAGATTTTATTATAGACTTACCTAAGTCTATAGATAAAGTAACTAGATATAAATATAATAGGATTCTTAATATAGTTTATAGGTTCTATAAGGGGTAGAATTTATCCTATTTAAGAAAGACTTTATAATAGAATAATTAGTAAGAATTATAATTAATAGAATATTCTAATAATATAGAATACTATAATTAATTATTAGTAATAGAGATAAGCTATTTATATTAAACTTCTAGGAAATATTTATAGTATAACTAGGAATAAAAAGGAAACTATCAATAGCCTATTATCCTAAAACTAATAGATAAATAGAACGAATAAATTAAATATTAAAATAGTATCTATAGATATACTATAACTACTAATAAGATAATTAGGTATTATTATTACCTATAATATAACTAGTATATAATAATAAAATATTAGAAACTATAAAATAAATACTATTCTTTATATACTATAGGAAATACCTAAATCTCTTTAAAAGAAACTTTCTAAATACTAAAGCTAAAGTCTACTTTAAAGATAGTCTAAGAATTAATAGATATATATAAAGAAATAAAGGAAAATATAGAAAAATATAGTACTAATAAATTAGAAATATAAATAAGAAAAGAAAAATAGTACCTTAGCTAAAAAGGGGATAAAGTATATTTACTTATAAGGAACCTTCGAACTAAATAACTAAAGAAGGGACTAGACTATATTAAGGTTAGACTATTTTTAATTAAGGTATAATTAGGACTAGTAAATTATATACTTAATCTACTAAGGGACGTAAAATTAAACCTAAGTTCTATATTAAACTATTAGAACTAGTAGACCCTATAATACTACTATAAAAAACATTTTACTATAAACTAGAAGAAGAAAATAAATTTAAAGTTAAATATATATTAGACTACTAACTAGGCTAGGAAAGGGACTATAAATACCTAGTTAAATAGTTAGGGTATCCTAAAAGTAAAAATATATAGGAACTAAAAACTAACCTTATAAATTACTATTAGCTACTAACGTAATACTACTAATACTAAGCTCCTAGAAAGGTAACTAGTTAATAGTAGCTACTATAGTAGGCGCTTCTAGGTTTACTAAGGTAATCTCCTAGTTAAACTACTTAAGGTCTTCTAGAGACCCTAGATCTTTAGCCTTAATATAACTAGTTTTAAATATCTCTACCTCCTTCTATTTTAATAACTTCTACTATTTATATAAACGCTTTTACTTCGCGCGACTTATATAAATCTACTCTAACGCCTCCTTAACTACTTTCTTATTAGTATCTAGGGAGGACTCTACTATATTCTCCTACGCTTCTAACTTTTCTAACTCCTAGTTAATACGTAAGAAGTCTAGCTTTAGGATATATGCTAGAAGATACTCTTTTATTCTATTATAATAATAGTTCCTACACCTTTTACTTAATAACGAGATATAATAACTTAGGCTATTTATAGAATAATATAAATAGGCGACTATAGTAGGAACACTAGTATAATTAATATAATTACCTTAGATATAGCGATAAATTGTGCTTTACCCTTTAGGGTACTAGGGTTCTTACGAGGTATTAGAATTATTTATAAGGGTATAAAGGTTAGAAAGGGGGATAGTATTATAACTATAAATATACCTTAGGGAGTAAGTAGGTTTTATAATAATATAAGTAATAATATAGTATAGTTAGTAAGTTAAGGCTATAGCATTATTACGTAACTAACCCTATAGGTCCCTAGTCTTTCTTATATAGGCTTAGCACTACTACTACTATAAGAATAGGTAAGAATATTCTTACCTACTCTTATAATAACTATAGGTTCTCACACCTATAAGAATAGGTAGGTACTATAAGAAACTATAGGAGGTCGTAGTATATAGACTAAAATAATAAACCCTTATAGATTATTATATTTAACTTAAGTTACTCTTATAGACAATTAACTCTTAATTATCTACCTTAGTCTAACTCCCTCGTATATCTATAGAATATACTAAACCTACCTACTAGTCTATATCTGCTTTATCACATTACGCTTCGTAGCCCTAGACTAGTAACTAAGTTTAATAGCTATTAGGTTTATAAGTATAAGATAGTATAGCTTTAATAGTAATCCCTATTTCTTCTATTTATTCCTTATATCTTAATTAGCCTCTCTATAGCCTAGTAGCTAAATTACTATCTTAGTAAATCTCTATAATTTATAGTTTATACTTATTTAAAATATAATTTATATACTATTCTAAAGTATATATAATCTTAAGAAAGGTTTTTAATTAAAGATTATTATTCTTAATCTTTCCTAAGAAGTTATCCTTAATTAATATTAACTATTACTTATTTAAGTATCCTTATAGTATATTAAATAGGTCCTAAGAAATCTTATAAAATAGTCTTAGTAATTATTCCTTTAGTTACTTTAAGATTACTTAAGATATATAAGTAATTAAGTAGTAATTATATTTAATCTATTAGGTCCCTTTAATTATAACGTTTTATACGTACTTAACTAGTGCTTATAAGGTACGTTACCTTAAATAACCTAATCTTTAATACTAAAGATTTTTAGAATTAGTTCTTAATTATATAATCTATAATCTAGAAATAGCTTTTATAAAGAGTAGAACTATAAAATAAGTAAACTTCTTATATTTAATAAAAAGTAAATTACCCTTAGTAACTAACTTAAAAATAATTATACTATAAGTAGGAGAACCTAAGTAGATTATTTAATTATATCTTATATACTAAAGGTTTACTCTTTCCCTAAGTTTTATTTAAGAAATAATATTTAAATAGAAACCTTTAATAACTTTAACGTCCTTAAGTATAAGGTTAAGGTATAATTTACTAGCTCTAGTTATTAATCCTTTAAAGATTTAATTACCTAATTTAAAGATAGGTAGTAACTACGTACTAGTATTAACGTACTTAGTAGTTAAAGCCCTTTTAAATAATCTAGGTATAAGAAGGTCTTAACTATTTACTAGGTAAATAGCTAATCTACTATTAAGGATTATTAAGTTACTAAGTAGGTAGTAACTATATATAGTACTATATATACTAATTAGATTAATAGTCTATTTAAACTTAGTAGAGTTAATTAGTATTACTATAATTAAAGTAGGGTAATATAAGTTAGTAGTCCTTCCTACTAAAGTAGTCTAACTAGCTTACTTAATTAGATTATAAAGGGCAGCCTACTTTAGTTTATTATAATATTTAGTAATCTTTACCTTATTTATATTATTTAGGGTAATCTTAGGTCTAGGTACTACTCTAGTTACTATAGTTTAAAGTCTTCTATAACTAATTAGGTCCTATTTATACTTAGCTTAATCCTCTAGCTTATATAGATAGTCTTAACTAGGTTTAGAGTTATTATTCCTTAATCTAGAGTTACCTCTATTCTAACCTATATTAGTAGTTACGCTAGATAATATTAGAATAGTAAATATAGATAATCCTTTTCCTTTTACGTATAAGACTAACTACTTATAGAGTATAGCGCTATACCCTTATATAATTTAATTAAGGGTATAGTTTATATAACTAAGTATTTTGTCTATAATAATTATAGATTATATATTTACTACCTAGTTTAAAGTAAATTTTAGTATTAGTATATCTAGGAAATCTATTATTACTAGCTATCTATTAAGCTTAGGGATTTTAAATACCTCTACTTAGGTATAGATTAATTCCTACTTAGTAAACTATTTTTTAGGATTTATTTACCTATTTCTAGCCTTATTAAGATACGCCTTATACTCTATTCTAATCTAATTCTTTATTATAGCCTTATTTAGTATAAGCTATTATTTAAGAATCTTAAGTAGTAGTTATAGCCCTTATTTATTTCTATTTAATAGCTTAGTCTAAAGTAGATAAAGGATATTACTAGTAACTATTTTTCTAATCTAATCTATAATATTAGTATAAGTAGTATACTATTAATTCTAGTAAGTATACCTTTCTTTATATAAGCGTACTTCTTTTAGTTAAATCTTCTTATAATTAGTCTATATAGTAAGTTAGATATAATACTTACTTTTAAGCGTCTTAGAGTTTTTAGGTATTTTATTTATTAGCTTAATAGGTTTAGTTAGAAGCTTTAGGTAAGTAGGTTCTAGATTAAGGATATTTAGAATAGTTATAAGTTTAGGATTAATCTAATCCTAAATATACTTTTATAAGTAATACTCTATAGTTAGGTATATTAGTAAAACTAATCCTTTTAAGCTTTAAGTAGGATATTACCTATTAGGATCTTCTTATCCTAATCTATTTATTAGATAGTATTAAGAAGATTTATAGAGATAAAGAGGTAAAGAGGAGTAGTTTAAGTAAGTAATTAATCTCTTAGTAGAAGTAGATGCGTAGGGAGAATTAGCCTATTTATCTTAAAGCGCTAGGCTTATAACTATTATTACTTTAAGTAAGATAATTAAAAGAATTAAATTAATTACTAGTATATAAGAAAATAAGCTAAAGAGCTTAAGTTAAATACTCTACTTATAAGGAGCTAATCCCCTTATAAGCTAAGGTAATTAATACATAAGTTAATCTAAACATAACCTATTATTCTACGTAACTACTTCCTTTATAAGGCTATATAATTAGGTTACTACTTTATAATAGAATCTTACTTATAGAGTATATTATAGAATATTATACTTATATATATTAGTAAGTTATTCCTTAAATAGTATTAGTTATAGTGTTAAGCTAACTATTAGTAGGCTTTAATTAGTAATATAGTTATTACGTCTTATATATACTATCTATAGATAGTATAAAAAAGCTTTTAAAGGATATATTACTTAATTATAAATACCTTTTTATAGAAAATCTAATATTAAAGAAGTATAGTAAGTTAAGCTTTATAATATATAGCTAAATTAAACTAACTAGTTATAGATTACTCTTTACTCTTTAATAATCCTAAGAGTATTCTTCTTATACTAAAAGATATATATAAATAAAATTTAAAATATCTTAATTTTATAAGATAGTTCTTCTATAATTATACTATAAAGAAGATAGTTAAAAGTAAGTTCTACCTTTATAAAAGTATTTTTTATATTTTATCTAATTTTATATAGGGAATTTAGGCTATATTATATACTAAGAAGTATATTAGCTACTATAAACTAACTTATATAATAGTATTCTATAAACTAAAGTAAATTACTAAAGAATATAACTATATATAATATTATAAACCTATTAGTAACTAAATACTAACTTTTTATAAATTTAGTTAATAAAATCTTTAAGAAAGAGGAAGAGATTAGTACTCTAGAACTATAACCCTAAGAAAGTCTACGTAGTATATATATATATTAGGTATTAGTTAAGGTATTAGGCTAACTATTAATAGTTACTAAAGTAATTAATCCCTTTAGTTAAACTATTTTTACTTAGTAATTACCTATATACTTACGTAATTTACCTATTATACTTAGCTTATTTACTTAAGTATTATCTATATTACCTACTATATTAGACCTAGAAGTAAATAGGGTAGCTAAAAATACTATTTCTTTTAGTAAGTAATATTATAAAGTATTAGTTAAGGTATTAAGCTAACTATTTATAATACTAGCTATACTTATATAAAAGGATATAGTACCTAGTCTATTTTCTATATTAGAGCTAACTATACTACCTAAAAAGCTAACTATATCTATTAATAAGCTAATTATACTAGTTACTTTATTAACTATACTAGCTTTATAGCCTTTAAGAGCTATTAATACTAAATTTATAAGTTTTATTAGTATATAATATTAAAGGGTATTAGTTAAGGTATTAGGCTTACTTATTATAAAGTAACCTAGCTTACTATTAAATAGCACTCCTAGTAGCTTACCTAATACTCCTATTTTTCTCCTTAGTAAGGATAAAGCTATAAAGCTTAAGCTAGGTAGTAAGAATAGAAATAATAATAATAAGGTAAAAAAGAATAATAATTTAACTATAAAGAATATACCTAAGTTAAGTCTAAAGAAAGTTCTTAAGCCTAAGAAAGTTCTTAAACCTAAAATAATATCTAGTTAGGTTTCTTAACGTCTTAAGGGTCTTAAGGTAATTAAGAAAGGGATATAGTAGCTAATATAAGGTAATTTTAAAGACTAAGATTTTAACTTTATTTAATTAAAGAATAATAAGTAAGGTAGGATTTATAGTATTATATAGTAGTTTTAGTTAATAACTACTTTTTAATTTCTTTTATAGTATTAGGCTTAGTATTAAGCTAAAGTTACTATATAGGCTAGGATACCTATTAGATATTATACTATAGTTATTATATAGCCTAGAAAAGCTATTAGGTTTTTTTATAAGAAGTCTTCTATAACTATATATAATTTAGTGTATAAAAAAGTAGCTATAGTTTAAATACCTATTTTATACTTTATAGGCTTAGTCCTTAAATAAATAATACTATAAATCCTTACTCTACTTTCTAATTATTATTTATAATTAATTAGAGTATTTTATATAGCTATATACCTTACTAGTATCTTTATTAGAAACTACTTTATAGTAATCTAAGATACTTAGTAATACCTTAGAGTTTAGATTATAGTTAAAGCTTATATATAAGTACTTTTAGTACTCTTTTATAATACTATAGAATAGCTACTTATAGCTTATAAAAGGTACTAAATATATATTATAAAAAGCTATACTATTTACTATATAAAATTATAAGCTTTAAAAGTAACTTAAAATAGTAACTAAGTATAAATTATATAAAAGAAAGTACTTTTAGACTAGTAGTACTATTAAATATAGTAAAGAAGTATTATAAATAGCTTTAAGACTATTCTTAACTATAACTATAGCTAATAAAAAGGTTTATAGTAGTAATAGTAACTAATACTATAGTAACTATAAAGAGACTAGCTATAATATAAAAAGCTATAAAATAGCTACTAATAAGTTATTAAAGTTAGAAGTAAGTATATAGTTTATTATATTAAATACTATAAAAAGTAAAAAGAAAAGAGATAGTATAAGACTATTTAAAATAGTAGGTATTTATAGTCTTAGTAGTTTTTATTAGGTTTACTAATTTATTAGATTTACTAGTAGTTTATATTAGTACTAGTAAAGATAATAATTATACTATTACTTATAGTATAATCTATATAATAGGTAAAACCTAGTAAAAACTAGTAAAGATTATAGTAAAGATATTTTATAAAGATATTTATAAAGATTTTTATAGGTCTTTACTAAGTTTTACTAGTTTTTATAGTATTTTTATAGGTAATAATATAACTATACTAGTAAAAGTAAAAAATATACTATTATCTATTATATAAACTATAAAACTAGTAAAACTTTATATAACTTTATAAAGATTTAGTAAAAATACTTTTTATAATTAATACTCTTAGGTTTAGTAATTTTTATAATAGTTTATAAGTTTTTACGTATTATAATATAGGTAATAGTATATTTTAATAGAATTTTAGTATTATAAGAAATATACCTATATAAGTAATATACTTATAAAGTATATTATATAATAATACTTAGTTATATTAGCTAGTAATAACTTCTATTTTTTTTCTCTATAATAACTAAGTTTATAGCTTCCTTATACTATTTATAATACCTTAGGTAAGTAATATATATACTAACTAGGTTTAGCTTTATTTTATTTATAGTACTAATATAAATAAAGTTTTATCTTAGTTTAACTTCTTTTTAAATACTAACTTTCTAAAGAGTTTTATAAGAGCTTTAATTTAATAGAGAATTACTATATTATATAGCTTAAGTTATATAGAAATAGTAAACTATTTAAACTTATAAAGTATAATAGTATTATTATAATTAATATAAATAGTTACTTTATTAGTAGTAATATTACGTATACTATATTTATAGTATTACTAAATAAACTATATTAGCTTAGAAAGATATATAGTACTAAGGATAATAGGTTATATAGTAGCTATTCTGTTGTGGAGCAGCAACCTGATCATACAGCCCTGTGAAGGAAGTGGTCACGTGGAACAATGGGTTGTGTTCGGATTAACCCGTGTATTGATTACCTCGGCTCACAAGGGGATTAGCTCCTTACGAGCAGGGTATTTAACTTGAGCTCTTCAGCTCGTTTTCTTATGTACTGGCAAATCAATTTGATTCTTTTGATCATCTTACTCGAAGCAACAACAGTTATGAGCCCGGCGCTTTAAGATAAACAGGCTGATTCTCCCTGCGCATCTATTACTGCTAAGAGATTGATTTGCTTGCTCAAACCACTCCTCTTTACCTCTCCATCTCCACGAATCTTTTCGACGTTATCTAACAAATGGATCAGGACGAAAAGATCCCAGCGGGTAATATCCTGCTCAAAGCTCGAAAGGATTGGCCCTACTGGTACACCCAACTTCGGAGCATTGCCTACGAAAAGCGTGTATGGGATCAGATCAACCCTGATCTCCCAACCGCTCCGAATATCCTCGATCAGGAACCCGCTTATCCAAAGCTTCCAACCAAACCCATTGAGCCAACAAACAAAACAGCCGAAAACTCTGAGACGCTCGAAAACGAGTATCGTATCCAACTTGCCATATGGACTGATCGTGAGAAGATTCAACCAGAAGAAGTACGCTTATACAAAGAAAGGTACACTCACTGGAATCGACAGCGTGCCGCTCACACCAATATCATGGATTGGATCAGAAAAACAGTTATCAGCGATATCCTCTATCCGCTCCAGACCAAGCTGCTGAACAGAAATGAGCAAGGGCTGCAACCACTGCTTAAGATTCTCAAACAACAGCTTGCTCCAAACGAGGCAACGATAAAGAACCAGATCAGAACAGAGTATAGGGCGCATCTCGATAAGGCCAGAAATGGGCGAATGAATCCTGAAAAATGGTTTACTGAGTGGGAATCGATCCGTACCCGAGCGGGAGTCATTCGAGATCCCTGAGCTCAATGGACAGCTGGCGATAACGGATTTCCTGGATGCGCTAATGCCGAAATTTGCTCCAAACTGGGCGGTGAACATGCGATCTACGATCATTATGGACGAAACACTAGGTCGTACGGACTACACCCTTGATCAAATTGCGCAAGGGTACAGCGCTATGCTCCACGAGCAGTCAGTCTTGTACGCAAAGGAAAAGGATTATCCGTATTTGCTGTTCCAACGTTATCTGGCGCAACCGCTAATGCGGGTCGGAACGGAGGCAACTCCGGATCAAGGAACAACAACTCCAAACCTGGTCAAGACTGTCCATGTAAGCCAGAGGATCAAGCTAAGCACAAATGGGACCCGAGCAGTTGTAGAAGACTTCAAACTGCAATAACTGGAACAGCACCTGGACCCAAGATCACCCTGAACGATACGGACAAGGCAAAGATCACTGAACGTTACAACAAACCAAAGTGGGCTGCCCTTCGTGATCTGATCAAGCAAGCCGGTTGGACTACTTCAGCAGGAAGGACTACTGACTCCCACTACCCCACTTCGATTGTAGCGGCATTGATCGACCCCACCGAGTTCAAACAGACCACTGATCCAATTGGTGTGTATAGCGCCACATATAGTCGACACCCGCTCAGCAACTCAACAATCCTCGATGGTGGATCAGCTGTTCACCTAGTGAACAGTCAAGATCTTCTTGTGCCTGGATCATTCAGAAGGGCTTTGACCACTGAATGCGTCGATGCTGGTACGCAGTCACTACCCATCTCTGGATCAGGCGATCGAATTCTCAAAGGACTGATGACTGGAGCTGGTGGATCACGACTCGACCTTGTGCTCAAGGACGTTAAAGTCGTCGAAGGTTTCCATTTGAACATAGTTTCCCAAGCAAGGCTTAGGGAGAAAGCAAACCTTTGGTATATGGGCTATGATCATACAATTCGCTCAGGTTCTCCTACTCACAGTGTTATCATTTTTAAGTTGGTCACTAAGGGCAATTTGCTCTTTATCGAATACAAGAAGTCCACTTATTCTATGGTTCCACTCCTTGTGAAAGCTGTTTCTAGATCATGGATCGCACAATCAAGAACTGATTCTGAAGATCTTTGGCATCAAAGATCAGGTCATTTGGGACAACGTGCTTTACAAGCATTAGTTAAGCACGCGCGGAACGTTACGATCGAAGGAACCCAACGGATACAATGCGATCACTGTTCCACTGCTCATGCAAGCCAAGTAATCTCACGACGACCAAAGGAACGATCACCGAGACCTTTTACAGAATCTCTTGGGATCTGTTTGATATGCCACAAGGACGCTTAAATGAGCAATGGTCAATGTTGATCAAAGATGACTTCTCAGGAAAGATTGAGAACAACAATCTTCAATCGAAAACACTACCTGAGATTATGCGCACTTTGGAACGGTATGCAAACTATGTTACGAACAAGTATGGATTACGGATCGTGGAGATCCACCAGGATAGCGATTCAGCTACCAGGCCATGGAGAGGCCGATCAAGATATGAAGAATGGACGGAAGAAATGGGGATCACTGTTAAGGCCACGCCATCTCACACTCATGAGCCTAACGGCTCAGCTGAGCGAGCGGGCAAAGAAATCATCACTAAGGCGATCAAAATGCGCTCAAGCGCTCATTTGCCTGAGAAACTTTGGCCTGAGATTTTGGATGCGGCTGCTTGGTTACACGCCATGAGCCCATCGGCGATCAATGGCTACCGATCACCAAATGAAGTTCTGGATTCCTGGTTTCGACAATACTTTAGGTGGTATGAACCAGATCAAATTCGATCCAGAACAGCTGATCTTCGTCCTGATTGGAGTGGTATTTACGCCTATGGCTGCCGAGCATATCCGTTGGATAGAGATCGAGCAGCTGGGCTCAAAAAGCGGGACTTCAAAGTCAATCCGCGGGGACATATAGGATATTTGGTAGGCTATCGAGCATCCAATATCTACAGGATATGGATCCCCACGCTCGATCAAGTGATCACGACCAGAAACGTCGCCTTCGACGAATCGCGGTTCTATGAAGGAATACGTGAGAACGAAATGGAGAAGGATCAGGCAATTATGCTCACTGAGATATTGCACGACGGAGAACTGGAAGATCCAGAAATAGATCTTGAGGATCTATTACTTGAAGAGCAGCAAGATCGACCTTTACCGGACACTGAGAGCAATCTCGGGGGGTGAGCCAATTGACGAAGTGATCACTGATGCTGGCCGGCTCGGTGATCAGGAAGTTGATCAGGCAGAAACTGTTCGAGATGCAGGCGCGGCCAGCCAGCAACTGAGAATTCGAATGGACCGGGAAAAGGATCAATCGATGCTTGCAACTCCAGAAGCAACACCTGAGCCAGATGTTGTGGAGACAGGCGATTACGAAGAAATTGATCGCTTATTGGGAACAGATAATCAAGAGGGGATGCATCCACCTGGACGGGCTGATTCTGAAAGTTCCAGTGATCGGATTGGATCACACGGGGGGAGAGCCAGAGAGCTCAACCCAACTTGCCGATCGACCCAGTCTCATTGACCCGAACGAGCTGGACGAAGCAAGTGTTACCCGGATTGGGGCACGCCGTGGGCTACGCCGTGCTGCGCCAACTCCTCCACCACCCGGATCATCGATTGAGCAAACCCAACGAACTAGTCGTAGATTGGCTGGAAGAAGCCCTGAGATCAACAGGCCCACCAATATTTACGTGCCAATACGCAGGGGAAGAGGAAAACGCTCAGATCGTGACGATCAAATGGGGGGTGGGAACGCAGGTGTACATACATTGATCGCAGATCTGAAAGATGATCTTCAGTGGATCGATTTCGAAAACACCTACCTACCAGGAGCAACAGCTGCCTGGGACGAACGCTCGAGCTACAAGCCAATGAATGCGATCGTAATGGCAGCAACGCTCAGTGATCGGTTGCCGCTGGCACCGAAACTAGCTCAAATTCATAGAAATGAGCTCCCTGCTCCACCACAAACCTGGAAACAATTATTACAACACCCATACAGGACGTGGTTTGAGCAGGCCTCTTGCAAGGAAATCGATCAATTGCGAAAGAAAAACACATGGACAGTACAGCCGATCAGCGAAGCCAAGGAACGGCCACTCCCATTGAAGTGGGTTTGGAGTTACAAGAGCGATCAAGACGGCATGTTACTCAAATGTAAAGCTCGGATCGTTGTAAGAGGAGATCTCCAGGAAAAGGATACGCTCAATTCAACATACGCTGCTACACTAGCGGCTAAATCCTTTCGAGCGGCGATGGCAATCGCTGCTCATTTCGACCTGGAGATTATGCAATATGACGTGGTTGGAGCATTTCTGAATGTCCATATCACGCCGGATAATCCGGTGATTTGCGAATTACCAGATGGATTCAAAGAACCAGGCATGTGCGTTAGGCTCAATCGAGCCCTATACGGATTGAGAGATTCGCCATTACTCTGGTATGAAGAGTTTGCTGGCACATTAAGATCGTTGGATCTGATCGCCGCGAAGGAAGAACCATGTTTGTTCTTCACAAAGGATCGAAAGGTCCTTATCTTGTTCTACGTTGACGATATCCTGTTGCTCTTCCACAAGGCATCTGAGCAAAGGGCTCGGAGCTTGTGGGATAAGATTCAAGCAAAGTACGAAATTGAGTCACAAGGACCAGTTGAGTGGTTTCTTGGGGTCCGAGTGATCCGGGATCGTGAAAAGAGATCAATCAGGCTTGTTCACGACACCTACATTGACAAGATCACAAAGAAATTTGGGCTCAGTGATGGAAGCTTCCCTCCAACGCCACTGCCTTCTGAGGATCTGATCAAATCGGATGGAGAAGCAACCAAACAACAGATCAAAGCTTATCAAGAAAGAGTTGGATCAGTCCTATACACTGCGATCATGTTGCGCCCAGACGTTGCTTATGCTGTATCAAGGTTATCCCATTTTCTCACAAATCCCAGTGATCAACATATGAAAGCTGTGGAACGTGTGATCATGTACCTGTATCGGACTCGTTGGGAAGCAATCCAGTATGGTGACTATAACGGACCTGATCTTATGATCTGTGGAGACGCCTCTTTGCTGATGATCCAGATACTCGTCGCTCATCATATGGATATATTGCCATGCTATTCGGGGGTGCGATCCTGTGGAAAGCTGCCCGACAAAGTACGGTAACAACCTCAACAACAGAAGCTGAGCTACTTGCGCTGGAACAAGCAGCGAAAGAAGCTATGGCGCTTAAGCGATTCTTCAAGGAAATCACATTTGATCTGGGAGATCTTTGGAATATTTGGTGTGACAATCAACAAACAATCCGGCTGGTTGTAGGAAAGAATGAACGGATCACAACAAAACTTCGACATGTTGATATCCAGAACATGTGGCTCCGCCAGAACATGCTAAAGGATCATTCTCAGTGGAGTATTTGCAAACAAGCGATATGCCAGCTGATGGACTCACGAAATCGCTCACCAAACAACAATTCCAGAGATTTAAGCAACAGCTCAACTTCATCAATGTCGAGAAAATAATCACAAGCACGGAGGACAAGTAACTTTGTGGATCACAATTCATTGGATCATATGCTTCAAAAGGAAGCATGCTCACAAGAGAGCGGGGCTCAGAAACTACGTACTGGATCAGCTACACTGATCCTCCCTCTCTCATTCATCCCAGCAAGAAATCATCCCACCAAAGATAGATCAGCCATCCTGATCGAAACCGAAGAACCACCAAGAATTCTCAATCGAACTGATCAATGAGCTCGTCGATCAAGAGCTTGATATCCTCAAACAGACTATAAGCGTGTTCGCGACGAGCAACGCGATCAGCAACCTGAAGATCCCCATAACGAAAACGAACGTTCTCTGCGCGCGAAAGTTCCTGCTCGGTACGACCCTGATCGGCAAGACGATCGGCTTGACGACGAAGCTTGACAGCAGTGAGATGATCCTGATCCTCAACAGTAACCCCAGCATTGAGTAGTGCAGCTGCACGATCTTGCTCAGACATTTGATCGGACTCAACTGTCTGAACAGGAGGAACGGGAACATTCGAAAGATCAGCTGGTTGATCGTCGTGCTCATCCTTGACTCTGCGGCGCTCACGACGGTGAGCAGCTGCAAGTTCTGGGTCAACAACGATCGGAGACTCTTCTTCATCCGATTCGATCAGAACGGGCTGATCACCAGGAGTGGAAACCGGAGCAGTGGGCTCAGGAGTGAATAGACGAGGCGGAACAACGGGAGCAGCAGGAGAAGAACCGGGATTGAGACCAGGACGAGCAGGACCAGAGCTGAACAAATACGCAATACCCTCCAAAGCAAGACGCTGCTCATCAGTCATTGGAGCATTAGGAGGCAGCTGACCGAACGGAGCAGGCGTCCCCCCGAGCGCACCAGGACCAGGGTCACGGCGGTGACCGATCTGCACTGAGGGAGACGCCTGAGTAGAGGCGTACTGTTGATCATCTCGAGAAGAACCACCAGAGTGGAACACCTCTCCAGATCGACCCTTCTCCTTCTTCTTGCGAGGAGTGATCAAGTTGTTCGAGGCAACGGGAGTTGGCTTTGGATCCGAGGTGATCAAGGCAAGAAGGGCAGCGCGACGATTGTTCATCTCGTTAGGCTAAAAATTGGACGATCAGTCACTGAAAATCAATAAGATCAGGAACCACTTACGGTCATGACAAGCGTGGTGGAGTGAAAAGCTTCAATCAACTTCTTTCCCTCGATTAGGATTGAAGTTGGACTGCGAACTGATCAGTATGATTGAAAGAAGGGAAGGATTGATCAAACTCACGCCTCGCAACAAGGATGAGTGTTGCACTGAATGCACCGAGCACTCCGAGTACTACCAGACTTGCGCGTACAACGGTTCTTGTTCTGTTTCTTGCAAAACTTCTCGATGCAAGGCAGGCACGGATCGCGATGAGTAGGCGTAGGAGTAGGAGCAAGTTGAGCAGAAGCAGCTTGGGTCTTCTTGCGGTTTCGGGTTTGAGGACCATCGTGATCGCTGGAAGAAGCCGAAGACGAAGACTGTTGAGGATCGGCCTGATCATTGGAGGCTTTCTGCTTCTTGGCGATTCGATCAGCTGCTCCGCGAGCCTTTCGCTTGGAAGCCTGAAGTGGAGCAGCATTAGCACTGATGAATGATCTCAGCTCAAGCCGATCCTCGAGCGTCATGCTCTCAGCGAGCTCGGAGGGGCTTGGGGTGCGACTGACCATTGCTGATACAGTTGATCTGGAGATCACTGTTAAACAAGAAGAGCGAGGAGCAGAAGAACGGGAATACTTGATCAAGGCTGAGAGAACAAAAAGGCGCAGTTGAGGTGCGATGAAGGAGAGCAGAAGGAGGGGCAGGAGCGAGCAGTTTATATCAAAACACGCTAAGAGCGTTTGCGCCGCGCTCTTACCGCCTCGCTGCTCAGCAACACCGCTTTGTTGCCCCGCACCTGAAAACAGAGTAAACAAACTGTCTCGATTAGGCAGGACTGCTCGAAAAACATTTTGCGCGTTCGATACAAGCAAAATGGGGGGTGTGTTGTGGAGCAGCAACCTGATCATACAGCCCTGTGAAGGAAGTGGTCACGTGGAACAATGGGTTGTGTTCGGATTAACCCGTGTATTGATTACCTCGGCTCACAAGGGGATTAGCTCCTTACGAGCAGGGTATTTAACTTGAGCTCTTCAGCTCGTTTTCTTATGTACTGGCAAATCAATTTGATTCTTTTGATCATCTTACTCGAAGCAACAACATATTCTTATATTAATAATAACTATACGTTTATTATTAATATAACGTACTTAATAAGTAAGTTTCTTAGATAAGTAAGTTTCTTATAATACTAAGACCCTATTAAAATATACTATTACCTATAGTATAATATATAAAAACTTATAAAATATTATAAAAACTACTAAACCTAAGAGTATAAATTATAAAGAAGTATTTTTACTAAATCTTTATAAAGTTATATAAAGTTTTACTAGTTATATAATTTATATAGTAGGTAATAGTATATATTTTACCTTTACTAGTATAGTTATATTATTACTTATAAAAATACTATAAAAACTAGTAAAACTTAGTAAAGACTTATAAAGATCTTTATAAATATCTTTATAAGATATCTTTACTATAATCTTTACTAGTCTTTACTAGGTTTTACCTATTATATAGATTATACTATAGGTAATAGTAAAGTACTATCTTTACTAGCGCTAATATCTTTACTTTAAAAATATTATAAAAACTAGTAAAACTTTATAAAAATTTATAAAACTTAAGAGTATAAATTATTCTATAGTATTTTCTTTATTATTTTAGTTACTTTTATAGGTATATATATTATACTCTATCCTACTATACTACCTATAGTATTATTAAAGTAAATCTTCTTTAGTATATACTTTCTTCTTTAACTTCTTCTTATTATTATAAGTACTAAACTCTTTTAGAGCTAATAGTTAAGTACTATCTTTTACTATAAAAATCTTTTTCTTCTATAGCTACTTTCTTTTATATAATTTTTAATATATAGCTATTTTATTAGTTACTTAAAGAGCTTTATTCTTCTATTATACTAATATAAGCTTATAAGTAATTATTACTATACTCTTTAAGATCTTCTTAAATACCTTAACTATAGAGGTAGGAGAGCTATCTAGGTAAGTTTAGATTCTTATCTTTACTAGTATTAATTACGACCTAAATTCTAGGGTATTACTTAGTATTTTTAACTCTTAAGGACTATCCTTTATAATAGTTAATAGTAGTATTTATAATTATATATTTATCTTTAATATTATAGCTTCTAAGTTAAATAGGACTAAGTTAGTACCTTTAAAGCTACTTAGGATATTACTTTCTATAATAGTAGTATTAAAAGTAGGTATAAAGTATAGTAAGAACTTTATTTTAGTAATATAGTTAATATAGTTATATATTAGGTTCTTAGCTTAGTACCTATATACCTTCTTTAAAGAGAAAAAATAGCTTATATCTAGTAGCTATAATAGGTATAATAAGTATAAAGGTATATAAAGTATAATAATTTTATTATTCTTATAATACTATTAGAATAAAAGTAAGTTATAGCTTTTATAGCTATTAATTATTAGTAAATATACTATACTAATAGTATATCTTTTTATATAAGTATTAAAGTACTTTAACTACTTTAAGCTAAGCTTATTTATTATCTAGCTATTCTTAGAGACTTTAATAACCTAATTATATAATAAGGTATCTTCCTTATACTAAGTAGAAAGGTAGTTCTTATCTTAAAAGAGGATAAAGAGTAGAATTACCTACCTTATTATATTAATACCCTAAATAACTATAGTTTACTCTTAATTACCTTACTATACTATTTTTAGCTATTTTTAATACTCTAAGCTAGTAATTATAGCTTTTATTAATATCTAGCCTATTATAAAACTAGTCTTATTAAAGTTATAAGTATCTTTATTTAGAATATTATACTTAGCCTTTATATTCTTTATAAACTAGAACTAGTTTTATATAAGCTTAAAATCTTTATAAAAAGTTCTCTTATAGTTATACTTTTAATTAAATTTAATTTTAAGCTTTAGTATATACTTAATAAAGGTTATAGCCTAGTTTTAGCTAATAAGGCTATAGTAGTATTTAGTAAGTAAAGAATTAGCTATATCTTTAATAATAGTAAGCTAAGAAGGGAATTTTTAGAGATCTAGGTCTAGTATATACTAGATAATTACCTCCTCTTCTATCTTAAAGAGCTTTATTAAGTTTAGCTTATAATTATATTATAAAGGCTTTTTCTTAAGCTAATTATTAAGTATAGTTTAAGAAATACTATAGATTTAGGTAATATACTATTAGAAGAGTATTACGTTTTATTTAATAGCTTAGAGCGTAAACTATATCTAATTTTTATTTAATTTCTATTATATATTATATTATTAAGGTATTATATTTATACTATTATAAAGAGTATATTTTAGTAGGATTTTAGTAAAGTAACTAACTTACTTATATAACTAACTTACCTATAGAGTATATTATATAATAAATAAATAATATAGCTAAATAAAAGTATTAATAAAATAAAGTATATAAAATATCTTAGCTTTATATAATAAAGATAAGGAGCTAAAGTATCTATATATATATAAAAGATATTTAAGCCTAAGTAACCTATATATAAGGTACGTAACTACTAGATCTAATTAGGACTAATTAGATTTAGTATACTAGGAATACTAGGGAAGATCTATAATATATTTTTCTATTCTAGCTATACTAAGAGTTTATTATTTAGATAGTATATTACTAAAGAATTTTTTTTTTTACTTTCTTTATTTAGGCTAGTAACTTTACTAGTATTCTTTAAGAATTATATAGAGTACTTAAAGAGAAAGTAGTTACTTCTACTAGCTATTTCTTAGCTACTACTAAAAAAAGGCTATACTAGGATTTACTTAGTTAAGATATCTACTAAGTAGCTGTAATACCTCTATTATAATTGTTATTAACTAAAACTATATTCTCTGGCTTAGTAGCTGTATTAGACATCTATGTAGTGCTGTGGATGCTAGTAAGTGCTCGTATTAACTACTAGGGTTGCACTTGTTCACTAGTGCTACATTCAAACACCAAGTTTGTCCGCAAGGCTATTCAGAATAGCGCACTGCGCTAGAAGTTTCTCCCGCGCTAACAACTCACTTCGAAGATGGACACATGTTGTGGGCATGGTCCCTATCTTATACCCCTGCAGGATCTGCTGAGTACCATCTGCTCTAACGAAAACTTCCTGTTCACTATTCTCGCGAGGTTCACTGCTATCAACTGTCTGATACGAAGCACTTGTTCCGAGTGGTCCACCAATGATCTGTACATGTAGACTCTGCGGAACGGGAAGTTTTGTTCGCTTTCCGTCGAATGTGAACGACTCAGGCCAACTCTCCATTCGTTCGTCGTCCTTTGGGCCGTTGGGATCGCCAGTCGAGGCGAAACGCACAAAGGCACCCATTAGCGTCCTCGAGAGTGCTTTGTCGCTCTTGGAAACATCTCCTTCTGGGAACAAGTCAAACAGGTAGTTGGTGTCGGATCCATGCGCAACGCCAATATAAGACATTCCAATCCCATTCCAAAGCGGCGTTAGCATACTCTGATTAAGCGCATATAGCCGTACGCCGGCAGGCTTGAAATCAGAATCGCGAGACTGTTTGCTCATCTCGTAACCAAAATCGATGGAGGAACAAGTGAAGAGCAAATCGCGCAAGATCTGGGCTAGTCGGAAGTAGTGTACTGCTACCTTTAGATCTTTGTCCTCCTTTCTGGCCTCGTACTCCACTACGCGATGTTCAAAATCGGCCATGGCGTAGTTAGAGAAGATGGTGGATAAGTCTTGGTTGTTCAAGGCTGGGGCAAACTTTCTAATGGCATGCTTCATGTCCTCTTCTGCTTGGATGAGATGTGCAGGTCCTACATTCATCGTTCCATCGTCTTGTGTCTATCCAAAGACCATAGGAATGCCTGGTTTTATCAGTACTTAAATTTTGTTTGGAGCATGGGACTCACCCTTGACGAAGCGCCCTGCCTTGTACAACACTGATGGGGGAGCGGGGTAGATAGTCATCATCCACGGAAGGTATAAAAGTAAAGAGTCCGGCAGGGGGAAAATTTGCGACTGAGTATGTCATAGCAGCGTCCAGGAGTTCGTTCATCGGAACCTCCCTCAGACACTCTAGAACCTCCGCTTCCTCCTTTAAATCACATCTGACGCTTTTCGCGACTGCGGCAGTATGCGTCTCAGAGACTTCGCTACTCATGTTGAGAGCTGTACCTGGCGGCCCTGACATGGCCCAAACCTGATTAAATGGTACACCTCGCTCGCCACCATACGCCATCAAATGTAGGGACGCGAAAGTTCCGCCGGCGCTCAAACCAAACACTGTGATCTTTCCCGAGTCACCCCCAAAAGCCTCGATGTTATCTTTAACCCACTGGAAGCCGGCCCGTTGATCTCGCATCCCAACATTCAGCGACTGTTGCTGTTTCAGGATCGGCATCTGAGCAAACCCGAAGACAGTTAACCTGTAGTTTAAGGCTACGTATAACACCGGGTTGTCAATATCTTTGGAGAGGCGGATCAAATTGTCGGGCTCAAAATGTGGATCGTATGCCGAGCCCTTGACAACGCCGCCGCCATGAAGCCAAACTACAACTGGTAGCCTACTTTTGGATGTGGTTCCTTGTGGTCGTGCAATCCGGAGATTCAAACAGTCTTCGCTCATCTCTTTCGTCTCAGCGAAGAATGGTGGCATGGCATCGCGTGTCTGTGGACATGCTGCGCCTGGGGTTGATGCGTCGACCTCTGTACCGGTAACTGGAGCAAAAGGAGCTGGAGGCGCGAAGCGGCGAGGTCCAGAGGTATCATACGCAAATCTGATATTCTGGAAATGTTCGACTGAGTCCACACTCGTTCCGCGGTATGTTACTTGGGTTTCAGGAAGAGTGACGAGTGGCTTCGTTGTTACGACGTGGACATGGAGTGTTAGGAATGAGAACAAGCTGCAGAACTTTGACATGATTTGTGTTATGTACCTCCGTCGAGGTAATTGAGGGAAGAGACGACAGTTGAGAGGGAGCGAAGGGCGTCTGCAAAAGGTCGAAGCCCAGAAACGAGCCAAGCAAACCTGACGGTCTCTGTGTTCGACATCCCCGAAGCTCTGGAGACCAGTTCCACACGCCCGCCGTCGTGGATACTACCATATCTATAACGGGGATCAAGTGGCCGCTGCGCCGCATGCACTACATTAGCCGAGACTATACCGGTAGGCAGTAAACTGATGGGCATAAGTTAATGGGTCTCGGGCCGGCCCATGTTGCTCCGAACGCCATTATCAACAATATGTTATGGTAGAACTTCATCTTACACGGTTGTGCTCAATGGTTGTAGTTGAGAAAAATCAATTAGACTGGAAGACTGTTTGGTATTTGGATCATTTCGATCAATGAATCCAATCACAATCGGAAATGGTAGTCTCATTAAACATCGGAAGATGCGATTGGTAGCTCAAATATTCAAAAGTTTGAATTGCTCGCTCTTTGCGCTAACCCGCCGCCTATCGCGTGAAGTTATCAGATGTCGCAGTTGCCAATCCCAACTCCAAGCACATCTCCCCTCTTCTTCAGAATGCACAAGTCCGTATCGAACTCAGTATCTCCGTCTCTTTTAATAGAAGTCTCTACATCTGCTTAGAATACGATAAAGACTAGGTGGGAGTGGGAACAAACGGTACCTGAAATAGGTGCTGCTGTTATAATGATAGCTGAGTATAGAATATGGCTGAGAAGGTTGTGGAATCTCATGTTGCTAACGAGTAGTGAAGGGCGGTCGTGGAGACTCAAGCTGTGAAGCTGGATGTTGAGGAGACGGACATGCGAGAATTTTCTCGTCAGTGATAGGTGTTGGAAGCTTCAAGGGTCATATCTTATTCACCCGGTCTTATCTCTACGTGGATCTTGGTTAACACACCCTCCGCTGTCAGCAGTAGGTGGTCCATGTCTCATCGTGCCACATATTAGTGGAAACATACTCCATAGCTCTTCACCCGAGCTGACTACCAAGAGTGAGAAGGAGTCGCGTGGAATAGTAAGCTGGCATATTACCAGTTTTACGCCTTGGATGATGTTTGGTCTGGATTTCTGCTGGCAATTTGCCACGGGCATAGAAACAAGCCGGAAGCAAGCAACATTGGAGTGGTCTTAAGAACTCGTCTGAATCAGGGGGATGGTTCTGACGGAAACATATTCTTTGCACATACCCGCCCCATATCTACCCTCCCATAGATTATCTTCCTCTTCCACAACAGCGATGGGTTCCATAAAAAAATCCTACATGCGACTACGGACAAACGATGAAACCTTTGACATTGAATTGGTGCATAGACTAGAGATGAAGTGGAAAGCCCGTTTCTTGACGCTTGTGGTAGTCTCATGATCTTAATCGTTCCTTCCTGGGTACTGGTTCTGTGGCAAGCAACCTCTCACGGCTTGAGTCTTGTAAGTGTAAAACCGCCGTACTGTAAGTGTTGCGCACCCCAATTTGAAGGACACAGTCTCTCACAGACGCCTAGCCCCAGCGCGACAACATCCACAACATCTTAATCGATATATGATTCAGGACCCTGCCACCAAAGTTTATGGGACAGCCACGTCCAGAGCTGGACCAAGCGTGGCATAATCTCCTCGAAGGTGAGAGGCGCTCGAGCATAGTACTATCGCACCCTAACAACGCTCCAGGAACATTGATCAAATTCTCCGCCCTTGAGCTGTCCCAGGCAGCCAATGCAACTTCAGTTGCTCATAAACACGGTGGTTTCGTCGGCGGTTTGGGCATCTCGCACTCGCTGCACTGCTTGGTTAGCTACGGCTTCTTTTCAGATGAGACTACCGACTAACACTACATATAGAAACGCATCAAGCAGTACATGCACCAGGAATACTACTACTCGCACGAAGAGCAAGACTGGAAGGAACTAGAGTCTCATACTAGTGAGTATCTTGTACCGGGACCGCTTTGCAGGAGTAAAGCCAGCTTACGGCGTGTTTTCGGATCACTGCTTGGAAAGCCTGAGACATATTCTGCTATGCCAACCGGACATCTCCATCTACACGCTCCAATGGACACCTCATAGTCGAGTTAAGTCAACGGTTCGTGTACCGCAGGAGCACGCTTGTGTTAACTGGTCAAGCTTGCATGCATGGATGCTTGGAAGAGCCGCTAAACTAGAGGATATAGTGCCCCCAGACCCCTTCGTGTAGTTGTAGGGGAATCCAGTAACAATTTAGGGCTGTGGAGGATAACATAGGACACGGTGCCCGACCTTTAGGCGAGATGATAGCGATCGATTAAATTTGGCCCAGTTTTGATTAGCGCCGTCGCCGGTGTGGGGCCCCGCCCCTAAACCCACTAACCCTTTATGGAAGGACCGCTAACCAGCCTTAGGTAATTGTTGCTCAAGTCCTCCATGATATGACAGTATGGGAAGCGGGCAAGAGATACGGCCGTCGTTCTACTGCACCGTAGCTTACGAGGGACGTGGGTCCGGGTGTAGAAGCGAACCATCTTGTCCCAGCTTATCCTGCGTACCCCAGAGCCTTACCCCAGCCTCGAGATATAAAACAATCTTGAATGCCAGTCTTTGCAGCAGATTATACATATCTGAGTCTCGACAATATATCATTGTCTTTTCACTGAAGACATCGATCATACAATATTTTGCATCCGTTAGTCTCTCGCTTCAACCTGACCCTTTGTGAATACATCCCAGCACGCCGTACGAACCATGGTAGCAGACAATGAGTACATCGACGAGACTAAGAAGGACGGCGTCTTCCTCGACGCTGCCGAGATGAAGGCCCGCGCCGGTCGAGGCTCTACTGAAGAAACCGTTCTTGCGGTGACAGCGGAGGAGCTGGGCGTTGACGAGAGAAAGCTGGTGCGCAAGCTAGACTTGCATCTCATTCCTTTTGTGATGCTCGCATACCTCCTGAGTTTCCTGGATCGGTGAGAGACTCTCCTTGTACACTACCTTCTCTGGGAGACTCTTCAAGCTAACAATCATGTCTCCAGTGTTAACATCGGCAATGCACGTCTGTACCACCTCGAGAAGGACCTCGGGCTTGTCGGCAACCAGTACCAAATCGCAGTATCCATCCTGTTCGTTACCTACATTACATTCGAGGTGCCATCCAACCTAGTGCTCAAGAAATTTACGCCTAGCCGCTGGATCGCCTTCATCACAGTTTCTTGGGGACTTATCGCCACCTTCAACGGGCTTGTACAATCGTACAGCGGCCTTCTAGCATGTCGTGTCCTGCTCGGTGCGGTCGAGGCAGGGCTTTTTCCCGGCATGAACCTTTATCTAACATTTTTCTACACCAAGAATGAGCTCGCCATGCGCGTCGGCTATCTGTTTGTCTCGGCGGCCATTGCAGGCGCCCTGGGGGGACTGCTAGCATTTGGCATCGGCAATATGGATGGGCTTCAGGGCATGAGCGGTTGGAGGGTGAGTTTCATGCACGGTATTCCATTGTATTGAACGCAAACATACTGAACAGAGACACAGTGGATCATGATCATTGAGGGCATCCCAACTGCCCTGCTTGGCATTGCCATCTTTTTCTTCCTACCCAACGACATCGAGACTGCATACTTCCTAAATGAGAACGAGAAGAAGATGATGATCGTCCGTCACGGCCGCGCGTACGGCAATACGACGAGCGCGCAGCAGTTCAGTAAACAGGACATGATGAAGGCCTTCAAGGACTGGAAAGTGTGGATGTTTTGTGCATCTCAATTTGGTGCTGATACCATGCTTTACGGTATGTTCTTTGTTGCGAGCAATTGCTTGTTGTTCCCCAGCTGACGGCAATAACTCGATAGGCTACTCCACCTTCTTGCCAACCATTATTAAGGGTCTTGGTACATGGACGGCGGCCCAAGTGCAGCTACTGACTATTCCCTGTTATTTTATCGGAGCGGCGCTGTATATGGGAACCGCTTACCTCTCTGATAAAACCCAGAAGCGTGGCATATTCTGTGTCATATTTGGGACCGTCAGTCTAGTTGGCTATGCTATCTTGATTTCGGATACAGCTCCAGGAGTCCATTACTTTGGGTACGTTATCTGACTAAAGTCTTTGGATGCGCAAGTTCTAAATTTGGTGTAGCTGCTTCCTCATCGCTGCGGGTCTTTATATCCTCGTCGGTTTGCCGCTCGCATGGCTGCCCAATAACAGCCCCAGATATGGCAAAAAAGCAACTGCCAACGGTTTGCAATTGACTATTGGCAATGCGTCTGGTATTATGGCGCCCTTCATCTAGTGAGTCTACCTCTGATTCTCTGCACGTCCACATCCCAGATTTGTAAGCTGACCTATGATTTAGCACCAGCCGCGAAGGCCCGCGTTACACCCGGGGACACGCTATCACGCTGGCGATGGTGAGCATGGCGACTTGCATCTATCTTTTCATGTGGACCTACTTCTCGAGGGTGAACAAGCGGAGAGCCGAGGGCAAGATCGACGCAAAGCACGAGGGCTTGAGCGAGGATGACTTGGCCGAGCTTGGCGACGATAGCCCTCGATTCCGCTATGTCATTTGAGGAGTAATGAGGAAGAGTGATCAATTGCCTGAGCATAGACTAGGATGGACCGCTGGCAATACACAAGCTCGCAAATCACAAGTATTCTAATCCAATAGACTTTAGTAGATCTCTGTATTTGAAAGAAAGATAAATAAGATAAGCATGGGGGCAGGATGGGGAAAAACCTGATACTCCATTCGAAGAAGCCCGATCCCTCTGATGATACTGTGTTTTTGCACCGCCACAGTTTGTGAGCTAGCCGAGATAAGCATCGGAGATGTACAGCGACCCGACCTCGGGATAACGCTAACTTAGAGCGCCAAGGCGTGTCCGCCATCCCCAACCCCAAGTCTATACAATTCATGTATGCATGCACCCCGCGCACCAACTCCTTGGGTTTCTCAGCTTTCGTGCGACATACAGTCGGATCGCTCTTAAATTAATACCGCAGGGAACAAGAGAAATAACGTTTCCGAGATACTCCTTTTCCTCCAAGGACCCTCTATTATCTTTTCAACTTTATTTTGAAACTCTCGTGGACTATCAAAGAGCCCTTGGCTACTAAGACGAATCCTTCGGGATTGGAGAGGAACGGGCATGGTAAAGGTTCCTATCACGACGGCAAGCACTACGAGCAAGGAGGCAGCTCTCGATTACGATTACATTGAAGGCCTGGTCGCCACCAGGGCCACTTGACGGTGACTGATGGAGCCTATCGTCTCCAAATTTCCTTGGACCTTTTGCCAAGTTGCTGCATGAACGACGATTTATCGCTCGCCATGACTACTAGCTCAGATTCGCCTTCACCGAGCATCTCTGATGCGACTTCTCATCGGCCTGTTGCGTAAGTCTTACCACCCTTCCTATCTCTGGTTCGAGAGGCCCTCACCAACAGTCGTTTCTAGATGCTTGCGCTGCAGGCAGCGCCGTTCTGGCTGCTCTAAGGAACGTCCTCGGTGTTCAAGATGCCGAGATAGCGGACTTGAGTGTATTTACGAGGAGGCAAGAAAGATTACCATCAATGAGAAGTAAGTGTTTATCTATGGTTGTCTTAGCTCTTTGATTGATTGATATCTAATTTGGAAATGCAGTTATCTTAGAGAATTGGAGGCAAAGGTTAGGGATTATGAAGGTGAAACGGCCCCTCTGCGAACGCGTCTCGCGATGGGCTTGCAACGGTAGAGCTGACTCCAAAGTAGCTTTGAAAGCAAAACAAATCCAGTCGTTACCTGTGGCTGTACCGACGCGAGTACGGCTATCTAGGGGGGATGAGGTCGAAGAGATTGAGGACAAATTGCCACTTCTTGAACCGTTCACACATCTCAGTGTGAATGTGCCCGGCAGCCCACCAGTTAGTATGTGCCAACGTGTCTCCCTCTACTCTGTTGAAGAGCACATGCTGACCTAGCAAAGGTTTCAAGGGCCCTGGGTCTTCTGACAACTTCCTGCGAAGCGTCCGGAAGCTATCGGGCTTATACGGTGATGATGGCAGCCTCGATATGAATGCGAACTTTTACGACCCAGGTGCTCTGCCATCACGTCGCATCACCCTACAAAGCAAGGCCAGGCTACCTCCCATCGACATTGCACGACGTCTCTTCGCCGTGCAGTACACGTACATTGGCACCATATTCTTCTTTACCGATCCAGAGACTTTCGAAGAATTACTTCTCGAAGCCTATCGAGGCCTGTGTGATACCTCAGACAAGGAGGAAAGGCTTGCACATGCTAAGGTACTGATGATTCTGGCCTTTGGCCAGCTATACTCGATCAACCAGTGGATCGACTTCAAGGGCCCTCCTGGGTTCGATTACTTCACAGCGGCGCTGGATCTACTTCCTGACGCACACGAGGAAGGATCGATACTGTGTGTAGAGACGTTGGCCTATGTTGGTTACTTCATGCAAAACATGAACCGCCGCGACGCCGCCTTCCTCTATATCGGTATGGCACTGCGCATGGCCATATCACTTGGCCTCCATCAAGAAGTCGCTGGGACAGGTTTGGATGAAATCACCAAGGAACACCGACGGCGCGTGTGGTGGAGCATCTACAGTCTCGACCGCATTGTATCAGTCAAGTCGGGTAATCCGATCACCATCCAGGATGAAGACATTGGCATTGCCATGCCATCCAAACTGCCTAGCGAGCCCGAGTACTGTCCAGCAGTTGTGCTTCGACACTACACGGAACTGTCGCGCATTCTGGGCGAAGTCCTAAGTTGTATCTACCGCAAGACACCAAAGACAGGCAGTCGACTTATGGCCTCGGTCAGAAGTATAATGATGTCTCTATCTAGGTGGCACCGTGAGCTGCCAGACGGCCTGCGTTTCGATCCGGCCAAGCTGAGCATCTCGCGCGAGTCCGTCTCGACCTTCTTACACTACTACCAGTGCATAAACATGACCGCCCGTCCTCTGCTGTTCCACGTCGTGCATCGGCGACTCAAGACCAGTCCCGGCAGCGCGGCCAAGGACCAGGACTGGAAGGCTGGACTGTCACAGACGACCATCCGCGTGATCGAGATGTGCATCTCGGCAGCAGAGGACACGATCCACATGATGACGATCGCAGCGCAGCTCGATCTGGTGGCTACCTATGGCTACATGGACGGCGAGCACGCCTTCAGCGCCGCCATCGTGCTGGTCATGGTCTGCGGGGCTTTCCCGACCAAGTTCGAAACCACTCAGGCCATGAACGCCGGGCTCGACCTGCTGCGTGGCATGGCGCAGAGGGGAAACAGCCATGTGGGTGCCCGATATGAGCTCCTTGCGCATTTGAAGTCGATTCTCATGCCTGGTGCCAGTTCCCTAGGCGCAGTAACACCATTTACACCTGCAAACCTGACCTCGACTCCTACGTTAAGCACCTCCACGAGCAGCGGGGACGTGCCACCAACGGCCATCAGCGCGACCAACAGAGCTGCACAAAACCAGGGCATGGTAATGCTGGGCCATGTACCCAACGCTGGTGGCGCCGAATTCGGTTATGGCGGCGTGTTTGGCTTCGGCCAAGGCGTGGAGATGCCCTCGTTGCCGCTCATGGCCAACCACGGGCTGGACGACATGTTCTACGATGTGGATGCAAACCTTGGGGGTAACCCCAGCGGTGATGACGATTCTATGCTGTGGGAGGAGGGGTTTGCAGACCCAGCGGGTTACGATTTGACACAATGGACTCAGGCGACACAAATGGCTGTGGATGGAGGTGGTCTGTAAGCTGGAAGTTTCTTTGTCTGGAACTGTTAGCAGTAGATTTCGTATATACATACAAATCATATCATGGTGAACAGGCATACGTCATGGGCGTTCATTCTCATATTCAGCATCATGGAATAGCTATCTCTCTTCAATACGAACATATCTCTTCATTATACAAATACAAGACAGTGGTAGATTCCAGCACATGCGCCATGACTGTGCCTCAGCATCATACAGAAACGATGTTAGGTCTGGAGTGACGCTGAGCGAACTCCAATTGTGTCAGCAATCAGTGGCACCTGGTCGGGGCGTTGCCAAGGCCAGACCCTGTACCTGAAGGACCACATTCCCGGACCCCATTTTAGCGTCTGGGACCCACTCCGTGATAGGCATCACTAGCGGCCTCAATCGTCTCCAGGTGCCCCCTTCACCTTTGCGAATGGCGCCATCTGTCACAGCACACGACGGGTGCTCTCAGCCTCTGTGCGGAGTGGTCATGTCGGATCGGTCGTCCTCCCCCACCGTGCGAGTTGGCGAGTGTGGCAAGCCGACGGACGTAACGGAAAAGCTTAGTTCATAAGAAGACGAGCTGGTCCCTCTTCCTCACTACCTCCCACGACCTCGATTTATCCTATTCGGACATTTTGTTTGTGTGTGTGTGTGCCCCAGTGTTAATTCTTTCTTTTCTCTTCCATATTGTCTTTGTCCGCACACTACAAATGGCCGTTGATAATCCTCTTAACATCCGCATCTCCATCGATCGAGGTGGCACCTTCACTGATGTGCACGCCTCAATCCCCGGCAGACAAGACATCATCCTCAAGTTGTTGTCGGTCGACCCGGTCAACTACAAAGATGCACCCACCGAGGGCATCCGGCGGATTTTGGAGCTTGCGACTGGCAAGCCGCATCCCAGGGGTCAGCTCTTAGATCTCTTTCACATCGAGTCCATTCGCATGGGCACCACAGTCGCGACGAATGCGCTCCTCGAGAGAAAAGGTGCCCGTTCAGCACTTCTCATCACCAAGGGATTCAAGGACCTGCTGCTCATCGGTAACCAGTCCCGGCCCAAGATCTTTGATCTCTCCGTGGCACGCCCTGAGGTGCTGTATGATCAGGTAGTTGAAGTGGACGAGCGTGTCACCATGGAGGACTACACCGAGGACGCCGAGTCGGCCAAGACTCTTCCCACAACAGAAGATCCAGAGCTTGTTACTGGCATCACTGGGGAAACCATCCGCATTCTGAAGAAGCCCAACACTGAAGACGTCACGTCGCAACTCCAGGGATTATGGGACCTGGGCTACCGGTCACTCGCCATCGTCTTCGTCCACTCCTATACCTATTCCGAGCACGAGCTGTCCGTGGGCAAGCTTGCAACAGATATGGGCTTCTCTGTGACCTTATCCTCTGCTGTTCAGCCTATGATCAACGTTGTGCCAAGAGGCATGTCGGCCATGGCCGACGCCTATCTCACACCAGTCATTAAGCTGTATATTGACTCCATCTCAGCCAACTTCAGGGGCGGGTTCGAGTCTCATAAGACCCGCATTGAATTCATGCAGTCTGATGGTGGACTCGTAGATTTCCGCAAGTTTAGTGGTCTCAAGGCTATTCTCTCAGGCCCGGCTGGTGGTGTTGTCGGCTATGCCCAGACATCCTGGGACGATGAGGAGAAGTGCCCTGTTCTCGGTTTTGACATGGGTGGTACGTCCACCGATGTATCGCGGTACGCTGGTGTTTATGACCACGTCTTTGAGACTACTACAGCTGGTATCTCGGTCCAATCACCGCAGCTTGACATACACACCGTGGCTGCTGGTGGTGGTTCTATCCTTACCTGGAGAAACGGTCTCTTCCACGTCGGCCCAGAATCGGCTTCTGCACATCCCGGACCCGCCTGCTACAGGAAAGGTGGTCCTCTGACCGTGACGGATGCCAACCTCTTTGTCGGCCGGCTTCTGCCAGATTACTTCCCCAAGGTCTTTGGCCCGAACGAGGATGAGCCATTGAATAGGGAAGTCACGGCCGGGAAGTTCCAGGCTCTTACGGCAGAGATCAACGAGGAACGGTGCAGAAATGGAAATACTCCTTATTCCGCGGAAGATGTTGCTATGGGCTTCTTAGAGGTTGCCAATGAAGGCATGGCTCGCCCTATCCGTGCTCTCACTGAGGCCCGAGGGTTTGAGACCTCAAGCCACCACCTTGCGTGCTTTGGTGGTGCTGGTGGCCAGCATGCATGCTCTGTAGCTGATGTCCTGAACATTTCAAAAGTCATCATCCATAAATATTCATCTATCCTCTCTGCATACGGCATGTCCCTGGCTGACGTTGTCCACGAGGTGCAGCGCCCTGCCGCCTTGACTTACTCTGCCGAGACGGAACCTAGGATCCAGTCACAACTCCACGAGCTTGCGCTTCAGGCCCAGAATGAGCTCACTCAGCAAGGATTTTCACTTAAACAGATATCCTACAATAGCTACCTGAACATGAGGTATGCTGGTTCTAGTACCTCCCTGATGATCCTCAAGGGCGATGACTGGAACTTCAGGCGGGAATTCGAGACAGCCCACGAGCGCGAGTTCGGCTTCAACTTTGACAACAAGCCTATTATTATCGACGACTTCCGTGTCCGCGCCATCGGTGCTGCTCATTCTCGTGTAGAGAATAGTCCATTTGCTCAGATGAAGCTTGTCGAGAAGTCGAACGTTGCTACGCCAGCCCCGAACGACACAAGCCGCGTCTTCTTTGCCCAAGGCGGCTGGGTTGAGACCCCGATCTACGAGCTCCATGGTCTGCCCCACGGCGCCCGCCTTGCCGGACCAGCGCTTGTCATCGACAAGACGCAGACCATTGTTGTCACTCCCAATGCCATCGCTACCATCCTTGACAGCTATGTTGTCATTAATATCCAGTCCGATGCGACTATTCAGACTCAGCAGGAGACCGAGTTCAGCCCTATTCAACTGTCTATCTTTGGCCATCGCTTCATGTCAATTGCCGAGCAGATGGGCCGTACGCTCCAGAAGACTGCAGTGTCTACCAACATCAAGGAGCGTCTTGATTTCTCGTGTGCAATCTTCTCACCGGACGGTGGACTAGTCGCGAATGCCCCGCATGTGCCTGTACATCTTGGATCCATGCAATTCGCTGTTCGATACCAGCACAAGCTGTGGGAGGGTAAGCTAAAGGACGGTGACGTGCTCGTGTCCAATCACCCCAGCTGTGGTGGCACGCATCTGCCTGATATCACCGTCATCACCCCAGTGTTTGACAATAATGTCATTGCCTTTTACGTTGCCAGCCGTGGTCATCACGCTGATATTGGTGGTATGCTTCCGGGCTCGATGCCACCAACCAGCAGTGCCCTGTGGCAGGAGGGTGCCGCAATTGAGAGCACCAAGCTCGTAAGCGCCGGCAGATTTAACGAGGATGAGGTTAGGCGGCTTCTGCTCGTAGAGCCGGCTCAGTACGAGGGCTGCTCTGGCTCCCGGAAGCTGGCCGACAACGTCTCCGACCTAAAGGCCCAGATTGCCGCCAACGTCAAAGGCATCTCCCTCATCAAGGACCTTATTACTGAGTTCGGCCTAATTACTGTGCACCGGTACATGTTTGCCATTCAGACGACCGCCGAACTCGCCGTGCGCAACCTCTTGAAGGCCACCATTACCAAGTTTGGCCCTGAGCCCCTCGAGGCCGTCGATTACATGGACGATGGCACGCCGATCAAGCTCAGAATTACTATCGCCGAAGATGGCTCCGCCGAGTTCGACTTCACCGGCACTGGCCCGCAGGTTCTGGGCAACACCAATGCCCCGATTGCCATCACCCACAGCGCCATCATCTACTGCCTCCGCGCCCTTGTCGCCACAGACATCCCGCTCAATCAGGGGTGCCTAAACCCCATCAATATTCACATCCCTGATGCTAGCATTCTGTCCCCGACTAAGGGTCTTGCCGTCGTAGGCGGCAACGTCCTGACCTCACAGCGAATCACCGATGTCGTGCTTCGCGCCTTCCGCGCCTGTGCTGCCAGCCAGGGCTGCTGCAACAACCTAACGTTTGGTACAGGCGGTAAGGACCCTTTCACGGGTGAGCACAGAGACGGTTTCGGCTATTACGAGACCATTGCTGGTGGCGCGGGTGCCGGCCCTACATGGAAGGGCACGAGCGGTGTGCATGTTCACATGACTAACACGCGCATCACTGATCCGGAAGTCTTTGAAAAGCGCTACCCTTGCATCCTGCGCACCTTTACGCTAAGGGAAGGGTCTGGAGGCCAAGGCCGCAACGCTGGCGGTGACGGCACGGTGCGCGACATCGAGTTTAGGGTCCCCGTGCAATGCTCCATCCTCAGCGAGCGGCGGAGCAAGCAGCCGTACGGAATGGAGGGCGGCGGCCATGGGTCTAGCGGCGTCAACCTTATTGTGCGGAAGGACGAGGAGGGAAGAGAGAGTATCGTCAACTTGGGGGCCAAATCTACGACAAAGCTGGGCAAAGGTGACAGGGTGATTATCCAGTCGCCAGGTGGTGGCGCTTGGGGTAGCCTTAAGACGAACGGCGTTAATAGCATCAATGGAGTGTAAACTCGAGGTAATTTAACTCGTTTCCTTAAGCGACTCGATTCGTGCACAGGCAGTTGTATGCTCGCTTCTTGCATTGGCTGAGCCCGCTCAACATAGCTTAGCTTACTACTTTGCTGCCTCTTCTGCTACATGAGCTCTCTCTGCCCTAGATGCCCGAGCGAGTAGCTATACAGCTTCGGCTGCTGTACTAGCAGTTGCACATTCTCCTGTCGTACGACTTGCATCGATGGGAGGGCACCTAAAGCTATTTCCAAACAAAGTCGGCTGGTATATAAATTGCGAAAGATTAGGCAGACTTGCAATGTGTGCATTCACTTAGACGAGGTAGCACCAATACCACAAGCAGTTCGCGATGACTTACAGAATCGAGCAGTCCATCCGTTGCCATCAGTGACATACGCGCAATGCGATACTGAGTATTTAAAAGAACTGCTCTATAAACTGCTCCATGTCCCCGGAGCCGATTGTCGTACACTAGTAATTCCCTGTCTAGCGGGATTGCGTTGTCTTTCTTGAAAGCACGTACATGATGAAAACCGGAGAGGTCTGTCTAGTAAATTACGGAAGGCTGCAATACGCTATGAACGTGCTACAGGACCAGCGCATCGTTGGAATATTGGTGGTAGCATGTTAACTCGGTATGGTGTATGGTATGATGTATGTTAATTGAATGGTTCAAGTGTCAATGAAGAAACGATTTAATGACTTGAGGCGCTAAGTTGATGCCTATAACTTGATTTGATCACAGTCACATTATCTTGGTAATATAACAGCCAAAATCGTCAATCTGTCACTGAAAGGAGAGGAGTCACCTATAGAGGCGTGAATTAAAATAAATCACAAACCACTATATACTTACTTCCACGTTGTATCTTCACACTAATAGGCACTATAAAACTCTCCATCGCTCTTTCCCCAGATCCCATTAAACCAACTTGTCGCTAACCTGAGCTCGAGCCCCAGCCTTTCCAACTTGTCACCAAATTCAAACTTCAACAACCTTCATTCCACTCTCCGAAAACGATGTGCGATTGGACTGAAGTACAGTACCGGTGCGGTCACCGCCGCCACACTGTAAAATCATGGTGCAAAAAATATTGGGAAACTCATAAACGATGCCCACTATATATCGTTGAAGTCGAAGTCCGACCTGATCAGTATTGTCCCGAATGCCGAGGATAATGAGTGTTTTGAGTTGTTAGCGGAGGATGTTTCTTTAATTTGAAACTTTAGGGGATTCGGTAGAGGATATATAGCACTGCGGACACGGCACGATACCTGCCGTTTTTTGTGTGGATGGCAACGAGTGCGCGTCTTTCTTTGGTAGGAAAAGCGGAGGAGAAAAGCAGCAGCGGGTAGAAGCTAATATCTAATAATGGCTGTAGAGACATTGTTAGGTTTACGGCCCGGACTGGTGATGATGCTGCTTGTATGCATAGATGTTCATACACTAGGTAGTGATATAATGAACTTCATTCTAAGGGATAGCGATGGTGAAGAGGTCTGGCTTACATAGTCTCTATGATTGAACTTGATAATTTGGAAAAGTACATATACTATAAGAGCTCTACATTTATATTTTTCTAGAGAGATTTTTCTATAGATTTTGATGGTACGAGGTGTGACGCGTAGGTGGAGACGAGGCTTGATCGAGCTTGAGGTCGGATCATGATGTATGCTGACAAGAGGGACGCCGCCGGCGCGAATGATGGAGTCGATGACATCGTAATCGACAGCGGTTGAAGCAGGTGCGCTAACTAGGCCCGATTGAGCACATAACGTTAGCACTTTTGCGTCTCTTCCAAACGCCTTGACGGTTGCACACAACAACATGAAGAACATTACGAATAAATCGAGCTAAAGCCACTCTTCGCGGTTTCGAGGGTCCGAGCTGACTTATCATATAGGACTAACGTCGCAATGATCTTTCATAACTCGCGACTCGTCGGAGCTGGTACACTGGTGTTGCTCCGCCGAATGCTCGGTGGACGTAGGAAGGCTGACCGATGAGCACCATTCCTTGACGCCATAGGAGCATTGTCGAGTACAGCTGCTCGGCGCACGAAAGGTGCATTTCGCAATGGGTAAGCAGCTCCTGGTGGTTCAGGGTGAAGATTGACTTCTTGCACCATTTGTCTGCTCTTTAAGTAGGCCATACCTCTCGTCCCCCTGATTGTGGCTTTCCCAGTGTGTTACCTTTACCTTATTTTCTGCATGCAATCCCGTGCAGAATCCTCAAAGACCTTCAAATATCTTATCTTTCAATCCCTGTGCCATTACCGCCCTGTAACCGCTGACCGTCGATTCGACATACGTGCACGATGGCTCCAGAGAAGTCATCCAACCCCAACTTGCCTGCTTACACAACGGCACCATCCGCTAGTGGAGCTACGACTCCCGAAAACTTGACAGAGGAGAGGAGCAACATCGAGGTGTGGAGCCAGATGCTGGGAAGGACGATGTAGCGACATCAAACGATACGCCAGCGGAGGAGTATCCCACAGGCAAGCGCCTTGTCCCCGTCATTCTCGCTTTGATCTGCGCTACCTTCCTCGTCGCCCTCGACGTGACCATCATCGGCACCGCGATTCCCAAGATCACCGTCGAATTCAATGGTCTGAACTCAGTGTCCTGGTACGGGTCAGCGTACCTTATGACTTTTGGCGGCTTTCAACCTGCATCAGGGAAACTATACAGATACTTCCCTTTAAATTTTCATTCATCGGTTTCATCGTCATCTTCGGGGTGGGAAGCCTCGTCTGTGCGCTCTCCAAGAACTCGACGACTTTCATCATTGGCCGCGCGATCGCTGCTCATTGGCTTGATTGGCGCCACGTTTGGACTATCCAGCATTCTTGGGCCCATTCTTGGTGGCATCTTTACGGACAAGGCGACCTGGCGCTGGTGGTGAGTTTGCTGGAACATCGATGTGATGAAACCATACGCTGACAACCTCCCAGCTTCTGGATCAATCTACCTGCCGGGGGTGTGTCTGCCTTGTTGATCTTCTTCTTTTTCAAGACACCACCTCAAGCGAAGCCAGTGAAGGCAACATGGAAAGAGAAACTCCTTCAGATGGACCCAGTCGGCATCGCTCTCGCTATGGCCGAAATCATCGCGTTCATCCTCACATTCGAATATGGAGGGCAGAAAAAGCCTTGGAACAGCAGCACTGTCATTGGCCTCATAGTCGGCGACCTCTTCATCTGGGCTGCCTTCTTTACTTGGGAATATCTCAACCCCGATCGCGCGATGCTGCCGCGCCACCTGCTCAAGCAGCATCACGTCTGGTTCCCGTCCATGTACCAGTTCTTCTTCGTCGGGCCTTATTACATCCTCCTTTACTATCTACCAGTCTACTTCCAGGTCATTGACAATCGAACGACGATCTCGTCAGGCGTTCTCAATCTGCCCTTTGTCGTCGTGTCAACCATAGGGAGTAAAATTGCTGGCACCACCATCTCCAAGACAGGTCATCCCGTAACATTCCTCATAGTCGCAGCGGTGTTCGCGACTGTAAGTACTGGGTTGATATATACCTTCGATATTGGCACACCCATAGGCAAGTGGATCGGGTACCAGATTCTGTATGGTTGGGGAACCGGGCTCGGCTTCAACGTGTGCATTACTATACCGCAGGGACATTCGAAGCTGGAGGACATCTCAGTGGTCAGCGCAATCGTATTCTGTAAGCCCATTCTCCGCTCTCCATCCAGTATATCGGGACTAACCTTGCTGGAAACAGTTTTTCAAACCCTTGGAGGGTCCTTCGCACTAACCTCTGCGCAATCTGCTTTTGTAAATCAGCTCATTATCAAACTTGGGAAGCTGGCTCCAAATATCAATCCGCAGACGGTGGTAGGAACAGGGGCCACGCAAATTCGGCATGTTTCCTCTGTTAACGAAGTACCGGTCATCGTCGTGTCATATATGATTGGACTCAAGGCAGCCTTCATTCTTTCCCTCTGCATGATAGGGGTCTGTTGTCTGCTTGCACCGCTTGTTCCTCGGAAACGACTCCATTCAGGGGCACCGCCGGCCGCTGCTGCTGCTTAACATTCGGGCTTGACAGTCTCGACGACTAAACGTGCAAAAGGGAAGGATACATTTGATCCAGTTTGTTAGAGTTGGCGTAACAATACCCCCTTTTGGCGAATTCAGAAGGATGAAAGTCGTGTGGTGCGGATGTTTACATATGTACTGAACAGGTCGCATAGAAGCGTGAAGTAAAGTAGCCAACTGTATGTATATGTAAATAGTAATGCTGGATGTTCTTGTGGTCGTCGTGAGGCACCGCCGGCGCGCATCGGAGGTATCTACATATAGTTATCAGCTCACTCAGTGCCATTGCGCACGTGACGACTGCCTCGTCCCGGTTTTGTTTTAACATGATCATGCCTTCTCGGTATCATTCGTCCATTGACATACGATTCAAGCCATGTTCACGTCTTAAAAAGCGCGCAAATCATTGTGGGAGAATTTATTAATAAGCTGTGCCATTGGATTGATCATTAGCGTGGCGTGTTGTCAATCACTCAATCTTCACCGACTCGGCGGAAGTCTGACTACGTATCACCGCCCCCTACTCAAATACATAGACCGACCAACTCATGTTCATCTCTAAACGTCCACCGAAACGGCGCACTATGGAGACTCCTGAAGACGACCTTGACCTAACAAGTCCACAGCACGACGCCAAGCGCCGAAGGCTTCGGAAAGGGACCAAAAGTTGTTGGGATTGTAAGAAGCGCAAGGTCAATTGCACATTTAATGCGGGTTCAGATACAGTGTGCATCCCTTGCCGACGCCGCGGCGCGCGCTGCATTGGACAGGACCAGCCCGAGGAAGAATTCCAGTTCACCTCGAGCTCTGATCCCAATCTGCTTCTCGAGCGCATGCAAAGAATAGAAGCCTTACTCGAGAAACTGATTGAGGCCAGTCACAACACTGCCAGGAACGTCCCTTCGGTCGGCATTGGGGTACCTGCACTACCAGCCCTTGACTTCTCCCGTCCATCGACCAACGTTCGACCCATCAACCTCCGACCTGCCAACTCAGTGGAGTCCGCCCCGGAAGTATGTAATTCAGATACTCCTCGCCCATCAGACCAGTGCAGAAGACCTTCAGAAGAGCTTCTCAGAGCCATTCCGTCCCAAAGAGATCTCGATGTTTTCTGTAGATCCGACCCTGCAGCTATCTTCCGTTGCTATCGAATCCTCGCATACAAGGCCGATCTTGCCGAGCATGAGGGAGACAATTTCATTAAGGATCTTGCAAAAATCCCCGATCTTTCCACAACGAATTCGATCCTCATAGCGAGACGCATGATAGTACTCGCATTGCTGCTACAGTATTTTCGAACACAACGCGCCCTGCAGCTCTCGGAAGATCCCTTTACCATTGTGAATCGGCTACTGGATACTGAGGTGCGGTTAGTCACAGCGAATGACAGTATTGTTGGCTGCATCGAAGGGCTCGAATGCATCGTACTTGAAGGTACTTTTCACCACATGGGAGGCAATCTGCGACGAGCCTGGCTTGCTTTCCGAAAAGCTATGGTCATTGGCCCACTTATGAAGTTGGACCATCCGAATCCATCAGCAGTGAGGCCTTTGGAGACGAATTGCGCACTTAACCCAGATTCCATGTGGTGGCGCATCGTATATATGGATAGTTTTCTCAGTCTTATGCTTGGCTTGTCACATGGCGGTGTGAAACAAAGGCGGAAATAGCGCGGCCTGACGAGAAGCCTGCATGTAAGCTCGAGCGGGCGCACGCTCTCGTCGCAAAACGTATCATCGAGCGCAATAAACGCCAGTCCACCAGCGAAGATTGCTTCGTGACAAGAGGTCTCGACCGTGAGCTTTTAGAAGTCGCCAAAGTTGTCCCTGAGACATACTGGACACCACCGGACTTCACGATCCTCCAGCCAAATTCCCAGGAGGCGTTGTGGGAGGTGGTAAGGCTTTGCGATCAACTCTATTACTATACCCTAATTCATCTTCTCCACCTGCCATATCTTCTCCGCTGCGCAAAAGAACCTAGCTCTTATGTCTACTCACAGCTCGCGCGTGTCAACGCTAGCCGCGAGATACTCACCTGAGTAAACGCATTTCGCAAGTTCAGAAGTGACTTGATCACCGAATTCTGTCGAACCGCCGACTTTTTCACCTTGGTGGCTAGTATGACGTTGCTTCTCGCTCACGTTGATAGCCATAGGCTCAAGAAGGGAGATTGGAGGGCGCATCAACGCCTCAGCGATCGCGCTCTCATAGAGCAGTTCGTTATCAGTCTCGAGACGTATCAAAAGCACAGCAATGACAAACCAACGCACCAAAGTGCAGAGCAACTGCGACGTTTGCTGGAAGTCGAGAGCGAGACGGCCCGTGGGTTAGGCCAATCTGCCCACAATACTGTTTGTACTCTACAAGCGCAGTGCGGCGAGCTCCGACTCTCTATTCCCTATTTCGGGATCATGAAGATCGGATACGAGAGTATCACTAGAGATTGTCCAATAGAAACGAGCTCACTTCAACCTTCGTTCGTCGATAATCCGGGGGGCGTTTTCTGCGAACAACCAACCACCTACTGCCATTGACTTTGACGGCGGCCTCGCCCAGAGCTACCAAATCAACCCTCTACTATCTGCGCAGTCAATTTTCGTTGCGCCGTTAACGCCAGCTAGCTTACTGAACGAGCACGATAGTCCTCAGTCGCAGTTACGATATCCTGGTTTGGCGGCTAGCGTAAAGATAGGGCGTTCCAAGGTGTTGATGCAGCTTTCTTTGACGGGCTCATGCGAGGAACAGTCAACTGGGACCAGGCACTCCAAGAATTGACCCGATCAACAGCCGGAACTCTCAGGATGTTCTACACGGCTTCTGTTCCCCAGTTTGGCAGAAGATCCTGTAATCTAGAGCATACCGACGCCAAGCGTAATTATCCAGTACACAGAATAATTCATAAAGATAACATCCGTATATTCCCTCTAACTGTAAGCATGACTATACCTATCTTTCTAATTATTAAACTATATTCACCACACCTATATAGTTAATATAGTTTTTGCCGTGTGCTGCTAAATATCTAGGTAGACGTCGTTCTACCCCACATAGGTGTTACTCAGCTGCTTCTTCGCCCTGCACTGCCGCTTCTAAGGCTAGCATATCTTCGTGTAAGATGTGTGAGAGTGTCCAGATTTGCCATCAAATATTCTCAGGGTCGCTGCTAAGAAACCAGCATCGAAACCAAGCAGAGCGGTCAATCGCCCCCCAGAGTAACTGATCATCTTGAGAGAAATACGAACTGGAAGAAGGATTCGACATGGTTGAAATCGAATCTCCTTGGGCGGGATGACTGGTGGGAGTGATGCGAAAAGTTTTCGTCGTGCTTCAGCTTCCATTGGCGTATTCACATGGTTTATGACCACCAACTTCACCAGCATGGACGAAGTGGATTTTGTTCAGATGACTAGACACAACCAAGTTGTTGCCGCGAATTGCCGAGATGTGAGGTTGCTACGCAAATCACATTGGATGTACGCGCTTACTGTGTCAGCGCCTCCAACACCAGGCGTAGAAGCGTGAAAGCGCTTTTGCCACGAAAGGGTCTCTTGACATGAGAAACGATTGTGTTGTGGCTTACTCGGGAGACGATTGTAACAGAGGTGAGCGCATACGCATTCTCACTAGTCGAAGTGAAGCACACGTCAGCAAGTTCTACTCCACCAAACTCTTAGTTCACAAACATATTGAACTAGGATCTCAATGAATATCTATGATGATTAGTTTTGCATGTATAAATACCGCCAAAAAATCGTAGTTGGGAAGATACAACGCACTTGCTCCCCTCATACTAGCAAACGTCGAACAAAAACATTTCGACCTCCAAAATGCAGCTCGCTCTTACCATTATATCCAGTCTTGCACTCGTCGCTACCAGTGTCGCTGCTCCCGAACCGCGTGCAGCATCTTTCACCACCTGGGACTGCAATGAGTGCGGAAGCACCGGCGGCTCTGCTTGCCATCAGACCCAGCATCAAAACGTCCCAAGCGAGACATGCTTCTTACTAGAGCCCAATCAGCAAAGTATCAGAGTTGATTACACTGTTAGGCCATCTTGCTTCGGTAAGTCTAAAAGTCGATAGCGCAATTGCTCCGTACCCTCTAACAAACTAACAACACAAACAGTGGAGCTATATGCTTCGAACAACTGCACAGGCAGTGGCCCAACCTACCCTGGTGACGCATCGTGCAAGCCTATTCCTGCCAATGAACGCACCTCGTACCAGGTTCTCTGCAACTAGAGAACGTACGAACAGGCGTGAGGAGATGTGAACGTTTGACGATTAAAGATTAGATGGTGCTGGCAACGGCAACTTGAAGGAGGATATACGGGCCACAGTCATTACTGCTTTTCTTTTAGCTCTATCTTTCTGCCGGGAGCGGTGCTGCTCGCTGTTTGTTTCAACACAAAAACACGAGTCAGACTTTACAGACTATACTTTCGAGAGTAGAAAATACAAAGATTTTGGGGCCCCAAGCTTCTTTGATCTCGCGCAAGTTGACGTGAATCGTCATTTCGAAGTGATGAACGCCAGACGGGTGTGTACCACAAGTTCATAGCTACCAACGACAAAAGCTGTATTGTCATTCTCCACCCAAACGATAACGCAATAGCACAGAACACGCTCGATAAATACACCGAGCCTCTGCGAAACACAACGCTAGCTAAGCATCCACTGAACGTTCATGTAGTCATTATCTCAACATATGTGATAGATTGCAAGCTCAGACTGAAAACTTGGCTATCGAGTTGGATCTGCTTGTAAGACTGGAATCCTTCTACCTCTTTTTTTCACAGCCTGTTACTGACAAGGGCAGGGACGGCATATTGACGTCGTTGCTACTACGGGGCCGGAACCCATACCAAACGATTGTCTACGGATTCTTCGCCACATTGAAGATAAGATCATGTGTAAAGCATATCGATGTCTACAAAGCACGGTCACCCTTGTCAACAATCTTAGCAAGATCAATAAATCCCTTGCAGATAGTAACCAGTGCTGGGCTCAGGAATGTCACGGAGTACACCAAGAACTACAGTTGCTCGAACACTGTCTGCAAGGCTAAATCAATACCGTAGAGATACTAGTAAAAGGCTTCAAGCAACATTAGGACTAGTTAGTAAAATATAGTGTAAGAACCGCGGCGACTAATGCAGACCCAGCTCACGGACCTTCTCAATATCGGCAACCAAGCCAATTCGAGGCAAATAAGTACTAGTTCCTACACTTGACGCAAGACAATGTCGACGACAGTGGTACTGTCAAAGCCATCACTGTGTGTACGTTGATATATCTACCAGCATCTTTCATGGCGGTGAGCAGCCCTGTCTCGCGGTCTCCACCAAGACCGAGACGACAGAAGCTAATAGGATATATATAGTCATTCCTCGGCATGAATCTTTCCGAGTTCAAGTCCGATATGGGCCTTTACAGGCCAGTCCGCAATTCTGGATTTTCGTAGTGACGACCGTTCCTTTGACAATGCTCACAGTTGGCGCATGGTACATATACAAGACACGATACAATATGAAGAGAAGGGTGAAATACGACCAAGAGCGCGTGCTTGGTACATGATAGCACACACACAACATGTCCGTAAATTCTCTAGCGAGCTCAATACATATCAGTACCCCTTCTTCTGCGGCTAAAACTCCAGAAACCTGCTCACGGTCCTCTCCTCCGAATAATTCGCCTCGCGAGTCTACGCTTGCTTAGCACTAATATTCTTAATCCTGTAACTATCCTAATAATAGCCCGCACTAGCAATTAGATAGTCTAGATACTTATTACTACTAATTCTTAGTTCAGGTGCTAGCCCTAAATAATAATATTAATTAAGCTAGATATCGATACTTCTATTAATAAGCGTACTATTAGTAGGGATCCTACTATACTTACTAGTTAGGAGTACCAATACTTACTATTCATAGGTACAATTATGCTCTGCAATATTTTCCTTGCCTGACAACTCGTGACTTCACAGACAACATCAATCTTCAGATCCTACCACGAGCCAAGAACTTTTTCGGAATATCCACCCAATTTGCGCGCTGTGATAAACTAGAGTTTGCATAGAGTGAGTGAGCAGGATGTCAAGCTTACCAGATATTCACAAACATTCTTCCCAAGGGTGTCATAGTGCTGGTGGAGTTAAAGCCACGATCCAAATGATCTCGGAGGAGAAAATGCACTAACGTCAGTCAGCAAAGAGACATTCTCTAACTCAATACCACTTACCAGCACGAATACCAGGATTTTCGAAGCGCTCGATTTCTCCACCTTTGTACTCCTCGTCAAGCAGATACTTCACCTTCTCAATCGTCATCAAAGACCGGAACCAGTCCCATTCGTCGTCGTTACGGACATAGAAGCCAACGTTAGCATCTGAAGCCTTGTCACCAGACCTGCCGCAATGACCCAGCCGAGGGGACCACGAGTCGTCGGACCACATGACTTCACATCGATGGCGTCTTTGGTCCCGTAGCTTGGCTGGTCGCGTGGATAGTCACGGAGATTGGCAATGGGTGGGATATCAATGATGCGGTTATCTTCGTAGGGAACGACAACATGGTGCTGAACTTCGGACTGCCTGAGAAGAGTGACGTAGTACTCATAGTGGATCTTGCCCTCAGACTGTCGCTGATCATTGCCGAGCGTCCAGCCTGGGCAGCCTTGCAGTCCCTAGGATTGTTAGAGGGTATATCCCAGATTGGGATTGCCTTACATTGTCCATTCACCACCGATTGAAGCCTGGTACGTCGAGAGTCGCCTTCGATACCAAACTCTTGTTCTTCGTCTGCACAAATACTCGCAAATCACATGTTGCGACGTCCTGATTGCGTGGATTATCTGGACAATATCCGTTCAAGCGAAATTTGAAGCAAGAAAGCTCCTTCACTGCTTCGCCTGCAGAGTAGCGAATTTGCCTCTCAATCCATTCAGTCTTTGCTTCTAAGTCCAGACCACAAATATAGATGTGAAATTCTGCTTGGTAACCTCCGACAGCAGTGAGGCCAACCTTGGTTGTTGATGGCGGCGGCATTCCCTTGATACCACTTACGCGGACCTTCGCGCCGATCTCCTCCATTTTGATGTCTTCGAGACATGCAGTGACATCCGAGCCATAGTAGAATGGGCCTTGAATCTCGTATAATAGTTGAGAAGACACTGTACCAACAGATACCTTACTTTTGTGAGTCATACATATAGGAGTGACATTGGCTTGCTTACCTCTCCACCAGTGCCATTCTCCTCCTTCGTGATGACGCACGAACCATCTTCGGCAAGCTCTGCCATGGGGAATCCGAGGTTCTCGCAATTTTCCATAAGGCGCTTGAAGCCAGAGAAGTAGCCGCCTTTTCCCAGTTAGTGGTGTAGCTCGTGCTTTCATATGTAACGTACTAATAACATATGCAGCGCATTCGACTAGATGTCCGCAGATAAGAGAGCCTGCGATTTGGTCAAAGTCTTTCTGTCGATCCCAGCCATGCCACCACATTCCAGCTAGCCGAGAGTTAGCCTGGTTATTGACGCAGTATAGTTCTCTAACCTCCTACAGCGGGTGCCGCATCTGCAACACGACCGCATATTACAATACCTGCCCCGTAGCGAAGTGCTTCGGCAATACCAGCTCCTCCAAGGTAGCATCTTGTCCGTCAGTCAGCATATGAGAGTAGGAGACACAAGGTCAACTCCTGCTTACTGGGCATGAATAGGCGTATAACCCCACTCCTTGAGGCTCTCACCTGTCATCAAGCTAGTGAATGGCTCGCCTTCCTTGATCAAGCGATTCACCGTATCAGTAACCTCATCTCCTTCCACGTACACCACCTTCAATGGTAACCCTTGCTTCTCCACTTCCCCCTTCACCAAAGATGTCAACAACTCTGTATCGCACGCACCCGCATTTACAGCCACCTTGATGCCTTTGCGCGCAATACAGGCAACGCCGGAGCCAAATTCTCCATGAACGTTTCATCGAACAAACCCACCGGCTGCTCCAGCAACTTGCCCTCCGCGCGAAGGCGTTCTTTCTCAGTCTTCTGAGCACCGTGGATAGTCATCGTACACTCACTTAGCCAATCGCCGACGATGACAATCGATATCTAACGCGGCAAGATCACGAATCGCACGCTGCCGGTCGCTGAAGCCACCGGAGGCGCCGGCGATGCGGATGGGGCGCTTGCTGCTGTTGGCATCTTGGTCGTTGGAGATGGGAGACATGATTGAAGTGTGTGCTGTGGCCTCAATGGAAGAGGCGATACGGGACTGAAAATGAGAGTTGTGCTGTGAGATGCCTTGTATTCATCCGACTTCGGCTGCAGTGCGGATGAGCTGTGACTGCCGGCAGTTAGCAGTAACTTAAGCGGCATCCACAGACTATGCCGACACATCCAAGAAGACCCCCATTGTTTTCTTCATGGGGGTCAAGCGAAGCAATAAAGTACTATGGGCGACATCTACAGTCGTAGTCAACGCTGTTTGATCTGGATTGACACTGACCAATCCGTCGGCGCAGACTCTGAGATCAATCTGGCGTGGAGTCAGGGCGTCGGAGAAGAAGTCCGTAGCTTGCTGCAATCCTTCGATCGAGAAGAGATCCATCACGTTCTGCATCCACCCAGCATCGACAAACCAAGGCTTCCGGCATCGCTCGAGAGTGCATCGTCCAAATTCAACTTGATGGCACGAGAGCACTTACTGTGGTTCTTTGAACATCCATGATTTACTAGAACCTGCATCTTTCAGGAACTTGTACTGCAGAGTGAAACTGTGTTCCTGATTGGCGATTTGGAGCTTATGGACAAGAGCTCGAGATGTTTTCGGTTAGGCTGGGCACGATCTGCCGCTGCGCGACAAGCTAGCGTTAGTACTGTATGTGATGATTCATAACAGCGCAATGCCATCGCATTACAGTACATGGCCAAAGCCAAGTGTCGGCACCACCCACATTCAATGTATTTTTGAACATGACTCCGTCTCTAAACATCCTCGTAGTGGGCACCAGCATTGCCGGCCCGGCCTTCGCTTCCTTCCTCCAGCTCTCATCCGTGAAAGCAAATGTCACACTTCTTGAGCGTGCGCCAAGGGTGCGGCCGGAGGGACAGAACATTGACCTTCGCGGTGTAGGGCTCGACAGCGCCCGACTACTCGGACTGGAACAGTCTATCCGCGCCCACCTGACTGGCGAGGCGGGCGTGCAGTGGGTTGACGACGGTGATCGAGCGATTGCGTCCATTCCAGCCAGTGAGCCGGGCGAGGCGCAGGGTCCGACGGCGGACATCGAGATGCTCCGTGGCACACTGGCAAGGTTGATTGTCAAGCGGTGCGAAGAGTTGGGGAGACACAGCGAAGAACAAGGCGGCGCCCCAATAGAATTCATCTACGGCGACTACATTGAAGAGCTGCAACAACAAGGTGATTTGGTGCGGGTGAAATTAGCCATCAGCAAAGCCCAGAGGACGTTCGATATCGTGGTTGGCGCCGATGGCCTGCAGTCTCGCACTCGCAGACAAGCTTTCGGGCTGGCAGGCGAGGACGACCGCCTGCACAAACTAGGCATCTACGGTGCCTTCTTCTCCATGCCTCGGACCGCCTCCGACAGTGACTGGCGGCGATGGTATCATGCCCCGCTCGCGAGAGGCGTTATGCTCCGACCAAGCGACTGTCCGAACCGAACCACTGTCTTTATGCACGTCAAGAGTGAAGACCAACGTTTTACTGACGCCGCTGTACATGCTCGAGACGTTGCTGCGCAGAAGGCTCTGATTAGGGAAACGTTCGCTGACATTGGCTGGCGGCAAAAGGAACGCCTGCTTCGAGAGCTCGACCGCAGCAATGACTTCTATTATGATATGGTCGCTCAAGTGAAGATGGACAAGTGGAGCAAAGGTCGGGTCGTGCTGATTGGCGATGCCGCGTGAGTGACTCTCTACAGCCTCATGTGCTTCCCGAAACGCCGCACTAACTTGTACCCGTTTGTTATGTAGGCACTGCGCAACCCCCCTCTCGGGTATGGGGACCAGTCTTGCCCTCGCCGGCGGCTACAATCTGGCTGGAGCCCTCGCCCAGCATCCGGACGACATCCCCGTTGCATTTGCCACATACGAGGAAGCGCAACGTCCGCTGGTAAACGAGGCTCAACACCTCTCTCCTGCAATCGGCCTGTGCTTCAACAACGTCACGCCTTGGCAGATCTGGTTGACGAATTACTTCGCCGCGTGTGTTGCGTTCTCTGCTCCCGTTTTCAAGTTCCTTATCGGTCGCTTCGCACCTGGGAACAACATGCCCACATTAAGGGTCTATGACGGTCTCAAAATTTCTCCCGGGGAAGTCTAAGTGCCTAGCTGTAAGATTCGTACTCTGCCAGAGGCCTGCAAGCTTGGCAACTCCTCTTGTACTGATGAGCATATGGCACCTAAGTTGGATGCGGGGACGTAGGGCGTACTGAACTTGACAAGGTCCAAGCCAGGGACATAATCACTGCCTTCCTTGGCAGGTTCAGAACCACTGCGATAGTTGTACTATGTATCGTGTATTACAATAGCGCCACAGTCCACCCGAAATCTTGAAGTCCGTAGAAGTCTGAAATTACTCCTCTCTATACAAACCGTCGAAATGTTTTGGACCATGATGCCAACCAGATGACTGATTTGGCAAGGTAATAAAAGGAAGAATGTAATATGATAACATAGTACTCCTATATTTTCTCTTCTCTTGCGATAAGGGAGAAAGTCTGTAGCAGGAACGCTAAAACTTGCAAGTCAGTCACGTACCTAAGTATCACTTAGACTATAGCCACGCCATAGCTAGTCAGTATAAAGGTAACTAAGTAATAACATCTTACTCTCTGTAGTCATTTGTAATTATAACCTATCTAGATTATACTCTTTGGTTACTTTTATCTCGTGTGGTCCTAGTGAGCTTACTTTCTCGAATGATTTCGTCCCGCTATCGAGAGACACGAAGGCATTTACTTGCGTCTTTGGACCTGGCATCCAGTGCGCAGGATTCAAGTTTGATGTAGATGAAGTATTGCTTGTGGGTCTAAATTTCAACCGCCGTAGCCCTGTACCCTCTGCCTGTAGAGATGGGCGCTCGCGACGCCATGACTGCAGCGAACGTACATTGGGCACACAGCAGCAGATGATGCCAACCGCAATCTCTATAGGGGAGAAGCAGACGCGCCACCACGACGCCCCGATCTTGTCTTCGTTTACATCGCCGAACACGTCGATTGCGCAGTCTATGCGCAAGACGGCAAGGATGGTGCAACTAGAATGTGTCAGTTGAGCCTAGTCCGAGAGCAATGGTACGGCTTCCACATACAAGCATCCGAGCAAGAACAAGACCACAATCGAGATCTTTTTCTTGGACGAAAGTTGGGTCGCAAAGATGGCTGGTAGTGGGGCGAACAAAATGGCACTGTTGAAGAAGACGTGCAGCGAGCCGATGATGATGCACGACTTCTTACTCTGCAACGCGCATCCTCCTGGTGGATGGCACATGTGGATCCACCCAGCAAGCGACCATATGTACCACACTCCAACCAGTGCCATGGAAATGTAGCATGCGCTCCGGGCCAACGTCTTGGTGTCGTACAAGCGGACGTAGAACTTGATAAAAGCAAGCTGGACTGTTGCAACCGATGTTGCCCAGCAAATATCGAGCGCAAATTGAATCTACCATGCTTGTTAGTTGAAGACTTTGTACGAGAGCGCGCGGGATTGGCACTTACCCGCAGCCAATATCGTTCAATCACTGCGAAATCCTTTGTAGGGTCGTTCTTGATCTCGCGGCTGGTTAACCCCTCGCCACACAAGAATACCAGGATATACACCATTGTCACGACGACGAAGCTCATGGCCTGAGGTGTCAGTCTATGATAAAGACAGGTCGTCGCCCCACTTACCAAAGCCGCCAGACACAAGGCATCTTCTGTCACTGTGTTGACCCTTCTCACGCTCCTCGTATACCATCTCGCCGCTACCGCCGCTGAGGCCAGTACAAAGCAGACGAGAGGTGCGACCAACAGTGCGACCTGCTTTCCATTGACGACGTCGAAGCGCTGCGTGTTGGTGTTCTCCGGCATTGTTCGGTGCTATCTTTCTCTTACTTCACAACATGGCGATGTCCGAACGTGAGAGAAGACGAGAATGGAACTAGGGTCGAGAGCCCAGAGCATGTGCATAGAGATAATAAGCCTGAATGAGCCCTCCCCAGCGGCCTGGTCCCAGCAGCCGCTGCACGGGTCTTTGCGGGCAGTGTCATGCACCAGGCCTGTACGGGGCAGCCTCTTTTCATGTGTTGTTGCTAGCCTATGCGGGCTGGGATTGTCCAGCTGTGCCGCAACGTGTCGACGGGCTTTGGGAACCGAATCTCATATAACTTGCACTGCGGAGATGATCTGGCACGGTTTCGATTGGTCGGTTCCTATGCGGAAGCGGCTGACCTGCGTCGGCATCCTAGGCGGTTATATTGGTCCACCCAATGATATCGACCCAACGCAGCCCTTGGACGGGGGGCTGTGTTCCGGAGTTCAAGTTCGGGCATGACTTACGGGTAAAGGTAGGTGTTAAGAACAAAAGAAAACCTTAGTATCCTACCATAGTCTTGGGTTTTGGAGACGATGACATTGACATGCCCTTGTTGAACTGCTTGGAGATGCATGGGTTTGCGCCGACAATGGTACTGTGTATATCAAAACCGCAGTGTCCATGCATGCATCAAGAAGGCCTTTGCATGGCGCAAGGTCCAAATGCTCGTCCTGGTCCTGGAGCAATGAAGTCGCGACCTGGGCCCGTCACCATTAACTTTGCAGACTGAAACAGCCCCACAAATACCTAGGGCTTCTGGCCGTCGACGCCTGGAATGAACATCAGCTCACTGCCTATACCAGTGGTCGAGCTATCACTATCAGCACAGTCGTAAAGAGGAAATCCATAGTTGCATCATGTTCTTGCGTCTTGCTATGCGGGTGGGTGTTCTGGTGGGAGTTGGCACGTTGGGTGGCACTGGGGACAAGGATAAGTCAGGTATGCTTAGATAATCAAGCGGAGCTGACTACGACGTCCATGCGGCGACCTCATGGCAGGCGCTGGAGCTGGAGCTGGAGCTGGAGCTGGAGCTGCAAAGAAGCCCGTAGAAGGCGCATCGACGTTTGCCAACACCTTGACCTTCCCTTTGCCTTCCGGCTGCACCGCTTCAACACCTCGCTACTCGGACGATTTGGTGAATGGAGCATCCTTTGCTGGTCTGCGGGCTGGCTTGACTTTGGCGCGAGCGACCACCGCAAGCATATCAGTCATCACGGTACCGAGTACTTTACCAGGCCTCCATACGCCACACACACACACGACTGTGCTGTCTGAAGCGTCGCCTTGCCACCATGTTCACCAGCTTCACCGGCAACACGCGGCGGCCGCGACAGGTCAACCTCAGCGGTCGGAAGACGAACCCGTTTGCCAACAGCAACAGCGGCAGCGGCAGCAGCAGCAATGCTGGTGGCGGAGCCGGATCCCAAGCCGCCCTCGACCGAGCACAGCAGGAACGAGCCCAACGACAACGGGACCGCGACACGCTGAACGCAGCAAAGCGGATTCAACGGGTCTGGCGGGGGCATACAATTAGACGCGAGGTGGCCGACGAGCTGCGGCGGGAATGGGATGCTGTCGAAGGCCCGGCGCGTCTCCCACCACAGACGACAGCGTACAGCTCCGACGAAGCAGCTCTCGCGCAACTGCAGCGGCTGCTGCGCTTTGCTTCCCCGCGGAACGAAGAGGACCTGGGGCGAATGGAGCATTACGGCGCCCGACAGATGGCAACAGTGCCGAATCTACCCATCACCCCGGGCGGGCCGTGGCCGTCGGCGTACTTGCGGCTCGAGGGGCTACTGCTGGTTGCGCTGGAACGGCAGAGCAGGGCCGCCTCGATACGAAAAGACCAGATCGTCAACCTCCTCGACCTGCTTCGATTCGTGGCCGATCAGATTCCGTCCGAGACGGCCCAACACGCCCAGCACTACTACCGCACCCTCGCCCACACTGCATGCACGCTTGTGCCAAACCTCGAGGCATCAGACACAGTCACAGCGGATGAGTGGCATGTCATGTTCCGTGCAGTCACGTCGCCTTTGAAAACAGTGACGGGCTTTACCTTGGATGCATACGAAGCCTTCGGTTACATTCTCTTGACCCTCCCACTGATCAGCTCTGACTCCGAGTCACTCACACTCCACAAGTTTCGAGACTCGCTCGCCGAGACGATCAATTACAAGCTGCTCGCAAGTGCACTGGCAACTCTGTTGAAACGCTCGGGAGTCCATGCAGTGCCTGAGTTGGAAAGCACAATCAGCCGCTTGCGCTTGCTGGCTTCTTTCATCTACTTCCATCGCTATGTCCACAACTTTGATAATCCCGAAGCCTATGCTGTTCATAAAGACTTCGTGGCAGTGGTTTCATTGCTACTTAACTCGCTCCCAGTCAACATCATCGATAATGCGCACCCCATAACTGATATCACAGAGGAAGCAGAAGAAGCAACCCCTCAACCCTCCCAACTAACAACGAATTTCTTGCAAGAACAGGTCTCCTCTTTGGTAAATCAAGAGGGCATAGGAAGTCTACTATCAGGATCATCACATTCTTCAGAAGCTACAGAGGATGAGAAGATCGAGGAAGCTAGACAGTTGGCAAACTACGCTCTCGCATTACTACGCTTCTTTCCACGACGAGGTGACGAAATACGCATGTGGCTCTACATCGGCCCATCAGTTGCGCCTTCAGCATCAAACAAGCGCAAGATGCCTGCAATCAAATATTTCTGGGAGGCATCCAAGCGCTCGTCTGTATTTGCTACCATCTTCCGGGACTCACGGGCGGCTATTGGGCTTCTGAAGTCAAGAACAGCGGACGACATTGGTATTGAGTTTCCTCGCAACTCAGGCTTGACACGGCATGTCTCTTGGCAACCAGCGCAACAAGAGATCGACCGCGATGCTATCATAACAGATGAATGGCGGGTGGTTCTTGTCTTCTTGGAGTTGTACACGTTCGTTCTCAAGGTAACGGACGACGAAGAATTCTTTTCGGCTGGACAACAGGATGCCTCCTCAAGCCAATTCCGTGATAACGGCTTACCTTTGAGCCAAGTGAAGGATCTGACCACCTTCTTGAAGAACTTGGGTTTTACTCTGTACTTTAACGCCGTCGATATTGCCGCAACAGGCGGCGCTGCCAGTAGTAGCAACCTGGTTTTGAGTTATTTCAACCCGAAAGCGGCGGAGAGTCAAGCTCAGAAGGAATCGGCTGAGCCCTCAATCGGCGGCGTTGCAGGTTTAAAGATTGACTATGTCAAAGGCTTAGTCACTGGCCTCCTCCGCATGGTCTATGAAAGAGATTCTCGGCGCAAATTTCTACCCTCAGATCATTGGCTAATGACCTCACGATTTGACATGACTGGCTTCATACCAGCTGTTGTGGAAGAGGAAGAGTCTCGCCACAAGATCCAGGAGGAAGATGCCGGTGATGTTGACGACGAAGTGGACGAGTTCGACGACACGCCGCAGCTCATCGGCACTAGCCGAACCCAGCAACAGCGGCGATTGGAGAGATTACAGCGGCAGCAGCGGAAGGCTTCACGGAGAAGATACTTGCAAGCTGTGGCACCCCGCCTGGAGATTCTGCAGAACATGCCGTTCTTTATACCTTTTACAACAAGAGTGCAGATATTCCGCGAATTTGTACACTTGGATATGACCAAGCGAAGAGGTAGCTCAGATCCTGAGGCTTGGCGATTTAGAGTCATGCAGCGCCCTGACGCAGGCCGACAATTTGAGAAGCATGCAGCAAAGATCAGGAGAGAAAATGAGTTTGAAGATGCATTCGAACAATTCTACCCTTTAGGACAAGGCCTCAAAGAGCCGATACAGATCACTTTCATGGACCAGTTCGGCGCACCCGAGGCTGGTATCGATGGCGGTGGTGTGACAAAAGAGTTTCTCACGAGCGTTACAAATCGGGCCTTCATGCCAACTAACTTTATCGACATGTTCGTTGAGAACGATCAGCATCTGTTGTACCCGAATCCTGCGGCAGTTGAAGAACACAAGGCAGCACTGAGACAAGCTGGACTCCACGAAAACTCGCCAGAGTTCCGGCTTCAGATTACCGAACTTCTCCAGCGCTACGAGTTCTTGGGTCGCATTATCGGCAAGTGCCTGTATGAAGGCATATTGGTCGACGTCAATTTCGCTCCCTTTTTCCTCCGCAAATGGGCTCTTACCGGTGGCGCCGGCTCTGCTCCGAATGAATCTGGCTACCGTCCCACCCTCAATGATCTTCGCGACTTGGACGAAGAGCTTTACCAAGGATTACATAAACTCAAGACCTACCCTGGGGATGTCGAAGACTTCTCACTCAACTTCACTGTTACGGACACCGTTGTCGTAGATCACACAGCTGAGCTGAAGAAGAGCAAGGCCATCACCAAGGAACTGAAGCCTGACGGTGCCAACACCGCAGTCACTAACCAGAATCGCCTCGTCTACATAAGTTACATGGCGCGCCACCGACTCCAGAACCAGCCATATCTGCAAACTACAGCATTCCTCCGTGGCCTTAGCACAATGGTACAGCCTTCCTGGCTTTCCATGTTTAACCAATCCGAACTGCAAACCCTCATTAGCGGTACACGCACATCAATCGATATTGAAGATCTTCGTCGAAACACACTGTACGGAGGTACGTATGTCATTGGTGACGATGGCCTTGAGCATCCTACTATACAACTGTTCTGGAAGATCATGAAAGAACTATCAGATGACGAACGGCGGGCGGTGCTCAAGTTCGTGACAAGTACGCCACGGGCGCCCTTGCTAGGCTTCGGTACGTTGAATCCGAGATTCAGCATCCGAGATGCTGGGAGTGATCAAGAAAGACTGCCGAGCACGAGTACGTGCGTCAATCTGCTCAAGTTGCCAATGTATAGAGATGAGGCGCTCTTGAAGGAGAAGTTACTGTACAGTGTGTTTTCGGGTGCTGGGTTCGATTTGAGCTAAACAAATAATGAGCCAATGAGTTAGACGGGCACTACTGCGATTGACATATCGATATGAACATTGCTTTGTACGATTGTAGTAATGAGCCCTTGACTCGTGGTATGACTTTTGCATACTACTGTGTATATTTGCGAGTTGAACATATCAAGCTCTTTAGGGGGCTTCAACAAGAAGCTGCATGCACTCCTTTCCCCAAGGATGCCAACCTATAAATCACTACTCCATCATCAACAATTCATCAATTGCTTAATTGTTAACCACATGCCACGTGTGTAATTATTCAACTATTCGCTTCGACGACTTACCCTTGTTTCCACCCTCTCTGCCATTGATCACTCTCCCAACGCATACGTGACCTCGCTCAACTATAACTCAACTCTCTTCCTTGTGCACCTCGTTTTACACTCTTGGAATCCTGACGCTCTGAAAGATTTTCCAAATACATGAAGAAAATAAACACTGAGTTTACTCGGCCATGGAGTGAATGAATCGAGACGCCGCGAGAAAATTTTCATAAGGCTGAAGTGTATACGTATGCTATTTTCGTCATTAACAAATGGTCATATCGAGGTTTCGTACAAGTATGTATGCGGGTTGTGATGTTGACCGTGCTGCGGCGTAAATTCGGTGCAATCCGAAAATAGAAGCGCCGGCGCATCATGCATCCGTCGCAACGCTGACGGCAGACCCATCACCTAGCACTGGGCAACTTCGTAATCTAGTTCCAACATCACGCCGGTCACAAATTAAACTACATCTCGACGTGCTTATTACGATTGTTCAACTCTTTCGACCTTAGAGGTATTCACCTAATTCGTTCATAGAGTCGTTGTAACCAAGAAGCGACTACGTCGCAGCATTTTAAGCATACCAAAACCCTAGGAATCGTGCGAAAACCATGGCGGCTTCTGAGGAGCCTCAATATAATTTCGTCAACTTCTCTCACCCTGATGAACTCAGGAACAGGACCACAATCAACCGTGTTCGGAGGCTGGCGATGGCGAATGTAGGGAAAGTGCGCAGGATGCGCAATTATCACAACAAGAAATTCCACCACGTCTTCGAGCTGAATCGACCTGAGTGGTCGCCTCCAAATACCATGGCTCTATCAAGAGTGGGACTAGAAACTTTAGATCCCTTCGCGAGTTGTCCTTTCAACATGGACTCACATGCAAGCAAACTTTGTGACACTTGTGGGTTACCTATGCTTCCTCCCGTGTTTACCTGAACATCATATCATGCGTCCGCTAACATGATGCAGTTTTTGGCACAACCCAGGGCTATTCCGTAGCGCTGCGCAACGCTTGGTCGTTTGCAGGCTTTTACGATGATATGGCATTCCAAACATTTCTCTCCACTGCTGCGCTATACATACAGACCCTACGGCATGGGCAGATTCTGATTGCAGATACGACGGAAAGTTTAGAACTGCACCTCAAAGCACTACGCCTGCTGCGTCGAAGAATAGATGACCCTGATCAGCACGTAAGTGATGGTTTATTAGGGGGGATGGCTGGCTTTATGATATATGAGGTAAGACTGTTCATCTTCTCGATGATTACCAACTGTGATAACTGATACGCAAGGCCTCCTGAAGTACGTAATAGGCAATTTTACAGGATGGAACCGACACATGGAAGGGCTACTCAAGATCATGGAGCTCAGAGGAGGTTTCGACACAGTCAAAGAGGAACGATTACGAATTGTACTATCATGGTATGTCACGTTCCGTGCACAATCAAATTTAACGAGCATGCTGAAGACTGTTGTTGAACAGGGCAGATATCTGCGGTTGCTTTCCACAAGATATCCCACCGCATTTACCACTTCCTGTAACGTGGCTGCAAGCTATAGTCTTGCCTTTGAACGTGGGTTCCTCGAGTCGATCATCCTTTATGCTTGATTTATGGCACGACGAACTTCCAGGAGTTCGAGATTGGCTGTCAATATATGAAGTTCTCTCCAGTCTCCTTCTGGATGTAGGAAAGCCAAGGAACACATGGATACAGTCGATCCTACATCGCCTCCTGTCTTTACGCCCATTTCCCTCGACCCTACCTCCTGCTCGTGCCTCGATCATCGAAGAAGTGTCACGCCTTGGCACTCTCTTATTTCTCGCGCCCATGTGGCGCTCAACCGGCATACATCCAGTTCGCACCAAGCGCATAAGAGAAAGTCTTTCAGACATCGTCGACGGGTATGCCGTGGAATGGGGTAATCTCCGTGTTTTACTGTTGTGGACCCTGGCACATGCCGTACGTGAGTCACAAGAACACATCGAGAGGAGAGAGTTCGCCATTAGACTGCTAGAGATAATGCGCGGTATGGGGCTTGCTAGATGGCAGGACGCGATAGAGATCATCACAAGTGTTTTTTGTTCGAATGAAGCGACTGAAACATGGCTAGAGGTCGAGCTTGCTGTGGAGGAAGCCACACGAGCGCGAGTGGTAGACGCAAATATGGGGGATAGTCTGGGAACCGCTATATAGGGCAGGACACCAATAAGTTGGAGATTCAGCCTCTGTGAGATATAATAATCACAACGGCGATGGTTGATGGCTGCCGCCAGCTACAAAAGATATATGGACTGACCGGAGAGGTATAGTGTTTTGAGAAGGGTCCTGCACACAATGACTGCCTCGGTGACGTTGTAGAAGCACAGTATAACCTCGATGTTTGGGCTTACAGTGAACTATGCAATAGCTAGTCTACAAAGAGGTGCCAGCGTTAGATACAGACATAAACGAAGTCTCATATGCAGATGCAATGCATCAGAAGTCTATAGCTGTCAAGCTCTGAGAGGGCACTGGATAAAGTTCAAATTCTCGTGACGCCTTACCGGTCTTCTTTTGAGAGAAGACAGCATTGCATAGTTCAGTTGAGGTTATGAATTTGCGCTGCGGCATATCTGAGCGTCTTTTGTGGTGCTCTTCTACAAGGTGCTCTGAAGAAAGTAGTAACCGCATGTTTTGAAGCAGTTAAAATCTAAAATCAAGCTTGCACGAGTAATACATTGCTCCCAGTGCAGTCACTTGCACTCTCAATATAGTTACAAGCACCCTTTCCTATCTTAACGACTGATGTGAGATTCAATTGTATTGTCGTCGATCATAACAATCGCTCTTGAATAGTCTCAAGAATGTGGTTGGTGAAAGCTTACAATGACGTACTTTGCCATTGGTCTCAACTAGCCTTCACTCCGAGCCTGCGCGCTTTCCACCTCTTATTGGTGGGCCTCTATCGTTCAGCCTTGCCAGCCGCTCTAGCTTCACGCGTAGGCAGAGCGGGACCCTCCAATGTTTATATAGCAAGTTGCCCACCAAACACCAGCTCCACTCGCACCAGAGCAGGAAACCTCAACCGCAACCTCAACTGCAAGCCTTGAAGTCACCAGCGAACCGCCTTCCAGCACGCGGGCCCATCACGACAATCTCTCCTCAAGCTTGCACTTCTTTCAGAACAACTTCTTTCAACACAATCTCCTCCACCATCAACCACCCACCCACCCTAAATTCTCAACCTCAGTTTCCGGCACCGTCGACCTGGTTCAACTTGGAGTATCAACTAGCCATGTCAGATATAGACCCTACCGCGACAGCGGCGGTCTCACACCAACAAGAGGCGGTTGTCTCACATCATGAGGGCAATATAGAGCGTACTGTCCAGACTACCCGAAAGCGACAGAACAACACTGTTCAACTGTCAGTTCAAGATAATCTCCAGGAGAGCGTATCCGTCACAACAGCCACTACTTCCACCGAAGCTCAGCAGAGCAAACCAGCTGGTGAGAAAGAGGATTCTGAGTTGTCTGAACCAGAGGATTCCGAGTTGTCTGAACCAGAGGATAACATTGCTTACCGCGCCATTCGCCAACAGACCCTCTCAGATAAAGAGACATTTGCTCCTCATCCGACCGACGCAACTAAGATCATTGCAACCTTTCGCACCACATTGCCTAATGACGGCGGAGAGTTCGTGCAGATTGATGAGATTCCGGAACTGAGCGTCGTTCCTACTGGCTCTGCCGACGATAAGGCCAAATCGTACTTCTTGCCTCCACTAGGTGATTGCAAGGTTCCACGTCAGCGGCGTGCGTCTAAACGTAAGGCCAGAGTGCTTTGGGTAGAAGACAAGGCTGCAGGAAACTGGACGCGCACGGATGGCAACAAGATCGAGGTTTTCAAGCCGACCATCGTATTCCGCCGCTTCAAGTTGGGCACTCACGAGTACGAGGGGATCCATGTATGTGAGAATAAGCTGGAGAACGTGGACCCTAACAATAAAACTTGGATGTACTCGTACAACAAGTGGATTGACCAGATCACGCGTCGTCGCGATGATGCATACGAACAGAAATTGAAACGAACCCACTGGACCGTTCCCGAGAAACGGGCGCTTTACACTGAAATCAATGCCTTTTGCAGGGCCTCCGGGCTTTTTCGGTTCGGATTTGGAAAGGAAGCAGGGATGACTACGGAACATATCCAGGGCTTTGCTAATGCTGTCAATCGAGTGGGAGGCAACAATCGCAACACAGACTCGGTGCGAAGTCAATTCACGTCAGCACACGCCGGTAAGAACAAGGAGATCTTGGATCTGATCGAGCGGGCTGAGGCTCTACGTGTGAAACAAAAAGAGAACACAGGCGTCAAGCTTTCTCAGAAAGAGCGGTTTCCATTTCGCGCAATCCCCTTGTCCGCATTTCCAACGGAAGCAGACGAGACAAAGGCGAAGGCGAAGAAGAATGACAACAAGCGGAAGGCGGAAGCCATACCCGTCAAGTCCTCGAGGAAGCGCAAGAGTGAAGCGTTTGCTGTCAAATATGAGGACAGTTCGCCTGAGGGAGAGTCCTCTCCGACGCCATCATTGTCATCGCGGCCATCCAGGACGGAGAGCGACACAGAGAGCTTGGGGGACTCTGAATTGGCAGACGACGAGAAAGAAGAGGAGGAGGAAGAGCAGGAAAAGGAAGAGCAGGAAGAGGAAGAGCAGAAGGTAGAGGAAGAACAGGAGGAAGAGGAACCGCAGGAGGTAGAGGAAGAGCAGGAGGAAGAGGAACAGCAGGAGGAGAAGGAGAAGGAGGAGGTTGCACCACAAATGCCAGGTGGCGTCGACGATGGTGAGTCGGAGCGGTCTACTTTACCGCCATCGTCCCCAATGCCTTCACCTTCTCATAAGCGCAAGCGCTCAGCCACTCCCAAGCCACCCTCTCCGCCGCCGATGAGCAGCTCTGAACTCGAAGTAGCAGCTACGCTGCTGGGACTAGCTTCTGGTCATCGCCGCGACTTTTCCGGTATCAGTCCCGCTGATAGCGCACGTGGCCACGGTTGGAGGCAGAAGTCAGGCTGGGTGAATATCAATGGTGGCGAGTCAGGCCGACCCGTAAAGAAGGCGCGACCGGGAAAGGCTGCAGCACCGAAGCGTAAAAACACCATCGACGGCGACGGCGACCTTGATATATCCGATTTAGCCGAATACAAGGAGGGGCCTCAGTAGAGGTAGGTGCCCCCGTCGAGGTGATGCAGTGGCGTTGGGTTGGCGAGCAATCTCCAGGGGACGGAAAGTTGGTAGACAATCGTCCAACGGACTCGAGCGCATTGTATTTTGATATCTAGATTCTTGGCGTACAGGAGCATGAGCGCGGCGCACAATGTCTTAGAGTGGAAGCCTAGCTTCACATATGCGGTTAGAAGCTGGGGAGGTGTACGCATTGTGTATTCTAGCGTGGATGACGCCATAAGAAGGCACCTGGTATTGTGAGAGCGTCACTGGTATGGTAACAGAATCAAAATGGACACAGTATATGCAGATAGCCTCGAGTCATAAAGTATGGAATTCCTTAGACCTCGATCTAGAGCTGAATCGGCAGCAAGCGAATTGGACTATATACACACAACTCGTAACTTGAGTTTCATGCGCCCACAACACCATGCTATGTAGACCTGAATCCCGGAGAAATAAGGTCCTAGAATCCAAAAGCATCAAGCAAGCTATTGGCGTCCGGCTCCTGGAATTGAGTTGGTGGCGGCTTCTTCTTCGTTTCTTGTTCTTGCACTTGTTCCCCTCCACTTTCTTCCTCCTCATCTTCACTATTCTCCTCCTCGAGAGTCCCCTTAGTTTCTGCAAGATCGTTCTTGATATGCTCTCGCACCGGCAAATCCGCGACAACAAGCGAGCTTCTCCGTCGCAGTAGCTTGCGTGGATCGAAATCGAAATCGGTTGCTGATTGATTAGGTCCGTGCGCTTGGAATGATTCACGTGGCATCATCGGGCTAAGTGGTGGACGTCCAGGTATTGCCTTTGTTAGAGGTGGTGGGAGCAGGAATTCCCAAGTCTTCACAAGGTCGAGTGCAAGGACATCGCAACCCATGCGTTCGTATAGATTGGCTGTATGCAGTACGAATTCCCACTCTTCTCGCATACCAACCATGGTTGCTCCTCGTAGCGTTTGCAAACTCTTCTCACGGAGCTGTTTGTAAAGAACTACTAGCGCGGGATCATCTGTCAAGTAACTCTTGCTTTGGAGGTTCGGTGTCTCGGGCGGGCTAAGGAGACGCGAAAGCGGTGTGACCAGAGAACGAACAGCTGTGTCGCGGCGACCAAGAAGCCAGTAGGCCCAGGTCGCTAGCCATCGATTACCGTCGCGAGCAGCTTGAGGCAAGACCTTGTCCTTTAGGAAGCTAAGCAGTACTGGCGAGTCATCGCCACCATATACCCGCGCAACGGCAATGGCGAGCTGAGTGTCACCCAGTTGGTTGTGTAGCACGCTGACTGCATCCTGCAAATGGTCGGCCAGCAAAAAGAACGAAGCTGCGTACTCGAACCTCCGCTTTCCCATGAGCGCATAGGCATTCTTCAGCGCAGCTGTTTTCCATCGCTCCTCGTTAAAGTTGTTCGACAATAGGCGGTGGGTCGCACCCTGCTCCCGAGACCAGGTGGCCATGCGCCAGAGTCCGACAAGAACGGGTTTCTTGCGAAGTGCAAGATAATACAGTGCACAATCTACGGGGTTTTTCTCTTCGGTTTTGGTATATTCGTTTCGAGCGATAACTTCGAACTGGGCACGCTGCAGGGAAATTAGCGTTGTTGCGCAAGAAGTACAGTAAGGCCATACTAGAGCATTGATGTCCGTCATCCACATGAAGACACCGCATTCTTTAGCGTGCTGCCACATCATCTTTCCATTGAAATGCCTACTAACGAGATCGACTAAGATATCTTGGCTTCCAGAGTGGAAGGCCCAGATAATCTCACGCCACGATATGGGTCCTTTCTTGGCCTCATTTAAGATATGCCGTCGGAAAAAGAGAAGGAAGCGGCCTGCGTTATCGTCGATGGACCGGCGATGCCTTTCCACCATACCAATACATTCTACAATGTCTGCGAGATGGAATTGCTCCCGGCTGGAGAGTAGGGGTATTTGTTTGGTCGTGAGCAGATCTCTTAGGTTGGAAGCAACCTCTTCGGTTACAGCATTAGGCTCTCCGTCATCGGAGAAGTCCGCATAAGATGAATGCATATCTTTTCTTGCGGAAGCCATGTGCGTCTGCAAATATCAGCATCTGCGTAATCAAACATCCAAGTTCTTACCTTGTCCTCATGGAAATCTTCTACACTGAAATCCAACGTACTATCCAACTCCTCGCCTTCGATCCAAAACTTGAGTTTTTGGTACAAACGAATTAAGATGCGTTGGACCAATAACAGTTTCCCGGCTAACACACATTGCGATAGCAATTGCGGATGGTACACCGGTAATGGACCATTGATACGACTAACTGCTGTGAAGATATCGATCGAAGCTTTCTTGCGCGAGATCATTCTCAGGCTGGGAAATAAGCCTTCGGTCACTGCGACGTTCTCATCTTGAATGAAAAGCTGGTTGCCCGCGCCGATAATCAAGTTCCCACTCCCAAGCCAGACTGAGTCGCCAATCGGATGCGGTGTGATGTCTCGTATCCGGATGTCACGAATCTGCACCCAAGATGGACCAGCGTTGAGGTAATCGTATCGTAGCTGGGCATATATGACAACACGATGGGGAAAGCCGACCGCAAGAATAGATTGATTGTCAGGTGTAGAGGACCAATCCAGATCTTGAATGATTCCATTGCCCTCGAATGTTTCCTGATATTCCAATTGCGCGCTACGAGTATTCCAGATTGTCAGTGTGGTTTTCTCGGCATCCACCAGCGCGGCTTTTCGTATCGATGTGCCGCTAGCTAAGGAAGGATTATGCACGCTTGTATCAACCTCAGAGGTCAAAAGCCAATCTAGCTTCCGATCCTCCAAATTGACACGCGCTGTCCACGACTTGATGACACCTGATTTAGTGTATGAGAGTGCGATGTCACGTGCGAAAGTGTCAAGGAAGCCTGAAATGACCGGCGCTGAGCCTGCCGGGTCTACAGGTAAGACAAAGGCAAGATCGTCACCTGAACCCAAGTCAAAGCTAGAATACTGTTCAAGCGATATCTCCAGGCGACGATTAGTGTGTCCATTAGTATTCGCGGCAGTAGAAAGCTTGCGACCGGTGATGGGATCTCGCTCGAGGAAAGGAAGCGTCACCTCCCAGCATACACCCTTCATCTCGGAGCTGATTGTCGCGATATGCACACGCCGGCCACCTGCCTCCGTCTCCGGTATGACAAGTAGGCATAGTGGCCTACCCTTTAGCTTGTACGTACATCTTGCCACTTCTTCAGCCTCATGACCTCGCGTATCCCATAGGGATATTTCATTGTGGTGTAGAAAGACGACGAAGTTACCTTCCTGTAGCAGCGCTGTTCGGTGAATGTGCTCGGTCACCTTGACGCTGCTGTGTCGATGCAGCGTCATGCCCTGATCACTTGGTCGCTGAAGCCATACTATACACTCGTCCGTAACGGTTCTTGATACTAGTGCACGTCCACTGGCTGTACGATTGACCTTTTTTATGGCGTGCGAGTGTCCGGTCCACATAGCTTTGCACTGTATACGTTTCGTCTGAGGTGAGGGGTCGAAGAGGTAGTCGATACGCGAATCCAGCCATTCTATCCGACCATCCAGATGATGTGATAGCAGAGTGAAGTCAGAGCCGGGCTTGTCACCGATGAAAGCGTAGAATTGTACATTATCCTCGATTGGCTTCGGATCCTTGGCAAAGTGTAGGTGCAAACCGTCGACATGCGCAATGTTGAACACGTCAGTGATCTTCTTTGCACCAGCCCCGACGTTCTCGAAGCCCCATGCAGACATGTTCCCTCGATCGTCTAGCACGACGCAGATTTCTGGATTGCGATTCGCAACTTCAATCAGATGATGCAGCGCGATACCATGGTCTTTCTCTTCTGCAGAAGCCTGTTGCATTGCTCTTTCCGTCGCGTGCGTGAAATGCTTGCTGTCGATGAAGAAGGCAAATCTCTTCCGTGACTGCAGCTCGGGCGGTACATGGCGTGCCATGATGGACTCGACGAGGTCCACCTCAGCCCACACGTGCATGCCATCCACGCCGTGGTGCTCGCTGGGTACCCACACCCGCACCTTGTAGTCGGCGCATATTGTGTAAAGTACGTTCTCCGCCGACTGCTCCTTATGGAAAGGGTGTCGCCAGTGCAGGCCTGTGATGGCCTTGGGATGTGGGAGGTAGAAGTAGTCGAAGCTCTGGGCGGCTGAGCCGAAAGAGGTGCGCCGCCAGATTTTCAGTAGCCGGTCGTACCTGCCAGTAGATGCGATCAACTCTGCATCTGGCGAGAAGTGGGCAAACTTGACTGGGTTCGCCAGCTGCTTGGTCCAGATCTGTTCTGTCGTGTCGTGGGTGTTGAAGAGCGTGAGGGATGCACTGCCTGCGAGCAGCTCGTCGGGCATACCCCACGAAAGGGTAGTTATCGAGTCGTCTGGGGTTGGGAGGGCCATGCTGCCTTGCAGCGACCACTACGGACATCAGCACCCCTACGCCTCCTTCAATTGCGATACACACCTTGACGGCACCCTCATCTTGCCCGTATGGCCGATAGATGTAGATGTTGCGCGTCGAACACGCTGCGATTTTGCCCGTGCTCTGGTCCAATGCGACAGCCTCGAGCTCGAACTCTTCGTCTATGTAGATGGTTTGGACGACGTGATTCGGTCGGTCGAGAATAATGAGCGCATTGCCGGAGATGTATGCCTAGACAACCCTGCATCAGCCAATACTCTGGAGCATTTGGGTATATGAGCGTCGCACAATGATCTGAATATCCTCCCACAGGCCATGGGCGACAGCTTGCAGCTTCGCCTGCGGCCGTCCAGGGAGAATGCCGCGCATGGAAGGTGTTTGAGACGCTGCTACCAATTCCACATGGTTTCTATGCAGCAGTCAGGGCTCGGCGTGCTCAAGAAGACGTGTTCCGTAATAGAGAGCCCTTGCCCCAAGCTTCGGCGGTCCCGCCATGCTATCTCGACGTGCAACCATCGAGGGCTCAGCGAAGCTCACGCGCACTGACCACGTGGGTGTCGTCACTGCCGAAGCTAACTAACGTTGTTCCGCCCGCGCGTCCAGGGTCTGGGGAACTATCACTACTTCAAGGACCACTATCATGTGCGAGGTCGGATAAGCAAGTAAACATTTGAGAATTGCTCAAATACTCCTGACCAGACGCCTGAGGCTGAGATACGCCATGTCAAGCTCTCCGCACAGTTGTAAGCCTTGCGCTGCACCGGGGGCTGAACGAAGTTCTAACCGCCCATCCTATACCAATACTATACCGGTAACACTAATTCCTTACTTTTGGTCGTGACGTCGTAGTTTTCATCCTCACAATCATGCCATTGTCCTCTGTACCTTGCCACTAACCTCGCCATGGACGCCGTGGCCCTTCCACTCTACTGTTACCGTGATCCCCCTGTCATCCCCCTTCTCCTTCGCATACGTCAAGTTTCCTTCCAGCACCGTTCCTTTCTCAAAAACCTGCTTGTCTGCAATATCCTTATCTAGCAACAGAACAGCTTGATGCCAGTGGGTTGGCGTGTTGCTCGGCCCGGTCGAGAAACCAAGCCCTGGAATGCCATTTTGTCCCCATTGAACTGAGTCTAGTGTCTTGACATCCTGTGAGCTACTTGGATGGATGAAGATAGTATCGAACCAGATTGCAATGGCGTGAAGTGAAGAGATTTCGCGGTCGAGAGTGATACTAAGGGGAACTGTGAAGCTGAGATCTTCAACGGACACGGTCTTCATCTCGAGCAAGTGCGATGTTGCAGAGCCGCAGAGTGCTTGCGCTGGTACGTCGAAGACACCAATCTCATGTGTATTGAGCAGTCCGCCTGGTACCATGGGCGAAAAGTCGAAACCATAGACGTCCTTCCAGAACTTCTCACTCGTGCTGTCTGCAGTCCACTCCGCATCCGAGATTGGTGCTAGGCGGACGTTGCAATGGCTGGGTACCATGATGCCCCCTTCTTTCAGATACATGTCTCGCGCGCGTAGTACCGAGTCTAGCATGCCTTCGAAAAGTAGACCGTAGCCCATCCATTCGGAAATGATAATATCGACCTTCTCCTTTCCGATCAAGCGCTGTGTGTTGAAGTCTTCGACGCGTCCCTGAATAACTTCGATGCGGTCCTGATGCCCATTTTTCGCAACAATCTCCTTTGCTCGAATAGCAATGCCGGAATTGTCAACGGCGAAAACTTTCTTCGCTCCAGCTCTTGCACAGAATAGGGACAAGATGCCAGTACCGCATCCTACATCGAGTATAGTTTTACCGTTAAATACTCCAGGGTTTTTCTCGATGAAGTCCCGGTAGCCTTCCGTCCGCACGCGATCCTCGATCATCTCGCGGTGGATGCTGTTGCCCTTGTATGATTCGAAATAGTCCTGGTCTCGATCGTTGGTGAGCTTGATCTTTGAGAAATCTTCTGGCATATCCTTGTGCAGTGCGGCTTCAAATTCATCGTAGTCAAGGGCTTTAGTACCCGGGTCAGGCATAAGGTCTCCGAGCTCAAACAGGAGAGCGTCATCTTCTAGAACCGGCAATAGATATTCGTCACTTTCAAGCGTTTTTAGTGAAACATCAATGCTCTTGGGATCTATGCTCTTCTGTGACTCTGCTCGCAAGTAGTTCACTAGTTTGATAATGGTAAGCTCGTCCGCGTCTGAATACCGAAAGTTAGTTAGACTCAGATCGGGCAATGTGTGGTGATAGGGGACAAACCAGGTCCAAGGCTCTGCACTGTCTTGATCAGGTCGAAACCGTGTTCTGTTGTACAGTGCTTTCCCATGTCCGACACGCGACTCCATTGTTGGTTGCAAAATAGGCATTTGAAGCTAGTCGTATCTGGCTCGCTTGCGTCCTCAAAGATGCTGCCGACTGAGCTTGCTGTATCTGAATCGCTATCCGCCATGTTGCTGTCTTGTAAATATTGTCGTACTGCCTCAGACCTGCTCGAATAATCTGACTGTAAGTTGAGAAAGACGAAGTGACTGGCCAGCCCTTGGGCCAAACGGGGCTCGGGCTACATGAAGGTTCTGCGTCTAGTGCTGGTTTTGTGGGCGAGGCTGCGGGGTTGGTTTGAACCGCCCGCCGTCATAGTTGTGCGACGTACTCCTCCACATCGCGTACTACAGCCTCTCATTGCCACAACTGCCCACCACAAAATTTCAGCGAGAGAGTCATTGTAGACCAGACAGTACCTTGTCTTGATATGCTGGCACTTGGAAAGTTAGACGCATCCTTCTTACCTAGAAGTGGCCACAGCCTTCTATTTGTCCGCACCAGTAATCTCTCTAGTAAGCAGCGAACGCCTGCTCAGAAGCATGTTGCCAGAAAGATTGCCGTTAATTAGTTAATGGTTGATTACATAATTGCGATAACCCTGTTGGTATGCCAAGCTGCTCTTTAAAATGCACCCATGGGTGAATATTTTCTATTCCACTGCTTTCGCAGTAAGTGGACCCAACACTCTCCGTTGACACGGTACAATTACAGGTGTGAAAGCAGGCCCTTAGTAAAGATTCTAGTGTATAAACTATTTTGCGGGCTGTCGAGGGACTAACCTTGTGAGTCAATATCGATATAGGTACTTTCACTATATCAACATGGGCTAGTCTTTCACGCCTCCTTCCCTCCCCGTCGTAACAAGTACAAGTCAAGTTTCTACTTTACACAGACCGCTCAACCCCACCAAGATTCCGACTCAACCGCTTAGCCAACCCGCTCAACAACCTAGATCACGATCACTCAGCCGACGACATGGACCAGAAGATCTACGACAAGCGCTTGGTCCGCTGGACTAAGCTGCTCCAAGTCTATTTGCCATGCGCATGCTGGATTTCCGCTACTGCGATCAGTACTACCTACGTTCGCATGATCCAAAGCATCTGTTAGAGCGTGCGCGGCAATTGTTGTTCCTCATTAACCGTCTTCAGATGAGCGAGTGCGATAATGTAGACCCACGCATTCGCATGGGCTCGACCTGGACTTGGTGGGACGATCGATTTGATCTTGAGACGGATGATGTCGACCAAGATCCCAACTACCTTGCCTACGGCGTCGATCCACCCAACCCCAATGAGGAGATATTTCCAGAGACTGTAGATCGTCTGGGTAAGCCGCCCGTTGACGACACGTTACGAGAGTCTCGTTATGAGCTTCTGAGATTGATGAAACTCTGTCTTTACCAGGCCTTGGACGATGACATAAGCACCTCTGAGACACTCAAGCGACTATGGAGGTTCTTCATGGTCAACATGAACACGAACACGTATCTTTTGAATTGGCACTATGGCTACAAGACTGCTGAGAAGTGGTATTTACTCGGCAAGCAGGGTCAGGCCGAGTTTCTAGCGACCCTCGAGGTTGACGGCCCTGCTATGACTCGATGGCAGCGAGCCTTTGAGCTATCCACTGTAGAGGATCCTATGCAGCGGCGGACCCAAGGCTGCTTCGATGCTTTGCGTGCCACTGGGTCTGGAGACCTACACCCCAGACCCCTACAACTCTCTCGCCGTGGAGCCCTAGGAATTGAATGCGACTCATTCAGAAACTCCCTACCCACCTTCGCTGTCGACTTTGCTCCCTTTGTCGATCATGAGGGCTTCGAAGAACATTGCTCGGACCAGCAGAAGTGGTTTGACTTAGTGGATGACTGGGACGCGCTGTACGAGGATGTGTGCCCAGTATGCTTGGAAACCTACGACATTGCCATCGAAGCGACCGCGTCAGGCTCGAAGCATGATCTCTGGATGTCTTCTACCTTCACGCCCGTCAAAGCACAATGTAGTCACATTATGTGCCTACCGTGCTTCAAGACCTGGATTCAAGGTGACTCGGAAAACCATGACACATGCCCAATCTGTCGAAGCAAGGTACCCCCACCGAACCCGCAGGAGGGGTATACCAATGAATTCCTACATGGTTTTCAACTAGTGAGCCGCGACCATTCGGTATGGCCGCAACGCTATGCTGAATCGATATTAGAATTGGTTGACGCATACCTATCGAGACTGCCCTCATCTCTGCGAGGCGTCGCCCTCCCAGACTATTCTATAGGCGCTCTCAACCTCTCGATTTGGCGCCACAACGTACTGGATCCGGTTGAAAAGGTAATGACGACCTTCTTAACTGGTCCCCCGTCAGATTTGGATTACTTTGGGCCTATGAGACGCGCACTATGTCTCGCAGCTCTCGAGGGCTTGCGCTTCGCCCGAGAACGGCTCGAAGCTTTCCTGAACGGAGATCAAGAGCGGTATAGGACCCTTCGGAAGTGGCAATTATACTCGCGAGCCTATTATGAGAACGTTGCATTCAAACTTAGTATGATGGACCATGTGGAAGAGATCTAACAGGGAAGGGGAGCTTCTACCGAAGGAATAGCAGCCGGTGGAGATGAGGAGACGTTCCATTAAGTTCCTGGTCGGTTGAGGTATCTAGTCGTGAAGTCGTAGTGACCATGACGCATCTGCCTGAGGATGCCAATGAGTCCTGCGTAACATATTTGAAAATTTAATCCCCTGAAGAAACTTCGAAGCATGATGACGTGTTATGGTCTTTCCCTTTGTCTCAGCTAACATAACGCAACCATGAAACGACATTGACAACCCAGCTCTCAACCTTTGCGTGTCATATCAAAACATGGGGTGCATGCTTTTTAAAACAACGACAGATGAACATAATCGCAATTTTAAGCATAGTTATCCTCGGAAAATATACGCAATGCAGCAGCACCTCGAGACGTAGATGATTGTCATCGCAAAATTGAATGCTGAGAGTCTGTCTCCATCCAGGAATATCTAACTTTTTGCCATGTCCAATACTCAAATATCGAACTCTGAGGGTATCGTCTCCAAACCACGTCATATCCGAAATATCTTACATCCTTCTCTGCCTCTTCAAAAGAAGATCTCTAGCGATAGTCATTAGAGTTGTATGCAGGCCTGTTGCCTCCATTGTTGTAGCCGCCGCCGCCGCCACCACGATTACCACCTCGTCCCCCGCGACCACCACGACCTCCCCTATCGTCGCGAGGAGGGCGGTCGTTGTAGGGATTATTGCCCTGATATCCACCGTAACCCCCGCTATTACCGCCGCCTCCTCCACTCCTTCCCAAGATCTCATCAGCAGGTCGGTAGAATCGCTCGTTCTGAAGCGAGTTGTGACTGGGTGGGTGGCTGGGAGGGGGACCGCCATGCTGCGGTTGATTCGGGTTGCCCATCCATGCTGGTCGCTGCATGACCGGCGGTGGAATAGGTGGACCACCATATCCTCCATTACCACCTTGCCAAGCTTGAGGCGGAGGCACCCAACCCGGTGGTGGTGGAGGTACGAAATTCTGTCCTGGTGGCGGAGGCCACGAGTTCGGGAACGGGGAGGCGGTCCGTAGTTCTGTCCTCCGTAACCACCTTGATTGCCGTTGTAACCTCCGCGATCCCAACCCCCACCCCCACGGCCGTTGGAGTAGCCGCCTCGTCCCCTCCGTTCTGGTAGTCGCCACGCATGTTGTCGTTGCTGCGACGGTCGTTGAAGCCGCCTCTACCGCCTCCACGGCCCCGGTATCCACCACGGCCGCCACCACGCTCGTTTTGGCGGCGAACTGCTTCAGCTTCTCCGGGACTAAGGGCAGGCTTGGGGAGCTTGACGCCTTCCAGTAGGACAGACTTGTGGGCTCGGCTTGAGCTGACACTGGGCATTTCGTAATACACCCTAATTTGTTAATATGACTAGTTCAGGGACTATGGAGTAGTGTTGGCATACCTCATTGACCCATCTTGTACAATCTCGAATTCACTATCGCCGTCGACATCAAACGGAGGCACCAACTGGCTGTCCAACACGAACAAGTCGTGTGGCTCTATGTCACCGTGCAGAGCGCGACTCTGTGTAGGATCGATTTTGTGCTTTTGTTGGCCCTTGCGGTACAAGGCCTTCTCAACATCTTCGAAAAGACCGCCCTCTTGTGAGAACATCAACGTCTCCTTGCCGAACTCATTCCGCTTCTTCTCATCGTCCGTAAGCTCTGGGTATTTCGTTGCCATAGCTTTCAGTAATCGCTTTTCGTCAATGAAGGGTAAGATGGCAACGCCCTGCCAAGCAAACTTCTTGCCGTTCAAGTCAATGGGGAAGTCCGCGGGATAGAAGTCGATAATCGAGCTAGACGGATCCTCCATGAGTATGCGGAAAGGTTCGGGAATGGCGTGATTCGAGGCGGCGGGCAAGACACCCATCAACTGCTCGTAAGGATGAAACGGTACACCCTTCTCAAAAAGCTTGCGGGGATCCATGTCTTCGAGACCAACAAAGTCCGCAGCAAAAGGAGCATAATGATGCGGGAAGTACCAGGTCCACGAGGGGCAACCTTGCATATAGTATGCTAGCACCCAGCAAAGACCTTCAGCATACTGACGGGCCACCTTGTTGCGGAAGGCGATGTCATCGGGTGCGACATGGAACTTCTGTTCATAGTATCGCTCTTCGTAGCCGTCTTCCCAGAGCTTGACAGTGTCTTCCGGAGGCTCACCGTCTTTCTTTTGAACAGCCTGGGTAGGTGATTGAGGAACAACTGGGGTGTTTCGCCCGGGAGTGCCATTGTCGGCATCTTCGACCTCATCGACCTTGCGTTTTCCCAGCTGCACTGGTGTCTCGGCACCAGAGGCGGATTGAGAAGCAGTCTCGGAGTCTGGGACTGGCTCCGATTCAGGCACAGTGCTCCCCTCAGCTTTGGCCTTCATGAGCTCTTTAAGCTTGGCTGCAGCGCTCTTATTCGATTCCGTATCACGATGGTGCAGGATGTCTTTGTGAACGTCACGCACTTCCTTGGACTGTGCATCCTTGGGATCGAAGAATACAATACCCGCATTCGTATATGTATTGGTATCCTCCTTGGCGCGCTTGAAAGGAGGCGCTGAGCTGCCGTTCTCGTCCCTGCGCTGACGTTTGTTGGCGCCATTCTGGGCCTCACGCCGAGCTCGGTTCGCAGCTTGGCGATCGGAGACTTCCTTTCTCTTCTTGAAGATATCAGCTTCTCGCATCGCAAGGGCCGAGAGAATCTGTTGCACGCGGCGCATATCCGGGTAACCGTCTTTGGTCACATAGTCATCCATCTCAGCAGCGAGATCACGCCAGATGCTGATGAGTAAGTCGATACCTTGATCGCGAATCTCCAAACTAGGCAAGTGAGGAAGGAAATCGTTGCCGACAAAGAAGCACATGAAAACCCAGTCGTCGAGGGAACGCTCTAGGTCGTACTTGAACTTGCGCTTAGGTGTCTCCATTTCAACTGCAAGATACTCGCGCAGGATATTGGTGTGCAGCCAAATGTAAGGCTTGAGCTGATGCTCAGAGTTAGTCCATTCTTCAGCGGCCTCCTCTTCGGAGAGCTTCTTTCCGTCGTCAGGGAACTCGCAGTTGTTCCTAATGTGACCTTTGCGTCCACAACGTGTGCATACCTTGTCTTTACCTGAGTCGAAGAAGACGTCTTCTCTGAGAACACGGAAATGAGGTTCATGAGTTGCAAGACTCAACATGATCAGATCGGCATCTAGGCCATAGATGACATGCGAGGTATTGGGGTCATGTGTGGGCATGGAGCGCTGGGAGCGCACAAAGTTCATGATTTTGTGCTCTCCCTCACCAGGGACAGATGCATCGGAGATGATGACTTTCATGTCCTTCCACGATGGATCGGTGGTGAATTTGTAGGCACACCAGTACTGGAGACTCTCGGCAAGAAGATGCATGAAGGGTGTACCGGGTGTGATGGCATTAGAGTCCCACGTCTTCTGGACGACGTCTTCCAGACTGGAAATGTCCTCTCCGCGGCTGGCTTTTTGCGAGTTGAGCAACTTTAGGAACTCTGCCTGTTCCTCGTCCTTTTCCTTTGCCTCCTTTGCAGCGCGGAAGCGGCGAGAGCGCTGCTGGTTCATCTTGGCACGGGGCGCGACGCCATCCACGGCCATGTACAGCAGCTTGCGGGGGCGGACCATGCCGACAACGCGATCCGTGTACTCGAAGATGGCCATCATCATGTCGGCTTCGGTCTTGGGCGCGGGCTTGTCTTCGGGGTGGGAGCACGGGTGGACGATGCCATTCATGTCGAGGTAGAGGTTGTCGAACTCTTCGCCGTTGGGATTGGGCCCGGTGCGGTCGACGGGGATGGCGCTGTCGCCCACCTTCTTGGGCATCTCTTCGGCGACGCTGGACACGATCTTGGGGTATTTCTGGCTGAGCCAGCGGAACATGGCGGGGACACCCATGACGGCGGTAGGCGCTCGATGGCGCGCGGTGGATGGAGGACGGCACTGGCAAAGGCGAAGGCGCGCGCACTGCAAGCTCTGGAAATTGGGTAGTATTGCGAGATGCTATGAGAAGAGGAAAGGGCTGCTGCCGACACAGGGCGGTTGTCTACGCAGCCTGGAGATGAGAGAGACTGAGAGACTGAGACTGCCTGGAGGCGCGTGGCTGCGTGCGTCTGCGGCGTGATGGCGCTGGATGCGTTTCTCCAACACAGATGATGCAGCTCGCGGAGAGATGCAGTAGCCTCGAGCGCCCTACGTTCAGGGCTCTTTTTGCGATGCGAGGTCGTACTGGTGAGTGTAGGTCGAGGGCGCAAAGCTGGAGCTGTTGCGACGCCAGGAAACTCTTTACGCGGTACACGCCAAGACGTCGAGTGGGGCCGCGATTTGGCCGGCGCTCGCGACAGGGGTGCTGGGTGCTGTGTGGGCGGTCGGAGAGCCGCAGGCTGGCAGACGGCAGCGGGCCTGTGCACCAAATTATACGTGGAAGGTTATGTAGTCGTCAACAATGGACAGCTGGAGCACACTTCAGCATTGAGGGCATCCGTGTTTAATCCAGCCACATTCATGGTACTCAACCATATGCCCAGCATCACTATGGACTCGTAATCCTAACCACATCCGTACCTGGCCGCCTCCTCCACGATGCTGCGCGTGCTCGAAGCCAACGCGCCGCCCAAGCAGACGGCCACCGACACCATCAGCACCCTCAGTGGCCGCCTCGCCAGCGCGACCTTGCTCGAAGACCGCCGTGCTGCAATTTTGGGCCTGCGCAGCTTCGCCAAAGAATACCCTGCCTCGGTCGCCTCGGGAGCGCTGCGTGATCTCATAGCCTCGCTGACCAAGGACGCCGAAGATGTCGACACGCTCAAGGTGGTGCTGGAGACGCTGCTCATGCTCTTCCACCCCGACGAGAAGAGCGTATGCGAGCCCTGCGAGTGCTGAGGACGGAGCTGACTATACGTGTAGCCAGAAGCCTCGGAAGAGATAGCGCTGTGGTTGGCCGATCAGTTCTCGCAGGTACGCGTTCCTCGTCCTTCACAATTGCTAGTGCTGAGCTTATGGTAGCGGCAAGACAATATTACCATTCTTATCGAACTGCTCGACAAGCCCGACTTCTACTCCCGCCTGTATGCGCTGCAGCTGATCCGGGCTGTTGCCCTCGCACGGCCAGAGCGAACGCAAGAATGCATCCTTGCAGCCCCAATGGGCACCACCTACCTCGTAGCCACACTAGACGATCCTCGAGACGCTATCCGCAATGAGGCCCTCGTCGTGCTCACAGACCTGTCCAGATCGTCTACTGAGCTGCAGAAGCTCTTTGTTTTCGAGGACGCCTTCACAAAAGTTTTTAGTATGATACATGCAGATGGAGGCCTCACTCAAGGCGGCATCGTCGTGCAGGATTGCCTCAGTCTGCTCGCCACACTCGTACGCTTCAACACTTCAAACCAGACCAATATCCGAGAAATGGGGCATGTGGCTAGATTTGCTGCCTTGCTGCCGGGTGGAAAGAAGCCCAAGAAACCACGAGCAATTGCCGACGGCGAGGATGACTGGGTCAGCCCACAGCGCGACAAGAACATCTGGGGTCTCTTGGCTATCATGCGCATGTTCCTCGTTCGAGGGAGCGCAGGCACTCTGCAGAACCAGAACGTATTCCAACAGCACGGCCTGCTCCGCCAACTGCTAAATATTGCTTTCGACCCTTCGACTGCACCACCTATCAAGATAGAAGCTTTGAACACGTGTGCCGATTTGATAAGAGGCAATGCCCGATTACAGGAGGGCTTTGCTCAAGAGCAAGTGAGGCCAATAGTAGAACCCGCGACTAACGGCGTCACCTCTCCAGATGGCAGTGCGCACGTGTACGTTATTGAAGCTCTCCTCAATCTTGTCCTTACGCCTGCTCCCAACGACCTGTTCGACATGCGCAACGCCGGTTGCGAGTGCATCAAAGCGTATTTTTACAACCACCTGCAAATACAAGAGCACTTCCTGAATCGAGCAATAGGCGGCCATGAGGGTGGTGACGAGACTGCAAATGCATTGACCATTTTGATGGCCGGCCCACAGGCTTCACCCGCTGGTGACCCCTACAGGCTTTGGTTTGCAGCTACTTTGATATATCACCTCATTTTCAATGATATCCGACGGAAAGGTATGCTGATGCAAGTCAAAGAAGGCGATGCAGAGAGCGGAGAGGAAGTCGTGACCTGTATACAGACACTAACTGCGAACCTCATCGCAAGCTTACAAACGGGCGAAGACGAGCGAATCTCGGTCGCCTACCTCATGCTCCTTCTGGGATGGCTATTTGAAGATGCCGCCGCTGTCGACGACTTTTTGGGGGAGGCGAGCAGCCTGCAGAGCCTTGTACAGGCCGTCCTGACGCCTGGGAGTGATCGAGTCGTCATTCGCGGTCTTTGTGCAGCGCTCTTGGGCATTGTATATGAGTTTTCTACCAAAGATTCACCAGTACCTCGACGCGAACTGCAACCTGTACTCGTGTCAAAGCTTGGCCGCGAGAAGTACCTCGATGCTATCACAGAATTACGTCATCATCCCCTCGTACGTGACTTCGAAGTTTTACCTCGCGTTGGAGGAGCAGGAGGTAGTCTACCTGAGGTGTTTTTCGACGAAACTTTCATCGACTTCTTGAAAGACAACTTCAGTCGACTATCACGTACAATCGACCGGAACCCGAACATTGAGCAGCACCAATCACATGATGGCGTTGATCGAGATGTAGTAGATGCGTTGCGCGGAGAAAGGGACGAGAAGGAGCAGACGATACAAGAACTTAAGGCACAACTCATGACACTGGAGCAGAGGCTAGATCAAGAGCAGGCAGATCACCGTAAAACCCAGCAATCAGCTGATGAGCAGCGAAATACTCTCAAGCGAATCAACGACAAATTGCACGACGACCTCGACAAAGAGATTGCAAGCCGAGATCGTCAGCACAGGCAAGCAACGCTGGAAATGGAGAACAAGTATAACCTCCAAGTTGTTGCGCTCAACAACAAAGTGCAACAAGCGAGTAAGGACAGTAATCTCGCTGTTGCCAAGGTCCGACAAGAGTACGATGAGAAGTTGCACGACTCAAATATAGCTCGTGCTGAAATAGAGCGCCGTCTGAGCGCGTCCGATAAGGCCCATCAGGCGGCCCTAGAAACAATCCGCAACTTCGAGCAAACCCAGCAACGCACGCGTACTGAGATGGCCACTATGACCGAAACAGTACGCACCCTTCAAGCCACTGTTCAGGAAGGCGAGGCGAAGATCAAGAAGCTCACGGATGAGAAGACGTCGCTACAATCTAGTATCGACAAGCAAAAATCCGAAAATCAGGAGCTGAAGACTAAAACGCAGGACCAGACTTGGAAGGTCAAAGACGTGGAAGAGAAGCTTCGAAAGGCCCAGGCTAGTGTAGGGAGCAAGGACAAGGAGATTAAGGAGTTGCGGGACAAGGTGCACAAAGCTGAGGAGAGTGAGAAGGAAAAGCAGGCCGAGCTGGATGATCTATTCGTATTGCTCAGCGACCTGGAGGAGAAGAGGAGCAATGACAAGGTGAGTCTGATCCTGATTGACCGTTCAATTGCAAATGTTTGCTTACATCTCATAGAAACGACTGAAGGCCTTAGGGGAAGAAGTCTCGGATGCTGAGGACGACGATGATGATGACGACGACAACGAAGATGATGGTGAAGAAGACGGAGACGACGGTGAAGGCGATGAAAAGGATGAAGAGTAGGATCTTGTCACTCACCTCCGTTCTTGTCTATGCCACCAGCCATAGCAATAATCTCCATCCTTATTAGAGCGCTATTAGCATGATGAATCATTTATGCATCGAAATAACAGACCAATTCAGGGCTCTTAAGCAAGTCCATGTTCTTTGGCACGTGGTGAGTGAAGTTGGCTACCCCGCCAAGTCTACCCTTTCGACACGGGCCCCCTAGACGACGTGGAAAATGGGAGCCGCATTGTTGATCTTCAATGCTTTGCATAAATACGGCCTCACGTCAATCTTGCATCCCATGGAGTCACATCTTGACTTCTCTCAGCTATATCGTCATAGTGTGAATTTTACACTGGGACTCTTTCAAGGCGTGCCATTCGTCTGAGTACTAGTGCCAGGAGCCCCGCCATCGCAGCCTAAGTTATTGAGCTGAACTGATATACTCACAAGTTTATTCCACGCCAAACAAGCACGCGGGGAAACTACCTTCAGGCAACTCGTACAGGCCGTTAGCCATAGTAGGACCTGTCCGACGTCGCACGTTCGACTTCGTTCCCACCAAGTAAATAAAACGGGCCTGCTTCATCGAAAGACAAGCTCCACGCTGCAACCCAAAAGAGCTGGCGAAGTAATACATTCCTCAATAGAACCTCACCCAAAATGCCTAGCTTCACCCTCGAGACCGAGCACGGTCTAATCAGCGTAACCGACACTGGACTAAAGGGCGATGGGCCAGCCCTGCTGCTCATACACGGCAACTCCTCATCCTCCAAAGTCTTTCGCCACATCATAGACTCGCAGGCCATCACCGCCAAATGGAGGATCATCGCATTCGACCTCCCCGGCCACGGCGCGTCGTCTAATGCGCCAGATCCGGACAAAAGCTACTCGATGCGCGGCTACGCCGATCTCGCCGTGCACATCCTCCAGCACCTCAACATCACCAGCGTTGCGGTCCTCGGGTGGAGTCTTGGTGGCCATGTAGGTATTGAAATGGTGCCGTTGCTCGCATCTACCTCTTCCCCACATATTGAAATGAAAGGCCTCATGATCACGGGGACACCGCCTGCCTTGGGCAAAGCGCAGATGCGGGCTGGTTTCAATCTGCCCCCTGAAGCCGCGGATGGAGATCTAGGTCTACCGGGAAAGAAAGACTGGAGCGAGGAGGAGGCGCAGGCCGTTGCAAAGTTTAGTGCAGCTGCAGGTAAAGAAGATCTCTTCGAGGAGTGGATGTTGAATGATGCGCGGAGGACGGATGGAAGGGCGAGGGTGATGATGAGCACGAAGTTTGCGGGAGGCGATGGCGTTGATCAGAGGAAAGTCGTGGAGGTCGCTGACGACGTGCTGCTCGCAGTGGTGAATGGTGGAAACGAACCATTTGTCAATCTTGATTACTTAGATGGGCTCAAGTGCAAGAATCTGTGGAAAGGCAAGTGTATGAGAATGGAGGGGTTGCAGCATGCGCCGTTTTGGGAGAAGCCTACTGACTTCGAATCGGTATTACTGGAGTTCATGGCTGATTGTGCAGGTGAGAACTAAGATATAGTGGAAATGATCCGGTATGATAGGTCTGGCGATGAGCCGAAGTAGGATTACATGACGAATGGATCTGGTATCATCTACCCTTGAATCCAAAATCTCCCCCACAAAATTCATTTACAGCCCCCTCTCCCTCCTCAGCACGTTATTACACCCCTTAATCCCTCATATGCTAAAATATTCTATCGATACCCACCGAGCCCATACTCGTAGTCCCACTTCGCCTGCTTAACTGCATCCGATTCTTCCACAGGATCTCCATTAAGATATCTCCTGCAGGCCTCGGTAATTACATCATTATCGAACATAACAAGACGGCACGGTGCATTGTAGTCCGGACCCGAGCACCACGTTGCGCGTTGGTAGTCCACGACTTCACTAGAGGGGTCGGTGTCGTCGCGGAGAAGAAGTTTTGCTTCCGCTCGTTTTACTGGTGATAGCGGTGGTGTTGGCGCTACAGTGATGGTAGATGTACTGTGAGAGAGGGGACGTTAGAGAAAACGAGAAGAGACGTGAGAAGTGGCATACGTACGTGTGATATGTGATCGTCGTTGTGCTAGTCACTGTGCTGATCCATGGCGCTGTGGTATGCTGAAGAGTTTCAAGAAACGTCAGTTGATGTTGAGCAAAGTTAAATCCATATTAGAGGTACTCACAGCTATCTCTCCGCCAAATGGTGGAAAACTCGTGGCCAATGTATCAGGGCCTGAAGTTGCTGTAGCTGTTTGGGTAGGCTTTGGGACCTGATCAGAACAATAAGGGTATGCGAGGTATCCTGGGAGATCGTGGATGATGATGTTCGCTGAATCAACTTGGTCCTCAAAGCTCGTCGCTTGTGCAACGTGAAAGTACGCGAGGAATGAGATGGCGAAAGTGAGAAACCATGGAGAGGACGCCATTGTGTGAGTTGTCAAAAAGTTTCACTCCTTGTTAAAAAGGAAAGAGAAGGTGATGCCCTTGGCAATTGCTCGGAAATATCAAAACTGGGTTATTTCCCTACTGAACGTTCGTGGACTGCCGTTTTCGGTAATGTCAATGGTGTTTCCGCTATTCGTCTAGCGACGTCGCACAAGATTGAGACTCACCACGTGCGGAACGGAATCCGAACCCAGTAATTGGGACGAGAGCAAAAGTTTCTATTTATTGCTACATTCCTGCGGCTCGCGGTCTAGCCCAAGACAGCAATGTCGTCGTCGCTCACAAGGACTTCAGGAAGCCTTCGTGCTTCACGGTCCAACTGCCATCCTTCGGAAAGCCCGGAGTATCAGCATCCGACCCCTGCCAGCCTGCCACGCAATACGCGATCGCAAGCAGAAAGCCAGCATTGCCAGGCATGAACGGTGGTGGGGTCCCTCCGTCGCCGCCCCGGATCGCAAAGCCCGCATCGTCGAACTGCCAATAATCGTATGCTGTAAGATGATAGATCGCACGCTCTGGATTCCCGATTCTGGCACTGTTGATGGCCAGGACAGGTCGTCCCCATCCACGAATGTTCGCGTCAGTCCAGATATCCCAAACTTTGTCGGCCGTGCGGAGGGCGACCTCAGGGTCAACAGCGGGTGTGTCAGGAAGTATACCTTGGAGCATAATCAAACTGCGAGGGTCGCTGTTCAGTTTCGTGTCGTTCCACCATGAGCCGTTAAGGCCATCGTAGACAGTATAAAGGCCATCTATTTGTGGTGGAAGGGCGAGATTGGACGCAACATGAGTCCACTTCTCCGGCACGGACTGATGCAGTTTGCGTTTCCAGCACGCCGCGGTATCGAGGCCATAGCGCCAATAGGCAATCTCAAATGCAAGATTCCTCGTTGAATTTGCTGGGGTGTTTTCCGTCACACCGATAGTCGGTGGCCCGATATCATACTTGCCGGTCGTTGCATTCAGACCGGCATAGGACGCCATGTAATCCGCAGTAGCTGTCAAGAATTTGTCCCATTTTTGAAGCGTCTCTCGGGTAGGACTTGCTTGATACGCCAATTGCGCAAGGTATATCGGATGAGGCTGCTGCCACACTAGTTGTGCGTTGGTGTCACCCGGTGAGCTGACGCCAGTTTCAGGGTCAGTCATTTTGGGCCATCTGGCGCCCTCCCAACCCATGTACTTCGCACGAGCAAGCGATGAGGGTAGGAATGTCTCGTAAAGTTCCGGAAAGATGTTGTCGAAGTACTTTTGTTTCTAGAGACGAGGTATCACGTTAGTTTCCGTCTCTGTCAATAACATCATTTGATATGACTTACAGACCAAACTGCCCAATGTGCATTGTGCCAAATAACCATCTCCATGTGGAACTTGCCTAAGGTGCGTCAGTGTCTTCAAATTCGAGAAGGTTGTAGTTTGTTAACGAACCGTACCAGCCGTTATTCATTAACCCGCTTTCCTGCGGTGACTGCCCCTTTGCCGCACTGTTGACTCGGACATGATATTGTGATTTTATAATGCGCCGCTGAAGCTCAGTTGCATTGGGGTTGGACGAAGCAGTCAGGTCAACGAAACCGCCCTCATTCCAGTACTTGTTCCAAGCCTTTGCATTCTTTTCCTGAATCTTCGCGGGGAAGCTGGGTACACGTTGATCGGGCGAAAAGTGCGCTGTGAAAGCTACGGGGCAGGACTTGGAGGTCGAGGTGAGAGTGTAACGATGCGCGGTAACAGATGCAGAACCTGGGGCTTCATTCCTACTCAACTTGAAAGGTGTTTCTTTGGGCCACCTTAAATTAACGAAGTATTGCAGCTCCTGCAATTCATGCTGTATGTGTGCAGATGTCCGATCGGTTCCGTCTTGAACAAGTGTTGTGGTGTGGTTGAGCGGAAAATCGTAGACACCAGCAAAAACCTGCAGGAAGTGTGAGCGAAAGTATATCTACCTCATTTTTGATCAAGACTAACCTCATACTTGTAGGCAGTAGAGTGAATAGGTGGATAAGGAAAGTCTAATTCCACCTGAAGATCCCCACTTGTAATGAGATCAGAGTCAATGTTAAAAGCAACAGCATCAGAATCGAAATCGCCTTGTGTTACGACCTTCACGTCCTTGCCATCAACCCTGAAAGTCGACGTAACAATCCCATTCCACAAATCAAGCTCTTGTTTGGAGTTGACGATCAACGACTTATCGAGTGTCTTGCCTTTGTACTTGAGCCCAATGCGACCCAGATTGACACGATTCGGGTTAGAGATCAGCCATTGAGTTGCTTGCTTGAGGTTCGGATCTGGGATATCGTAGTATACATCTCGTCCATATGTTTCGCGCACTACACCCTTGTAGTCGGATGGAAGCTCGCTTAATACATCAGAAGGTCGTTCTGTGTATTACTTGCAAGGGCGCTTACCCGTTCGTTGGCAATGAGTCATTATGCCACGCCCAGCTTGAGAGAGTATTGAAGGGGAGGAAAGTCTATTTTTCAACTATAAATCGACCGAATAGCTCCAGGGTTATGAGCAATTTACCTGCATGCCAGTGTTGTCGACATTGAATGCGAAGTTGCCATTTCCAACTTGCAATGGCGTTGTCTCATTGTCGATTAGGTTGGTCCGAACAATATTGAATTGCGATACAACGCGTTGTCTCGACGTTGTTAGAATTGCTGAGTCTAGCAGAAAGTCTTAAGCATACCTATCAATCTTGCCAAGGGCTAAACAGGGTAGCAACAGCGTACAACTGATTACGAGCGGGAAGCGCATCTTGACCAATCCTTACATCAACCACGCACTTCGGTCGATACTGAGATGCGTTAAGCTCGACATCGTCCTTCTATCGGGCCTTTGTACCTGATAATTTTCCATGCATCCATGATTCATGTTGTTAACCAGAATCATGTTAACCCATAAGGCCCCCATCTTCCGGGGTCATCCGGTGTAAAGTACACCGAGAAGGAATCCCCAAGGTCGTGATGGGTATTATTTGGTTAGTGCCGAAGTCACGCTCACGTACCCCGCGTCTGTACTGTTGATCAATTCTTCCGTTAGCGCGTGTCTCGAATCATAACGCACTTGGCACGGAGCAGGACGCCTTCATATTGCAGCTTTTGCACGAGGCTGCTGGATCTGGGTGATGATTGGCTGGGCTGCCGAGGTAAGAGGCTTTTATGAGGCAGGATCAGTGTATAGCAGACCGAGTGATAAACTTTAAACCATTTGTGAGAGATGCGTCGTGGAATGAGTAAGTTGTACTCCGTGCGGTGCACACGATTGAGACTAACCATATTATCGCTCGCCCAGAATAATGTTTGGGTGCCGAACAGTACAATACTACGAAGTACGTGCTACCAAATTTGATGCAATACGTCATGGGTCGTAAAGTGGTTGTTTCTGAAAACAACTGGAGCATTCTCGCTCTTATACCTAGAGCACATCGCTAGGGCTAGCGACAGCTGCTGAGCTCCAAAGCAATCTCTTCGTATCTACCACCATAACCTTGAACAGTTGGTGCCGCATCACCAGCCATGCTGCGGGACGGAGATAGTTTTCCAGAGCTTCATACCGATCGCTAGCAATCACTCCGAGCTGGCGCCTTAGAGATGAGGGCGCTTTCCATATGTCTACGGCGACCTCATGTAATTCTAATTGTCAGGGATGTACCTTTCCTTTAAGCGTTCCTCGAGTGACAAGAGATGGTACTAGAGATCCCGGAACTTCATGTGATCAACCGGGATTTCGCTCATGCCTCGAGTCACAAGCCGGTTAAAGAGGCTTGTTGCACCTCCTAAAACTGGAGGTACAGACACGGATACCATAGGTATCATGGCTGCCTTGAGCAAATTTAGGACTGCGCCTTGCGCTGCCCACCAGAGATGGATTTGCATACTACAAGTGCGACCGGACGATGTGGGTCCAGTCTCCCAAGTGCCAAAATTAGAGAGCAGAGTACAGTGTAGTCCGGTTGAAGGACAGTCGTGGGAGCATTGAAGCCGGGTGAGACGTGTATGCGCCTTCGGGTAATAAGGGATCCTTCCGCACAGGGAACCGGTCAGCGACAACACGTTACACAATCAACGTTTAGCTGAGATAACTTTCGGAGATGTATGCTGCGTCATCTCCGAGAAAGCATAGCAACTTACCATATTAATTTTGAGATAGTCTCGCAGATATGGAGTACATAGTAAACAAAGACTGGTCTGGTTTGCAAGATTTTCGACATTATTGGGTTAGTTGTTCGTCAATATTTCTTCAAAACGTGCCATGGCTTTAATTCCACCAGAGAATCATGCAGGTATCGCAACCATCGCGTCTGCGGTGGTTATAGGCACCATGGCCATCATTGCGGTGTTTTTGAGAGTCTGGGCACGCAGGCTAAAGGGTGCCCGTCTCGATGGTAGTGATTGGACCTGTATATCTGCATTGGTAGGTTTTCTTCCCTGTAGCATGTAACGACCACTAACGAGAGCTCAAAGATAATAGCTTTCGTTTTTTTGGGTACAGTGGTCTATAGTGAGTACCCCAAAGAGCTCGTGAGATAGCTATGGTTTATAGTTTGAAGATATTATACAAGGCTTAGGACTTCCAACGAATGAAGTGACAGTTCGACAGACTACGAAAATTAAAAAAGTAAGCTCCACCTCGAGACTTGGGCATTCTGACCGAGTTCGCTAGAGTATACTTATAGGTCTCTATGCCTGGACTACTAGCAATGCTCTCGTCCGCATCTCGACTATCCTTCTATACGTACGAGTCTTCCCGATCCGCAATTTTGTTCTTCTGTGCTGGGTCTTCCTAGCGCTGAATGTAACCTACGCACTTGCAACATACCTTGTGGCTCTATTGATATGTCGGCCAATTGCTAAAAACTGGAATCCGATTATAGATGGCCACTGCGGGAGCACAGAGCAGCTCTATATGTGGCATGGGATCCAAAATTTGCTTCATGATCTAATTCTTGTTGGCATGCCCATGCCATTGCTATGGAGGCTTCACCTACCAATGGGTAAAAGGATTTCATTGATTTTGATCTTTGCGATGGGGCTAGTGTAAGTTCACTGCAATCCAGAGAAAGTGCGCTAACAGCTGTGAAGCATTTGCGCCCTTACTCTTGCGCGGGTCATCGAAGTTAGCTTTGGAAGCTGGGCGCGAATAACTCAAGATTATGTCTCGGTTGCTCTCCTTCCGATGTTGGAGCCGCTCCTTGGAATAATAAATTGTAGCTTGCCAGTCCTCCAGCCTGTCGGCCAGAAGCTCTTCGCCTCAATCGGCAAAGCAGATGCTCTTGAATCAGACTATGGTCCAGATCACCCTGGCTTTGTCCAATCCATTGGCGCAAAACGAACACCGAAAGTCCTAGATCCGTATCATCTAGACACATACATCATGCGCACTCTCGACGATGGCTACGATACGGACCTTCATAGCCTCTCGGATCGCAACAGCACCTCCATCAGATTTTCCCTAGATTGTGCGCCGAGCCGAGCAGATTGATGACTGCAAATCAGGTTTTGTAATAGGTCTTTTGAGAATTTAGAAAATCTAGAGCATGGATATATTGTATCTCACTAAAGGCGTGGTAAACAATTGTCCCCCGGATCCGGCAGTGCATGTCTTCCAGTGCGGCTGAGATTCGGCGATCGAAACAAAGCCTGCTTTCCACGCCCTCGACTCAAAACTGCCACTCTATTGAATCCAAGAGGAGCCTCTTACACGCGCATTGATGAAGGCACAGGAGACTATATACTCTCCCATCAGGTACCACGTATCGTCGCTATATGAGCATGAGCAATAAGAGTCGCTTTAATCCGTTCCGCACGTGTGCAGTAAATGTTAGATATCTGCTGTCAATATCAAGTTTATTTAGAGTGTCTGTCCTCGGCAAACTGTCAAGAGTTGCAATCATGCCCTCAGCCGCAATCTGGCGCTTGCGCCCATGTGGAAGAAGGCCGGCCACCTGTATCCAATACAAGCGATCGAAGATGCCACAGCTTGCACATATTTCTTGATGTCAAAGCAATACCACTGGAATATATGAAGCTACTTAATTCTCTCACTATTACGTCTATAGGTCGGTCCTCATGATTGTCTTCTAGACCTAATGTTAGTGCGGCAGGCCTACCTGGCGATGGTCATGGGATATAGGCAGAATGTTCAGAGTACGGAGAAGGCGGTACTAATAGTAAATTAAAAGACTAGCAAAAGGACCAATATATCTTGCTCTACCAGTGCAATTTCTGCTCGGAACGGAGTGTAGCTTTTTTATAACAACGATTGTATCATTGTACCGGAAAAAGCAATGTGAGATTCCCGCTGTCATCTACTATGTGATATGTTGTAGTGACTGACGTACGGTCAAATTATCGCTGTAAGACAGAGTCTACGGTCAGCATGCTGTACCCAACAATTTATACCACTTCGATTAGGTGCGCCCGACCCGGGTTTACAACGGTAGCCGTCTATAAGCGCGTGAATGCGTGTATGTAGTGTAAACAAACGTCTGCGCCGACCCACCTCCACTATATCAATACCTGTGTCCCTTGTCTGCCTGCGGTGACAACAAACGCCCATGCCCACCCACCCACACCATCCCCGCTTCATCGCCTGCCCACTTAAGCTGTCATTACTATACTATATATAATAAAAGCTTCATATTTTAATCAACTAACACATCTAGGTCAGTCTGGCCTAGTGGTACATTAACACAGATTCGGGAGGGCGCTCGGCTGCGGTGCTGACTGCAATAGGAAATACAGGTCGTGGGTTGCCACTCTGAGGGTTACTGGTTCGAGTCCGGTGGCGGGCAATACCAGTACGCTAGGAGCTAGGCTTCATTTTTGTTTGTTCTTTTTTGGGGGGAAGGGGAAGGAACGGGGCGCGCGCTATGTGTCTGCACTGCAATTGAACTGACTACTAGTCAGGCATATCTTCTTGAGCAGGAGGACTGGACAGTCTAAGAGTGTGTACGTAAACATCAAGTCTTGTTTAAAACAAATAAGTGTTGCGTGCTAGAGATCAACAATGTTTAGGGTCAACCACCGCCCTTCCGCCCTTGGACTCGGGTCCTCGAGACGGGAGGTATGAATGCACTAGCACGTTATTCGACTAGCGCGTAGTCATCTATGAGTCTAGCCTACAACGGCAACCTTTTCGGCGTCAACCTCACCAGCATAAATGCAGACATTTGCGTAGGACACATCGCTTGAAACTTTTGAATAAACTCATCGCAAAACACTGCGTCTTGAATAAACATGACAGACTCTGGTACGACTACCTATATTTTTCTTCTTTTGCCCCGATCTCAATTGACATGTTATGATTTTCAGCCAACCTCAAAACCCGCATCAAGGATTCATATGATGCCATCGCCGACACCTATGCTGCCCAATTTACTACAGCGAATGATCCGATAAGACTAGACTATCTGAACCGCCTCGTCTCCCTGCTCCAGCTCAATGGTGGCGAAGAAGCTGCCGTCCTTGAGCTCGGCTGTGGCGCAGGCATTCCAGCAACGGAATTTCTCCTCAAAAAGGACAAGCCAGTATTCCGCGTAACCGGCAACGACATCTCAACCAGCCAACTTAACTTCGCACGCTCCAATCTCGCAAAGTATGAGAAAAGACTGACGCTCGTGGAGGGCGATATGCTTTCACTTTCCTTTCCCAAAGAGAGTTTAGATGCCGTGACAGGTTTTTACAGCATCATCCACTTGCCGCGCGAGGAGCAGACGCAGCTTATGCAGAACGTTACCACATGGCTCAAGCCTGGCGGCCTTTTCCTAGGCAACTTCTCGACAGAAGATGCCGCTACTCTGGAGAATGAGAAGTGGCTAGGCCACGAGAAGGGGTGGATGTTCTGGAGTGGGTGGGGCGAAGAGAAGAGCGTGAAAATGGTTGAAGATGCGGGGCTGAACATTGAGGTGAAGGAATTGCGACGAGCTGAAGGCGACGCGGAATTCGTGTGGGTGCTTGCGAAGAAGGGGGAAAGGTAGCATTCTACGACATAGCCAAGTGTATATGTTCGCTAAGACTAGTCAAAACTTGAATGTTCAAGATATATTTTGCTAACTTTTCGATGGACTTTCTCTGTTTATAGTTATTCAACCGTGGAATAGGCATCGCATGATGGACTGCCATGCAGGACATGCGAATTTGCTGAACTGACTCAATATCGTCACATTGCACAATATTGGCCAGATCAACATCATCCTTTGGTCCGCACCCGAAGTGAGCTCTTCGGGTCACCACCAAGAAATGACCAAGGGCAACGCGGCCATTCAGGCTTTATGTCGAGTACAGTCCGTGCTACGTGTGGACCCAAAGGACACCATATGTTACTCGACAAGCCCGGTTATACGTATAAGGACAGGTTTCGATCTTCATATGGTATCCTGACTTGAGACTCCTTACGCGACACGTGCATAGTATTTGGTAATAATTCACCTACAAGCCTAGCTGGAGTGAGATGAAGTTTGTTTCGCAAATCACACAGCTGCACGGCTAAATCCAAGATAGCGAGGCTTGCCAACTTTGAACCGCCATGCCGATGGGTTCGTCAAGAATATGGAAGAAGTTCCGGCCAGCACTTGAACAGTTGCGTTGCTCCAAGCGAGTTTATATCCTCTAGATAGGGGTTCCATCTAAACAGATGAAATTTGCATCCACTAGAGCAGTCACTGCCATCTGAATGCATCTCCAGGTAGAAAGAAGTTTGCGTCCTCAAAAGTGATCACGCGATCCATATCAAGAAAATTTGAGTCCATAAAAGCATCAGAGAGGTTGAGTAAGGACTGGTCCTGAAGGCTCTGCCGATTGCTTGGCGCTTCATTGGTTGACTGGAATCGAGCGTGTGGAACAGGAGTAGAGGTAGGGTCTGCATTTATCTGATAGAGACCTTGCCCATGACTAGGATAGCCAACCGTTGCTTGTGATGCCGTGTACGGTGGAGATATATTGACAATAGGTGACAGTGTCTGAATTTGTGGTTGGTGGTCGTGATGCTGCACTGGGGAATTTACGGCTACGGAGCGAAGCAAATTTGTAGGTGGTATGCGTTTTGGGCTGAGCGCTGGTTGGGTGCTATTGAAGTTGCTTTGGCTTACATGGCCTGGCCTATTGGAAGTATCGTGCACGAAGTTTCTGGTACGGGTATGTGATATGGTAGTGTGATCCGGACTAGCATATTGCTTAGGCTCTAGCGTTAGCCCAGAGTGGTCGTAAAAATCGAACTCAAATTGTGCATCGTGCTGACAAGCTTCTAGAAGTCGTTCAAGATGATAAGCATACAAGCCAGCTTGATTCCAAGGTCTTCCATTGGAAAGACCATCGAAGGTGCCCTGGGTTTTCCCGTTCCATCTTGTTGACATTTCCCATAGGTCGCGCGTCAAACGTTGAAATTCCGGTCGAAGGGGCCGATGAGTGGCTTGATGTTCAAAAAGTAAGGCTTTTGCAGCAACGAACGCGCAGAAAGAAAATTGTACGTTAACAAATGGTATTGGAGTATGCGCAAGGAATTTTCCAACAATATTTGACGTTTCAACTGCAGCAAGCTCGCAAGTCTGAGCGCTGCAATCCTTCGGTAGTGCGACATAATCATTCCAGCTTTTTGGAGGGTACGCAACCGGGTGGTGGAGTAGAATCATCGATGTGTTATGCATGATATGTGCAAGCGTCAGGTTTGGATCCATATCTACAACAGCCGTGTCTGAAGAGATATTCGAATCTTTCCATCTCGGTGGGAGAAAAAGCTTCCATTGCACAAGCCGAAGGTCAAGCTCCTTAAAGCGCGTCAGCCAGCTGACCGCATGTTCTTTGTCTTGCCAATTTATTCTCTGCTGTAAGAAGAAGCTTGTCACTTGGCTGAGTGACTCTGTTGCCTCGACGCAATAAGCAAAGGCGCCGAGTTTAGAGGCATCAATATAACCATTCGCAGAGTTTGGACTGGTGCCTTGAGGTGGTTCAGTTGATGGGTCTTCCTCGTTGTATTGAGCAGGCACATTTGCCAGAGACCGTCCAATTCGAGCCGCTGCCTTATTCCAAATTCCGAAGTAGGGGGTGGTCACGGGTTCTTCACGCGTGAAATAGCCACCATCGGCTGGCAACCTTCTATGGACATCTTCAGCTGTCAGGCTGGTGTTCCAGCCGGTGGATACGGAGCAAAATCGATCAAGCAGGAATATGATCCAGAACAGTCGTCGACGTTCTTCTAATTCTGTCCAATCACTTGAAGGCCGTATCAAGCGTACAGGCGTCATGAGGGAGCCCGAATGTGATGTATTGGGCTCAGTAGTCAGTTGCAAATAGTCGATTGTCCTTGTAAGTGAGCCGATTAGTGGCCAGGCTTTTTGAGCTTGACCATTATTAAGCTAGGCCAAGTCAGTTCAACTCAACTCAATTGTAGCGAAAATCCGGCACTCACATAATCAAATACAATGAAGATGAGTGCTTGCAGATTCTCAACCGACACACTGCGTATTGATTGTGTCTCCACGATCAACCGTGAGATCTTGGTTTGCTGGAGAATTTGATCTTTGTCCAAGAAAAGCACACTGGGGTCCAGGTGTCGCAACGACACCGCCACCAAAGCATGCAATACCAGATCTAAGCCAGCATCTCTTGAGCCATTACGCACACGATTATGAAGCCTTTGTTTATGAATATATGGGATCCAGTGGTGAAAAGACGTGCAGTAAAATTCGGTAATTTTCTCTAGAAGAGGCTGAGACGGTAAGTGCTGTGCGATATGGACATGATCGGACGTGACAAGCCAGTCTCCGAGTAGCGGTTCGTCGAGCTTGCGTTTCAATGGGTTTGTTGAAGGCTTCTCTTGTCGATGGGGTTGTGAATCGGTGTTTGTCGAGCCATTCGCATCTTGGCGATAGTCCGAGGGAGTGTCTGAGTAATGGAAGTTTTCTTGCACTTGAAGAACAACTTCCCCTCCGTTCTCGTGGTGGGAGCCGCGATCATTCTGCGCTACTTCATCGTGAAGGTACTGGGGACGAATGTTCCCAGCGTTGTCCAGCAGTATCTGCTCGAGGAATGCTGGAATGTGTCAATATTGACTCAGCTAACGATGTCTAGTCGCGTACCCACGCGACGCGTCAACGCCTCCACAGCCCCTGGTTTTAACCCAGGCTTCTGCTTAGGCTGGTACACGCACTCGGTTGCTACATCAATTGTCAGCAGAGAAACGGTAATTGTTCTGTCACATACATAGCCGCAAGCAATGTGCGCATGTTGGCGTTTCCCGCGAGCAGCGCAATTTTCGTTTCTTACACGAGGCGCAGGCTGGTATATCTTCACCAACAGAAACAGGACCATCATCCTCCCCAGCCTGGCTCACCGAATAGTTGGTCCAGCCGGCCGACATCAGCACGACATCTCCGATATTTTGTTAGCATGAAGGGTTGTGGAGGACCACGAGGGCGGGCATCGGGTTAACTAAAGCTTCTCCACACTGACCCCGCGTAACTAGCCTCCCATTCCGGCTGATCAGCCATCTGGAACCGTTTCCTGTTCCATCACAAAACTTGCAATAGTGTCCTTGAAATAAATATGGTAGTAATCGCTAGGAACGAAGCGGATGCGCTACTTGAATAGGTAGTCCGAACCATGTCTCCTCTTATTGCAGCTAATTCCACGCGTTGCCTGGCCCATAACAGAATTGTCGACGTGTTAGATCAAAGAACGTGGCGTTTCACTTAGAAGCAGCACTTCCCCGTTTCTCGGTTCGAGGGTAAGTAATATATGATCGTATTGCTACATGTATACTAATCAACAAGCCAACACCATTCCAGGTAATCGAAGGCTCGAGCTATTCGATACACTACAAAGTATGCCACCCCTAACCGGATTCTCGGATAATTGTTTTACGACTCACACCGACTTCAAAACCGCAAGTCTCGCTTTGCTTCGCGCCTTGAAACCGTACCAATCCCATGGTGGAGCACGCATAAAGCTTCCTTTGGTTACAGGAACGCATTTTGACGATGTCGCGGCCCAGCTTGAAGGCTTTGCACGTCCGCTATGGGCGGTTGGCTCGCTCATGCACTCAAACACGCTCACAAAATCAGAGTACCACGAGCTGATCGAACCATATGTAAAAGGCTTAGCAAATGGCACAGATCCAGATCATCCCGAGTACTGGGGTCCTGTTGTACTACGAGATCAGAGGATGGTTGAGATGGAGATCATTTCATTCGCGCTCTTGTCAGCACCAGATACCATGTTTCATTCGCAGACGGAAGATGCGAGGAGCAACATCATGGCGTGGTTGAAAACTATTAATGGCAAAGACTTTCCAACCACGAATTGGCTTTGGTTCCGCGTCATGACCAATTTGGCACTTATCAAAGTTTGTGGTGTTCCACAAGACGAGGTACTTGAAGCAATGAAGACGGACCTAGATCTCATGGAACAATTCTATCTCGATAACGGATGGGCGGCGGATGGCATCTGGAACAACCAGGGCCGCCAAGCAGATTACTACTCTGGAAGTTTCGCGATACAATTTTCACAGCTGACATACGTGAAGATGGCACAAGATATTGATCCAGAGCGGTGTGAGAGATTCCGAAATAGAGCTATAGAATTTGCTTCGTTTTTTTGGCATTACTTTGACTCTAACGGCGAGTGTACATTGAATTACACCATTGCAACTGTTGCTAAGAATCTTCTAGGCGCAGCAATACCGTTTGGCCGTAGTCTCACATACCGCTTCGCATTCGCTGGGTTTTGGTCTGCCCTCGCATTCGCAGACATGGAACTTCCACATCAACTTAAGGAGCCTGGGATTATCAAGGGTATTCTCTTACGTCACTTTCGCTGGTGGAGCGATAAGCATGATATCTTCAACAATGACGGTACGCTGACGATTGGCTTTACGTACCCGAATATGTACATGAGCGAAGACTATAACAGTCCCCAGTCACCGTACTGGGCCATGAAATCATTTCTTGCCTTGGCGCTTCCAGAGACCCATCCGTTCTGGAAGGCTGAGGAGAAATCTCTTCCATATTCGTCTAACACCGCGGTCCCAGTTCATCCACCTATGCACATTTTGTGCAGTCAACCAAATCATCACTTTCTCCTCTCCATGGGTCAATTCTGCCCTTGGCCGCTCAAAGCCACGGAAGCCAAGTACGGAAAGTTTGCGTATTCCTCGCATTTTGGCTTCAGCGTTCCAACCGGTCCGCTAATCCAACAAATGGCACCAGACAGCACGCTCGCTCTCAGCAAAGATGGCGGTGATATTTGGCGCGTGCCTTGGAAAGTGAGTGGAGGCAATTTGCGAATGGGGAATGTAGAACTCCGCTACAACAACGATGTCTCAGAAATTGTCCCATCGTTGTCAGGCAAATGGAAGCCCTGGGTTGATGCTGATATTGAAGTCCATACATATCTCGTTGCGCCTACAAGGCGCTGGCCAGACTGGTGTGTACGATGGCATAGAATCACAAACAATGGATTGAACAGCGTCAAGATCTCTGTTGTCCAAGGTGGATTCGCTATTCAAGGCCGAGAACACGCGTTGGGCCAACCGCTCCCGGCATTTACAGATGTGCACAGACTGGTAGCCAGCAACACTACGCAAAGCCTTGGCTTTCCTGAAGGAACGCTTCAAACCGAAGACGGATGTTTGATATGTTCCGCTGCTGGCGCAAGCGGCATTCGTTCTCTGAACATCGGCCTCGAAAAGTGCGGTAAAGAACATCCTATTTCTGAGACGCAATCTGAAGTCTTGAAGCCCGATGCGAATACAAATTTGATGTGGCAGAGGACACTCATACCAACCATCAAGCTGGTCCTATCATCTTCTCAGAATGTCGAGTTCGGCTCTGCTGTGTTTGCTTTGAGCCGGACGAATGACCGCAGGGAGCAGTATGCTGGGTTAGACATTGAAAACTTATGGAACGATGTCCCTGTCATATCGACCGAAAAAGTCTTTGAAGATGAACAGGGAAAGGACTATATCGTTCTTGAATAAACATAATGGGATCTGAGTTGTATAAAGTGACGGCTATGTTGATATAGACCAGAATCCGAGGAGAATTTAGTACTATTGGAAAGCTCCCATCTCTAGACAAACTCAATTGACTTCTATCTGTCTAAAGCAATCCCATCCTCAGTAACTTGTTTCCAAACTCCAGGAAGTAGTAATCTGCATACACGAGTCCATGGTCCTTGTACTTCCTATGCGCATGCTCGTTCCAATTCGTCGTGCTATTTCTTAGCAAGCCCTCAAATCCGCTCTCTTTGACCTGTATTTCATTTGTTCCGTGTCCGCCATTCACATCATTGCCATTCACAAGCCTCTTTGCGGAAACTTCGAAAGCCGCTAGGTCCTGGTCATAAGACAGATCCAAAGTCTCAGACACGATTTGTAGCGCGATGTCGAGGAAGTTAGTAGATGATGATATATGTGCCGCAGTTGCCGCAGGAAGCGATTGCAGCGACTGATGAATTACGAGCAAGCCGTTCGCGGCTACAACACCCGCCGAAACATCTCGCAGTGGCTCTGAAGCATCCTCCTGTGGCGCGTCAAAATCCCATAACGGGATCATGTGGTGATGCCATTTCCCCTCTCCCTCCTTACACCTCCTCAAGAAGTACTCTGCGCATCTAATCGCAGTTTCTAAATACTTAGTGTCTTTCGTCCAGCTATATGTTTGCGCAAACCCCATTATCGCCCATGCTTGGCCTCTGCTCCATGTCGAATCATCCTTCCAGCCTTGATTGGTCATTTTTGCTTGAGGTAAACCAGTCCGAGGGTCGAAATTGACGAGGTGGTAAGAGGAGAAATCTGGTCGAAGAATTTCATGGATAATGGCGTCAGCATGTGCTGTTGCAATGTCAATGAGTTTTTGGTCATCTTGGGTATAACCGACGTAGTAGAGGAGGTCAAGATCTATTTTCCGGTCAGACTTGCTTTGGAGGGTCCAGCTTATATGGCATCAAAATATGCTTACTGCACATGCTGTCAATAATCACTAGAAAATTCGTCTCCATATTTGTGATCGAGTATCGATCATTGATTGCAACATCCCAACTCCGAATCGCCTTCACGCGCTCGTCATATCTTGATGCAAGCGCATACGCAGCGTTCACTACGGATTGGAGGCTCTCTTTGTTGCCTGTAAGCTCCCAGTCCTTTTGAAGTGCTGGCTGAACAATGAAGCCCATATCGTGTGTATCTGTTCGGCTTGACATTTGGTTGATTGCAACACTCCAATGCCTTCCGAGTCTCAACAATTGCTCTTGGAAGTGCGGTCGGTCCTTTTCTGGAACTGCAATTGTTTGGGGGTATCGCATGGCGCGTTCAAGAAGCGCGTATATACATCCCGGGAAGAAGCCGCATGTCCAAAAGTCGGCCTCGCGCTCCTCATACCTTCCGACTGCTGGGCCTTCTTGTGGGACAGTGTGTGGGTATGATGGTAGCGGCGCCTACAAATGTCAACATTGGTCAGGAACAGAATTGTAATTGTGATATACCTGCTGATTGTAGCCTCCCAGTGCTACCTGAAAGACTTTTGCGGCCACATTTTCAGAGAATGCATCACTAAGGTTCACATCCTTGACACTGAAGGTTAGGTAAATATGTTAGCCAACCTTTGCAGAAGTTGTGGTTTTTCGTACCTCAGCGGCCTCGTTCCTTTCTTATTCTCTAGAATACCACCTCCCATGTTCTAACCCTAGACGACGTTTTTAGTAAACGGAATCGAAGCAAGTTGCACGTTTAGTTTTGGCTTTTTGCACACACGATTGTTCAGTGAAATCGTGCGAAGTCGTGCCCAGCACCGCAGGGAAAGCTGAATGGTGGAACAAAGTAACAGCCGGTTTGTATTTCGTGTAGGGACAATTGTAAGTCACGCCTGGCTAGTCCCTCATACTGCGAGAGGGGCACACTATCGATAACGGGACATGTCATGACCAGCGAGGGTGCAGGCTAAAGGGCGGGATCGGCATTCACCCGCTGCCCGCTATCCGGCCGTTTTACCCCTCGTGAACATTGTCCGCGGTCCAAAGAAGCGCTGTTCTTCCCATATTTGGGGCGGCTTCCTGATGATACGAGATCTTGCAGCTCTCATGATCACTCGCAAGTCGGCCCTGTTGATCGCCTTCACGGGACAGTGTTCTCGGCACGTCACCGCCATGCGCCCATACCGTCCATAGCTCTAGTTGCGTTCCTTCAATCATGTTCTCTCCGCAGTTTCCCCGCGACCTTGCCAGTCGAAACTGGGGATCGAGCATGGTAGGCGTAGAGCTAGACGGTAATGATGTGGCCGTAAGTGCAGACGCAATCAATGATAATAAGTCATGTATAAAGTGGTGCCGACGTTTCGGGAAAATGACAGCAGCTCATCTGAATGCGTGTCAAGCTTCTACACGTCTGGCCTCATAATATGATTCTCACTAACTTCGTCTCAGGACTCCTCTTGAGCTCTTGCGCTCTCGCAGCCCCGTCATCACCCTCCATCTCGAGAAGAGCAGCTTCCGCGCTTCCTTTCTCAACGAAAGGACGAGATATTATCGACAGCAATGGCGATGTCTTCCACTTCATCTCCACGAACTGGCCTGGTCATCAAGAAATCATGATTCCTGAAGGTCTTCAACACTCCTCAATCAAGGACATTGTGGCCTGGTTCCCAAAATTCGGCCTCAACTCAGTTCGATTGACCTTTGCTATTGAGATGATTGACGACATCTATAGCAACAATCCTAATCAGACCTTGGAGAAGAGTGTCATCAATGCTCTCGGTCACTCGAACGGTACCAAAGTGCTGAGCCAGATCTTGGAGAAAAATCCACAATTCAACAAAAATACAACGAGGCTACAGATATGGAATGCCGTTGGGAAAGAGTTGTCCCATCAAGGGGTGTACATCCACTTAGACAATCATGTCAGCAAGGCCTTTTGGTGTTGTGGTGACGATGACGGGAACGGTTGGTTTGGCGAAAAGTATTTCGACGTTGAAAACTGGAAGCGTGGTTTAGCATGGATGGCAAAGCACGTGAGTAGTCTATGCCGGCCTCCACGATAGCACTAGTCCTGACAGAACGCAGGCCAAAGAGAACTGGCCCACCTTCTCCTCGGTAGGTCTGCGTAACGAGTTGCGAAACGCCAAAGTTGCAGAGCCAGTCGATTGGTACACGTGGTACACACACATGACGGCGGCCGCAGACGCAGTACATAAGGCTGATCCGGATGCTCTGATCTTCTTCTCTGGACTTTCCTATGATACCTATATTGATCCAATTCCCCTAGGCAAGACCTTGAACGGCACTACTGGAACGGCATCTTCTGGAAGGACAGCCGAATTTGAACCTAGCAAGCTTGCCTATAAGGATAAGATAGTACTCGAGATTCACAAATACGACTTCGAAGCGACGCAGGACGACTGCGAAACGTTCAAATCGAAGTGGTACCAGAAGGGCTTCCAAGCTGTGAATCCAAAAGACCCAAATACGAAGTACATTTTTCCAATGGTGATCTCAGAATGGGGATTCATTCAGAATGGCACGTATTGGAATCAAACCACGTATGCTAGATGCTTGATCGAGATGGTGAAGGAGTATCAAGTCAGCTGGATGCACTGGGAACTGTCGGGTAGTTTTTATCTCCAGACACGACCAGGCAGAACACCGCAGACTCTACAGGGGCTCGAGGAGGCTTGGGGTCTTCTGGATTATAATTGGGATGCTATCCGATCGCCTATCACGCTTGAGAATAGTTTATATAAAATGAGGGATGCGCTCAACTGAACGCATATAGATAATGATTCTGTGTCGTGGAAGGGGTGGTTTAGATCTGGATGAGTGGATGCATCTAGTTGTACTTTGTAAATGCCATGTATTAGAACTGCCCATGGAGTTTTCATGAGGGCTGTTACTCAAAGTTGTGCTCTTTGATGCCGCTAAACGCTTCCATCTTATCTGGATCTAAATAACTTTATGGTTGTCGAAAAACGTTTCTGGGGGCCTGCTCGCACCTCGTATAGTGTGATACTCAAGAGTGGATAATCTGTCGTTCCCTGCTTCAATGAAAATGAGGGCCTTGCCCGCCCACCCGGTTTACCAAACGCATCACCTCGGCTGCTGCTCATGCACCCGCCATCTCTTCGAGAACTAATTCTCGACGACTAGCCACTAGCTTCATCATTTCACATCTTACAAAGCTCGGCGGATGTGGCTTTCCCGGGCCCCGGGGCATTGCTTTCCATAGCGTTCCGTTCTCGAGCACGCGGGGGACATTACGTCCCCGCATTATACCAACCCCAAAAAGGAAATGCGCCGCTGCCCGCACATGGGACTACGCTATCGGTTACCAGCCTTGAAATTGAAATTGAAGCGATGAGTCTGGGCTACATATTGGACTTTATCGGGTGTTTAATCAAATTGTTCCGTTTCCCCAACACCGAGAAACCATCATCTTCCAGCCATATTTCACGCTCTAGCGACCACTGTATTGGGATCGTTGTTGATGTGAGACTGAAAAGAGTAGCGAGGACAAGAAAGCGTCATGGCGAGTACACAGCCAAATGACGAGACGGCAGGTGTTGCGGCCAGGACGGGCGAGTTCGATACCAATGTGATTGCGCCTGCGGAGGCGCCGAAGCGGTCACCGTGGAAGGCCTGGATGTACCTGTGGGAATGGTATCCCAAGCATTACCCTGCGGAGGAGAGGAAGCTTTTGAGGAAGATGGACGCGTGCTTGCTCTCGTTTTGCTCACTTATGTGTGAGTGTATATCGAATTCCTCACTAGGTGTTATGCTGACTAGGATAGTCTTCCTCAAGTGGCTTGATTCGTCCAACGTCAAGAACGCCTACGTCAGCGGCATGAAGGAGGAGCTTCATCTTTACGGCAACGAATATTCCCTTTTTGACACTTTTTACAATGTTGGATACCTCGTCTTCCAGGTTCCATCCCTCCTTCTTCTTTCGCGACCTAAGATCGCAAGATGGTATCTGCCCACCATGGAAGTCTTGTGGTCTATTGTCACCTTTGCTCAAAGTCAAATGCGAGGTCGAAACGATATCTATGGCACTCGGTTCTTACTTGGCCTGCTCGAGACTCCTGTAGCTTCTGGTACGACGTACGTGCTCGGGTCATGGTACAGGCCTGAAGAGGTATTCAAGCGCACTGGTGTGTGGTATGTATCGAACAACATCGCTGTGATGTTTGGTGGATATTTACAAGCTGCTGCTTATAAAAATCTCAACGGGTATGTCAGGGTCTTGAAAGGTGCTGAAATTATGCTAACATCTTATAGCGTGGGCGGCATGGCTGGCTGGAGATGGTTATTCATCATTGGTAAGTGTCCGCTCCTGGCGCGCATACGAGACATGTGCAGATAACTTACTTCAATCTCATAGATGGCGTCATATCTCTTCCGATAGCTCTTGCAGGCTACTTGATTTTCCCAGGTCTACCTAACAGCACTAAGCCATGGTGGCTGACTCCGAAAGAACACGAGCTTGCCAGGACACGTATGGTCAGCGCAGGTGTTGCACCCAGCAAGGAGTTGAGCTGGAAAGTCATCAAGCGTACTGTGACGCGATGGGAGTTCTACATGGGTGTCCTCTGTTACACATTGTCAGTTTACTTTGTGAATGTCTTTGTAAAGCACTTGCTGACATACCCACAGCTTTTTGTCCTCTTCATACCCTCATGGTCAGATGGCCATCTGGCTCAAGGATGTCGCTGCAAAATTCCCAGGCGCCTATACTGTCCCACAGATCAACACTATACCGACTGGGGCACAAGGTGTATCGGTCTTTGCCGCCCTACTGGCAACATCGCTATGCATGGTCTATCCGCTATGGTCCATCTTCTCGATTGTACAAACCATCTACATCGTTGCCAACATCTCCCTCTTGATTTGGAATATCCCAAAAGGTTATCACTGTAGGTTCCTGAAATTCAGGTGCATCTCTTGTCCATTGCTAACAGCTTGTAGTTGCGTGCTACTATCTTCTTGGCGTCTCAGCAGCCGTGACACCGATTCTCATGCCATTCATCAACATGGCTCTCCGTGATGATGCCGAAGCGCGGGCTGTGACGGTTGGGGCCATGTTGACTGCAGGCTGGGCGGTCTTTTCTTTTTACCCCATCACAGTCTTCCCGATTGTCGAGGGTCCGAAGTGGACCAAAGGCTATGCGGTGAATATCTGCTTTATCGTTGGGTGCTGGAGCACTTTCATGATTATGCAGTACCTATATAAGAGGAACGAGGCGAAGAAGGAACAGCGGGTGATCCAAGAAGTAAGCAAGGATGAGGAAAATGTCATGAACATTGATACGAAGGGTACTAGTGGCGTAGAGTATGCTGAGGTAAAGAAGTAGAGCGATAGAAAACAATGCTGACCGGTTGTGTTCACCAGTGACGATATAACTGAGCTCCGAAATCAAAAGGATGGAATGATTCTCATGCTTTAGTGTCGCATTCGGGGCACGACGTTGTATGTGATTTTGCTGTGGAGACCTATACAACGCGTGTACTGACCTAAAAGATACTCTAAAGACCTATCAACGAGATGCTGCGACGTTCCTTTGTGACCATTTCTGAACGTCTAAAGCAGCACGATGTTTCTACTAGTGTAGTTCTGGTCAAATCAAAAAGGGGCCTGACATGTGTTGAGCGTGCGATCGTGATCCTTTGCGGCTCTAAATCAGGGCAGCAGGGGATTATCAAGCACGGTCGAGGTACATATGTACCTATGGCGTTGCCCAGGGTCATGGGAAAGCCGGAGAGCCCGGCAGATCCGATCTGTATCAGAAACGCGAAGATAAAGAATGATGGAAGAGTGTCGTGATGGCTGACTAGTCGAGCCAATGAAATTGCTGGAAATCCAGCCTCGTGGCCGTCTGCCCCGCAAAACCGGTTGTCCTCCGCCAAATTGGGTGCGCCCAACCCCACTCACAATTCCTTCGGCCTGCTACCCTGCACATCCAACATCGTGAGATTCAGTGCAGGCCGGGCAGGACAAATTTATCCTGAGGAGCACTTGTGGCTTCGTGGTTCAAATTGTGATAACTCGTGCCCGCTTTTCGTGCCAAGTTTCGTCTCGAACAACCTACTTGGGACGACGAAAAGCCTGTGTGCCCACGGAGCTCCCAACTCACGATGCTCCCAAGCCATGGCGTGCGAAGAAGGAATGGCAAGAGCGACGCGTGTGCTCAGGTTGCGTCATGTTGCTTTGTGAGACCTATAAGTCGTCCAAGAGCGTACCCGCTTTGTTACTCCATTTGCGTCCAAATCATTCCTCGACTGCCCTTGCTCCTTAGTGATTCCTTTTGCGCTTGTATCGACCCGTAGTGACAATGGCATCGATACGGCCAACCATGATGTTCCGTCGCTTTGCGTGCCCAGCTTCAAAGGCATTGCGACTTCAGGCCCGCACAACCCCTCTTCTGCGGCGAGGCTTCGCGTCACACCAAGACGCCACATATCCGCAGGTCCCATATGAGAAGGCAGAAAATGTTGGAGACAAGAGATTTAGCCAGTTCGACCTTGGAGGAAAGGTATTCGTAGTCACAGGTGCGGCAACCCGTGCTCTTCAGTCAATTAGCGCAGTCTCAATGCTTCCACGAGATATATTAACACACCTAAAGGGGGTGGTCGCGGACTTGGCCTCACCATGGCCGAAGGACTCGTGGAAGCGGGCGGCATGGTCCATTGCCTTGATCGATTACCTGAACCGGACGAGGAATTCGAAGAAGCTAGATCACGCATCAAAAACGAACACGGCGGCGGACTGGAATATCACCAAGTGAATGTTACGCAGAACGACGCGCTAGAGAAGCTCATTGCCACCATTGCGGACGAGAAGCAAAGACTAGACGGGTTGATTGCTGGTAAGTGATGCAGACCGATGTTGATGAACGCGTGAGCTGATAGGTCCCTGCAGCGGCTGGAATCCAGCAAGTGACATCTGCTCTAGACTTCAAGAAAGATGACATCATGAAGATTCTCGAGGTGAATTACACGGGCGTATTTCTCTCCGCACGTGCATGCGCGCGTCAGATGTTGAAATACAAGACCGAAGGCTCGATATGCTTGATTGCCTCGATGAGTGGATCAATCGCGAACCGTGGCTTTATCGCGCCAGTTTACAACTCATCGAAAGCTGCAGTTGTTCAATTGGGACGGAATCTGGCCATGGAGTGGGGTAGGAAGAACCCAGATGGTTCAGGCGGCATTCGTGTCAACACGCTGAGTCCTGGACATATCGTGACGCCCATGGTGGAAGCGAATTTCAAGAAGGGCGAGGCAAGCCGAGAAGAGTGGGAAAAAAATAGCATGCTCGGGAGACTGAGCACGCCGGAGGAGTACAAAGCTGCAGGTCTCTTCCTGCTGAGTCGAGCGAGCAGCTACATGACTGGCCATGACATGAAGATGGACGGCGGAACCACCGCGTGGTGAGGTGTCGAGTGTACGTTTCGGTGTCCTATGCTTTTCTTGAACGTGCGCATTTCAGCGAGAGTATCGGCGTTGGTTGGTATTTGAAGGCTCATGATACACCGCACGCAGCGTCTTATGAACTGTATTGTAGTCTCGTCTCCCTAGTAGAATATTAGCCACTTAACGCGTCCTTCACGCGTCGTTCCAAGTAATGATATATAATAAGCTCCAGGTTTCAGTAAGGGCTCGATTTTGCAATCCAAGAGGAACCTCCACGAATGCGAGTGTAAAAATTGTAAAGTAAGGGATGCTCCTACCAATACCATCACCCCAGCCAGGGTCCATTCACGCCTTCCCCAAACAACCCTAGCTCCAAATCGGAACATCTGTCCTTCCACCCCTGCCGCGACAAGTGTACAATTGGCAAAACACGACTTGATCTTGAGCCCGCAAGCTCTGGAGTTACACATCCAATCGCCATGGATCGATTATCACGACTCCTCAGCTGTCTGCTGCTGGCGGTCTTACCCCTCGTCGCTGCCCTCAAATTCGATCTCCACCCTGTCTCAGCACACGACGCGGCCAAGTACGAGCGATGCGTGCGGAACTTCGTTGCGAAAGATCAACTAGTTGTTGTTACGGCTATTCTTGATGGATACAGAGGGGATGGACAGAGGGTGGATATGCATGTACGTTGCTTGCTGCGTTGCGCTCCCTCACAACATGCTCTATTATGTGTTAAAGCATCGAGATGCTGTCACTATGTGGACGCCGAAAGGGCTTTGCTAACATTTTGATTGATAGATCCGCGATGCAATGGGAAATGACTACCACAAACCCAAGGACGTCGTCGGCGAGAACCGCTACGCGTTTACTTCGCACGCTGACTCGGCCTTCGACGTATGTTTCGAGAACATCTACACCTCGACGCCCTCTGCAGGCATCAATCCGCGCCACGTCGAGCTCGATATCGATATTGGCGCTGATGCGAAGGATTGGAATGCCATCCAGGCTGGCGAGAAACTCAAGCCTGTCGAGGCTGAGCTGCGACGCATCGAGGAGGTAGTCGGCGAGATTGTCACAGAGATGGACTATTTGAGGTCAAGGGAGCAGAAGCTGAGGGATACGAACGAGAGCACGAATGAGCGGGTTAAGTGGTTTGCGCTGGGAACTATGGGCATGTTGATTGGGCTAGGAGCATGGCAGGTTGTTTATCTGAGGGCCTATTTCAGGAGCAAGCATCTCATCTAGATGAGCACAAGAGAATGGTTACGAGGGACACTGGGGAACCCTCGGGGGGGGGTTATTTGGGACAGGACGGGCAAGAAGGCTATGAAGAGTGAGACCAAGTTTACTGGCTGTTGGATCACGTCAGGGTGTCTTGGAGCTGTGTACGAACACGAAGATGAGCGTTATTGGTTGCATCTTTTATTACGGCAGTTAGGCTGGCGTTGGTAGGACTTATTCAGTCGAATTGCATCCCAAAAGTCATGAATGCCGTAAGCTTCGTCCATCTCGCCGTTTCCACTGCCAATGCTGTTCCGCAAACCATGGTAGAACCACGCACACGCTCGATAATACCAGTTACCCCCAATGGAGGAAGTCAAAATAAGGTAATCTTGCGTTCTTCCCCATCTCATGAACCAAAGGTGAAGCGCCTTAGTAAACTAAAGCCCTAGAATTCGTCAATCAAGTGTGGTCAGGTCCATTAGGTCGTTTCAATCTTTCTTCTGCTGGAAGATATACTTATCCAGCTCCGCGATTTCCTTGGCTAGTTCGTCCACGTCCTCCTTGTTCAAAATGCCCTTCTCAGTGATGTATACATCAATGAGATTGGCAGGAACCCACTCGAACCACTCGCCGAACACATCCACGTGTGCCTTACCCTCAAGCTGATTCCTTGTAGCCGGTGCCCATGCCGATGTCAGCTCACTGGGAGGGTGGCGCTCGATATGTTTGGAGTCTTGTCCTGGTGCTGCGATTTTCTCAACATCGCTGAGTGCCACGACGGCGACGTTCTTATTGTATGACTTTGCACAGAGGGTGGCAGCTAGGGAACCAATCTTGTTGCTCACGTCGCCTGTGGACGAGATGCAATCCGCCCCTAGGAGAACAAAATCGATATCGCGAGATGCAGTTCCTACAGCACAGTCAGGTATAATGTTAATCGAGAGACGATGTTTGTGGTGTGCGGATGCGTATATCTGCGCAGCCATGTCCGCACCCTCACAGCGAGGGCGACTCTCGAGAACAGTGAGATGGATAGCCACACTTGGGAGCGAAGAGATTGCGTGGAGGATCGCAGCGCGGATTGTGCTGGAGTTGCTAAGCGTTAGAATGCGGACTGGTGTCTGAGGTAACTCAGCGCGACCGACCTGGTCGAAGCGGAGGGGGTGTTGCAGTACCTCGTTATAGTACCTTTTCAGCCAACTGGTGAACGTCGTTCCTAGCTGCCCGCTCAACTCTTTTCTCTCCCTCACAATCGCGTTGAATACGCCGCCAGCGATGCGTGCGAGCTCAACGGTGCTTTGGATCCCCTTGGCATGCTCCTCATTCCACGTCCGCGCGATCCGCTCCAGCGCTCGAAGGAGGCATGCAGTGATCGCAGCGCTCATGCTAGGTCTCGCGCGACTGAATTGCTTCGCTGCATACACCATCAGTGCCCAGAACTCACCCCAGCTAGTTGCCATGCATGCAGCAATATCAGTGACGTAGGCGAGGCGATCCAGTGCAGACTCGGCGAGTTGACGAGCTCCAGAGGTGAAATCGTTTCGCAATTCGCGCATTGCGCCCTTGAGAGCATCATCGTAGTCCTCTGTTTCTTCTTCTGGGAGCGGCTGGCTGGGTGGTAGCTTTGGCAGCCAGGTAGGATGCGTCTCCACCTGGTGCTGAGCCTCCAGAATAGGCTGTTGTTGAGACTCGCGCTGATGAGAAGGCTGAGAAGTTGTATTAGAGCCCTCAGGTATGCGCGAGGTGCGTTTACTCATTCGCTTGAAAAGTCTTGCCGGACCACGCTGGAACATGTTGCAGGTGTTCAAGGTGAGGTGGAGCGTTGGCAGAGGTTGAAGAGGATATAAGTGAGAGTGTTTAGAGCGCAAAAATCAGGCCAAAAGTTGCTATGGTAATGAAATGCAAACGAAAACGTGATGGCCAGTGCGTAGACTGTGGCATGGTGAAAGAGACAGCAATAGTGAAGGCAACGAGAACAGGAAGAAAAAACTGCGCTCACTTTAGTCTGTCCCTCAGTGTCCTCCATTATGTACTATAGGCAGAATAGGGTTGAAGTAAAGGATATTAAGTGCGTCTTGTGGCGATTTTCCCTCGTTGAATTGATAGAATGTGAAGCTGAGCAAAGACGACGTCAGTGTGGGGGAGGCATCCCTCGAAGTTGATGAGGTCACCTCGAACATTCAAGCGACTTGCACTGAGAATGTATCGCACTCACGATATACCATCGTTCGCAAATTCAATTCTTACTATAAAAATCTTAATGCACGAAATGGATGACTGACAAAGATCTCGACACTAGCGCGGAGCCGTTCCGCTCAATGTATCAGCAGCTTCGTGTTCACTGCTTACGACCTGCCAGGTTTTACAGCTTGTTTAACAAATTCCTTCATATATTTCAACTTGAAAAGGTGCCAACATCTTCAATATTTCATATCTCGCACCGAACAACTCCTGATTCTGGACGAAACATTTCGATCTACCGTAGGGTTTTGCTCTCAATGGGACGCACGAAACAGAAACCACTTCCTCTGCCTAAGCCGACAGCTCTCCACCCCTTGCCACCTGGCACACAAGCTATCCTCCGCTCGGGGGCTCAAGCGGTCGCATATCATATACCCGTCGCACCAACATCTCCTGCAAATCCTAATCTGAAGAGTACCATCGCGCTTCCTCGCTACTCGAAATGGACGTCTGGATTACACTTTCACACCGCACACACCGAGTATCTTCGCTTGATCAAAGGCTCGATCTTTGTTGAACTGAACGGCGAGCTGAAGATCTTGAGTGCGAAAGCGGGTGGCGAGGTATCATGGAGTTATGGAGAGGTATCAAAGAAGGGCCTGGAGATCACGATTGACAAGTATGCGCGACACAACTGGGGGCGTGCAGATGAATTTTTGAACTCGACCTTGAGGCGCCGTATCGTTGGAGCGTACAAAACAATCTCTCCCGAAGATTGCCTTGAAGAAGTGATTGTTGAGGAATGGACCGATCCCGCCGATATCACCAAATCTCTTTTTTTCTGGAATTTGAACGGTGTTATTGCAGCAGCTGAATACACTCCACTGTCCTCAGGTCAGAGCCTAGTCAAGTTCTGTCTCCGTGGCTGGTGGATTCCTTTCCAGCTTTTCGTCATATTCTGGGACCTGGATAACTGGCCTGTCTTTCTCGAACTCAGCGCTTTCTCGACGCCGTTCTTGGGAAATGATGTGGGGGCCCACTTCGATCATCTGTTAGAGTATCTTATTACCTTTGCTATGCTGTTCGTTGCGAGGACATTGGCCAGATTCACTGGTATACAGTCGGTGTCAAAAGAGCGAACACCGCATGACCTTTGGCAGGCATATAGGAATAGTCGCTCTTGACCGGATCGGGGTGGATGGTTTCCACAAGCTTACCTACTGGACCCATCATGTCGTGGTTGCCTGGATTATCATGGTTTCTGTCGATTGACTGGCCAGTTGCAAAAATTGTGGCTGGGTTTCAGCCTTGTCCCATACCATAGGCGCGGCGCTTACACAACCCAGTCATAAATCTCAAACTGCTGCTTGACAGTAACTCACTCTCCAGAACTTATGTGTCATATTGACAATGGATATGTCGTCGTGGTTGGACTCATTACGAGGTGCGGATCCTTGGACAGCACTTGCTTCTGTCACCCTCATTCTCCAGGCCTATCAATCCATCCTCTCCAGGTTAAGCTACATCGCGCTTCTTATTTATTGGTATATCTTCATATCACACGATCACTTCGCATATTCACACATCTTTTCCGAGTTAACCCGTTCCAACATCCGTAGAGACAGGAGTATGTTAGACAAGCACTGGAGCCTTAACATTGTGGATTTCTTTATCCTCGCTTTATTTGGCCACATCCACACCTTCCTTTTCCCCGACCATGTTTGGAAATCCATGCTTTTTGCCACCTTCTTATCTTTGTTTGTCCTCGGCTATTATGTTGTACAACTTTGGATACAGACATAAATTGCTAAATTAACTCGATTCAATACAAACGTATGGCGATGGAGGGATTGGGTCATTGACTACGCCTGTCTAGTTCTGACGCAACAATTCGACAGCCCAGCGACAAGGGTCATATGCATAGCATTCTGGTGGATTTTGCACCGAGCACACATATTGTTAACTTCGAAGTTCTTGACCGATTCAGTGACTACCTGCCTCATCCTGGGAATTCGCTTCCCATCGGACTCATTTATCAACTTTGGAGTGAAATGGAGCCAACGCGTAATGTGTTATAGGTGTTTTCTCTCCAATATAGGGAGCTTTTTCGATCCAGATCCTCCAGAGTACACCTATACCCATCTGAAAGGTCCGGAGGACATCAGAGTCATCCTATTATATCCTCGCTTTGGTTTTGGGAAGGTCTGCTGTAGCTTACTCCAAGGCCCACACATGGACACCCTTTGGTACGAGGCTGTTTCCTACAACTGGGGTATCATGGACGCCACGGAAGACATTTTGGTCGATGGGTGCAAGAAGAAAGTGACAAGGAGCGTATACGAGATCCTCACCAGCTATAGCTCACTTTTTCTCCCTAAGCTCCTCTGGATTGACGCCTTGTGTATCGACCAGACGAACGACGCCGAGAAGTCACAGCAGGTGCCGCTTATGGAAAAGATCTATCTCAATGCGATCTTCACTACTGTATTCCTTGCTCGGTCTCCGTTGGCTGATGGCCAAGGTACTTCGAGTGAGGTACCTCTTCCATATCGCTACGATGGTCTTCGACCCCATGATAGGAACACGAGCGTACACTTCGAAGGTGCTCGATTGAGCTTCGATCTCATGAGAGAATTCTTTATTCTCGATGGCGGCGCAGACAGAATTCGGGATATGTCGGTTTACCAACTTTTTGAGTCCTTGAAGCTATCCAAATCTAAACGACGACAATGGTCGGCATTTCTGAAGATGTTACACCATCCTTGGTTTGAACGCATCTGGGTCATCCAGGAAGTGGCATTGTCAACCAGAGTTCGTCTCCGGTATGGAGACGAAGTCATCGACTGGGACCTCATTGCCGATGGCGTTAGGAAACTTAAAAGCGCAAGACACTTTCTGCTGTGGCTCGAGATAAAGAACATGGTGTTCAACTGTCTCACCCAAACCTATTCAATATACTCAGGATGCATAAATTCCGGTTGAAATATCGCCCGGAAGGTTGGAACGATGACTACAGCTTGCGCATGAAAGGGAACTTCGACCTCCCAAACGTTCTGGAGAAAAGCTCTTACTTCAAATCCACCAACCCTCGCGACCTAATCTTTGGCGTCATGTCGTTGTGTGAAAAGCCCCTCAATGTCGACTATGCGCTTTCGGTAGAGGATATCTATCTAGCCGCAGCAGAGAGATTGCTTGGGGAGGGTGCGTCAGAAATCTTATTCCACTCCAGTGGAGTGGGAAATATACCAGAGGAAGCGCAGTTGACCTTAACTCTGCGATCTTGGGTCCCAGATTGGCGAGCCACACCAAATTATAAACGCCTACAAAACAGGACTCGCTTCATGGGAAAGGAGAGCTTTGCGGCTGGAGGCCAGAACAAGCTTGCTATCAGTGTCAAACACCATAGATTACTTGTCGTTTCTGGCTATCTTGTCGACAAGATTACGGTGCTTGGTCCAGCACTCTTCGATACATGCCACACGGATCATGAAAGCATCATCGATGAGACACACCACTTGGCTGCCAATTATGCCGCCTGTGTGCGTCTCTTCTTCGAGTCTACGCGATTATCAGCGAGCCCATACCCACACGCAGAAACTGGCCAAAGTGTCATTGAAGCCTTCCGCCGGACTTTGTTTCTCGACCGAAAGTGGGTCAGTTGGGATCTTTCATCAGACAAGATGATCCAGAAGTTCCCGAAATGGGAGAATGAAATGATGCTATTCTGTGATCGCGTCACTTTGGAGGCATATATTGAGAAGAAAGACGCTTTCTACAAGCTACTCAAACGTTTATACGACGTCACTCAAATCATCAAATCTTGCTGCGGCGGACGACGTATCTTCATCACCCGAAACGGCTACATCGGTTTATGCCCGCCGTATACAAAACAAGGAGACCTGATTTGTGTTGTACCTGGCCTTCATGTGCCGCTTCTGCTGAGGCCAGACGGTACAAAGCTCGAATATCAACCACTATCAGGTTCGACAACTAGAGTCAAATCAGTCGGCGAATGCTATGTCCACGGCATCATGAACGGTGAGGCATTATCCAAAGGATATGCTCTTAAAGAGTTAGAGATAGTATAGAAGAGTAGCATGCAAAACACTTCAAAGTGTTGATAGGCATCGAGTGGGACCATTCTTTTGAGATTGGTAGAGATATTCAACTTCACTCTTATACTTTCATTGGAATTGTACCGCGTCAATTATTCTACTCGCAACATAAGACTTCTTTGCTGCCCATGCGCTGCTGTAAGTCACCTATGTAACTATGCTGCAGGTAACCAGTCTCTGTTTCGCGAGATATGATTAGGACGTCTGAAATCTATTAGGAGCTCGAAGGCCTTATTCCACGTGAATACGCTAAATCTAGGTGCTTCTTATCAAGGCTACGCTAATGTTAGTAAAGTGTCATCCTTCTTAGAAGAGTATATTTGGAATGACTCCAGGTTATACTATGATGTTATGTGGCCGATGCTAAGAGGGCACCATTGATGATTACAGGGCAATGCATGGTCATTATGCTACACAACTTGTTGCGATGTAATAGAAGTTGCACACGCTAGCAGTACATCACTCAATCACTAGAAAACACGACATTGTCCTGAAAGGTATCAATTGAATTTTAGACTGTGAGCTTTTCCGTCTTTTTGGAACCTAAACCGCCCATAGATGGAAAGATAAGCGCGCCGACGCCCAAGATCCGAACCGTTTAACAAGACAAGATATATTCACACATTGCCCTCTTCCACACAACACCCTTCCTTAGTCTATCATTCTTCTCATTAAGGATGCGTTTACTTGGTGTTCTCAGGACGAAGACCGCGGACAGCCTTGCCAGCGCGCCAGATCTCGAGGTCGTCAATCTCCTTGAGCTCTTGGTTGTACTTCTCGCGGTAGTCAGGCTGCGAGTTGTACTCGAGCGAGCGCTTGGTCTCGCTGCCGTTCTCGACGGAGGTGTACAGGTCATCGAAGACGGGCTTGAGGGCATCCTTGAAGCGCTTGCTCCAGTCGATGGCACCACGGCGGGCGGTGGTCGAGCAGGCAGCGTACATGTAGTCCATGCCGTGGGCACCGATCAGAGGGTACAGCGACTGGGTAGCCTCCTCAACGGTCTCGTTGAAGGCCTCAGACGGGCTGTGGCCGCGCTCACGGAGAACCTCGTACTGAGCGAGGAACATGCCGTGGATACCGCCCATGAGGCAACCACGCTCGCCGTACAAGTCAGAGTACACCTCCTTCTGGAAGGTAGTCTCGTAGAGGTATCCAGAGCCAACGGCAACACCGAGGGCGACAGCCTTCTCCTGGGCCTTGCCAGTGACGTCCTGGAAGACAGCGACGGAGGAGTTGATACCGCGGCCCTCACGGAAGAGGGAGCGGACAGTGCGGCCGGAGCCCTTGGGAGCAACGAGGATGACGTCGATGTCAGAGGGGACTTCGACCTTGGTGAGGTCCTTGAAGACGGGGGAGAAGCCGTGGGAGAAGTAAAGGGTCTGTTTGTGTTAGCCGTCTATCATACAATTCTTGGATCCGTGCGTGCTTACCTTGCCCTTGGTGAGCTGGGGCTTGATGTGTGGCCAGGTCTCGGACTGGGCGGCATCGGAGAGGAGGTTCATGACGATGGTGGACTTGCCAATTGCCTCGTCGATATCGAAGAGGTTCTTGCCAGCGACCCAACCGTCAGCCTCGGCCTCCTCCCACGACTTTCCGCCCTTCCGCACACCGACAATGACGTTCAGGCCGTTGTCGCGGAGGTTGAGACCTTGTCCGTGACCCTGGGATCCGTAACCGATGAGGGCAAGGGTGTCATTCTTGAAGTAATCCTAGCTCATTTGTTAGGTAACAGTCCCAGTGAGACCAATTTTGATGCCATTGAGACGTGCTGACTCACAAGAAGCTTCTCCCTTGGCCAATCCTCACGCTCTATTAACTTTTGTCAGATGTCGTCCAATTGCGATACCACAAAATTGAGCCTTACCGTAGACGGTCTCCTTGGTACCGGCGAAGTCAATCGTCTTGATACCCCGGGTCTGCTGGAATTGAGAGGTAACAGCCGCCTTGGGAGCAGCTGCGGTACCAGCTCGCAGAGCCGAGACGAAGGTGCGCTTCTGGGCAGGCGTAGCAGCCAATTGCCTGGCGGTTTGGCGCAGAGCGCGAGCAGCAGGTCGTGAAGCCATTGTAAGTATGTGAGGGGGTATCTTGGGTTCAAAATTGTCTTGTGGCGGGGAGAGTACGGCTTTTAAGCTTGGTTCCTGCGCGCTGGCTCGAAATCGATTTTCGAGCACGGAGCTCCTCTCCAGTAACCCTGCGTCTCCGAAGCCGGACCGCTCGCGTCTGCAGCCAATTAGCCGCGCACCTTTGACCGCGACGTGATGCTAGCAGGGGCTGGGTAAACGTCTCGGGGAGGAATTTGCGTCTCCGAAGGCACTCCGCGTGGTGGATTCGTCTTCTTCGACACAGTTATACCGATACATGTGTAATCTAGAACAAATGAAAAGCTCATGGTGTCGGTGTTCGTACCTCCTCCTTGGCATCGATCATTCCTCCGCGAACATGCTACACTGTCACATATCTGTTTGCTCATACGACGTACCTACTTCGTACACCCTGGGTAAATAGATCAAATATACGAAGAGATGCTGTACGCTGACGCAATGCTCTGGGGTAAATATCAGAATTATACGGACACTAATGCTATTTTCAGGTCATTTGCGTGTGACTTCTGTCGAATACGTTATCTTCATTGTGCTAGCTGCTTCATCAACTTGGTAGAAAATTATTGCATAGACAGAAAATTGTATGCTGGCGCAGCGCTCTATTCATGTACGCCGGGTCTTAGATGCACGCTGAAAACATAGAATCCCCATCGTGGTATCTGTCGTTTACCATCTGCCATCCGTCTCGTCCGTCCAATGTCTGTGTTCCGGTTCGTTGGATTACCCTTCCGCGGAGGGAGCCGGCCAGAGCTATCTCAGAGTATGATTCCTTTGTGCTTGCATGCCGTGAGAACTACCACCTGTTGACATGTTCATTTGAGCACGCGATCGAAACTCTGTCCTCTCACGGTGCCGCCACTAAGCGACGTCCGCACGTTGCGCTTGAAACCCTCTCGGTTCGTTTTGAGATCTTCGGCAGCCTCTTTGTTCAGTGGATCAGACGCGTTCGGTTCTAGGAAAAGGAACTGCACAGCTCGTCAGCTACACGTCCTTGCCATATTGCTACCGTCACTTCGTGAGCATCACATACTTGCAGCCCAACGACCACCGCATTCAGGTTCAGCACCGGCTTCCAGTCCTCCCTTAGAATGTTCAGGCACACATTGCCCTCTAGATCGATGTTCGGGTGATAGATCTTCTGCGTGCACTTCACTTTCGGTGGATCGTGGGGGAAGTTTTGGTTGATCTTGAAGTCAAACTCGAATCGACCGCCCTTGTACATGCCTTCGTCCGGGTCGATGGTGAGCTTGAAGTTGAGGATATCGTCTGGGTTCGGGAAGTGTGTCTTCATCGTCGTGCCGAGTGATAACTCTTCGAGATCTAGATAGGGTGTGAGTACAGGCGCAAAAGCCATGAGAGATCGGGGTGAGGGAGGTGCTACCGTACCTTTCTGTGCGCGAAGCTGGGCGGGAGTTACCTTCTTCTTCTTGCTTGTTGCGGCTGCAGCAGCTTCATCTTGCTGCTGCTGCTTCTTCTAGAGGGGTCGTTAACATCCAGCTTGTCCTATCACGTCGCGAAAGCTGGCATGCGAGCATACCATAGACCATATTTTCATCATCCTGGCGGTATTGATTGGGGAGATCCTGTTTGCTGACTTGAGTGTGATTGTTCGTGTGCGTTGGATGAGTTGCGTGCTAGCTTAACCGTGGGGCAAGCGGCGACAATTCAGGTGAGTAGCGGCGGTGGGGGCGCAGCAAGTTGAGAAGGTAAAAGGAACGAGAACGTAAGGAGGAAAACTCTTTAAATCACAAACGCCAAAGGGAACAAGGTTACGGGTAACGTATGGGCAAAAGTGAAGATATCTGAACAGGCTACCACCATCGTCGGGCAACCATGGCGGTGATGGACGTGGGGAGGTGCCGAGGTTCCTCCGTAGCGCCACGACCCTGATTCACGCTTAGTCAGATATGACCTTCACCTTCCAATGTTTCACCTCCAATCAAATATCTGAGCGCGGTTCTTGTTGGGATTCGAGTGTTATACGAGACAGAAGCCTATGGAGAATTGATCACATTCGCATTGTGGCCAAAGATCGTCTTTAAAGCCTGCTCAACGCAAGCAATCACAATATACGATATATTGTGGAATTGAACTTTAAGGGCGACTGTAACGGCTTGCCAGTTCACTGGGCAGCAACCAAGTACTCTGTTTTCACAGATTTAATACTAGGCGTCTCTTTGAGAACATGATGACTACACGAGATGCTCTTCGCTTCCCCACGTCTCAAAGCGACCAAATAGATCCCTATCTTCCACCATCGACTTCGAATCCATCAAAACCATTCGTCACTCTCACCTTCGCCACATCTCTCGACAGCCAACTGTCACTCGCTCCAGGCGTTCAAACGGCTCTCTCGGGACCTGAATCCAAGGCAATGACACATTACCTCCGCTCAAAACACGATACGATCCTTATAGGCGTTGGAACAGCAGTTGCCGACGATCCATCGCTGAACTGTCGGATAGAGGGTGTCGGTGGCTATGGAGGCCAGGGACTCGCGGGCCAGCCGAGACCTGTAGTTGTGGATCCAAAGGGACGCTGGGACTTTCATGCTGAAAGTAAGGTGATGAGATTGGCTAGGGAGGGGAAAGGGAAAGCACCCTGGTTGATCACTGGGTCATCAATCAAGGAGGAGGAGCAAAAGCTCTTGGAAAGCGTTGGGGGAAAAGTTCTTGAGTTACCCTGTTCGTCGACTTCATCAATCCCCTGGTCAGCCATACTGGACGCCCTCACGAAAGAAGGTGCGAGCAGCGTCATGATCGAAGGCGGCGGTGTAGTCATCAACGACTTGCTTTCTTCCGAGAATTTTAGATTGATCGACTCAGTCATTGTGACGATCGCGCCAACATGGCTAGGCAAAGGAGGCGTACAAGTTTGTCCAAAGGAGCGAATCGAGGACGGGAGGCGCATCCCTGTTGGCAGGTTGAAGGGTGTCAAATGGGTACCATTAGGGGAGGACGTCGTGCTCTGTGGACATCCCAAGTTAGAACAGTAAACAAGGCTCATTGATCATCAACTCCTTCAAATCAATGTTTAGAACAGAGATTCTTTGTCCAAACTACAGGAGAAAGCGATCTTGGTAGGTTCATGGAAGACGTCAAGGTATTTCGATTAGGATAGTAGTAGTGTAGTGATGTAGGAAGTGAATCCAAGGCTAAAGAATTTAAGGTCTAGCCGTCGTCGTTGAAGCCTCCCATGGTAACTTGCTAGGAACTGAGCCTTGGAGAAGCTCTCTGACACTCAACTCTAATCCGTCGGCCAATTGCTCAGCAACACTGTCATCCCATCCACGCCGTCTTCTCTTCTCACTTAGTAGATTCCCCGTCCCCAGTGAATCATCTTTCCACCGCGCATATCCGTTTTGCTCTTCACCACGCAACGTATTGTCAAGCTCTATACTTGACATGACGGGATCGATGCCTTGAACTTGGACTCGGTCCTTCGGCCACCGGATGGTTTGGGCGTGCAATTCGAGGAATCGTTTCGCTTTGAATGCATGTGTTATTATACGGATATCCTTTGGGTATCGTCCTGTGGTTTTCCGGAAGAGGATGATGCTGAACAAGAGGTTTTGGAATGAGTCAGTAGCTTGTTCCTCAAGGAGGACATAACCTTTACTGAACATGCGATGTGCCCGATCACCATGGAGGTGTCCATCGGCTAATTCTTCCGCTAGAGCAGCGTGATAGTAGGAGCGTGCTTCGCTGAGAGGCGTGTGAGATAGTTGAGTTGTGCCACCACTCAGTATGAGAAGGCTTGAAGGTGGATGTTCAGGGTCCGTGCCAATAGTCAGTGCATCGAGACCAGCTTTTACATGCGCTAAGAATGTCTCGTGTTCGCCTGGCTTTCCTGTGTTGATATCAGATTTCTGGAAAGGTGCTAATAGCCAATGGGGTTCATGGTGAGGGCTGTGAAGCGGAAAGCTCGCAGACTCAGCATCCGGAAGAAATATAGCGTGACAACAAACAACGATGAGATGTTCTATCCCATCGTAACTGCGCGGTGGTATTACATGATCCGGGTGAACAAAGTCCGGGTCTTCAGCTGCCTGCCAGTCATATTTGGTATTTCCGTGCGCCGCATGCTGTCCTGAGGTTATCGTGGCTGTGGATTGTGCAGGATCTGCGGCTGGTAGAGATGCACTGAACTTGGATCTGGGAAGGACCGTAGATGGTGTGGCTGAGGCCATAAGGGTGATTCCCGATTGGGTACCAGTTGTCGTGAGACACGACGGGTTCAGCTAGTGCCTAATCAGCGAATCGATTTAGGGAGTCGTAAAAGGCACCTACTAAGATACTAGGTAGCGAGTATTGATAAGGCGTAGTGAGTTCCGCCTCACATAAGGTGGACAGGTAAATTTAGCGTGGTGCAAGGCAGGCGTGGGGTGAATATGGTAACTTTTGGCTTCAGGCTTGTTGGGACGGATGACGGAAGGCGCGATTGCGTCCTCGCCCCGCGAACAAGATCAGATCACAGCGTGCATCTCATAGGGCGGCCTCAACATGTTCGTAAAGGTTAGAACATGACCATGAAATTTGAACCAAAACTCCATTTCAAGTCATCTGTCTAATAATTCATCGTCGCGAAGACGTGTTGCAAGAGCTCAATTCATGTGGACGGCTAGCCCTGACGTGCATGCCCTGAGGATGGTCGCAGTCAATGATGGGCGGCTACAAGAAGCCAGGAGTTGTCAAGACATAGCTGAGTCTCTGCTACTTCCTGTTGAAAGGCGCTTGTAAATGGTAGTAGTGAGCATCTGCCATGTCTGACAGGCGCCTACACAGTATAGCAAACATGTTGTGAGTACAGCGCGGCTGTTGTGCGGCGAAGCAGACGCTAAGGACCCTGGACCGACTCGTGGACCATTACACCCAATCCACCGAAAAGGAGACCTCGCCATGTGGAAAGACCCTGTTGACCGCCACAGTTGGACGTATAGGCTAGGGGCCTCTGACCAGTCGACAATGCATGCCGACTAGATACAAAGTATTAGAACCCTAGGCTATGGTACGGGGCGAACGAACAGTAATCGTTGCCGCAATTAGAGAGTGGCCGATACAAGGTCGTATTGAAGCCTGCTTTTTTGGGAAACACATCCAGCGACCCATATACGATTTGCACCAGGATACTGCTCTTATTGTGGGCCGGTCTGCGCAGTTTGCTGACGTCGACAATGCGACCTTTAGCTTGTTGAAGCTTGAAAGGGACGCGCAACAATGAACTCTTAGTGGTAGTGCCTGTGTGCCTGTGTGCTTGTGTGCAGATGCAGAGCAGAGCTTGAACATGTCGTTCAGCCTTTTAGCAGCGGTGTGCAGGCCAGGGAGTCGGAGGCGGGAGCACCGTTTAGGCTTGGAGTGCAACGCCTTCGGGAGCAGCGATGAGGGTGTCTCTGTGTGAGGCTGAGCAGCAGTCAGCGCCGCTGATTAAGGGCCTTGTCTAATTTTAGCTTTTCCAGCTAGCGCCACACCTGGGCAGTTCCTACCCGTAGACAACCTCAACTGCATGAAAGGGCCGGCAGGCCACCGCCAGCAGGTTTTTCTTCACAAGAGGCACGGCGATCGCCAGTACTTCAAGTTCCCGTCGCGCGAATACGTTGTTGATAAAGGAGTGCCCGCCCTTATTGCGAAACGCGAACACCCGCCCATTCGACCACTAACATTCCTGTCGCGTTTCAGCGCGCCGTTTAGCGCACCTTCCCCACCAGTGCCATCCTGCCCGGAGAGGCCTAGCGCTGCTCCAGCGTCTGCTTCAGCTGCCTCAGCCCTGAACATTCTCCCCAAGCCTTTATCTAGCGACATCCCCAGCTGTGCGCTCATTCTTCTCCTCTTTTCTCATCTCTTTGCATCACCTACACCCTCGCCCCGTTCATCACTGCCATCTTCGGTGCCAGCTCGCCGATTGCTGCCCGTCATGGCTTACAACAACCAAGGTTATGGGGACCCCCATACCGGCGTGCGTGCCCCTGATGACGGCTCGATTGACGGCCCACTGACAGCACATCCAGTACGACCGCGACAGACATGATGAAGACGAGGTCGGCCGCTCGCTTCTCCACGAGAACCCGTCAGGCACAAACCCAGATCCCTTCTACGGCAACCCTGAGATCCGCCCTCATTCCACATACAGCTTGACCGAGTCGTACGCGACCGAGAGGCCAACGCAATACCCGGGCCAAGCCCACGATGGCTCCGATATCTACTCCACAACCGGCGGCTACAACGACCCAGCCGCCGAATTTGGCGCACCCCAGCGGGCGCCTTCGCCATACCAGAGAAGCGAGACGAGCTCAACCGAAGCATGGCGCGCACGACAGCAGCCTGGCGGTGGCGTAGCTGCATCTGGCGGACTCAAGCGTGGCATGACCCGTAAGGTCAAGCTTGTACAGGGATCTGTTCTCAGCGCCGATTACCCCGTGCCTTCGGCCATCCAAAACGCCATCCAAGCCAAGTACCGCAATGATCTCGAGAGCGGCAGCGAGGAGTTCACCCACATGCGATGTAAGTACAGATTTCGCAATCAACGTTTCTGCAAATGCGCGTCTAACAGCTGCAAGACACCGCTGCGACGTGCGATCCCAACGACTTCACCCTCAAGAATGGTTACAATCTGCGACCGGCCATGTACAACCGCCACACCGAGTTGCTCATCGCCATCACGTACTACAACGAAGACAAGGTGCTTACCGCCCGAACACTGCACGGTGTCATGCAGAACATTCGCGACATTGTCAACCTGAAAAAGTCCGAGTTTTGGAACAAGGGTGGCCCGGCTTGGCAGAAGATTGTCGTCTGCCTTGTGTTTGACGGTATCGACCCCTGCGACAAGGGCACTCTCGACCTACTTGCCACAGTCGGTATTTACCAGGATGGTGTTATGAAGCGCGATATTGACGGCAAGGAGACCGTCGCTCACATCGTAAGCAGCGTACAAAGCGGATAGTCTGATAGTATATGCTAACAGCTCACAGTTCGAGTACACGACGCAATTGTCCGTTACACCCAACCAGCAGCTGATCCGCCCGCACGATGACAGCGCCAGCACCCTTCCCCCTGTGCAAATGATGTTCTGCTTGAAGCAGAAGAACAGCAAAAAGATCAACTCGCACAGATGGCTTTTCACCGCCATTGGCCGCATCCTCAACCCAGAAGTCTGCATCTTGCTTGATGCTGGTACCAAGCCTGGTCCCAAGTCCCTGCTCGCTCTCTGGGAGGGTTTCTACAACGACAAAGATCTTGGTGGTGCTTGTGGTGAAATCCACGCTATGTTGGGCAAGGGCTGGAAGAACCTCCTCAACCCGCTTGTTGCTGCACAGAACTTCGAGTACAAGATCAGTAACATCCTCGACAAGCCGCTGGAATCGTCTTTCGGATACGTTTCTGTGCTGCCTGGTGCTTTCTCTGCTTACCGCTACCGTGCTATCATGGGCAGGCCGCTCGAGCAGTACTTCCACGGTGACCATACGCTTGCCAAAATTCTCGGAAAGAAGGGTATCGAGGGCATGAACATTTTCAAAAAGAATATGTTCTTGGCCGAAGATCGTATTCTCTGTTTCGAACTGGTTGCCAAGGCTGGCTCCAAATGGCATCTGACCTACATCAAGGCCTCCAAGGGCGAGACTGACGTGCCTGAAGGTGCTGCAGAGTTCATCGGTCAGCGTCGTCGTTGGCTCAACGGTTCATTTGCTGCCGGTATCTACTCGCTCCTGCATTTCGGTCGTATGTACAAGAGTGGTCACAACATCATCCGCATGTTCTTCTTCCACATCCAGATGTTGTACAACATCTTCCAGACTATTCTCGCTTGGTTCTCTCTGGCTTCCTTCTGGCTTACTACTGCGGTTATCATGGATCTTGTCGGCACACCCACTGCCGACAAGAAAGCGTGGCCTTTCGGAAACGATGTTACTCCCATCTTCAACACGGTCCTTCAGTATCTGTACCTTGCCTTCCTCGGTCTGCAATTCATTTTGGCTTTTGGTAATCGTCCAAAGGGTTCCAAGTGGTCTTACCTGGTCTCCTTCTTCGTGTTCGGCTTGATCCAGTTCTACATCGTCATCCTATCGATCTACCTCGTCGTTCAAGCCTTCACGAATCCGAAGTCGCAGAAACTCGATACTTCGTCCGCATCCGCGTTTGCCAACTCCTTCTTCTCGTCTAGCGGTGTCGGTATCATCATCATCGCGCTCGCGGCTACCTTTGGTCTCTACTATGTTGCCTCGTTCCTCTACATGGACCCGTGGCACATGTTCACATCCTTCCCTCAGTATCTCTTGATCATGTCGTCTTATGTCAACATTCTCAACGTCTACGCCTTTTCCAACTGGCACGATGTTTCTTGGGGTACCAAGGGTTCCGATAAGGCGGACGCGCTTCCATCAGCGAAGACGGAGAAGGGCGCAGACGGCAAACACACTGTTATCGAGGAACCTGATCTTCCACAGGCCGATATCGACAGCCAGTTTGAGGCCACCGTCAAGCGTGCTTTGGCTCCCTACGTCCCACCGGTTGAGAAGAACGAGAAGACTTTAGAGGATTCCTACAAGTCCTTCCGTACCCATCTCTGCACGGCCTGGATTGGTTCGAACGCCACGCTCGCGGTTTGCATTACCCAGGATAACTTTGATCGCTTTGTTGTCTCCGTAAGTTCAACTCACCCTTATGTTCAAACATGTGCTAACATGATCAGTCAACCGCATCAAGCCGAACCATGCACTTCTTCCAGGCCCTTCTATGGGCCACGGCAGCGCTTGCTGTCATCCGTTTCCTCGGTTGTTTGTGGTTCCTTGGCCGCACTGGTCTCTTCTTCTGCGTCAGGAAGCGGTAGACGCACTAAAGATCTACCCAGACTTCAGAAAGCCGTGCGGTCTGGAAGCGGCCGACCTTGCATATTTACAGCTTTGCTTGTATTTCTTGATCATTCGTAATTGGCGTTCATGGGTGTCTTCGACTCCAGCAGGCTGGTGCTGCGCAGTCCCTGACCTTTTGTCTCGTTATGTCACAACAAAAATATCTGCCAATCAGCCACGGATGAATGACTACTTGTACTACTTTGTCAGCAGCTATACACCGATGCTCGATCTCCACAGATCACTTGATGGGAAGCCATCTAAGCGGAGGATATCTTTCAGGATTGGATACAATAACGGTGTGGTAGCTATATTTGCTACTTAGAATGAATACCACAGTTCTTACCTATTTTGCATTTCCCGTCTTACCTTTAGGTAGTTTAGCTACCGTCATCATAGAATTGATTGAACTGCAAACATATTTCGCAGACAACGAACGTTTCACTAGGTATTGAAAAATGTAGCTATGACGCATGGTGTCTACTTGCCACCAGCGAGTCTAGGGCTGTAGACGATTCCAAAATAGAATGTGCCGAGTGGTCATGGCGTGACTACCGGTAGGTAGGTGTGGGGTGACAGGTGATGGAGCCATACATGTCCTGAGGTCGCAAGACGAGAAACACACCGCACTGTGGAGCTTTGCTGCGCGATGCTCGGCCGGCATGCAAGGTTATAAAGCGTGCCCTTGCATGCTGGTGTATCACCAGAGTACGGCGCTTCACCCCATCACACTCTACCAGCAGCTGCTCGCGCCCAATTGCTACGACTACGAGTACGATGAGGAAATCCTTCGACTGGCTGAGACACGATCGCTCCCACGATCTCCCAGCGCTAGGCACCTCCAGAAGGCGTAAACACGGCCCGCCCCTGTCTAGGCCGCACCATCGCGCGAAATGTGCTGCACGTATTAAATGAGCAGCGGCCTTGCGGGAAAAACAGGCTCAGAGGCCAGAAAAGGAGCGGAGCGGCACGGACGTGTGTCCGTCAAGTGACCCGGTGCGCCGAAAAGGAGAATGGCGGTGTGGTGATTGGACTTTGCACGGGCCCAGTCGCCGTCCGGCAGCCGCAGGTGCAGGTACTAAAGCTCGGGCATTGGCGCAACGCGTTTCTGCCGCTTTTCTGCATCCGACAAACTACATCGCCATCGTCTGATTGTGAGCGTGAGCCTGAGCGAAGAGGGCAGCTTCGTGGTCGGCACAGTCTTCGGCGACACAGGACCATCGGGAGAGACATGTGGAGAATGGGCCTACTTTACCTCGACCGAGGTGATAGCGCCATCTTCGCCGCCCTCAAGGACGCGGGGCACAACAATCGACCACAAGCGCCGGGCTCTCCCACTGGAAAATTCTCACCACCGAGCGACCCGTCGGATCAGTCAATAGACGGCAGGCTACGACACGACATCCCCGGCGCCCAGCAGTGGGCTTCACCAGCAGGCGCAAATGGAAATGGAAATGGCATCAAATTCAACCCTCTACGCCCAAAATCAGAAAATCCGCTAGATTCGCTATCACCGTCATCGGATAACACTCTGTTCGAGGAACCTGAAGTTTACTCATTGGACCGATCAAAAAACGAAGAGAGCTTGGACGATTACTTCTCATTAAATGGCGCGGAAAAAGATGAAGTCATCAGGACCGAAAGAAGAGATCCGGCCTTGATGCAAAAGCGTCGCAGCGTCCGCCACTCACGCGCAGGATCAATTGTTTCATTCAATGCTCCAGACCGGCCGTCATTACCTTCAATATCCTCATTACCACTGCGAGCGAGAACGAAAACGAATGAAGGTCTCTTGCAGTTGCACATGCGACCAGAGAGCCCAAAGAGAGCAGAGTCTGCAGACAGTCCAAAGACGCCGCGCAACAGTCTACCAGCTGAGAGGCATCGACGCAAAGTATCAATAGGACTTCCACTCCGCGGCATGGTCGGAACGCCTGAAGCCTTAAAGCATTCCAGCTTCGACCCACGATGCACACTGGACACGCCCCCGCAGACTCCCGCACATGACAGGGCCACCACTGCTATGTTAAGACAGAAAGAGCGAGACCTAGCTACAGCGGCCTTGAAGCAGAAAGAGCGAGACTTGGAGTACAAGCACCGACACACTTTCATCGGCACAGCGTCACTTGACGATTTTCTTGAGGTTCTCGAAGTTTCATCAGCATATACCACAACTAAAACAGCGGTAGCGAGAGCCTTTATAATCCTTGCATCAAGCGAGCGACTACTCGCTCGACAAGCATCATCGACACCGTCTGGATGGGAGCTGGTCTCGCGAAAAGCTTCAGACATGTCCAACATCGATTACGTAGCGCAAGCACAATTACGCCTCGGATCAATCACACTACGACAGTTTCTGGATTTAATTTATTTCGACGAAGAAGAAGAGGTGGGCGCAATGAGCGTAATCGAAGCTTTCTCCGCAGCCAGCCATCTTGATGCAAAAGTAGATGGCGGTACAGGGAGTAGGGCGCGGGCCTTTCGGAGCTGGATGGCTAAGCAGGAGTCTCCACCAGCGTCACGGTAGCTGAGCGCAGAAAGAGGGGGCCTTTGAGAAGAAGAAAGAACGTCTTCGTGTTGGCGTGGCTTGGATATAACGACAACACTTCACGACGATAATGATGCAGGTGTACATTGGCTTTAGCTGCGTTTTTTTTCCTTTGTCAGACTTCACTCCACTCATTCATAGGTCACTTATAGCCATATTGCTGGCTTCACTCTTAGTCTCACCAACACTCTATTCGATCATATATCCACCGGTTATGTATACCAACACTTTATACCTAGATAAGCTGGTTACCAGCACAACTCTACAAATTCAACTTAGCTATTGCACACCAACGCCAAATTTTCTACTGCAGGATCGGGCTCTGAGGAGACTATAGGATCAAGGCTCAAAGAAGGACGTGCTCGTACTTCACCACGATTCCCAATCTACACAACACTCGGCGCATACGGGCTCCGTCGGCGCAAACAAACACTCCTACCATCCGTCTGACATGCATACACAAACCACTGCTGACGTACTCGAACAGTCCAAACTGTTATCGTTGGAGAAAGCTTACCCCTGCAAACGTTAGCTTAGGCGGACAATGACGACATCGATCGCAAGCTCGAATGCAGAACTCCACGCATCTGGGGACGACCCAAACAAACACCACATTGGTGCGCGGATTAAATACCCGCCAACCATGAAGCCGGGTAGACCATGAAAAGTAGATAAAGAACCCTTACGACCCTTGTGCTCAAGTTTTTTGCTTTCATCTATCTACCATACTCACACAACACAAATCCACATTCCACCATTTTTTTTTTGTTGACCCTGTGTGAGGACAACCAACCAGCACGGGCAACCACAATTACAATTACAACCACAACCACAAGTACACGGGTGTTTGTGCCACAATGACACTACTCCAAACCCTCCTCCGCGCAACCGCCTTCAAATCCCCGCTCCTCCGCACCCTCGTCCCCTCCGTCGCCCTCGCATACGGCATCCAAACCGCCGTCGCCGTGCCCTCCATCGCCGCGCAAACAGAGCGGTACTATGACCTCTCGGGCAGTTTGACGTACTTGTCGTGTACGGCGTTGAGTTTGTGCCAGCCGTACTTGCGGGCGAGGAGTATAGGCAATTATGCTGGAGGTTTGACGGAGTATTTGGGGAGTAGCAATGGGGGAATGGGGATTTGGTGGTGGAGACAGGTGGTGTTGAGTGCGGCGGTGGGCGTGTGGGCTACGAGATGTATGTTATTCCCTCCCAAGTTTCTCGGTAATGCTGTGTTATTCTCCACTCTCGCTCTTGTTGGTTATATTTGGATGCTGACAAGCAAACTGCACAACAGTGGGAACATACCTCTTCTCCCGCATAACCTCAGACTCCGGCCGCGACTCCCGCTTCGACAACATCCGCGGCTCCCCCTCAAAATTCTACATCGCCTTCTTCGCCCAAGCAACATGGGTTTCCCTCTGCACCCTCCCCGTCATCCTCGTAAACTCGCTCCCCCGCTCCGCCTTCTCAGCAGCGTCCACCACCACCTTTGGCCATGCGCTATCCGCAAAACCCTACCTAACAGACCTGCTAGGCCTAGCCATCTTCCTCTTCGGCCTAACCTTTGAAATTGTCGCAGACCGACAAAAGAGCGCATGGGTCTCCGACAAGAAAGCCAAGAAGCACTCCGAACAGTTCCTCACGCACGGCTTGTGGTCCAAGTCCCGCCATCCGAATTACTTCGGCGAGGCGACGCTTTGGTCGGGCATCGCGCTCGCTGCAGCGGGTTTACTCGTCAGACAGCCTGCACAGGCTGCGTTGGGCTTGAGTGGGGGAGGGATCATGAGCCAGGCGCTGGTTACGGGGCTGTGTGCGACGAGCCCTGCGTTTGTTAGTTTTTTGTTACTGAAGGTTAGTGGTGTGCCGTTGAGTGAGAAGAAGTATGATGAGCGGTATGGTGGGAGGGAGGATTATCAGAGGTGGAAGAGGGAGACGCCGATGTTTGTGCCGAAGTTTTGGTAGGGAAAATCGAGTGGCTTGTGTTGTTACCTGTTGTTGGTACTTGGAGTGCGGTGCTTTATTGGATCAGATGTTCCTTGTTCATATGTGAAATAAGGGCAGGTATAGGACAGATCGCAGTAATGAGAGAGCTGACGAATTCCATGGCCTTGTACTGCAAGCTCTTGAATATCGCATTGAACATATACACCCAATTGCCGTCGGCAAGAGGACTACTCCCTGAACTCCTTGTTACAGGGCTATTTTCCACCATGTGTAATCCCAAGCCCAAAGCGGGACAAAAGTGCCAGCCACACACCAACGAGTTGATAAAAGAACAGCTTCAAAACAACAAGTGAACAACGCAATCGCAATGCTAAATACTAAACAACATGAAGCTGCCGCTTTTCCGAAGGTCCTACCTCCTGAACGCTGCATTAACCTCACTCGATCCCCAATCAATCTCCACCTCGCCAGCATATACATCTTGATTGATTGTGACCATTCTCTCGGAGACCTCAATATACTTCTTCTCGCACTCCTTGAGCACCTTGAAGACCAAGTCTCTACTGAGGGCTGGATCGTCGGCATCACCAAAATGCTTGTCAACGCGCTTCTTGAGAGCTTCGATGCCTTTGCGGAGCTCTTTGGCGTCGTGCGAGTGCACGAGTTTCTTGAAGACGGAGCGCGAGTGCGAGGACCGCTGTGCGATGGATTGTGCGGTAGCGCCGGGCTGGCCGAGGAGGGTCTCAGTGGACTCGGCGAATTCCTGTAAAGGTTTAGCGACATGGTGGTAGGGAGAAGAATAGGCGCGATGCTTACTAAAAGTTTACCCAACGGTCGCCGGATGACAGCGTCCACGTAGAAGTTCATATGCTCTTTGTACTCATCTTGAGCCTTGCTCTTCCAGTAGTCCAACACCGAGTCAGTGCGCGCATCGACCTCCTCCATGTAGTGATTCATATTCTCGATGAGAAGGATATGGTAGTTGAGTGCCTCCTTGTCTTCCGGGTCACCCTGACCTTGAGAAGCCATGACAGCCGGTGATTCCTTGGCAATGACCTTTAAGCTCTCGAACATAGCCTTATTGATCCTCTGGTATGCGTCGTTGATCATACGTCTGATCTCTAATTGATCGCCGCCTTCAGATGCAGGTGGCACCATGTTCTCGATTGCGACAGAGAAGTGGGGGAAGGTTTTCATGAACGCAATGACTCCCTTACGCTTCTTGATCTTAACCTTGGTGTCTTCAATGGCACGTATTTGCTCGTCGAGGAAGCGATTGAACAGACCTTGGAGACGCTCATGTATTTTCTGCAGGTTTCTGGTCAAGAAGTCCTGATTGGAGTCTTCAATGTCGAGCATTTTCCGATCAACAGCACACAATATGCCTACACCTTGCCTGTGAATATGTTAGTAAGTACATGAAATGAGCGGACAATGGCACTTACAAAGGATCCGCCTGTACAGCCCAGTCAACAAGGCTCTGGATCTCAGTGGGCCAGAATGAGAAGATTTCCTCCATCACGCCCGTTACATGCTTTGCCATTGCTCGATCAGCTTCAAACTGTTTTCTTATCCAAAGGTTTGGTCCCTGGCGAGCCTCTGGAGGCGCTGCTTGGACAGCTTCAGGAAAGTCAACGGAGTCAGTAGAGGTCGCATGGAAGAAATCTGTTATGAAGTTCTGCTCCGTCAAAAGTACTGGGCCGGTATCATCCAGTACTCGAGCAAAGACGTCGAAGGCATAGAGCTTGCCGTCTTGGGTAGTCTTATTCGCTTTAGCCTCCTTGTCCCCAGACGCGGAGCGTAGACCACGGGCGAGGGTCTGACTTCGCTTGACAGTGAGTTTCCGTGCTGTACCTGTGATACTTTCCGTCTCCTTTTCTTGCGCCGTGAACAACAATTCCTGCTCCTCTCCTGTGGGCTTTCGAGCAAACCGCCTCCAAGCAAGGATGTTATCCCGGACTTCCTGTTGGTACAACTGGGCAGCTTGCGTCTGATACATCCGTAGCAGTGCATCCCAAGAACCTCGATCGATCTCTTTAGCGAAGAGCATGACTGGACTCAACATCCACAGCTCACTTCGACCTGTGTCATGCGCCTCCACGTTCTTCTTCAAAGACGGCATTGAACCCTGATCAATATTGGAAAGCGCATCTTTGGTTGACATGAAGGCAGCGCCGAATGTGATCTCCATGTGCTTTTTGAGTCGGTCCAAGAAAATAGCACCCTCGCTGAGGTATCTGTCTCGTTTTTCCTGTAGAGCCTGCATGGTAGCAAGGTCACTGTTGCCAAACCCTGACCTGCTGTTGATGGCTTCGCCACTGCCTGAGCGGCCATCTGCAACGAACGAAGGATCGATCGTAATGAGTGCTTTGTAGAGGAGGACAAGAGAGTTTTCAATGTCTTTGAGGCCATTGATCTTTCCTATAGGGGCTCGTCTTAGGGGCTCCAGTTGATCAGACGTGATGGAGATGGTTTCGACTAGCTGTTGAAGTTCATGTTGCAGTAACCGTTGGTTGGCCGTCTGTACTTGCAAACCTTGACTCTGTGCTTCAATGAAAGCAATGTCATCATTCAGGCTACTTAGCTCGACATTGTAGAGGGTCAGCAACCCCTCAAGCTCATCGCATTCTGCGATGGCGCGATCAAGCATTCGCTCAACGGCTTCAACTCGATCGTCTTTCTGCTCCAAATGATTGAGCCAGCTGCCTGCCTCGACCCGGGCGATCTCGCGTTTGATGTCGATTTCTAAGGACTCAATGTTCTTGGCTGAGAGCTCGCTGCTTCCCCACCCGAGCTCTGAAAGCAGGCTTTCAAACTCGAGACCACGCTCATCGATAATACTGGGGTCTATACCTAACTTAGAGATGTTCATGATCTGCTGGTTAGATCGTCGCTTTTTGCGGCGCAACTCAGGTTCGACTTCGACCTTTCGTGTTGCGGCCTTCTCTGGGGTAGGTGGAGCAGGCGCCTCTTCTGCTCCAGCAGTCCCGCTACCGGGTATGGGCGACAATGGACTCGAAATTGTCACGGATGGCACGACCTCAGTACTAATGCGTAGCCGTTCCTTCGATGATCTGTCTGCCACCGTCTTGGGCGGTTCTTCGACCTTTTTCTCGATTTCTTCCTGAGGTACTGCTTTTGGTGTCGGCCGCTGGGGCACAAACACGGCACTGACGCCGTCAGGTTCGTCGGATGTTTTCGTCTCCTTCGAAAATAGTTTGGCAGCGGCACCGCCAGCCCGAGGTTTGAATGCGCCGGCAGCAGCTGCGGCTTTCCGAAACTTGCTTGCTGCATCACCAGAGCCCAATTTAGTTTTGACCATTGGACCAAGACCTGGGCGATGAGCAACCTCGGTTTCCTTCTCTTCGGACGGAGAAGTGACACTTGACGCCGTCTCGGGCGGTGATGTAGCTGGCTGTACAGCAGGCGAAGGTTCTGCAGGTTGTGGTATTGGCACTACAGGTATCTGAGGAAGCGGAGATGTTGGAGGTGCTGTGGGCTGCACAGGAGGAATCGTATCTTGGGAAGGCTCCGTGACAACCTGAGAAGCGGGCTTTAGTCTTTCTGGGATCTCCTGAGGCCGTCTTCGTGGCGGTACATCTATCGAAGGGGCTGGGGATTGGGAAGGGGTGTGGAACACAGTACGCGGTTCAGTCCCGTGGCTATCTTGGCTGCGCTGCGACGTTTGCGAAGGTACTGGCTCCATAAACGGTCTCCTGCGCTGTGGAGGCTCTTCTGGAGGTAAATCCTCGTTTCGAGTAAAGTTTGAGCTGGTACTGCTTTGTGCTGTACCGGGTCTTAGAGCTCGTGGAGAGGGATCGCGCCTGGGTGAGGGGTAGCCATTTTGCCTACGTTGGTCTGGTAGAGGGAAGCCTGGCGCTGCTCCATCAAACGAGGGCTCCTCCATGGACCTCTGTGATCTTTGCGAGTGAGTATCGTCACCCAAGGGTCGTCGACCAGGACTCAGACTTGCTGGCATATTGACAGATTCCGGGGTCTTCGGACGGCTCGCAAATTCCGAAGTCGAAGATTGAGGGGTCAATGTCTGTGATGGGAACGGTGGAGTTGGCGGAATAGGTTCTCTACCTTGACCAGGCCGCATCCGCATGCTATCTCCACTGGGCCGCGAACGAATGCTCTGCTCCATGGACCGCTTTTGCCTAAGATCTGGTATAGGTGGTGTGCCTTGGTTTGGATTGAAAGGTGAAGGTCTACGATTATCATCCCCAGTGCCAGGCCTACTGCCACTGCGAAATTGATCATCTTGTTGGCCAGGTCTCCTAGGACCCTGATACTCTCCCGGTGGTCTCCTAAAGTTCGGGTTTGCGCCAGGCGTGGGACCTCTTCTCCCGTCAGCACCTGGGACAAGTGGAGACTCCCCAGCCCTTCTTGGTGGTGGGCCGGGGGACTTGGGCGGGAACTGCCTCTGCTCCGGATTACTCTGTCGAGGTTGCTTAGGGGCTTGCCCATCCCTAGTTCCATTTGCGAACGCTGCGCGACCTTCTGCAGTCGCAAAGTGCGCTTGCCCGTTTGTCAGGGTGTTCAGTTCGGCGCCACTGAAGCCACTCAGAATGGGAAAATCACCCTTTGTGTATTTGTTGTAGATTTTGACCATGCTGCCAATGAAGAACTCCTTCTCTTTGGCGGTGCCCGCTTCCCAATAGTATGGCTTGGTGATGGTAACGGTAAAGCCTTTGTCCCCAGCCCATTGTTTGCGCTGAGCCTCTTCCTCGTTCTTGGGGTTCATATGTACATAGTTTTCTACCGCAGATAGTTCTTCCATGGACCAAGACTTGCCAATTGAGAATGTTCCGTTGGCGTTCTCTCGTGCCTTGTGCAGTTTTACTCTCCCTGTGTTTCGCACGGAGATCATGATTATCCGGACCTTTTTGTTCGAGGCGGAGGAGGTCGGTGGGGCGGGTGACTGAGGGTATGCGCCGTCTTCTTGCACACGGATGTGGGTGATGTACGATTCTTGAACTGGAGACGGTTAGCTTCGTTAAGAAGGGACAGTGTGGTGGACGCATAGCTCCGAGCTTCGATTGTTGAAGCCAATATCTGGAGCGGGTGGACGGTCAGACGTACGCTGTCCCTGCTCGTCTACTTTGGCGAAGCAGCTTTCGGTGATCCTGCGCCGTTCATCGTCGAAACGGTCGGCGCGGGACATTCCAGAGGACGGCGTGCTCGAGCTGGCGGTGGAAGGCGGTCCTCTTGCGCCTCCAGTCGAAGGACGGCTGGGGGGAGCTCGGGGGTCGCCCAGACCATTGGGGTAGTTGCGCGGTGGTCGCCCGTCCATCTTGGCTACTGAGGTCGCTGACTGTGATGGAGCAACGTCATATATCCTAGTCCAAGCATGCAGTTTCTCTGGTAAGTGCCACTAAGGGCAGACAATAGTTTCCATCAATGCTGCCATCCAAAGCGAGAGGGGGGCTCGAGTGCTCGAGTCGCGTAAGGCGGAGTAACTGGAGCGCCAACGAGGGAAGGTGCACGCAAGCACAAAGGGCGGAGGTAGGGCGGAGGTAGTGCTGAGCGTAGAGGAAGAGCCTAAGTCCCAATGCGCAGCGGGGGAGCAAGAAGGGCGGCAACTGAAAGAATGCAGTGTCTCACTGCGGTGCGGAGGTTTGAGGTCCAACGTCTCCATACGAGACGCCAGAGTGACAAGGGCAGGGATCCCGACAAGGGCTTAGCGGCCCGAGGCGTTTCGTCAATTCCGCCCGCTATAACTTTTTTTCGTGCCTGCGTCTGCTGCCTCACCCACGCATACTCACCCACCCCGCACCTATCTCACCCGCTGGGCAATCGCAAGCCATGGCGACCGACAAGAAAGCGTCCAAAAAGCCCAACGGCGACAAGAAACAGAAGAAAACTACTCCCACCAACGACGCACGCGATACCAAGACTTCGACTATCCAGGCACCGCTTCACCTCGTGCAGTCCTTCCTGGAGCAGCAGGGCGAAAAGGCGGCTGCTAGCAAACTCCAAGAATTTGAGCAGTGGGAAAAGAGTGGCGCCACCAACAAGGCTCAAGACGCGCCCGAACCTATGGATGTAGACGAGGAGAGCGCCTCGAGCAGCGCCTCGAGCAGCGGTTCAAGCAGCGATTCAAGCAGCGACTCTAGCAGCGACTCAGAGGTGGAGCAGAAGCCGACTAAGAAACCTACAGCGAAGGCGAAGGTGTCCGTGAAAAAGGCCGCCTCAGACTCGTCCAGCTCAAGTTCAGACTCGTCTAGCTCCAGCTCAGACTCTGACTCGGATGCGGAGGTTGCGTCAGTTCCTGCCAAGGTGAAGAAGGCTGCCTCGGTCTCTTCCTCCTCTGCCTCATCCTCCAGCGACTCGGACAGTGATTCGGACAGTGACTCAGATGTTGACCCTGCGAACAAGCCTCTCCCGGAATCCGACTCCTCTAGCGCATCGAGCGATTCATCCTCAAGCGACTCGGACAGCGACAGCAGTTCGGACTCGGACTCGGAAGCGGAAAAGAAGGCCCCAGTAGTAAAAAAAGTCAAGAAGGCTGCGTCAATCTCGTCATCATCAGCTTCCAGCTCCTCAGATTCTTCCAGCGATTCTAGCTCTTCGGATAGCGAGCCGGAGCCTAAGATGGCGAAGAAAGTCGAGGTCAAGAAGGCCAGCAAGAAAGCCGCCTCGTCTGCGTCTTCGAGCGCTTCGAGCTCGTCAGACAGCTCTTCTGACAGCTCCTCTGACTCCGATTCCGATAGTGAGCCAGAAACTGCACCCGCTGCTCGCAAGAGCTCCTCTGACTCGTCCGCGACTTTGGCAGCTGCATCACCCGTACCGACAGCCGGCAACAAGCGCAAATTCTCTGGGTCCCCTGCTGCAGACGCGCCCGCCAAAAAGAGGAACCACGTCGAGAACCGCTTCCAACGCATCAAGCCCGACACTCAAGTCGACCCGAAACTCGCTAGCAACGCTTACGTTTCCTATGATTACGCCGACCGCGCCCACCAAGATTTGATTGTTACGAAGGGCAAAGGCTTCACGAAGGAGAAGAACAAGAAGAAGAGGGGCTCTTACCGCGGTGGTATGATCGATACATCTGGCGGCAAAGGCATTAAGTTCGAGGACTAGGATACTGAACTAACCTTCTTCTTCAGTCACTTGAGCACGGTGGCAATCATTGCACTGGCCGTTTGAAGTTGCGGGTCGGTCAGACATAAGATGCAAGGAGGAGTTGCATCAAGCATGGAATACCGATGACGCGCAGGTTTGAATATATCAGGCATAGTTTAGGAGGATTGGTGCAGCAAGGAGCATTGAACACGGGCGCATGCGATATGGCAGATCGGAGTTATGGGGAACCAAAAGCTGCTTCATACCCTTCTTTGGTGGGATTTTCTTTTCCACAGGCGTCAGCAGATACATTTCAAACTCCTTCATATCTAAGTAATAGACTTGTACATTCTCAAGCTGCTATCATCTGATGAATGTGATGTTATGCTGCTATACACAGTGTTGTACACTTCCAGATTGGAGCCCGAAATTTCCACGATCCCTCCAAGAACTACTATATCTCCCCGCAGATATTGCTCTACAATTAAATCGCGGGTTGTTTTTATACAGTCCCCCAATCCTATTCCTCTTCCATAATCATCCTCGATTGACCCTCCATTTTTCACCCATTACTTCTTCTCCCCCGACCCCTCAAATTCAACCGGCAGATTCATACCCACTCTCCTCGCGCTCAACCTCACCCGCTCCTCCTCACTCATGCCCATACCCGGATTGTACCGCTCGAGCAGCGTCGCATACGTTCTTTGCGCCTGTACATATTGGATAAACTGCTCCGCCTGTTGTATCTGACCGCTTGTGTTCGCTGATGAGCTTGAAAGAGTGGACCGTATGCGTTGTTGCAAATGTGATGGCGCGGACAGCTTTTGGTGCTGCGTGCGTGTGGTTTGCGGAGTGGAGGGGAGTTCTCGTAGGAGGCGGCGGTAGAGGGAGCGGATTTTGGGCGCTTGAGACATTTCGAGATAGCTTTGGGATTGGGTCGATTGGATTGATTATTTTGTGTGGTTTGGAGGGAGAATTGATTGGGACGTTTGAGGTGTGATGTTGAGTGGACGAGTTGACCGCGGAGGTGCTGCGGCGAAAAGTTGCGAAGGAAGCTTGGACGTTGTGTGAACTTCACTGTCGCAAGTGTCACCTCTACGTCCTTAAGACTGAAGCTTGAATGGCTTCCCTCCCACCAAATCCCCGCTATATATGCCGACGCTGTATTCAACAGTACTCGCGCCAACACTCTACGCTTCTCACGCGGTTCCAGTGGCGCCCTCGGTCCACGGACTCCTCTCAGAATGTTACTTCAAGTTCAACATCGGAAGGCTCCCGGCTCAGAATCAAGAAACACTGGAATACAGACTTTCGCAGCAAAACTAAGATGACATGGGCTTCGAATCCCGCTTTACGATATAGCGAAACCGGAGAAAATGCAGCGGTGGAATTATCTTCAGACCCGCCAGGCTTAATACCAGGAGGACGATTACGGCGCAGAGAGGGCATAGTCACGACCCCATCAGGATCGCGAGAGTCTCCGTCATCGCCTAGACGAGATATTCGGAGATCGCTAAGGAGAGCGAGGTCTGAACGAGCAGCGAAAGATGGTGGAGACCTTCTACCTTCTACCCCATCTGCGCCTCTAGGTTCGCGACCAGAGCCAAAACCTGCACCTATACAAGCCTCGGTGTCATCCAATACATCTTATAAACTCCCAGACGGTTCGCTAGAGGATTTCAATTGGTACTGGGAAAGCATAGCGCCAACAATTGCTCAAAAAGTCCACGCAAACCACTTCTTCTCTAACAATGGCAAAAACGCAAAGCTCCTCCGCAGCGTAGCGCAATTCCGGCTCTTCCCCGAGTCCGACGTACCCGAAGTAGCATTTGTCGGACGAAGTAACGTAGGCAAAAGCAGTTTGCTCAACGCCGTTGTAAATGCGGATATCAAGTCCCTCCTAGCGCGCACATCATCGACCCCAGGGTTCACAAAGACGATGAATCTTTACGGCGTAGGCCCCGGGAACGGCGTCACGATCAAGAAGCAACCAGATGGGCGAGACAAGATCGTCGGAAGAAGCGGCCTGACCATCGTCGACATGCCCGGCTACGGCGAAGGCTCGCTCGCACAATGGGGCGTCGAAATCATGAAGTACATCCAAAGCCGCAAACAACTCCGTCGTGTATTCGTTCTCCTCGACGCCGAGCACGGCATCAAAGATAAAGACCGCTCCCTCCTTGCGTCCCTGCGTCTCGCGGGCGTTTCGCACCAGGTCATCCTGTCCAAGGTCGATAAACTGTACATCCCAAAGACGAAAGAGGTCAAGCGTCATGATGGGAAGAAATTGAGTAAGTTGAAGTCAAAGGGCTCGCCGGAGGCGCTGAGGAAAGAGATGGAGAAGCTGAAGAGTGAGGTTCAACCTCCGGTTGGTGGGGGTGCTTTGGGAGAGATTCTGGCGTGTAGTGCTGAGACGCTGGTTGATGGGAAGAGGTTGGGGATTGATCATTTGAGATATGCGATCTTGAAAGCAGTTGGGTTGGAGGCGAATGTTTCTGTGAAGTAGGGACATGTCTACGACTTTGAACAAGAAGGAGGTCCTTCGTACTTCGTAACGTGTATACCGGTAGATGAGCGACTCAAGATACCCTCAATGCTTTTGTTTTTGCATATTTTCCTTCTCAATCGGTTGTCAAATGCTTAGATATGACTAGATCTGTATAACTATCGAATGCTCGTACATCAAGAATAGTATTTATGTCTGGTGTTTTGATGACATCAGCGACAGGTGAGTGAGTGAACGCCACGTGATGGGGCGCCAAGCCAATCTGCGTACATCATCGCTAGTTGCAGAGGCAGCTACCCATCAACGTTCATCAAGTCGACCGACGCCCCCACGCACCTCGAGACAAGCAGCCTTCACCCGAAGACTTGTCTGGAGCTGCCATCATGGCGCCCCCTAAGGATACCATGTTCCGCTCGGCGGACATGTCCTTGACCCAGCTCTACATCTCCAACGAGATTGGCCGCGAGGTTGTCTCTGCGCTTGGAGAGCTTGGTGTCATGGACTTCAGAGATGTGAGTACTGGTACACTTGCATAGGGCTTGTTTTACAGCTTCATGCGGATGCTATGATGGGATTGGAAACTGACGAGGCGATTCTGCTAGCTCAACTCGGAGACGACCGCCTTCCAACGCACGTTTACGCAAGAGATTCGCCGCCTCGACAATGTGGAAAGACAGCTCAGTACGATGGATCGGGAGGACTTTCAAGGAGCATAATTAACAGAATGCAGGATATTTCCACACCCAGATGGAAAAGTCAAGCATCACGATGCGATCGATCTATGACTTCAACAACCCGTTCACCGCCCCATCCGCCTCTGAGATTGACGAGCTCGCGGATAAAAGCCAGAGCCTCGAGCAGAGAATTTCGTCGTTGAATGAGAGCTACGAGACCTTGAAGAAGCGCGAGGTCGAGCTCACAGAGTGGCGATGGGTCTTGAGGGAGGCTGGTGGATTCTTCGACCGGGCTCGAGGGCAGACCGAGGAGATCAGACACTCGCTCGACGACGACGATGCCCCACTGCTCCAGGACGTGGAGCAGAACGGTCAAGGGGATACCGGCGCTGAGCGCTCGTTCACCGTCATGAACATCGGCTTCGTTGCTGGTGTCATCCCCCGCGAGCGCATTGCGGCGTTCGAGAGGATCTTGTGGCGCACGCTTCGTGGCAATCTGTACATGAACCAGTCCGAGATTCCAGAGCCCATCATCAACCCCGAGACAAACGAGGAGACCAGCAAGAACGTCTTCATCATCTTCGCCCACGGCAAGGAGATTATCGCCAAGATCCGAAAGATCTCAGAGTCGCTTGGCGCCGACCTGTACAGCGTGGACGAGAACAGCGAGCTGCGCCGTGACCAGATCCGCGAAGTCAACACCCGACTCAGCGACTTGGCCAGCGTCTTGAGAAACACGAAATCTACACTGGACGCGGAGCTGACTGCGATCAGCCGCAACCTTGCGGCATGGATGGTCATCATCAAGAAAGAGAAGGCTACGTACGAGACCTTGAACAAGTTCTCCTACGATCACCAACGCAAGACGCTCATCGCTGAGGCTTGGGCGCCCACCAACTCCCTTGGACTGATCAAGTCTACGCTGTCAGACGTCAACGAACGTGCAGGCCTGTCCGTGCCCACCATTGTCAACCAAATCAAGACTACCAAGACGCCGCCAACCTACTTCAAGTCGAACCGTTTCACCGTCGGTTTCCAGACTATCATCGATGCGTACGGAACGATCAAGTACCGCGAGGTCAACCCCGCTCTGCCATCGATCGTAACCTTCCCGTTCATGTTCGCGGTCATGTTTGGTGATACTGGGCATGGTGTCATCCTTCTCCTTGCGGCCTGTGCTATGATTTACTTCGAGAAGCGACTCGAACGCAGCAAACTCGATGAGCTCTTCTCCATGATGTTTTACGGTCGATACATTGTCTTCATGATGGGAATCTTCTCCATCTACACCGGTCTACTCTACTGCGATGCATTTTCACTCGGACTCCCATTCTTCAAGTCGATGTGGGTGTGGGACAATGATGGCAAGGGCCCTACATCCTCACGTGTTGAGGGCTACACCTATCCATTCGGTCTGGATTACCGCTGGCATGACACCGAGAACGACTTGCTCTTCTCCAACAGCTACAAGATGAAGCTCAGTATCCTTCTTGGTTGGTGCCACATGACCTTCTCGCTGATGTGGTCCCTGGTCAACGCCCGCTACTTCAAGACTAAGATCGACATCTGGGGCAACTTCGTCCCTGGTATGCTCTTCTTCCAATCTATCTTCGGATACCTGGCTTTCACAATCGTCTACAAGTGGTGCATCGACTGGCCAGCACGTGGCGAGAATCCTCCAAGTCTGCTGAACATGTTGATTTACATGTTCTTGCAGCCTGGTACGCTTGAAGCTGGAGTCAATCCGTTGTACCCTGGACAGGCGGCTGTACAGGTCGTCTTGCTTTTGATTGCCCTAGCTTGTGTGCCTGTCCTTCTCTTCTTGAAGCCGTTTTACCTTCGCTACGAGCACAACAAGGCCCGCGCACTAGGTTATCGGGGTATTGGCGAGAGCACTCGTGTCAGTGCTCTCGACGACGATGATGACGAGGAAAGTCGCCCTATGAACGGAGGCCGAGAGAGCTTCGGAGATGACGACGATGGCATTGCGATGATAACTCAGGACATTGGGCACGGCGAAGAACACGAAGAGTTTGAATTTAGTGAAGTCATGATTCATCAGGTCATTCACACCATCGGTAAGTCTACAAACATTCTTGTCCATGGTAACCAGATGCTAACACACGCGTAGAATTCTGTCTCAACTGCGTCTCCCACACTGCCTCGTACCTCCGTCTCTGGGCGCTCTCCCTTGCGCATCAACGGCTCTCCATCGTCCTCTGGGAAATGACTATGGCGAATGCATTTGCAGTCACCGGCGTCCTTGGTGCCATCATGATGGTCGTTGTGTTCTACTTCTGGTTCGCACTTACCGTCGCTGTGCTGTGTGTCATGGAGGGTACGAGTGCCATGTTGCATTCGCTGCGTCTGCACTGGGTCGAGGCCATGAGCAAGCATTTCATCGGCGATGGTGTACCGTTTGAGCCGTTTAGTTTCAAGGTCTTGCTGGAGGAGGATCCGGTGGAGTAAACATGGTCATCTTTTTTTTTTTATCTTTATAGTTTTCTTGAGTGTGTGCAGTCAAGGGAGTGTGTAGGATTATGCTGGGCCTCCTTTGTGTAGGTTGCTTGGGCGACTGGAAGGAGCGTCTGTATATAGAGAGAAATGTACAATGTTAGTCACTCCGTATCGTCTATATATTTATTTTTCCCCGAGTCCTTGCTTTTCTCCGTCCTAGTCCTTGGTGAAATTGCGATGATAGTTTCTAAGTGCGCACTAATATCGCGCGGAAGAAGTCGGGCTCGAAGTTTGATTGCTTCCGGGTACCCCGTATCGCTATGAGGTCTCACAGACGTTTGATGCTCTGACAACAGGTGGTTGGGTACACAGCGATCAGTGCTCCTTGAGAAAGTCTGCTTCCGTTCCGGCGTGGGTGACTAGAGCTTCGTCGGATGAAAGGGCTGCTGCAGAGTTTCACTGGGAGGATGTCAAGGAAATGCTTCACAGATTGGAAAGTTTAGACGGTTTACTTTGCTTAGTCTGGTTTTAATAGTATGGGTTACGGGTACTCTACGTTTCTACCAACGATCTACAAATTAACACACATATAAACTACTTACTCACACTCGCTTTAAGCTATCAAGTACACCCTGCACATCTGCGAAGCTTAGCTCAGTCATAGTTTCCTCCCATAGCCTCTCGATGATCTGTTTTCCCTCTGGAGTGTATAGTAACGGTGCGAAGCTAGATAAGATTCCAGTTAGTGAGTACTAAGACTAGGCTCTGAATGTATCTCAACTTACGGATTAATCTCCCAACTCATGATATAGCTTCCATGCGACTCCTTCCCCTTGACTACCGCAGCATCAACGTACGTTGAAGCGCCGACGTCCACAGGCCTTGCGGCGATGTTCTTCCAGACTGACATGATTGCTCCCACTACAGCCGACATGTCGCGTGATAGACTGGTGCCCCTAACGAAACCTGGATCGACAATGTTGACGACGACATCGTCTGCAGACACATAGTCTGCCAACTTGTACAGGAACATCATGCCCAGAAGTTTAGAGTTGTTGTATTGATCCATTACGTCGAAATTGGCGGCCTCGTCGAAGGAGGGTAACAGTGGCACAGCTGCTCTGTTGCGGAATTTGGCGGCGAAGGCAAGGCCTGAGCTGATGATTGTCAATCGGCCTGGCGACCCTTCTGCGGACTTCTTGCGCTTGAGAATGGGGAGAAGGAGGATGGAGAGCAGCGACGTGGAGAGGTAGTTGACTTGGATGGTTTCTTCGTGGCCGGTACTGGGCACGAGCTCGCGCTTCATCTTGCGTATGCCGGCGTTCAAGATGACGATGTCGAGACGCTTGAGCTGCTCAACCTGCGCAACAAAGGCCTGGATTGAGTCGTACGACGACATGTCCAGCTGGAAGACATCGATGGACGCCTTGGGGTACTTGGCTCGGAGTTTGTCCGCTGCTGCTTCACCCTTGGCTTTGGAGCGGACGGCGATGATCAAAGATGAGAGTCTGAGCGAGAGGAGCTGGTCGCAGGCTTCGAGGCCGAGACCTTGATTTGCGCCCGTCACGATTGCGACTTTGCCAGTGAGGTTGGTGTCTTTCGGGGGCCATGCTGTCTTGGTACGGAACTGGTTCTTGATGAATATACTAGGGAAAAATGGTGAGGAAAGGGGCTGCATGTCCTTGGAGGGTGCCATGATGAAGCCTCATACTTTCTCCTGTCTATGTGAGGCATAGAGAGCTCTATTTATATTGGTCCGGCCTTTGAGGTAACCACTCTCCATGTTCGACGCTTTGTCGATTGTAAGTGGCACGTTTCCGAATGTGACCTTGACTAACACCTGCAATGTGGCGCGCTAAACCTAAAGCGGTAAACAATTGAAATGCTTGGCAAGATGGTTGAACCGGAGGCGGCGGAATCAGGTGCCGACGGAAAGGCTCCTAACATTCATCTCCTACTTGCTCGGGAATCAGACTAGGTAGGAGGACACATGCATTCTAGCTTCTCTGAAACTCACGGTGCCTGAAGGTGTGGATACAAGATCATGGCTACCCGAAATGCATCTAGTAAGTTAAGCTTTCCAGAGGCTGGGCGTCCCTTTGATTTGACTGGTACATGTATCTCACAGTGTACCACTAGTGGACTTCCCCTTCATCATATCGACGGACAGGCAGAAAGCAGACCCAATGACGCGGAAGCTCATCCGGAGTCAAGTCATGCGAGGGAAGAATCGAGTCAAGCCTCGGAGAAAGCCAAGACGAGATGCCTTGGATGTAGCCAATGCACCCATGTGGCCCGCAACCATCCCTAGACTACTATGCTCGAACATTTCAGGCATTCGCTTTGCCGACGCCGTGGAATCAACTTTTATTAGGGACATTTTGTTGTGTGAGTGGCTAATTTGCTTGTTACCATATTTGCTGTCCTGCATGTGTGTTAACCAAGTTCAATGTTATGTAGTTGCCTCCATGAGCTCAAAAGCCATGTTCCTACTAGATCAATGCATCGCTCCCGATGAACCAGGAACGGCTGACGTATGGTTCGCGTGCCTGCGCGCCGACGCAGCGTATCTGCATGCCGCTTGCTTTACCATACAGACTTACTTTGACGGGTTCCTGGGAAGGACGCGAAGTGCTGAAGCGCAGCGGAAGGACTGCGTGTCCTATGCTAAGGCTGTTGGAATCCTCCAGGAGCGACTCGCCCTCGACGATGATAGTATAAGGCTTGCGGACTCCACTATCATGACCGTCTTAAGTTTATCGGGCCACGCATACACAACAGGCAATTACGAGATCGCGCATCAGCACAATAGCGGGCTTCTGAGGCTCGTTAGCATGAGAGGCGTAGGCACGTTTGTGGGAAATACAAAGCTGTTGATCGAGATTATACGGTAAGTCAAGTTCTTGGTGTGCACAGTTGCGAGCTATATGAGTTAACCAGTTGGTGGCGAGGCAGTTGCGACTTGGGCATGGCGATTGATAGAGGCACAAAGCCCTTGTTGTTTGCCTACAGCCAGGTCCCATGGCCTTTGATACTGCCTTCCAAGCCTACCACGGCGCACGAAGAGAAGATTTCTTCCAAGACACTCCAGGATGAGGTGAAGACTTTTCCGAATACGCTTGACCCTGAACTGGCTGCAGTATGGACCGCCATGTCCGAGTGTTGCACTCGCCTTAACGCAGCTGCGGCGAACGGAGCAGTCAAAGTGACCCAGGAAGCGTTCCTGCACAGCATGGGCGCCATCATGTATCGGCTCCTCCATCAACGCTTTGAACCAGGTAGTCTTGACGAAGCGTTTCGATTAGGTCTCTTGGCTTTTTCATCTCCCATCTTCCTCAATTGGAACAGGGTGGAGTTACAAGACCCTCGATTCAATCTGACCTATCGAAAGGCTCTGGCTGGACTCGATACTCTGGAACCTCACGTCGCATCACGAGAATACATTTGGCTCTTGATGGTTGCCGCTTTGTCGATGTCTCACGAGCCAGATAGTATTGGGTGGCTTGTATCTCAGCTGCGGATAAAGGTTGAGCTATGCGACGTGCATACGTGGGAGCAAATGCAGGATTTGTTAAGCTCGATTTTATGGGTTGACATTGTGTATAATGCACCGTGTAGAGATATATTTAGCCTTATAATAATATAGTATTTGAGGTAGACGATGACTTGAACCTTGTTGGCGAATCGCAAGTCGGCGGCGTGGGCCCTGTACGACTGTCACGCAGGTATCAGGTTGTTGTGGAGAGACGTCAACTGCTCTTCTCCTGAGTGAGAGCTAGCTATGTAGTGGTGGTAAACGCGAGACATAAACTTAGTCTTGGGGAGTATATCTCATTGAAGTACACTGCAGCCCTAACCTGCTTCGACACGCAACGAGATAAGTGGCTGTAGAATGATAGGATAACAAGTACATAGGTATGTAGGGCTGCCGTCAGCCATGTTTTGAGGCATTATCCGGTCGTTGTCACTTGTGTGGCTGCGGCCCAAGATGTGGCACCGGCTCAACATCAATCAAACATGAGGCTTGCGGGTTGCGACATTTTTGATCCGAGACTTATTTAGTCGCCGCGTTGCCGTTGCCCTCGTTGCGCAAGGCGCATCCTGTGTTCAATTTGCAATGACAATGTTGCTAGCGCTGAAGCGTAACTTAAGCAGACCAAAGCTAATAACCAGGGGGAGGGAATTTGGGCAGTTGGCTATTGGGGGAACGTCAAGAGTATCTGCTTTTTGTTTGTATCTTTCGGCCTTTTTACATAGGTAGGATTGTACATGACATTAGCGGCAAGAAGATACCTAAGACCCTGATTCACCGACTATCTTGCAGAATGTACCATCGGTTGTGTACTAGCTATCTTACACCGCTCTCCCGCCATATCTGCGGGGCGCGCATCCGTGTAAGAAGGCACTCAATCAATCAATCACCAGGGAAGGATTCTTTGCCCCAGGCACGTACCGATCCGCGACACTAGACCCCTTGAGGCATTTTAATTGGTGTCCGCGTGCAATGACAATCGCAAGGATGCAGGTATCGGGACAGGTATCCCAGCCACTGTTGAGGCGCGTTTGCTGGCTTGCGGTAGGAGATGGCACGAAGCAAGAAGCTGGAAGTACTGTTGGTGCTGTGGTAGGGCTAGTCAAGGTAGCTCGCGCGTGCGTGCGTGGTGTAGTGGATGCAACGCAACGGCGCGCGCAGGCAAAGTGTTAGCTATAAAGGCCCGATGCGCCTAACAGCTTCACTGTTTCGCATTTCTTGTCGTCCTTCTTCTCCTCGACTTACCTTGCTACTTCCGTACACGGTAGGTAGTGGGTACTTGTGCGACCAGGTCCAGAAGCTTGATTCCTCGATATTCAGGGTCCACCGATCTTGCTTGCTCTTACTTTCTTGTCCCACATATTTCCCCCTCGTCTCTGCAGGCTAGCAAAAAGCTTGACCGAAGCCTCACATCACCATGTCTTTCTCGGCGGAGAAGGTCAATCACTTGAAGGGCGCTTTCTCCCAGAGGCGGTTTTCCAGCTCGAAGGATCCGAGTGAGAGCGGTACGTATCGATGTTTGCTTTTTCTGTGGAGGGGTAGTGCAATACGTCATCTCGCAACTGTTTTGGTGGCGTCCAGTTGAAGAATTGGGGCTTTCGAAGCTTGAAGGAGCTGTGAGATGTCGAGGATTAGCACTTCAGAGCTTTTTCAGTAGTGCTCAAGCCTTGTGTTCTGAGTGCAAGTTGCCCAAATCGCGTACTGCGGCCCTCAGCGATCTTTACCCCTCTACATCAGCTACTTCACGACTGCGCCAATTCCAGCTCATAGTTGCAATTATACAGCGCCACAGTCACTAATCTCAAGCAGAACTCGGCTCCGCGATCCATCGTCAGTTTCGCCAGTCACACGAAGGCCACAAGCCGCACGCCGGTCTCGACGCCAGTCGCGCTTCCACAGGTGTCGTCTGGACATCAGAACAAGCCTACAAACACGGATTCCTTGAGAAGCCAGAAGAATGGGCAAACTTGGGACAGGGTGCGCCCGAGGTCGACGATAACATAGAGGGCTGTTTTGAGCGACCGAAAGAGGTCGACATCAGCGCCCATGGCAGGGAATACGGTCCGACTGCTGGTATTCGACCGCTGAGAGAGGCGGTCGCGAAGCTATACAACGAGCACCACCGCAAATGGCGTAAGAGCCAGTACACGTGGGAGAACGTGTGCATTGTACCTGGTGGGCGTGCGGGTTTGATCCGTATTGCTGCGGTACTGGGCAACTGCTATTTGGGCTTCTTTATTCCTGGTACGTCTAAAACCACATGGGATGGAATTGAAACTAACGAGCATAGACTACACCGCGTACAACGAGATGTTGTCCCTCTTCCGAAACATCGCAGCCATCCCCGTTCCTCTCGGCGAGGCAGACCAATATCACATGTCACCCGACAAGATTGCAGAGGAAATCGCTCGCGGTACTTCTGTGATTCTCACATCCAATCCCCGTAATCCGACGGGCCAGATGGTCGTCAATCCCGAGGGTACGAAGGTAACTCCACGCATATCACTTGATTATTTTGCTAACATACGAATAGTAAGTAAATGATATTCTTCATCACGCTGCGCAACCTTGCACATCTTAAGGTGTCTGTCAAGATGTCTCGAAGGCGTCTATCAAGTTGTCTCGAAGGTGTCTAAAGCAGCTGCTCTACACTGTCTTACTTGGTATTTGCATTCTCTAAAACTAGAAAAGTGCTAATCGTGCCGCTACTTTGCAGCTCGCCCAGATCCAGAATATCTGCCGAGACCGCGCTACCTTGATCATGGACGAGTTCTATTGCGGATACAACTACACCACTAACTGCGACGGCACCGTCATCTCCGCAGCCGACAACGTCGAGGACGTCGATGAAGACGACGTTCTCATCATCGATGGTCTGACCAAGCGCTTCCGTCTCCCAGGTTGGCGTGTAGCATGGGTCCTCGGCCCCAAGGAATTCATCCAGGCCATCGGTTCCTGCGGCTCATACCTCGACGGTGGATGCAACGTGCCCTTCCAAGAAGCCGCCGTGGAGATGCTGTCCCCACCACGCGTACGCAATGAGATGCGCGCTCTGCAAATGCATTTCCGCACCAAGCGCGACTACGTTATTGGCAGGCTGCAGGAGATCGGCTTCAAGTTCCCGTACATGCCCAACTCGACCTTCTACCTCTGGCTCGATCTGTCCAGTCTACCCGAGGGCATCAACGACGGTCTGAACTTCTTCCAGGCGTGTCTGGAGGAGAAGGTCATCGTTGTGCCGGGTATTTTCTTTGACTTGAACCCTAGCAGGCGCAGGGATCTGTTCGATAGCCCTTGCCATCACTTTGTGCGCTTGAGTTACGGACCGAGGATGGATGTTTTGGAGAAGGGCCTGGACTCCATTGAGAAGATTGTTAAGAAGTGAGTTTTTTTTACTGAGCATCGTGTGAGGAGCGATTGTGCGATCTGACGTGTAATAGGTACCGAGAGAACCCCAACAAGCATCGCCAGATGCAGGTCAGGCCTCGTGGCACTGGAGCGCCTAACTAAGGCCATGTTGCTGGATTATCTGGACATTGAGGCGTCGGTCTCAGAATTAGAGGATGAATAGCATCATCATCAAACCGAACGACGTGGGTTTGAAAATGCTTATTTACAGTGTATACAGTCAGATATCCAAGTCTCATTTTCTTCGACCTTCTCTCGATCCCTTCGATCATAAAAACTATCTGTGAAAATAAGTATCTTGCAGAATGTACCATCGGTTGTGTACTACCGTATTTTCCTGCTCTCTTCGTTTTTAGCTAGCAGGGGGCGGGCGTTTTGGGATGTGATGTTAGTTACTTCATCCGCCTACGTATCTCTTTAAGCTGCTGCACAAAGTTGTAAAAAGAGCCGTATCCCTCTAGGTATCTTTTTAAGCTACTACATAAAGCTATAAATAGAGGCGTATCCCTCTACGTAATCTCTTTAAGCCATTAAACAAAGCTTTGTAGAAAGCTGTAGATTAGCTAGAGGCCCACATATATGAAGTGCATCACCTTCCGAAAGGCCCGCCCCCTGCTAGAAGACATACGAAAAGCACGTTGCGTTATTACATTCATACAATGAACCAGAAACCGTGAAGCGCCAGTCTTCCCAAATCAGCCTCAAAAGCAAAAAACAATAATCATACATCTCCTCCGCCCTTGATACCTACTGCTCAGCCTCAACCCCATTCGCCCTAGCCCACAAATTCCCACTAGCCCTCCTCTTAACCAACTCCTCCCTCCACGTCCTCTCGCCCACGCTCTCCTCCGCCACCGCCGCACCACCCTCCCACTCAAACTTCTCCGGCGCCTTCCAGCACCCAAACGACACCTCCCCATCTTTAACACCACCCGGCGTCCACTTCTCCAACTGCGGCCTCTTCTCCTTCCACCCCTTGTCGCCATCAAACCGCTCATCCAGCGCAGCGAAAACATCATAGTAGTGCTGAGGACTCTTATCGAACTTGCCATGCCTCTTATACGCAAATCTCAAAAGTTCTGTATGCGTGTGTGCGACGCGGACAGCGTCGAGGCCCGGTGCGGTCTGGCCCTCGCCGAGGCGGCAGAGTATGTTTTCGCTGAGGTCGAGGGCGTCGCGGTGGCAGTGCTGGGCGCTGTAGAGTTCGGAGAGGAGGAGGGTGAAGGATAAGGTGGAGCGGTCGAGGGCGCCGCGGATGTACTCGAGGTTGTAGCGGATGTGGTGGCAGAGGTGGATTGCGTCTGTGAACTTGGACAGGCAGGCGAGGGTTTGGATTAGGGAGCGGCCGATGTAGAGGACCAGGGGCGAGGAGGAGATGTTTGCGCGGATTGTGCGCGTTTTCCAGAGGGTTTGGAGGATGCGCTGAGGAAAAGGTGTTAGTATTGTGGTTGAAGGGGGTCTGATGGAGGACTTGACTTACCTCGAGGTCCTGGTACTTCTTCTGTTCGCTCATCATGGTGACGAGGTCGGCTAGCAACTGTTGAAGCTCGCTCAACTCGATGTCGATCTTGTCTAAACCTTCCAAGGCCTCCTGGAGAATGACTCTGGACAGATCAAGCATGGAGCTGTACAATTTGGCGTCGCCGCACTTGTTCGTTCCTACGCCAACAAGATACCTAGCAAGATTGAAGCCAGTGCGGATGTAGAACTCCGAGCGGAACCCGCCATGAAGGTGGATAAATTTGTCAATGAGTAGCACCAGGTCGTACGCTTCTGCAAACTTAGCCGTCTTGGTGAACTTGAGAACCGTCTCGGTAGCCTGCTTGACAAACTCATGCTCGTAGTGTGTCTTGTTGATCTGTTTGAGGTACAGCTGGAAGAAGAAGTGCATGACGCCCTCGTTGACGCTGCGGGAGAAGTTGAGGTACTTGCAGAAGTATTGTGTAAGCTCTTTCTCTAGCTTGACGAATTCGAAGCAGCGTGAAGTCTTCTTCTCGAGGTGGAAGTAGAGGCTGCAGCCTGACTTGATCATGGAGCGGTAGTCGGTAGTCTTCTTAGTAGCTTTGAAGTACGACTCGTACATGAGGACTTCTTCTCGCAGCTCAGACATGACCGAGGTGAAGGACGACGATTCTGAGATGGCCTCCTGGAAGGACGCTAAGAAGACGTAGGACTTCTGCTCGACCTTTGTAGATGATGAGACGGAAGTGCGGATCTCTTCCACCACTTTGCTGCGCATCTCGGAGACGAGGGATTCTGCTTGCCTGGAGATCGTGTTAGCAATTATTTTCAGGGCAACTCGAAGTGCTCTGCGGATGTTCGTAGTGACTAAACACAGCGGTAGACTTACTCGACAAACTTGCACTCCTTGTAAATCTGAGCAATCGACCTAGCAGACTCAATCAACTTCTCGGAGCGATGCTCATGCTGGAAGATCTCCATAACACTGCTCTTCAGCGTCGTTGTAGCAGTAGAAATAGACTCCTTCGTCTCCTGCTTCTTGTACGTGCTGACCAAGCTATGGAGCGCAGTCATCGTCTCAGTTGAAGTGCGCTCAGTCTTGCACATCTCGAAGTACTGCTCTTTATAGATTTCGACAGCTTTGGTGATCTCTTTGGTGGTTGATGCGTAGATCTTGGCGACGCGAGTGTTGCAGGTTCGGAGCGTTTTCTTGCTGAATTCTGTTTTGGTCTCTTTGCAGTATTTGATGACCTGTTGGTAGAGTTGGACGGACTGGGATTGTTAGTGCTTGCGTTTAGTAGTCAATAGTATTCAGGCCCCGTGTTGTAATGGTCCTGAAGTAACATATGGGAAAGGGACACTTACGGTCTCCCGATGCTCTTCGAAATGCTCGCAATGATGCGCATACTCCAAGGTAGCTTTGATTGTAACCTCATGATGATGCGAGTAGAAATGCTTGCAGCTCTCATAGTATTCCTTCGAGATCTGCAGAAGTACACTATACTCCGCATGATGATGATGCTCCAGAACAAACATATAGCAGTGGTATATCTTCTCAATGATCTTGATATCGAGCTGATACTCGACGCCAAAGCGCACGAACGTACGCCACAAGTAGCCGTACACTTCGTAAGCAAGCTCCCACTTGCATTGAATCTCGTAGATCTGGGAGAGCAGGTATGCAGCTTCGAAGCCCTGAATGTGGAGGCAGCCGTGCGCAATGTGGAAGCAGGAGTAAACGTAGAAGCAGGCAGTGGCGGCTTCTTCGTATAGTGACATGCGGAAGCAGATACGTGCGAACTCGATGAGGACGAGGATAGTCTCCGAGTGAGTCTTGCCGAAGCAGATGGGCATCCAGATGAAGAGTTCGCGGTAGATCTCGATGACGCGTTCATACTTGTAGATTGTCTTGAAGAACTCGAGCACTATTTTGATCTTGGCAAGTAAAAAGTGCTTGTTCTCGATGTAGCGGGTGCAAATCAGGAGACGGAACAGGTTGAAGTAGATGGTTTCCTAGAAGACCACGTCAGCACGCATTCAACAATGTCGCAGGGAACAGATTTCTGGAGAACTACTTACAGCAATCTCGACTCGCAGCATCTTGAAGTGGCAGACAGCCAAGCTGAAAGCTAACTCGAAGATCTCCTCCGTAAAGCTCTCCGTAATTTCGGTAAGATCGATAACAGTTGTCGTCTCAATGCTAGCCCAAACCTTCTTGATGACACGGCTGTAGATCTCACAGGCTTCCTCATATCGCTCCTCGTACATGTAGCTGGAGCACAGAGCTTGACAGACTGAAATGGTGGTTGATGTGATCTCTGTGGACTCCATGCAGCTTTCAAAAATCTCAGTGAGGGTCTTCTCCTCCTTGGAGATGACGGTTGTCTCAGAAGTCTTGGTGGTAGTCTCCGACTTAGTCACAGTCTTAGAATGAGTGATAGACTTCGTGATGGTTTCTGCAAGAGTCCTAACGATGGTGATGCATTCGGTGGATGTGCGTTGTTCATGGCTCTCGTAGTGCTCGTAAAGAGATTGGTAGATCGAGCGAGACATGCTGAACACCTCAAGCTTGGAGAAGTACTTCGCGATCTTCTCGACTCGCTTGATCATTGTCGATGAGAAGCGGGCTTCGTAGCTGTAGGATTGAATCTCGGTATAGACGCCACGGAGGATGACTTCAGACTCTTCTTTGCGCGAATAGCGGAACAGGAACTTGGAGTATTTCAGTGCGAAATCAATCTTCAGCTCTGTGATGCGAGTGGTCGCACTTGTTACCGAGACATGCTTCCAGAAGCGCACCAAGACCTGCTCAGCCTTGAATATTTCTTTACGCTCCTCATAGATGTCGATCATGGTAAGCGTCGAGCGAATGCGTCGCTCGTCAGTGATCACTAGAGTCTGCTCGCAGTGCTCATGATACTCAACGTACAGCTCGAGAGCCTCATCATGGAATGATAGCTGCCTCAAATAAGTGATAAGAAGCTCGAAAAGTGAGTGTGTCTCCTCATGGAGGTGTCCGCAGCCTTTGAGGCGAAGACGATAGAGTTGACGGTAGATAACAACGGCTTCCTCGATGTGGCCAGTCTCGACGTGTAGTTCAGCAAGGATCCTCAAGTAGTGAATCTCCCGATCCTCGGTGTGACTGTGCTTGTGCACTTCGATGAGATACTTGAGGATCTCGACTTTGTGAGCGCAAATCACAGAGTGCTCGGAGATCTTTAGGTCCAAGGAGTATTGCATGAAGGATTCAGCGAGTGACTGAATGACCGTAGTAGAGCAAATGTGACGACTCATGCTCCATGCCTCAAAAGCAAACTCGCATAGTGTAGTAGCATTTTTGAACTTCCGGCCAACGCGAAGTTCCAGAATCAAGCTCTGGAGGACAGCAGGAGAATGCTCCCCAAACAGCGTCTTGCGAATATGATAAGCCAGGTTCTGGAGCTTCTCAGCTTCGCAAGCAATGTACTGGTGGGCAATGCACGAGCCCTCAAAGAGTGCCAGCCGAGTAGCGTTCGAGAACACGTTCTTGAACTGCGGTGGCAGGTTGAACTTGCCAGTGGCATTATCGTACATGGAAGAGGAGCGGAAGTGGGAGATCCAGTACCGCGTAGCGTACTCGAAAAGGTCGTACTTCGAGAAGCTGGTGGCAATCTCATGGCCATGGCAGATATCTGCCAAGGGTTCGACGTCGTCACGTTGAAGGTGGATCTTGACATAGGCCATGGAGCGAATAGTGAGCTCTCTGTGAGCCTCCTTCGGGTCGATGACTAGCCTAGAGCCGCTCTTTGAAGCAAGACGCTCGCGAATACTAGGATGGCGGAAGGAGACTAGACCATCGCGGACAACGATCAATGAACCACACAGCTGACGAAGGGTCTGCTCAACGTCCCCAGAGAAAGGTCGGTAGGCACATCCATCGAGATCAACCTCAAGTAGGGCTTTGATCTCCGTGAGAGCTAGCGGACGTTCAGCTGCCGAGATCCAGGAAAGAACGTGTTTTGTGTCGGTACGCTTAGCATCCAGGCTTCCAATTTGACGATCAAGGGCTTCGTCAAGAGAATTATGAGACTTGAGCGCTTTCAAGATATCAGCAGCAGATTTCGCGCCCTCCGCATGGCGGAGCAGAAGTCCCGCCAATAGGAACGATCCAGATGATGCTATGGCATACTTCTGAACGATCTCATGTCTCTCAGACTCATTGAGATGGTGAAGTCCAGGACGATGGTGAACAAAATCTTCGATGAAATGCTTGATATCCCTCGATGCCTCCTGAACCGTGTCCAAGGCAACGTGTTCCTGGCAATGCTTCAGAGCAGCATCGCTCACAGGTCGGCTGAGCAAGATTGCTTTCACGTTGCGCTTAGCTCTGGTGATGGCATTTAGTTTCTCCAGGGCTGGCGGGTTCCCAACCCTCGGCCCGCTCAGATGGTCCAAGCCATCGATGAGGACCAGGAGTTTTCGGTCGTCGAGACAGCTCTCAAAGGCCTTCCAAAGGGCGGCTTCGACTTCACTGGCAGGGCAGCCGCCTTGAGCATGTTCCATGGCCTCGTTGATGTGTGAAAGAAGGTTGTGGTTGCCGACCTTGCGGTCGAGCAGCTGCAAAAGCAATGCCTTGATCATGTTCAGGGAGCTGGTGGTATACTTTACGTTGGTATCTAGTAGGGTGTCAGTAAAACTATGGGAAGGAGATTACGCATGTCTTACCAACGGAGTAGGTAATCATGTCGTACGGCTCATCGTCGACGTTCTCGGTTTGAAGTTTCTCGTGAATGTAACGAGCAAGGACCGTCTTGCCTGAGCATGCAGGGCCAGAGACAAGCATGACCTTCTTTCCATTCCGCATGAACTTTCTCAGAGAACCTGCAAACCATTCGCAGGTGAACTCGGCACGTCGTGATTCCGAGTAAAGTTGATTCGACAGAATCCTCTTGATGACACTGTCCTGCGGCGACAGAAAGTTGCGAACCTCGCGGACGTTGAAATGAGAGCAGTTTTTGCTTGAGGTCCATGAGGAAATTGAGACAGACTCCAGATGACAATAGAAGGCTGCGGATCCGGCTGCCATGAAAAGGTCGAGCTCAGTGGAGCTGATCAATGCTACGCCTGTCAGAGCATGATTAGCTATGCCCATCATGGAGGCTTCAGATACCTACCTCGGCTTCTAGCATGGCAAAAGATCCTTGCGTCTCGTGTCAAGTGGGCGAAGTCTTGAAAGGCATGTGCCAACTCGCGCCGTACATCAGAGTTGGACTTGATAAGATGGCTCTGACGAATGAACACCGATAGCGAGACAGCAATCTTGTGGAATTGGCTGAAGACCTTCAGGAGCGTCTTTATGTGGCCAGGGCCCAACTACCAACATTAGTATTGAATTCGTCCTTGTAAACGTGACCAAGTCTTACCTGGATGAGCGCAGTGCAGCTATCGCAGATCAGACGAGTAGCATTCTCACTGTTAAGCATAAACTCGCTCAATACACCCAAGCTGAGTAGTACAACACCCCCAATGTTATCCGCCCACTTCAGGATTCTATCCCAGCTGGAGCCATCATGGGGCATATGTTTGAAGCGTTCGTTTTGTAGGAACTTCAAGAAATCGTGGACGGTTCCACGGCCCTCGAAAGCCACGCTCGTTGAACGACCAAAATTCGGCCTCGTAGACATAGTGAGCTTCGACAATGCCCCGTTCGCGCCTAGCTTAGGCAACTGAAGGCTCTGGAAAGGCTCCAATGTTGGCGAAAGAGGACCAAGCTCCGCGATGGAGACCTCTGGCCCTTTGGCGATGCCATTGGGGGTAGGGGCAAAGTCGAGTGGTATCGGCGCCATTTTTGCGGTGTTGCTGTGATTTTGTCAGTGACGGTCAAATATGCTCCGACAGCGAGCATGGTTTAAAGTCAAGTTGAACTCATTGACTTGATGGTACTTACCAGGTGCTGCTAACCGAACGATGAGGACGCGGCCTTGTATATTGAGCAGGAAAGCAGCAAACAACAGACTGAAAGAACGACGACTGAAGGAAAGCACCTAAACTCATGAACCTGCACAGAGCAAAGCAGCCCTTAAGTATCAGGTGTCCTCGCTTCTTTCAGCAACACTGCCCATCCTTTAGAACACCCCAGCGAGTGGGGCAGGCCCTAGATGTACAGGCGTCTCCGGACAGCCCAGGAAACCATATCGTGTTGGGCCAAAAGCAGATCATTTTCGCTAAACACGGTGATTCAGGATCAAGCAATGCAAGCCCCGTACTGTGATGGTTCGAGGTCGAGACGCAAGAGATGTATTCGCAAATACCCAATGTAGTTTAATTTGTTGATGTTCAGCTTGTACCAGGGCCATGGCACTTCAGCCACAGAATGGAGATCCCGCGTGAATGTATTGGAAGCAGCTGCATGATTGGAGAGATCCATGTAGTTTGGAGCTGAGCATGCGCCTTGAACAGGCGCCTCAAGGAGGGGTTCACGCGTGTTGTTCTGGAACACCTCGTGTAGGGGTATGGTTAGCCTCGTTCGCTAATACTTTGGGTTGAACGATGCGGTTAGAGCATTCGCGGAGATCCCGTTGAACCCTGCTACTTGGTACTGATCGGGACGAGGTGTAGCGACCAGGTTATGCTACGGCGTGGATAGATGGTATGGTTGTGTCCCAACTCTGGCGCAAGTGCAGTACAAAGTACTAGGTACTCACTACAGGAAGCCATTCAGTCTAGCATTCGCTCAAATTCCCGATGTGAAGAACATGTCGGGCACGCGTTAAAACATCTCTTTCCGATACTGAGTCGCGCGGCCTTCATCCACCTCGGGACGAAAGATACACAACGGGTGCTGCCGCTGAACACGGTATGTTTTCTTTTGTTTCAGGGGTAAGTTAATCGAGGCGAGATTTCGGGATGCGTTGCCTGCTGTGTCCTCGACTCCTCATCTCACACGTCTCGCCCCGTCCTCCTCGCTCAAGCATGCTCCCCAAGGCGTCGTACACAAACGAATCTGGAAACGAAGCAAAAAGTGGCTGGCTGTCGCGCCTGAATGTAGTAAAGCGTGGTGGAGGTTCAGCTCGCTAAGCGTGATCAGCCTGCCGGGTACGGGAAGGAGCGGCCCCGTGGCGTACCAGAGGCTAGCGAGAGCACGGGAGTTCCGTCCCTCGGTTTGGAGGCGGCGGGATTCTAGATCGCTTGGGTTATTTCAAAGAAGAGGGAAGAGAGTAAGGACCAGAGTGTGAAGACGTGTGATTCATCGTATAGGAGAGACATCACGTTCACCATACACTTCCGATTAGAAATGCAACTCCAAGTCTAGATGTGTTTTGTTTCAACTCGTAGCAATGCCTTGGTATTGGTAAACAATCATACCAAGTATATTCGTCTAGTCACACACACAACCCCCATCCATCCATCTGCTCACTTATAACCCCATGAGACAACTACCTGAAGTGATATATGTCCTAAGCCGCCCCTAAACCTGCTTCCAACACCCAAACGCAGCAACGCTCATGCCATAATACAAAGACTCCCTCACGAAGAAAGGAAAAACAACATCATCCAAACAAAAGCTCGAATGAGGGGGAATCAAGGAAGGTAAATTAGGAACAAAAAAAGTAAGTTTCGAGGAGAATCCAGCAGCGAGATCGTGACGGATCGTGTTGAAGAAAAACGCCATGCCGTACAATGAATGGAAAGAAGTCTCCTCGCCTCTTTGTCAATGCAGAAAGAAAGAAAAAAGGGGAAACAGAGTAAGAAGGAAAACAGATCCGAAGATAAGCTGATAGCCAAAAACCCGACCTGCCCATTGTGTATAATTAAGTTTTTATAAGGCGCTAGCCATGATCGTGAGTGAACATTTGGGGGTCTTTGTAAATATCCCGTCTTCTTTGCGCGCGCCCGAAACGCCAGGATTCGGTCGGTTGTTCAAAAGCCAAGAAAACACCATGCTCGCCTGCGATGAAAGGAGATGTGAAGACCAAAAGACGAACAACTTCAGAAGGCAGAACGGGACCCAGTGAGACGCCTAGACATCTATTGCGAAGGATAGTAAGTCGCCGGCTGCATCTGCTGGGGGTAGAAATATGCTCCATCCGGTCCTGGCGTCATCATGCCGCCCATACCAGGAACAGCATAGCTAGGCTGGGCATAACCCTCCATAGGCGGCGCGTAAAGCTGAGCGGAGTCTACGTAGAACGTCATGCCGTTAGACTCATATGCGACCATGTTCGGCGGGCCGCTTGGGGCTGGTGGAGCAGTGACTGCGGGTGCTGTTACGGGCATAGCGTAGCCGGGTTGTTGAGCGCCGGGAACGAACATGGGTACCATGCCTGCGGGAGCCATGTACTGTGGCTGGGGAGCGTTTTGTGGGTAGTAGTAGCCCTGAGGCACGAAGGCTTGTGGCTGGTAGCCGGGTTGTGCGTAGGGCTGGAATGCAGGTGCGTGAATGGCTCGCTCGGGTATGTTAGATAGAGGCGTACCAGTAGATACTTGGCTTGGGTAAGAAAGTTGACGATTGTGCTGATAGAATGGCTGTTGCTCCGTTGCTGGGGCGGCGCCATTGATGTGTGCTGGGACTTGCTGGTGGAAAGGTTGCTGTTCTTGCTGCTGTGGGGGATTGAAAGACATGGACGCAGGAGACTCGATGCCAGCAACAGAGACCGTCTTCTGGGGACGAGGCTGATGCATGGGAAGCTGTCCTTGCCAGTTCTCACGGAAGGTTGGCTTCTGCGGAAGAGGGTACGAAGGCTGTACCGGCATGCCATTCGTAGGGGACATGACTGCTGGTCCAGTAGGCATCCTAGGACCACCAGGCGGTAACCGTACCACTGGTCGGTTGGGATCCACGAAGCCGCCATTTCGAGAAATTATAGAGCCAGCAGGAGATACGAGGGTGTCGCGGCCCATCTCTCGAGCCATCGACGACCGCCTACTCATGGCGACGCTAGGCGAGTAGACGCTACCGCCGTACGCACTTGTCCGCCTGCTTGAGAAGCCTCCGCCGAATGAGCCAAATCGACCACGGCCACGGCCAAAACCCTGCTGGTTTGGTCGCAGTGCGCGAGGGATGAAGATGAAGGATCGCTCTACAGTAGGGAATATATACCGCGGTGGGGCCGGAGGCAGTGATATACGGACAGGCTTGTCGCGGCGGAGTGGAGGTCGGTGGTTTGGAAGGCGGGTATGCTGCTTGATGGGGACATTTTGGAAGAGTATAGGTGCTTTCATATTTGGCAAATATACTCGGACTAGCGCGTTATGCGTATGTACCGTAGTGGAGAAGTTGCGGCTCTGCGGAGGCTTCGGGGTAGGCACGGGCACTGCTCTGGCGGATTGCTGAGAGCCATTTGGGACTTGTTGCACGGATGCACTTGTAGGCGGCGCGGGCTGAGGTTGGGAACCCGGGGCATTAACCGTCTCGTGGAGGTCGTGCTGCCACGGCGAGTCGGTAGCTTCCGTAGCCTGCGGTCTCATGCTATGAAGTAAGTTAGTCGACTGTTCGTTTTTGGTCGACGGAGATGAATATAGACGTACTTTGCTGGGGAGAAGGGGCCTCCGATGGGAACACCCCGACCCCGTCCACGCCCGCCGCCTGGTCGGAAGCCATTCTGAACAGGCGCGTGCCGCTGATCGTGCATGAAGAAAGCTCCACGGTTGGGGATGAAGGCTGGATCGGAATCGCGCTTCTTCTTGTACTCTTCATGTTCCCGCCGCCGGCGCTCTCCCAGCGTCTCTGCCCGCGATGAGGGAGCACCTACGGCAGGTGCTGGTTCGCCTGTTGAGTGGCCCGTCTCGAAATCTACCGCTTCGACATGTTTACCTCCATCTGAGATGTTGAGGCCGTTCAGCATCATATCTGTCTCCTTGGAAGCGGTGAAGGTGGCATCAGAGCGGGCAATGGGCGGCGAAGGTTGCCGGTTACCCGCCTGGGGCAGGGGCTTCGCATCTCGAAGGCCATTTGCTTTCCGTTTCGTCTTGCCTGGGGTGAGGGAAGGGGCGCTGTCGACCTCGCTCAGGTCGCTGTTGTCCGCATCGGCGTCCTCGTCGACATCGCTGAGGACCGACGCATCGCTCTGCGAGTCGTCGGCGAGGGTGGCCACCGACTGGCGCTCATCCTCGTCATCCAGCCGCCTGCGGCGCGCGATGTTGTTCGTCCTCTTTCGTGCGGTAGCCATAGTTGCGAAGAGAGCGTGGCGTGACGTAGGTTATGGACGCGATGGGTCCGGCGTGGGGTTGCTCTGGACCGGCTCGTGAAGGCGGAGCGATGACTTGGCTGCGGAAAAGGCCCGGGAGAAAGGAGCCAGCAGGGCGCAGAAGCGGAGGGCGCGGGTCCGGGAGCTGCAGAGATTGCAGAGATTGCAGTGGTGATGGAGCGAGGTGGAGGTTCGGGTGAAGGCTGGACTCGGGGTGACCAACTTGTACGTGATGTCTGATGCCTGAGAAAATATGACGGGATTTGCCGCAGCCGTGCGGGAAGCCCAGCTGGTCGATGCACACTCTGCTCCACAACAACAGCTCGACAGAACCCCGGATCAGAGTTAAGCGATGGCGGAGGCAATCGTGCAGAATGACGGTGCCAGTACGATACCTGGAGGGAGACCTTGTAACAGCTAGATTGCTTAGTCAAGCGATTGCTCTGCACCAAGCCAACTCAACCACAGCTGTCCGGGCAGGGATCATGCTCTGGACTTCCCCAGGCTCCAAAGCACGTGATAGTCGGTGAAGTCTTCAATGTTCCGTTATACGTTTTGAATGGTGGTTAGTAATGTGAGTGGTTGGACTGGTACGGTAAATATCTTAACGCAATAATGAACAACATGTCGCCTCCATCTGTATAGTAGATATTGGACCTTTTATTGGAGCACGTATTCAAAGCATGTGTGCAGATTGATGAACATCCAAGACCAGATATGAAGTCATGATTACAATACGATTTCTGCCTGCTAAGGCAGTCACTACCTGGGGTATACTACCCAACCCACAATCCTTTATGCCGCATAGGCGATGCAAGTACTGCATCCTCACATTGAACGCCCGGACTCGCGCCGTTGTAATGCTGCCCCCATTCGAGGGCCTGAGTAAAAACGCCAGCAAATGCATGATACCCACGAGAATGCACAGGTATACCCTCCGATACGCACGCCATGCAGATGCCCAAAAGACTAGACGAAAACATGAAAGAAAAAAAAGGAAAGCATTGTTGTACAGATAGAGTCCCGCCCGAAAAGCGACATAGCGATTGAACCGGAATGTGAACGTGCAACATGTGCTGTCACACATGTTCTCGAAACGGGATGGACTCAGAAGTTGAGGGAAGGGCAAAGCTACATGTTCATGTCGTGGATGTAGGTGCAGTTATCGCCTTTGTTGCATGTGCCTTTTTGGAAAAATTTGCAGGCGAGAACCTTGTGAGGTCGCTCGCCGTGTTTTTTGTGTCTTTTTCCTTGTGTTCGGTCAGTATTATTGCTACCATCATCTCGCTGTCGCTTGGATCCACTGTTGGATTGTTGATCGTACTGTGATTGCATTTGAGGTTGGTATGCTGCAGCAGCATCCTGCTGTTGTGGCGTCTGTGGTGCCTGTGGTGCCTGGGAAGGGAAGGCAAATGGGAATGGTGGGAAACCCGGCGGCAGTCCGGGGGGCGGGGGCGGCAAAGCACCTCCCGTCGCTGCTTGTGCCTGTATAAGAGCCATCATGGCATTGAAGTCGAGTCCAGCTGGTAGCGGCTGCTGAACTGGTGCTGCTGCTGGTGCTGCTGCTGGCATCGGCGCCGGAGCGGGGGGCTGCGGCGCATTTTGCCCATTGAGAGCACTGAGGATACTGGCAAGGTCAATTGCAGGGGCTGGAACAGAGGATTGTGCATAGGCGTTCTGCACTGGTGCCGGTTGCGTTACTGATTGCGGCTGAGTTGTCGCAGAAGTGGCGAACTGCTTGAAAATGTTCTCGAGATTACTGAGGTCCGGCAAAGCGGCAAGAACCGGCGGCTGTGGACATCTCTGCAAGCACAGGTCGGGTGGAGATCCGAAGTTGGTGACAGGAGCGGCAGGTGTGGATTCCTCCAAGGGCTCTCGTGGGGACGAGGGAATATCCCTAGGGTCTGAATAGAACACCATCAGTGTAGCGTTCTCGCGGCGTATGTTAGCTTCCTTTTCAGGACACGAGGGCTGGTTTTCTCCCCCACCAAACGGCATGTAGTTGCGTTGGCGCTCGTCAGCCTTTATAACACTGAAGTCAACCTGCGATGGTTCTCTCCAGGGGCGATTCTCAGGCTCCGCGTCATCCTCGTCTTCATCAATGTCAAGTTCTTTGTGCTGTTTGAACATGCGACCCTCCCCGCCAATGTCACCGGCATCTCGAACCATGTTCTCTTCGTGACCCATGTCTTCTTCTGGGGCGTGATCGAAATATCTGATGCTCACTAAAGACGTATCGGGTCGGAAGGTGACGCGCAAGTGCCTTCGAGATTCCTTTCGTAGGCGCTTGGCTTTCTCTTCCGGAGTTTCCGGGGGCAGTTGTTTCTCTGATTTGGCGGGCGCTGCCTCTTGCTCTTTTGGTTTCAGCAGTGAGGCCATGGTTTGAGCAAATGAAAAGGCAGGCTTTGATGTGCTTGCTGTGACAGGCTTCTTGTCCTTGGCCGCAGCAGCGGGCTTGGGTGTAACCTTCGTGTTTGCAGGAGCAGTGGCCGCTGTTGCGGGCTTCTTGCTGGCGGCATTGAGTGATGCAAAGAGGCCAGAAGGCTTATTCGCTACTTGGTTGACGCGAGCTTTCACAGGCATAGGCGCAGTTGCTGGCTTCTCCCCAGGGCGTTTTTGTGGAAGTGAGGCTGACGTCGTGGATGTGCTCTTCGTAGTGTCCTTCTTTGCTGCGTTTGCGGGTGCTTCAGCTGGCTTGGGCTTCTTTGACACAGGAACTTCACCTGCGGTACGGCTGAGAGCGTCTGTAGCGGGGCGTTTTGCAACCTTGACTTCCGTCGGCTCAGTCCCAGAAGGAGAACCAGCTTTGGCCTTCTTTGAGTTGGATGCCGCGCCGTCAACGATTTTTTGAATCAAGGCCTTATGCTTCTCATTGGCATATTTCTTCATGGATACAAGCGCTTTGATGACCTTGGTCTCTTCGAGGAGCTCAGAAGTCAATGTACCGCATCGGCACAGAATCTCGTATATGACGGCAGGAAGTGGCCCATCGTAGTCCTTACTATGGAACCGATTCGCCAAAAACTGATAGCACAGATACAAAAAGGGCTTGATCTGACCCAAATGATAAAGCACATCAGGATGAGCAAGTTCAAGTGCGGCTTTGAGGGCAGACTGAAGTAGGTCTCGCTGACTAGCAACACGGCTCTTAAGAACGGGCAGTTCACCTGTCTTCTTCTTCTCCTCTGCATCCGTCACAGCTTTGGTATCGGTTCGCCAACGCTTCTGTATAGTGTTCATTACTTCCCAGATGTCGCGCATGCTGTTCTTGATCTTCTCTGAGCTAATGGGTGAGGCCCGAGGGTACCAGGTGGCTTTGATGACGTCATAGCGGACAGCTTCGTGAGGCTCGTCTGGTCTTGAGGCGGGCAATGGGGATTGCTCCTCCTCCTCCTCATCATCAGTGTATTCACTGTCGTCTTCTGAAGATTCGCTGTAACTTTCACTGTCACTGACTTCCCTCTTCAACCCTGCACTGGTGGCGGACTTCTTCTCCGACTTCAATGCTTTCGGTAGGGAAGACTTGGATAACCTGGCGAGCTTTTTGCTGTCGGCTCCAGCTTTCTTCAACTCTTTCAGCGAGAGTCGAGGGGTGTATAACGGGAGCGCAGCTACACACGAATTAGATGATCTGTTACACGGCATTGTTGTCATGCATAAGTGCTTACTTCTATTGGTAGCCAGATGGAAAGGCTCAGAGCCAAGAGTCACGAATTTATTCAAAGCAGTAGATTTAGTGGCTTTTGCTAGAGCAGTTTGGTCTAGAACATAGAGTCCACCCGACTTCTTGCCCTTGGGAATTTCATACTCTGGAACACGCACTGGCTTGGCAAATGCTGCTCTCGATTGTTGCTGAGCAAAGATCTCCGTTGTGGTTCTAGGTATCTGGTTATGTGAGTGGATATTCAAAATTAACCTGAAGCCACTGGTAACTTACTTGGAAGGGGGAGGCTGATGGGCGAATGTTTTGGAGCGAGGTTGCGCTGTGTTGTAACGCTTGTGGCGTCACGGTACCAGAATGGCCTTGCGGGGTGGCACTGCGCATGGGCATCTGATACGGTGATTGTTGTTGCTGTCGAATAGCGTTTGGGTCGAGTCCTCCCAATGACGGGTCCACATTGGAGGCCTGTCCATAGTTGCTCATCGAGGCCGGCTGGCCAAACTGACCGTATTGATAGGGCGAGGCGGTCCGCAGGCCCTGACTCTGGCTTCCATAAGGCTGGCTGAGGGCATTGAATGGTTGTTGGGTGTAGGAACCATGGTGCCAGGTTTGGCTGGATTGATTGGGCGCCAGGCCCGAGTGCTGATTTAGCTGTGCATCCCAAGACGGGGTACCATAGCGGTCGGCAGAAGAGAAGATAGTTTGGTAAGAAGGGTCGACGTAGATGTTCTGACCGGGCATGGATGCTTGGTCACTTGGCACGTGATTAGATGCCATTGTGGCTTAAGGTGATCGGCTTGGCTGCCGAGTGTGTCAGCAATCAGCTGCAGGCGTCTGATTGGCTGAGCGACGCACAAGAATCTGAGACCGACAATCAGGAATTATGCGGCAATATGGAGTGCACTAGGCGCCAACAGGATTGGCGCAGCGTCACAGGGGTGAGGAGGATGCCGATTCGGGGAATGCCCAGAGTAAATTGTCGATAATACTTCCAGTAAGAGCTGGGAGCGGAGGGGTTGCTGTGTCCTGTCGTCTGCAGAGCGTTCCGAGGCGGTTTGGGTCGCTCGCCTCTTGCTGGGAAAATGCGACAGCAAAACTGGCGCTGCTGCTGCCTCACCACGCAGTGCTCTGGTTGCGACGCTCGCGGTGCCGTGTCCCCCAGTCCACGAATACGTAGCTTTGGATTATGTGTAGGGCACCTATCCTCGCGTATTATTGCGATCAAGAGCACTGTTGATGCGTCGTCACTTGACGTTTGCGTTTGCGCACCCAAAGCACAGCACACGCGGCCGCAGAGTCCGCTTGAGACGCAAAGCCGTCTGTTGCTCTGCGAAGAGCTGCTGTTCGCGCTGCGCGACAGCTAGGCCAGACTCCTTGATGCGAAGCCTGATGGATTGTCGAGGGAGCTGTATTAGTTGCAGAAAAAGCTGAAGCCGAAGCTGAAATGCTGGTCACTCTGCCCTCCCACGACCGCGCGCCTTCCGACCAACGTCGCTGCCAGCCTGAGCGCACACCTCCCCCAAAGCGAGGACTCGAAAATGAATCTAGCTTTAGAATCAGAAGCCCTTATTAGGTGGGCAGGAGTTCACTGGAGAGTAGCATGTAGCATGGATGTTATGAGGGAAGAAGGGGGGTTGGGCCGAGTGGGCGAGGTGAGTTGAGGAGAGAGGGCGGCGCGCAGGGAGCGAACCCGTTTTCAAAGGTGACGGCGCTGCCAAGTCGCGCGTGCCACACTACGCCCAATCGGGCCGGGCGAGCTCGAGCTGCCTGCGCGCGCAGAGCAACCCCAACTGGGAGCAGAACAACGCCCATTGCGCAGGCAGACGAGCCACCGTGTCTTTTCGCTGTGATTGCTGCGCCCTGTCGCCCTCACCCAATTGCCCCCATTCAAGCGCATGACGTAAATTGCACATCGGCGGGTGCCAGCGAACACATCACTTCAAGATGGCCCTCACACTGCGGGACAAGCAAATAGGTACTTGAACTCCTCTAGCACCGCGGACCACAATTAATTTCTGTGCTCTAGCTTCCATAAAGCGCATCCTCAACCTGAACGCTCCTTTGCCCGACGCCGGAGAAAACGATGAAGGGAACAACGTGCCCACGAACGCAGCCACAGACAGTGCAGCATGGAAGATACTGGTTTTCGATGGTACATTTATACGAAATACAAAAGCTCCAGGAGGCTAATGATAATACTTCAGACATGGGAAGAGATGTCATCTCCAGTGTGCTCAGAGTGAATGACCTGAGAGCTTCGGGCGTAACGATATTCCTAAATGTGCGTAACACTGGTGTACAAACTATACAACGCAGTCCTGACCTTTGGCCTACTACATCTAGATCAACTCGATGCGGAACCCAATCAACGATGTGCCCGTGGTCTATTTCGTCGAACCGACCGAACCAAACATCAAAAAGATCACTGCGGACCTTGCCCAAGGCCTGTACACTCCAGCGTACATAAACTTCACGAACTCAATATCTAGAGAGCTTTTGGAGAACTTTGGGGCGATGACAGTGGCATCCTCGACGGCCGAGCACATTGCCCAAATATACGATCAGAGCCTCAGTTTCGTGGTCACAGAGCCGGACCTGTTTTCCTTGAATATGAAGAAATCCTACTACACCTTGAACAGCGCAAAGACTTCAGACGCTGAGCTGGATCATGTGGTCGACAGCATAGTTGGAGGGCTCTTCTCGGTGTGTGTGACTATGAAAGCCCTACCCATCATTCGCTGTCCCAAGGGAGGTGCCGCAGAGGACATCAGCGCAAAACTTGACCGCAAACTACGAGATCACCTCCTCAACTCGAGGACCAATGTTTTCTCTGAATCATCGGCCGTCGGCTCTCGGCCCCTGCTTATTCTTGTCGACCGAAATATTGACCTTCTGCCTATGCTTTCACATTCGTGGATCTAGTACGTAATGCTCCATGCACAACTGAATGTGAGATACATACTAACCTCATACCTTAACGTGCAGTCAAAGTTTAGTTTATGACGTGTTGGACTTCCATCTGAATAAGATAACCATGTCGATTCCTTTGGACAAAGACCACCCCGACAAAGGCTCGAGGAAGCAGGCATACGACCTCACAGCTAACGACTTCTTCTGGAAAGCTCACGCTGCCGACCCGTTTCCGAACGTAGCGGAGGCGGTTACAAATGAATGGACCAAGTATCAAGCAGATGCAGACAGCGTCACAGTACGTTACCGTCCACCGTGCGACTTCGACGTACACTGACTCTAGCTTCAAGAAAATGACGGGAACTTCTTCGATCGATGATCTAGATGGCGAAAGCAACCAGTTTGCAGCTCACTTAAAAGGCGCCATGTCGTTGCTGGTAAGGTGTCGCACGAAATGTGTATGGGACTTTACTGACTTCGTACGACAATGTTTAGCCGGAACTTCGAGAACGCAAAGCCACAATAGAAGTACGTCCCAGACACGCTCTCCAAGCTCTTCGCTAACTGTATCAGATGCACATGAACCTGCTTGAAGGAATCATGGAAAAGATCAAGACACGGAAGCTGGACGTATTTTTCCAACTGGAAGAGGAGCTTTCCAAACAAACGAAAGCCTCTATGCTGGAGATTATCAAGGATTCAGACAAGGGCAACGTCGCGATCGACAAGCTTCGCCTTTTCCTCCAGTGGTACTTGACCACAGAGCAAGAACTAAGCCGGGGCGATCTGGAAAGCTTCACTCGGGCGCTTGAGGAAATCGGCGCCGACACCAGTGTGATACAGTATGTAAAGACGGTCCGCCAAATCACCCGCATGTCCATGATCTCCACGCCTGCACAACCCGCGCAAACATCTCAACTGTTTGGAGGATTCTCGAGCATCTCGTCGAGGGTGACGGATAAGTTCAAAGAGGCCGGTTTAGGCGCGAACTTTGAAGGCGTGCTATCGGGAATCACAGGCTTCCTGCCGAAGAATTCCGACGGCACCCTTACCAAGGTCACGGAGTCGTTGATGGAGCCATCGAATGCTTCATCAAGTGCGATTAGCCTTACAGAGTCGTTTTTGTACTTTGATCCACGGTCAGTAAAACGTCCCACGTACAAAAGTTCCATGTGAGACAGACGGATACTAACTTTCGTACCTCGATTTTGCAGATCAGCGAATGCTCGCGGAACAGTTCCTCCAGCAAGCCAGTCGCGCAATCAGCAGAGCACGGGTGTGCGTGGCATAGACGCCTCGTTTGGCCAGCGACGAGCTGGATTCTCCGAGGCCATTGTGTTCACCGTGGGAGGTGGCTCCATGGACGAGTGTGAGTGCTCCTGAAACCCCTCCTTCTTTCCAGTCATTTCTCTTCGGTGTGTATGTGTATCGTTTAGCTAATGATGTGGTATTAGATGGTAATCTTCAGGAGTGGGCGAAACGCACAAATACAGGCGGTGCGGCGGGGACGGGCAAAAAGCGTGTTGTATATGGCAGTACGGCGCTTTACAGTCCGACTACGTTTGTCACAGAGGACCTCGCGCAGTTGGGCAAGGAGAGCACTTGAGATGGTGTTCATTCGCGTGCGGAAAATTAGAGAGTGGACGCTTGGTATGAGATATCAATGAGATATCAATCATATCATGTCGTGCTTCAGACGTTTGAGTTATAGTGCTTTGTGCTGCTGTTTGGTGAAATTTCATCGCCACTGGGATTCAGATTCAAGCGACGTGCACGAGTCAATTCGGAGGTGAGGTTCCGTTCGTGTGAGGACAAGACCATATTGCCTTCTCAAATCAATAACGCGCTTTCGGTCAAGTACTACTGGAGTACTTCGCATGATTCTAAAGAATGATTACACTACAGCAACATCGTACAGTGATGAGTATGTACGTATCTCTAGAGACAAAAGACCTTTGCTAATGCCAATCACATCAGCTAGGTATATGCAACTAGCTAAACACGACCTGACGACCTGCTTCGTACACCAAACACCATGATCCAAATACCACAACACTTCCCCCTCCTCCTCCCCTCTTCCTCCCCTATCAACCCACTCCTACCAACCACCCTCACAACACCACAGGTCCATAAACCCTATGGCCCCTCCTCACACCTTCCTCCCCCGTCCCGCAACCCCCCCTCCCAAACCCCTCATCCCCAAACACCCTCCCTTTCCCTGCAACGTCCAACTCACACCACCTAATTTCATCCCCCCTCCTCCTCCAGTATACGGATTCAAACTCGTCAGCACCCATCCCCTAGCCAGAGAAGTGTAAGCTGAGTCTTTGACGGCGTCGGGGATGGCGATGAGCAGGGTTTTGGAGTGTGCGAAGGGGGCGAAGGTTAGGGCTTTGCTGGGACTATGATGATTGGAGTCTGATGGTGGTGAGGAAGAGGAGATGGAGATGATGAGGGGCCCGTGTGTGCGCTCTGTGGCGCCTGATGCCCATGGGATACCGGATGCGATGAGTGTGGAGACGGCGTGAATGAGGAGGGATAGCGCGGCGCGGCCTTCGGGTATTTGGATGTAGTTCTGGATGAGCAGGTGCGGGTTGAGTAGAATGTCCATCGTACACAGATCCATCATCGATGACTCCTGTGGTTGTTGGTGTTGCTGTTGTTGTAGGAGGAGGCTCGAGGAAACTTCCAACAGCCATTGCGGCCCACAGTCAAATACGCACGCTAGCGTTTGTATGAAGATGTTTCGCAGGGATGTTGTCCGTGGATGTTCTGGTGTTCGCCAGAAATTCCATAACCCTGGACCAGAGATTTGGTATTGTATACACAGATCGATGTACAAACGCGCTCGCATGGTATGGGTGCGAAAGTGAGGGTTAGGTTGAGATCGATGAGGGATGTCGAGAAATATGAGATCTAGTTGTACGTGTTCTGCTCGGCCGTCTGATGCTTGTATGATGGGATTCACTTTCTTGCTGTATCTTGGAGGTGGTGGTGGGTGGACGGTGGGGCTAACGTCGAGAGCAGTAGGGCGGCAAAGCCATGATATTGAGCCATCGTGTAATTGCAATGGTGGGCCTGTTGTACATAGTGCGAGGGGATCTCGTGCGGCGAGAGCGACTAGGAGAAGCGATCGAAGACATTCACCTTCAATGCTTGGTCTTGAGAAGGAGGTCGATGGTGGTAGAGCTAAGGGCAAACCGGAAGCGTTCAGTGCGATGGACATTTTCTCTCGGTTTGCGTTTAGTCTTCGTTGGTACTCTGGTAACCGTGGGTTGCCGCCAGCCTTTTTGAGGAAGGTTTCTATGATCAGCGGGATGAAAGGGGGAGGTTCTGGGATAGTCGACTGTGGTGTGTCTGGCCTTTGCACGGCAAGCGTACCCTGTTCTTTCAAAGTCACTCGCCGATCAAAGAAATCCAACAATGGCTGTATCTTCGCGTAGAATGAAGGCTCTATCGTCTGCAGTTCGCCAGCAAGAACCAGCATGTGAAGGAAGAAGACGCCCGTAAAGCGAATCACCGTCTTGACTTCATCTTCGTATTGTGTATAACATGGGACTAGAAAAATGTGGCTCTGTCCCATTCTCATCTCGTGTGCGCACCAGGCACGTTCAAACCATGCTGAGTTGATGATCCGCTCGAGGAAAGACTTAAGCGCGGCACATTGGTGCATAAACGGTGGGCTCATACCTAGATTTGGTTGTTGATCAGAAGCCGCTGTTGCGTAGTCGTACTGCTTAACGTAGTACCTCAAAAGCTGTTCTTCTTCTGGCGGAGCCATGACATCGTCCAAAGCCACAACGACCGTCCTGGAATTCTCGTATATGACATCAATAGCACCGATTGTCATAGCCTTCTCAACTTCGTCTTTTTGATTGATGCAGACCTGGTCAAACCACAGTCCCTCGCCCTTCCTTCTTTCCCTTAGTACAGCCTGGAATAACGCAGCGCTGGTTGGCAACGGGAACTGTTCAACTTCTTTCGTCCAGCCAAATGGCAAATCTCCAATAGGTGTGACGACAGTCCTAGGAGTGTCTCGGGTCACCTTTTTCCAACAGTAACTCATAGTGATAAAGCCCTTCACTTCGCCGTGATGGTCAATATCGTCGATCAGACGGAAAGGGAACGAATTTTGCGCATGGTCTTTGGGAATGAACTCCTTCGCTACCGAGGGTGCTAGTTGGCCGAGACTTGATAAAAGAGTCACAGCCTCGATGCTCGAATTCGATGATGGCTTAGTCCAGGATGACCGGCTGGAGAGCAAGATCTCTCTCGTAGGCGACTTGACAACGAGAGCATGGAGACTCGACGTATCAAGTTCATCCTCATCAATCTCCAAAAAATCACACTGTCCAGATCTGGAGAAGTATTTTGTAGAAGAAGTCGACATCGTCGCAGGGAAACGCATCATTCAGAACGAAAATGACTTAGCAAGAAAGAAAAGAGAAATGCATGGGACAATGTCAAGTGCCTCCTCGGCAAGGTACTCACACCAATTCGTTGTTCTAGTACACCCCCTCTCCAGCTTTCCTAACATCCCTGATCCTTCCCGTCGCCCAGCCATGTCATACGGCACATACCGGCGCCCACCACATCTCGGGCAGCATCCGTATATTTGCCAGGCGCGACAGAAGAAGCACGGCTTGCATGATTGTTTCCCGGTCAGGGCGTCAGGACAGCAGGGCCAGAGGAGGCGCGTTTCGCATTGCTTGCACAAGGAAGGAACCGTTAGGCCGCCGAGTGTGGTGCTGGTAAAATGGCCCTTAGATCGTAGGAAGTGTGTGGTGCAAGGGTGAGCGAAACCTAGATGCTGAGGCCCGGGTCTTGTTCGTAGCGGCTCGGGCCCTTGATGCATGACGGCACTACGGTAATCGCTCGTGACGTCGGAATCTCATTGGGAAGGAGCGATTGCCGTTTTGCTCATCGAAGTACAATAGGCTGACATGAAACATTGTACACTCATTTATTTGTATCAGCTAATCATTTTGGGTTTATGGCTGAAGCACGCTAGAATTTCTCGAAGCTGAAAGTAAAATTGTACATCTGCAGCGCTCCTGTAATCTCATTTTAGCTAAATCGAACTCGAGTGAATATGACGAAAGACACAAGAGTTCAAGTTAGTGTATTACAGTCAGTCGTGGCCGAGGGATTCCAGCAAGAACTTAGTCACGAATTTCAGTAGCAGGGATGCTGCTATCGACTAACCTCGATCATGGATTTTACTCTGAAGCATTTCCTGCACGAGAGCGATTTGATGTGCAAAAATAGAACAGCAACCGGCGACTATTAAGTAACCCTAGTAGCGAGTAGAGATACTTGGAGTAGTTCGAAGAAACACACGAGCCCCAGACTCCAAGCTAAACCCAGCCAAGCAATATTCTCCTCATTTGCCAAACTGTGTCTGTTTCGCAACACTACATACAATTCATCGCTCTAGCGAGCCGCCTCCATTTCTGCATGCCAAACCACCGAAACACACCTTGACAAATCCCCAGACGAAAGGAACATGATTCAATCAATCTTAGCGTTTGCCAACCTATCGCTGGGATTGGCGAGCACGTTGGACATTCGGACGTTTTGCCGCTTGTATTTGCTGTGTTTTCGTAGGCGCTTCCGTGCAACCATGACAGGAACCGACGACTTGGTAACGAGGTAGTTACTGAACGAGCCGAGCAAGACACTGCCACAATTAGCGTTCATGCGATGAACCGCGATTACATGATCTTACCCTTTCAGAGCGTTCCGGCCTCTCGATCCCAGGATCACTAGCGTCGGCTCCAGGAAATCGATCTGTCAGATATCTATCAGCCGTTGCGATATGGTGTCAAAGATGTTTCGAACAGCTTACCACTTCCGTGATCATGTGCTTGGGACTCTTGCAGTGGAACACTTCGACGACTGCACGCACTTGCAAACGAGTCTTTCTAAGCAGCTTGACACATCGATCAGACACTTCCACACATGCCTGATACCTTTGTTTCTCTGCCTTGCCCATGGCGCTCACATTCGCTTCAGTGGCCATGATGGAACTTGACAAGGCCGAAAATCCAGGCCTGGTCATCGATATGCCATCATGATTCGATAATGTTCTCTTGAGGTGGTCAGACTCTTGCCTCCCTGTGGTGCTCTGTATAGGTGCTCCTGAGGCGTCAGTAGACGTAACACCAACCTCCTCATCGACAGCATACACAGCGAGAAGGGTATCGCCATCTCGCAAGACTGTGCCAATCGTCCATTCCAACGCGTAAGCGGCCTCGTCGCTCAGATCTGTTGACACCAAATATACACGTTGTCGCCGCAACCCCTTCTGAGCGTCGTCCGCAAACTGACTGTAGTCACCGCGAACAATTTGTCGGACACATCGATGGGCTTCAGGACTCGATTGAATAGGGGAAATATTCAACGAGAGCTGTTGTGCAGATCTGATCTCAGCGAGATTGTCCTCATGGTCTGAATGAACCGGCGTGGAAAGACCAGAGCCTCCCTGATCGAAACTGGTATGGGGATGTACTATTCCTGAAGAGTTCCTTCTTGACATTCTTTCACCATTGGGTCCGGTAATATTGATCGCAGGCTCGAGCAACGATCGCACCTTGTAGGAAGCTGAAACATCTCTGTCTGTTATGGCATTAGCAATATGTCGACCTGCAATAGGAACATAAGGCACACTTACGCTCTGCTTCTGCCGCAGCTAACAAGCTCTTGGCTGTGATTATCTCTCTACCCATGGAGTCGATGCCACCAGACTCCTTTCTCGTTCGTTGTCTACCTCGTTCCTTTTTCTCGGTTGTCCCCCATCCATCATCCCAATCTGAGCTATTGGATTCGTTGTCACTGCTCTCTACCGCTGCGCTATCGTCGGCATCACCATCGTCGTCAGTGGCTAGGCGCACGCCTCTTCCCGGTGCTGTAGCGGTTCCTTTCGAAGGGTCTGAGCCTTTGCGAGTTGGGAGTGATGATAATCCTCCCTCGGAGCGGGCGAGTGCGGAGTCCGAAAGCTTGCGGTATGCGGTGTCCATATCAATGCGCTTGCCTGAGTCTGTGACAAAGGTCTTGTTCGATGTCGGCGAGAGTGGGCTTGGGCTCAATATGCGCGTTGCTGGAGAAGCAGATCGTCCGGGCCCGGGAGAACCTGACTTGGACCTACCGAGAGGGCCGCCCACTGAACTGTTTCGATCTTTTCCGTTTGAGGAACCCATGAAGCCGCTTGAGGTTCCGTACACTGAGGACATGGCACGAGGCTTCGCACCAGGATCCAACTTTCCTCCCTGGGACACGCGTTTGGGCAAGGCATGTGCGTCTATTGAGGGCAGCATCTCGAATTTGTACGCCGACTCAGGGTTCACTCTGCGGGGCGACGAGGGCATGGCAAAGGGGATGCCAGTGCTTCCGCGGCTAGAGCTACGACGCTGGCCTCGAGCCTCTATATCGAGCATACTGCGAATCGGCGAAGCAGCTGAGCCTGGACTTTGCGCGCGTGCGGCCGGGCTCTCGGGGCGACGTCCTCCAGGCTTCTGTTTTCCCTCCAAAATAGCTACAACCTCCCTCATCTCCTCGTCGATGGCAGCCTCTAGCGACGCCATGGCAACAGTATAAGCGGAAGAGGTGCGTAGAAGCTGGGTGGCTGGCCGCGGGTCGCGTGCCTGGGATGGAGGAGAACGTGTATCTGTTCCTGGAAATATGGGTAGTTTAAGGTAGTCGTGGTCGCGGGGTAGCTTGGGGGTGGTGATTGGAGGGTGCAATTGGCGTCTTCCTATGGCATCATTGGCCTAGCTGGGTAGCTGTCGCGTGAAGGAGTCTATGAATGCAGGCTACAAGGCACTCAGCGCTTCCCTGAGCAGATGTGGGGTGAGCGCGTGATGTAGCAAAACTGAGTGGATGGCAGCAGTGGGGTAGCAGTCCGAAGGACTGTAAGTTAGCTGAAAGCGATGGCGGGCCGATCCGTAGGTCTTTGACTAGCCGCTGTCCGAGAACAAGTTGTTCCCTAGCAGGTTGATGGAAGCGGACGACATATGGAAGAGAAAGAAAGGCTAGAAAACGATGGGGATAGTTCAGGGACAGTCGGCGCGACACGATGCGTCGTGGGTACTCTAGTCTGGGCGATGAGAGGTGGGCACAGAACCCCTCAACCTCTGGCCGTGGTTGACCTTGGCATTTCTTGGTGCGGCGAGCCACCGCCTGCAGCCTGACCACGCCGCCGCCGCAGCGTCGAGCTTTTGTGCAGCGAGGAAGGGGCCAGCCAGCGGCGTATACACGTGCAGCTTGGACAGCAATTCCATTGCCCAGGACGAGTTTGACAGATGCGCTTAAAAATATTTGATTGAAGGTGGCTTTCACATGACGGTTCCGTTGCCGGGCGGCTAGTGCAGTGTGGCTGAGTCCGGTCCGTCGCTGGATGCCCGGCTGCAGCTCTTCCAGCCCAACCGGCGAAGGGAAGCAGGAACGTCAACATCTATAAGCAGAATAGCAAAGCATTGACACTCATTGACTTAACACCATTGTTGGTGGGTTTGGATAATTTGCATAGCTACGTCCAACACCTTTTTGAAGTCCTCTATCTCCTCCTGGGCAGGACGATGTTAGCTCGCGCGGCAACACCCAGCTTGTGGATCGCATTCCGCCTCTCCCAGATGCTGCTGGTGCCTTGTACGACTGCAACGAGCTCCTGCGCAATTCGCTGCGCGAAGCTGCCCTTGCCACTACCCATGTTCCTTCTCTTCGAAGCAGCGCTCATGATCCACTGAATAGCCGCTCGCCTTCGTTGTCTCTGTCCCAGGGGAACGGGAATCTGCAGAGCGACACCACCACCAGCGGCACCCCTTTGGCTTCGAATTCGCATGAGCGGAGCAACGGAGTCAATGGCGAGTGTGAGGTACAGAATGGGGTTCAAGGGTAGATGCGATGGCGGAGGGGCACCAGGGAGAAGAGGCCTTTGCGGGTTGATTGTAGGGATAGGAGATGTTCGAAGGTGCTGGAGAATCAGTGCCATATTCTATGAGTTAGGTTAGTGATATGGGGCCAAGTAGGTCGATGGGTAACGTACGCGCTGAGCAACGCTCTTTTGGCCGTGTCGCATGAGCAGATTGGTGACCTGCTCAACGACCGGGTCATATCGATGCTTGACGTGACCGTCTTTTGGCAGAGGAAGGGTGGGCATCGCAAACTTCAGACCCGGTGTCGCTGGTGCGGTTGTTGCAGACTGCAAGTCCACCAAACCCATGTCTAGTCCTTGACTTCCACTTGATTGTGTCGTCATCGTCGAGTACGACCGCGAGCCCTTCGGCGCTGAATTCGAGGATTGTGCCTTAATCTTGTCCTGCATCACTTTGGGCAGCTTCTCTTGCGCGGCCTTGTCTCCTTTAACAACCTAGCAGATATTAAATTATGCGATTGGAGAAAGCACATTTCGTCTTACCTCCTCGACTGGTGTGCCTTGATTCATATCGGGACCCTGCTCGCCCATCGCTTCTGCCACGGCGGCCTTCTCTTCAGAGACATGTTCTAGAGGTTTCGCATCAACTCGCTTCGATCGGTCGTTCGCATCGGAATACAGGCGACATTGCGACGGCGAGAATCGCGCGGCCGACCGGGCGGGCCATTGGACCTGAGGCTTCGGCCTGAAGGCAATTGATCGCGTGAAAGTCGTTATATTGAGTCGTGGCGGCATCGTGCTGTGTTGTGAAGTTGGAAATGTTCTTCGTGTGATGACGACTGGATTAATTCGACTGAGCCGCAGTCGCGCTACGCAGTCACGTGATGTACAGTTATTCGGGTGTTTTCACGGGCCCCTGCTTATGTACTCTGAGACATCATGCAACTCTAAATTGACTTGTGAAATACCGTGGGTCTATGACAGAAGGCGATAATATATCAAGGTCTTGCACTCAAAGCTACATGTCCTGAACGGTAATCTGCCATGAATCGAACGCTATTTCTTGCGCAGAGGGCTACGGAAATGCAAAAGCATCTCGAGCTACCAGTTTACAGTGCCTTCTGTGGGCCCAACTACTCGCGTACGAGTCTTGCAGGCTCTCAAAGCAAACACTTGTAAAACGTTTGTTTGTCTTGAACGAGGGTTTGGCATAACAAGGGCAAGATTTGACCGCGGATGTAACGGGCAGACAATCCTAGTCAGCCTTCGTCGTACCACCTACGTCCACGTCCATCAGCAGCAAGCAGGAATGTCGCCCTCCTATCTTACGATTCTGCTTGCTGAAGCTGCAGAACGGGGACAGGCGGCACCCATCAATTGGTGGCGAAGGATCAGCACATCGACACGCTCAGAAGGCTAGAGAATGCTTGGGTCCAATGCTGGATCGAAAAGGGTTACACATGAGGTAAGAAACCGGTGAGTACCTCATGCGAGAAGTGTGTTTGAGAGGAGACGATTTGTTGCTGCGGGGTGTAAGTGGCATGCTGCCGCTCTTCAATGGCGACGCACAGCACTGGAATGATGGACGAAATGCTGAGCTCATGGTAGGACAACGCAACGCCAGAGCATTTTACACTTACGTATGCGCCCACCATTGTCGAAGTCCAGCTATAGACGTCATGTCCTATGAAGCCAAAGATGTCGAACCGTGGTTGTGTTGATTGGTCGCATTCCTACGAACTCGATGCAAGGCAGCAGTTCCATACCTCGTGTTTGTTATACGCGTATGTGCGATACCATTAATCTTCAAGCGGAGACGTCATTACCAGCTTTTGTCTTCAGCTTCCTATCAGACAAACAGCCACAAACAGCTCCCAGAGCCGCCCCACTCTCACCGCCTATCCTTGTGACAACCCGACATCCACGCGTTGCTAGCGCGCCTCAGCCTAGCGACGCCTCCAAGCTAAAAGACTTCCCCGCCCAGCGAACCTCCTGACTTACCTTTCTTACTACCTCAAGCATATTAGTTCTATGGCAGCGTCTTGAGAAGACTGCATGACTCAACAATAACTCAATTAGTGGCAACTCGGAGTCGTGAGCACTCGAGTACGCCAGCTTCTCTGGGTCGAAGTACAGGCGATCTCACTTCGTACCTTTTGATGTGTTTGCACCACCTCTCAAGATCTTCTTATTCGTCATTTGCCTGCTACTGCCTAATCACCCAAGTTTCATCAGGCGCAACATACTTTCTTTTACCTTTGGGTCGCTTTCAAATTTTCTATTCATAGCAAGGTTAGTCGAGTTTCTCTCATTCTGAGTGTTACCATTCTCTGTCACCTCAGTGCATTCGCCATTCTTTCGATCGTTGTACTAAACCTAAGCTGTCCATTAGCTTGTTGATATCAGTATCTCTCCCGAGAAGTATAGCATCACACGAGTATCACCACTGAAGCACGAATGGCCGATCGTGGACGAGGTCGTGGAGGCGGTGGACGAGGCGAGTACCGTGGCCGTGGTGGTGGTGACCGCGGCAACTTTGGAGGTGGACGAGGAAGAGGAGGAGGCTATGATGGTGGAGGAGACAGAGGACGCGGTGGCTTCCGCGGTGGTGGTGGAGGCGGTGATTTTCGCGGTGGAGGCGGCGGATTTCGCGGTGGACGAGGGGGTTCCGAGGCGAAGGTGTTCGGGTAGGTTATGTTAAGAACTTCTCCTTTCCGGTTACTGAGATGAGTATCGCAGCAACGGCACCTTCCCGCAACCAGACGCCGAAGTTACGAAGTTGGAAAATGCTATGGTGAAACCGGATTTGTCCACGGCGCTTGCCGGTTCATCTCTGGACATCCAGCTTCCAGGTCGACCCGGATACGGCACTGCTGGCAGAGCCATCGTACTCTATACGAACTACTTTGAGCTGAAAGGCATCAAGCCTGACACTAGCATATATCGGTACTCCGTGGCTTTCGCGCCGGAGAACGATCTCCCTAAAGCACGGAAGCGTCGTTTGGTCGAGATATTACTGACTACTGCGCCGTTTGGCGGACTCCCAGTCGCAAGTGACTGGTCACAAATATTAGTCACGCCAAAGGAAATTCCTCTGGGGGCCAAGCGTGCGGAGTACAAGCTTGAATGGTTTCCAGCCGATGGCGACCCCCTACCAGCTCAGAGCGCGGATGAAACCGATAGAGTGAAGCAAGCCCGACGGAAGAATACTCATACAGCGCTTGTTGAGTTGATAGGCACCGTGTCTCTCAAAGACATGTTGAAGGACTTGGCTCAGCCAACATCCACGTATCCGCTCAAGCTTGAGACCATCCAAGCCTTGAACGTGATCATGGCTCACGGTCCGAGTAGCGATCGAAATATTGCAACAGCTGGCGGAAACAAGTTCTACCCGTTCGGTACCCATCCGCAGCTACAGGTAGCAGACCTAGGCTCTGGCCTGCAAGCACTTCGAGGTTACTTTTCCAGCGTGCGTACGAGCGTCAACAGGATTCTCGTGAACGTCAATGTCGCAACCGGTGCGTTCTACAAGTCAGGGCCGCTCCTAGATGTGATGAGAGAATGGACTGGTGGTTCATCCCCAACGAGTGACCAGCAGTATAGACGAATGGCGGCCTTCGTCCGCAAGCTCAAGATTGAGACAAACTACATCCCGGAGTCTGGGAAGGCAGGGAAAGCAGGGAAAGCAGGGAAGACGAAACAGACGAAACGAAAGGTCCACGTCATTACTGATCTTTCCCCATTCAACAAAAACAGTCAGAATATCACGTTTGGGGAGGTCGATGCTAATGGGAAGGTGACAAAGGTGTCGGTGGAACAATACTTCCGCACCAAGTACAACATCATACTTGCATCAGCGCAGGCACCAGTCGTCAATTATGGAACCACCAAAGATCCGAAATGGATTCCCGCTGAACTTTGCAAGGTCTTACCTGGGCAATTGGCAAAGCGTTTGCTGCTCGGTCCCCAGACCAGTGAGATGATCCGATTCGCAGCTCGCCGACCCCATGAAAACGCGGAATCAATTATGGGTGACGGCCTAAAGGTCACGAAGATCAATCCGGTTGCCAATGGACTGAACACCAGCTTAGTCCAGTTTGGAATCAAAGTCAGCCCTAGTCTGCTCACTGTCCCTGGCAGAATCTTGGCCGCTCCAGTATTACAGTATAGGGCTCAAACAACCTGCACCCCGAACAATGGAGCGTGGAACCTCGACACCAGACAACTAGGTCAGCGACCTTTCCGCGTGGCTAGAAAGTTAGGGTCTTGGAACACGCTTGTGATCAATTCTGGTAACCGCGACACCATTTTCGGTGGCATGCAGGGTGTCACTCATCACCTAGGACTCTTCCGGCAGACCATGAACACCTATGGATTGGAAGCAGACCCAGTCCAAGCTCCTGTTGCGATCAACATCCAATTTGGCGACCTGCAGAACAAGAATCTCTCCAAAATCCAGACAGAGATCTCCACCGCTCTACGGACAAAGTTCAAAGCAAAGCCAAACTTCCTGTTCGTTCTTTTGCCGAGCGACAACGCGGTGCTATATGATTGCATCAAGTTTGTCTGCGATTGCCAGCTGGGCGTACCCAATATTTGCAGTATCGGCAGCAAGTTCTCGAAGGAAAAGGGTCAAATACAGTACTTCGCCAATGTCGTCATGAAATTCAATCAGAAGCTTGGTGGCGTCAACCACACCGTCGAGTTGAAGAAGATGGCACCGCTTGACGACAAAACAATCCTCTTTGGCATTGATGTCACGCATCCTTCACCTGGAAGTGCGGAAACTGCGCCCAGTATCGCTGGTGTCGTTGCCTCTGTCGATTCTCTCTTTTCTCAGTACCCTGCGAGTATGCGCACGCAGAAGGGACGTCAAGAGATGGTCGCACAGCTCGATGAGATGATTGTTGAGCGTCTGAAGCTGTGGCAGAAACGTAACAGTGGTCGGCTCCCCAACAAGGTGATAGTCTACCGAGATGGTGTCTCAGAGGGTCAATATCGCATCGTTCTCGAGGAGGAATACCCTGCATTCAAAAAGGCCTTCGATAAACTCTATGGCGCGGAGAGTAAGCACCCCAAGATCTCCATAGTCATGGTTGGCAAGCGCCATCACACACGATTCTACCCAACCAAGTTGGAAGACACGGATGGACGGACTGGCAACCCGAAGCCCGGCACGATCGTTGACCGTGGTGTCACTGGCGAAAAGCTGTTCGACTTCTTTTTGCTCGCCCATCAAGGCCTCCAAGGCACCTCCAAGCCTGCTCATTACGTTGTGCTGAGAGACGACAACAAGTTTGGAGCCGATCAGCTTCAGAGCCTGACGCATAACTTGTGCTACACATTTGCCCGCGCGACCAGATCGGTCAGCATCTGCCCTCCAGCTTATTACGCAGATCTCTTGTGTGAGCGCGGACGTTCATACCTGCACGGGGTGCTCAAGGGCGACGGAGCTGTCGCTTTCTCAGACAGCGAATGGCACCGAGACGTCAACCCGGCCCTTATGGAGAGCATGTACTACCTCTAGAACAGGTCTGTGCCGATGGGAAAGCCAAAGACCGCCTGCCACTGGGAAGCTCTCACAGTCACATCTCACGACACTCCTACCGGAAGCACAATTATGTGCTTGTACCCTTTCAAATACAACAACTTGTGGACATATTGTCTCCATACTTCACGAACTTTTGCCTCCATCCGGGATCATCACTGAGCCATTCAACGACCGAAGAGTCGTAAATATCGTTATCAAGCACTCCTACGAGTGTGCTTGGATAAAGAGTTGGTAAATCTTCCTTCCAATTTGTCTACAACGGAAGAAGTCCACTTTACAGAGGGAGTTATGCTTAGCATGTCTCTGCTTTTACTTTCCTTTCCGAACATCGGGATCCTAGAAGTAACTACATCAGTTCCTTCTGCACACGGCTGCGTTCAACACCAGCTACCACCACCCCTTCGTTAGATCATCCCAACATGGTCAGTCCCCTTATAGCGCACAGTGGAGTTAGATTTGGAGGAAGAAGAATGTACCTCAAACTTGGATGGATGTAAGCCAGATACAATGTCGGTATATAGTAACGTACTTCACAAGCGAGTGGCCGGTACAAGCGAGTGGCCGGCTTTTGCCAAGCTTTTTTACCTAGCCTTCACCTCTTAATAACTTTTTAATCTATGGTCCAAATTAGGTAATTTTTAGTTCGTTTTAAAGCCCTAACCTATAGCTTTAAAACGAGCTAAAGATTACCTAAAACGGACTAGCACGTAAAAAGTTATAACTAGAGAGAGTTTTAGTGTTCTCGCTTAGCTAAGATCCCTACTTCTACTAGCTAAGACCTATAATAAATTCTAATTTTTTAATATATTTATATTCTTCTATAAAACTATAGTCTATTAAATTTTTAGCTTATTTTATAAAGTATTTATAAAGCTATATTAGCTAAGATATTCTTAATACTAAAGTACTTTAATTTACTAAAATACTATATAATAATAACTAATACTAAATAAAAACCTTTATATATTATATATCTAAGTATAAAATTAGTATATAAAAGCTTAAAACTTTTATTTAATATCTATTTATATATAAAAGTAGATTAGTTAAGAAATAAAAATTAGGTAAGATTCTAAATAAATAGATAATAAAGGTAATCTAGTCTAAGAGTAAACTTTAAATAGTATATAATATTATACTATAACTATATAAATAGTTATAATTACTAGTATACTATAATATAGTAGTATTACTAGTATTTCTAGTACTAATCTCTAAGATATCTTTTACTAAGTATAACTTTATAACTACTAGATAAAATAAGCTAAGAATTTAATATACTATAGCCTTATATATAAAGAAAGATATATTAGAAAATTAGAATTTATTCTAGGCCCTAAGTACTAGAAGTAGGGATTCTACCTAAGCGAAGACTATAGGAACACTAATAATTTACCTCTTTATAACTTTTTACGTGCTAGTCCGTTTTAGGTAATCTTTAGCTCGTTTTAAAGCTATAGGTTAGGGCTTTAAAACGAACTAAAAATTACCTAATTTGGACCATAGATTAAAAAGTTATTAAGAGGTGAAGGCTAGGTAAAAAAGCTTGGCAAAAGCCGGCCACTCGCTTGTACCGGCCACTCGCTTGTGAAGTACGTTAGATTAACTAAAGTCACTCCTTTCCTGTCTTGCACCGACACGTGATGTTCTAACTTAGCCAATCGGAGCGCAGCAACGCCGAGCTTCGTCCACTGTGCTCCGCCGCAACAGTGATTAGACGTTAAAAAACGCGACGACGATGTCTGCCTCGCAAATAAGGAAGCAAAGGCTCAATAGATTATACTAGTTATTCGACAAGCAAGGGTGCCTAGGAACGCGTGCTGCAGTGGGTGGACGCGGCGCTGTTCCCCGCACTAGCCTGGTGGGATGACAGCCTATCATCCACAACCTCCCAGCCATCTGCGTTTCACCCCACCCAAGCCCTGGCAAACACGCTGGCCGATCGTCGCGCGCCATGGACTGGCTGCTGGCGGAGAGATGGTCGACCGGACCTCTTTTCACCAAGAGCGCACTTTCTGGGACATAGTCTTTCGCCCAGCACCAGGCACCAACACCTGAGACGGCAACCACGACTCACACGTCACAAGGCTCCCCCCATGTGCTCGCAGAGCCTCCCTGGGCCTGTGCTACCACCGTAACTCAGACCGTGAACCAGCCTCCCGCTACATTTACCCCTCAACTGTACGCCAGACGACTGCGCTGCAGACATGATGGATACAATGGACCGTGGAAGCATATACGACCACGACATACCTTCGCTAAGCGCCTCCATGGAAGCGTTCGACCCGGAGCGGAGCATGCACTCAGCCTACAGCGGACGCTCGAACATGAACTCGTCGCGATGGAGCGTACCGCAGGAAGAGGCAGAGTCGGAGGCCGAGTCAGACGGACCATGGGCGCCGCCTGCGTGGCAGAAATCACATTCGAGCAACCACTGGTACCGCAAGTCGTTGCTGAGTGAAAGCGCTGCGCGGTCGAGTCCGTCACGGTCCCCATACGAATATCGCTCCGATCGAGAGGTGACGCCATCGCGCATACCCCTACCAGAGTCGCCGCTGAAGCAAACACCGCGAACGAGCCCAGAGCCTATCTCGGAGGAGGAGCAGAGGTACATGCCAGAGAACATTGCGTCGAGGATGCAGAGCCCGTCGGAGGAACCCCAGGCGGGTGCGGGCGCGCAGCAGGGAGACGACATGGCCCTCTCGCACCATGAAGAAGCAGGCCAACTAGATGGATGTAGGTAGACTCTACCCAGCGCCCTACGCGCACTGACACATATAGTTGTTCGCTTTGCTATTCGAGGAGAGACGCTGTTTCGGACTGCGCCGATTGAAGAGACTATCTCCACGTTCGCCAGTGGAGTACATATATTCACTAGGTCCAAAGCAAGCGTCATATGCACTATTAGCATGCTAATCGTCTCCTGGCTTTTGTTACAACCATGGACAGCCGGGCTAATACCGGACATTGCGAATGTCGCAAACATGGCGAAGCAGTTCGAACCACTCATGTATGCTTCAGAGAATGTTATACCCCGATCGCGCGAGCTTGCAGAGGCCAGCATTGCTGTACAGGATCTTGGAGAGAGCGTGCGCGCCACGAATATGTCGGCGTCGACTGTCATCATAGATCAACTAGACGACCTAGGTGACAGTCTCAAGGTACTATCAGAGAAGATCACCAGCTTCTTCACCAACGTCGATGGCGACATGGACTCGTAGGTATAATCTTAGTCGTCCCTACCCTAGTACTAACCATCCCAGCATCCTTATCACCATGGAATGGGCAAAGCGCGAACTCCAATCAATCCAAGGCCCAAAGATTGGCATGATCGACACCGTCATCGGCAACATCCACGGCGGCCTAAGCAAAATCGGGCTCCTCGAGCACAACGGCTCGCCCACAGCCATCGGCCGCATCGTCAACGACGTCCTGGGCCACACAACCCAACAGCGCTCCAAAGCCACGCTCCAACGCACCTTCAACTACCTGCTCTCCACGCTCGAAGAAAACATCGCCAGCGAGCTCGCGCGCGCAGACGTCCTCTTCCAGCTCTTCGAGTCCGTCGACCGCCAATTCCACAACCTGCACCGCTCTGTCGCAAAGGAAGAAGACTCGCTCGCCACCCGCAAAGACGAGTTCCTCGCCTCCATGTGGCGCCTCACCATCACCAACAAGATGCAAATCAAAAAGTACGAGAAGAACCTCAAACTCCTGAAAGACGTGCGGGCGTCCACTTTAACCAATAAATCAGAGCTCAAGGGTCATATTCAGATTATCATGAGTGTCAAGGATCAGCTGGATAAGGCGAGGAAGAATCTGATTAGTCCGTTGATTAGGAGGGCGCAGAGTAATAGCTTTGGTTTGGAGCAGCAGTTGAATGATTTGAGTGGGACGTATGGGTTTTTGAAGGGTGTTAGGGATGGGCAGAAGAAGAAGGTTCTTAGGGAGCTTTGGGGGTGAGGGAGGAGGGTTAGGATTACGAGTGGGGGGAGAGAGGAGGAGGGGAGGAGGGGATGTTGAGTGAGTGAGTTGTGATGAGATTCGTTTGGTAATCTTGTGTATTCCACCGTTTTGGTTGTGGCATTGCGATCTTGGATAGACAAACTGTGGAGTTTGTTGCTTTTCTTACCTGTGGAGTGGAGTTTATGGGGTGGCGTTTTGGGTGTAGTAGGAAAGCGTTGGAGATGTCCCGTCTGGGTCTTTATTTTTGTTTATTGTATTCGAGGGTTTGCATACACCTTTTTACGCATGTAGTGTGTAGTATACTACTAGTCCTCAGTACGGTACATGTACACCAAACCAAATAACTGCATCGATGCATTCTTTTTTTCTCTCTCTCTCTCTCCCCCCTCCGAATGACCTCCAAATGGAGGAAAACATGGCCGTGTCTTCCTGGTAATCAATACATGCCTCATCCAAATCAAGCCAATTCAACTCAACTCAACTCAGCCTTTCCCACCCAATATCTCTACACCTTCCCTTCTCTCGCTCGCTCGCCTCTTACTTCCTTGCCCCCTTTCTGGCAGTCTGTGGGCTGTTTGAATGCTGGAGCTTGTTGTCTCATATCGTGGCTGGTGAAATCCTCGTCGCGCCACTGTCGTTGAATACATGAGCATCGCTGCAGCGGCAGGCAGCTTTGTTTCTGTTCTCTCCCAGTCGGCATAAGTGTTTGTTGGCTTGTATGTCGCTCTAGCCCTGACTGCGGCGTCGGTCCCTCGCGCCTTGGAGTCGCACGTTCCCTTGATAGAAGTCTAGGAGTATATAAATTGACCCTTTCTCATAATCGAAAGTCTCGTCGTTTTCGGGGCCACGCTTGGTGTAGCGCTGAAGTACCCGTGGACAGGAGCTGCTGCTGTTGAAATGACCGATCGATGATGACCCTTGATGTCCGACCCGTTCTTTTCGTAGCGCTGCTATTCGCGATTGCACCATCTTGCCTCCACTTCGAGCCCTTGGTCGCCGAGCTCAGTATATGCAGAACTTCTCCGCCGGCATGCCACTCTCCTTCAACTCTTTGACGATCGACCCTTCTACAACATCATACACGTAGCACTCGCCCACGAGTCGCCAGAGACCATCAACTGGTCTGAGAACGAAAGGCACTGGGCTGCAGAAGAGGTGCACCACAACGTCACCTGAACGCATAGCCTCAGGGCCTAGTCCAAGCATGCCTTTTGCTGTTACAAACAGCGCGTGGCCATTCCATATTTTATTATACTCGTTGTAGAAATATACTGCTTTTCTGTGGAACAAGGCGCGACGGCTGGTACAGTCCGTGAGGCTATGTGAATCGTCCTGGGGCATTGGCGGATCCCACTCCATGAACTTACGATATCTCACAAGCTTGTCAGGTATCCCACCCGTCACCGGCTCAGGAGAATTGTCGAAGGCGGAAACTAAACATTCAGCGCTATAGGTACCTTCGAGCTGGCGAAGTAGAGCCTGCACGCGTTTCACTTGGTCAATATCGCTAGGAGACGGCACGACGTCCTTGTATTGGTGGATCTGATGGTCAAGAGCGTCAATGCGATAGCCTTGTATACAAATGCACTCAACGCCGCGACACGTCTCCTTCATGACCACAGCATCTGTTGTCAACTCCGAGCCTCTGAACCTGTTCATGAAGATTTCTCCTGGCGGCTTGTCCCACAGTGGTACCCAGCTAGGCCAATCTGTTTCCAATCCAAGTCCGTGATGCACCCGAGATAGCAACCTGAAGTCCCTCTGCTCGAAAATAAATTTCTCTGTGACTTTCTTGAAACAATCGACCGTTGTTCCTTCGTAATCAGGATCGATGAACGATTGTTCGGTTGTATGTTCGGATTCGGTGGTTCGTAAGCCAAGTAGTCCGTACACTCTGTCTTTCCTCTCGCTAAACGCAAAGTGGTCTGTGGACTCAAGTAAGGAATAAAAAGACATGAGCCACTCTGAGTAGTATTTGCTCTGAAACATCAGATAGATGAGATAAGCATGTCTAGCATTAGCGGAATCATTTGTATGAAAGCCACCAGTTCTCATAGCATTTTTAACGGCCAGCCCAATCAAATCAAAATTGATTTTAGCATGACCCCAAAAGATGTCAGCTGAAGAGGAAAGGGCCACCTCTTGTATTACCCAGCCTCGTCCAAACCAGGGAGCGGAGCAGATATGGCTTAAAGGTTGGCTTACGGCGTATTTTTCAACGCATGACCATTCGTCCATGGGAAACGTCATGATACGGTCACGCCATTGATAAGACACCTGCCTGCCTCGCAATCGTTTTGTAGCGCGGTAGCTCAAGTATCGGCAAATCTCACCGAGAACGGTCTGCACCTTCTCATGGTCCTCGTGGCCAAGCCAGATCAACACCTTGGAAGCCTTCTCATAGATGAACCGCATAAGCTGAACTTGTGTGCTTTTCTCTTCGTCGTCTTGCTGATTGATACAGATGGCATCGGCCCATAAGACTCTGATCGTGTCTTCATGCCGGAAGCGTTGCAGGGCTTCGAAGAGGCTACGGGTAACGCTAACATCGGATCCATCGCAGATAACTGACTTCCGATCGGTTGCGTCGCCCCAAGCGTATGAAATGGCTTCATAGACGAGAAGTTCATTACCGATATCGGCCAGTACCAAAGAGCAACGAACAGGTTCGTCCCATGGCGCGGGGTGCAGGTGGAGGAGACGAATGCTGCGAGGTTGGAGTAGAGGCTTGTAAACGAACGACATATCGAGATTCTTGAATGTCGTTTGGGGGAGGGTGGATCTTCCCTAAGATCTCGTCTGAGATTGAAAAGCTGTGGGAGGAATAGCGGAGGGGTAGTTAGGTGTAGGCTGAAGCCATGTGCTGCGCCACACTCGACCGTGCCAACCTTGCTCGGAAGCTTACACAGTACTGAGCAGACTGCAGAGGGAAACTGAGCATAATTGTGCGCTATTTCCAAGTCAAATCTACTCTTGGCATACAACATACAACTGACTAGGTTAGTCGATTTCGGCTCATTACATCAGCGAAATCTTACTTGGCTCAAGCTCGGCTCATGGTTGCTCAGCCTGAACCATGCTTGCTCGGGCTTGCTCATGATCAAAACTATGGTGCCTCAGGCTACAGATGGCCAAAATCATGGTGTCTTAGGCTGGTCATGTTCGACTCTCTTTTGGTCCCTTGCCCCTGATTCTAGTCCCCTACCAGTACAGCTTGACTTGATGAGCCTGATTTCAGGCCGAGCTTGTGATCTTCTTCTAGAGATTTTGATCACGTGTTGTTTCGGAGAAAGGGCCCCATTTCAGACCCCTTAGAAGGAGCCCGATCTTGGGTCTCTTGTCAGATTATGCCTAATTTGTAATCTTTTCACTTCTTTCACAGGTTGGCGATAAAGAGCATAGACAGGCGAAACTTCATGCGCGGATGAGAGGCTGCAATCCGTCAAATGGCAGTACAGGCAGGCAAAAGGCTGATTAGGACGGCACCCTAGAACAATTCAGTGAGGTGCCGTCCGTATTAGTGCCAGTGTAAAGGCTAGGCTTCGGTTGACGTAAAGGCAACTCTGAAGAGCAGCTTAGTTTCTAGGACACTGCAGATCTCCAGAGCGACTCGAGATCCTAGGAGTACTCTCATGGGAGAGCCATGCTCCGAGTAGAGATGGGCTCTGCGAAGAAATGCTCCGAAAAGAGAAGTTCGCCGGGGAGCGACAAGCTCCTAGTAGAGAAAAGCTACGAGAAGAAAGCTACGGGGAGAAGAGAGCTCCAAGGAGAAAAAGCTCATAGGAGAAGAAAGCTCTCAGGAGAAGAAATATCTCCGTCGGCTGCTGTAGAGCTTTCATGTGTGGGGGTGAATAGAAGACCGTGTCCGATTCGTTACACCCAACGACGTCCAACACTAGAGATTCCTAGCTTATGCAGCGCTTTTCTATGAATAGCTATAAATTCCGCGCCGCACGATGAAACAATCTTCAGCGCTAAACAAACCGCTCTGGCCAATTGATGATGCCTCTGACATCATAGTAAACCCAGGCATCTTCCTTTAGAGCTACGACTTCAGCGTGAAATCGTCTCTAGTAGCTCGGAGTGCCTCGACGTACACACTCTAGTTTCTATCATTATTACGCCTCCAAGTTCTCAAAACTCGAGCTCACGATCCAAAGATGATAAGCAACGAGGTATATCTCGTCCTGTTCTTCGCCCTTCTTCCCGTGTGCAGCGGCGCCACAGCGACGATACCAATCAAGCGCACAACCATTCGCTTCAAATTCGACGACTGGCAACTGTATAACGAATATGCCGGCGCCTTCCAACAACCCGAGGTCTGTGTGCCACAATTCCTAGAGGAGTCTGCGTATGGCTCACAGCTGACTTTGTAGCAGGCGGGGCATCAGCATCCGCTGAGTCGCCATGATCAATCAACTTTTTACCACATTCTTTACACCACCTCGATAGCCATCGGTAACCCCCCACAGCCCTTCACTGCATCCATCGATCTGAGCTGGTCAGACATGTTCGTCCCATCTGTCGAGTGTCTGCAAGATCCTGTCACGGCGCAGTACTGCCGGGGACAGAACAAGTACAACTCATCGCTCTCCACCACTTACCACCCAAGCAAGACTGTCACTGAGCTCATGTATGAAGGCCTCTCGACATCAGGCTATTTGTCGCAAGATGTTTTGGGAGTTGGGGGTTTGGTCATTCTTGACCAGCAATTCGAGGAGGCGACATTCTGGCGATCCATGTACTTGAATGCAGCGCCCCTGGACAGCGCACTGGGCCTTGCACGGCTCCAAAGTCGCACCCCAGCATCGAACGCTAGTACGAAGAGCGCCCTGCGGAATATGCTGGATCAGAAGGTGCTCAGCCGGCCCGTGTTCTCGCTTAGGCTTCCCCGTCGTGATGACGAAAGCGGCGAGCTGGCGTTGGGGTACTCTCCCTTGGAAGTCCTAGCACAAAGTGCAGTCACGCTTCCTCTAATTGAGGCCACACCTCCTAAGGAACTTAGCCAACTATCGTACTACATCTCGAGCGGATACACCGTTGCGCTGGAATCGGTAACCATCCAGTCTTCTCCCGGAAACAACCCTGGTGGCAGGAAACCGTCCACATACAAAGCTGTCTTCACCAACTCTTTCGATTACATCTCGCTCCCGGGCACACTGCTTACTGAGATTCAAACTAATCTACACCCAAATCTAGGAATGGACGATCAGCTTGCGGACCTGGACTGTTCGATGCGGGACGATCTACCGAATATTGTGTTCTCGTTCGGCAAGAACGCAGTGATCGTGTTGACGCCGTGGGACTACTTGACAGAGGTCCGAGATGTTGAGAAGGGGATGCGCTGCGTGCTTCCGTTCGCCTACTTACAGCAAGCCGATGACGAATGGGTGGTGCTAGGTTCAGCTTTTATGGAAGGGGTGTATAGCGTGTTTGATTTGGAGAAGGGTGAAGTGTCGTTATTAATGTTAAAGGAATAGAGTAGTACATAACTTCTAATAGATATTTAGCAAAGAATCTAGGTTAGATTCTTTGCTTTGCCTAACTAATTATTATATTAAAAGGTCCTAAAGGCGGCGTACCCACTCTTAACTTTACAAAAGAAGGATTCTCTTCAGTGCAATTCTTTATACTTCTAGGTTGGCGCAATAGTCTAAGAAGCGAAAGGATGCTCTCTATATAAATCAACTAGCTAAGAATAGGGCGGAGTTTTAGACCCTTTTCACACTGCTCGGGTTGGAATCAGACAACGATCTCTGTGATCAGGAGGAGCTCAGGCTGAAATCCGGCGCAATCACGCTGGCTCGCGTTGGCTCATGGCGAGCTCAGGCAGGCTTAGCCACAGCTTAAGCTGCTTACCCATAGCTCATGTTGCACCCTTGTGTAACTCACGGTCAAATCCAGGAAAAGCTTTGTGTAAGAGTAGATTTCACCTGATTGTTATCCGCTATTTCAAGGCGCCGGCATTCATTATGGTCTCTTCCTTCCGCCGCCGCATCTCGAGCCGGAGTTGTCGTTGCGCCAAATACAGCTCCTCCGCCTCCTTGCGCTCTTTCTTCTTAGCCTCATGCTCCATCTTCCGCCGTTCATACTCCTGAATTTTCTTCTTCTCTGCTTTGATACTGTTCTTGATTTTCTTGTGTTCTGCTGAAGATATGTGCCATGGAGCTGATAGGATTTGCTGCTTGAAGGCAGCAGCTTCAGCCCAGGCTTGTGCCTCCTCGTCTGTTGTAGTGACTACCCAAACTCTTTTCAAATCCAACTGCTTGATGCCGCGAAACTCGGATATCGTGCCCTTCGCCTTTATGACTGTTCCAATGTCTAGTCTACATTTGTCTACCAAGACATCGAAAACTCCGAACTGACTGATGACGTTCACATTGTCGATGGTTGTGTTTGAGGCAGACTCCACAGGCTTAGATTCTGTGGGAGTGTTTCGTACAATCTTCAGCTCGATGGTCGCGCCGCTGCCGTCGTCGATGGTCAGAACGGTGTACTTGATGTTGATGTCATCGATAGCTACGACAACGCCAACTATGCGGACATATCGGATCGGGTGGTTGAGGTGAAAGTATATCTGCTGCCCTGTATAGGATAATCAGTCGTGCATGTAGTCGAGAGATACTCGAACACCTGCCTCGGAACTCAGGCTCGGAACGTAGGCCTTGCACATCAGCGGCCGTGAGCTTCACCCAGGTATCGTACGTGGGCGATGCTCTGAAGCAGTATGCTGGATACAGCCGGTATGGACGCGCAGGTGGATGCGTTGACATATCATGTTGTGTTAGTAATATGAAGCGTGAGAGGAAAGCAAAAGCGACGCGTCGGAGAACAGCACCTCATTACGCCTGGTCACGTGAAGATAAGCTCGGGTCGCCGCATCCATCTTGGGTGACATCAGACGATTGGGCTCACATGCAAGACGGGCATACACCAGGCGCCTGCACCCATCCGACTGAGCCGCTTCCAAGGCTGAGGCATGCTTCGTTCGCAGGGAGTATCCAAGGCTGACGGGGTGACAACCGGTACTTTCGCCCTGTTCTGTGCTGCCAGCAAATACCTCGAAGAGGAGCAGCACGTTTCGTCACCTGGTTTGCCCGGCCAGCAGAGCTACCTCACACCGCGACACCGCCATTGTACAATCATGCACCCGTCTGACCCATGAAGAAATAGCTACGGTCTGATGTGGATATCGTATTCTGTTCATGCCAATACACCGATGATGCGCATACCCCACCATCACACCTCCCATGGAGCTGACCATGCCGAGCTAGCTCGACCTGCAGCAAGCCTGGAAGCTATCCCAGCTCCAGCTTTCCCTCGACCTTCCAAGGAGTTCCAGCCAAGGTCAAAGGCAGGATGGCAGCCCATTTTTGTGACAGATGACCGCTATTGTTCCCATTCTTTTTATTTGATGCAGAGCGGCTTCACTTTTCGCTGTTGTACTAACGAATTAACTACTGGAAGTCTAATATCTATCTACCTACAGTCGTCAAGTCGAGCCTTTCCTTCCTCATCTCGGCTTCTTCCTCCGGTAGCCTTGCAACTTCTAGCATGATGCGACTCATGTCTTCGTGGACCTTAATCCTGTCACTTTTGACTTTCTGTATCGCAGAGCCAATAGCGAAGCCGGAAGCTGCACCACAGCAGCTCACGAACAACGCTCCATTTTCTGGCGCAGTATATATCGTAAACCCCAACGGTGAACAAGTCGTGGCCCAGGATACCAATTTGTGTCCTTCCTCGGCATCAGTAAGCTGTAGCAGCGTCAATCAACCTAGTTGGCAAGCCAGAACCACGAAAAGCCTTGGACTTGAACACTGCTGACACTGTCAAGGTGTTGCCCTGCAAACTATGTTTGCGCGGTCCCCGGCAACTCGAATGGACTCATTGGATGTTGCCCAAATGGAAACGCATGCGCGGGAGCAGTGAACGTCGCACAGGTGACTACCGTGACCGTGTATCCGCAGCAGCAAACAGCAGTCGTGTATGCACAACCACCACAAACGACTGTTTACAGTAACCCTACTCAAGTGCAAGGTGGATTCTGCGCAACGATCACAATGGAAGGACCCGGCCTTCCACGGGCGGGACAGGGGCAATGTGGGACGATATTGATCGTCAGCAAGGGTGCACCCAGTCTGAAGATGTTAGGTCTAGGGACAGGCTTCGTTGCGCTTCTACTACACCTATCCTTTGGAAGATTGTTCAACAGATATTGGCAGTAGATGTTATCAATGCCTCGCAGATATGGACATCGATCAGATTCCTTCTACGATGTTACGATTTACGAGTACAAGTACGATACAGGCGCTAGACTCTTGATTCAATTCACCCAAATACAATTCAGTTACCCCTCTTCGCATCCTCTTCTTCATTCTTCGGTACATTGATCATCTTCGGCACGGTAACGGCATTAAGATGTCGGAAAGCCTGCAAAATCACGGTCAGTAAAGGATCCAAAAGTTCAGTCACAAACCAAAAAACGCGAAACGACACGCACTTTCCACACTCGCGTCTCCCACGTAAAACTCCACATCCAAAACGCCCACCCAATCCACCATCTCACCCACCACCCCGGACTCAAAAGCTGGAAAACAGAACTCACATTACTTATCGCGCCATCCGGCAACTTCCCATCCCACCGATCCTCCACCTTACTAATCTTGCCCTGCTCATCCAAATGAATAGCAACGACGCTCTGAATCGTCTGCTCCTTCCCAATCCCCTTAACCACATATCGCGTCTTCAAATCCATCAACATCGGGTTCCCCGCATCCTTGACCTCGTGGTGCAAACGTTCAATCTCGCTGAATGCGGATTGGAGGCCGTACCATTGTGCGGCGTAGCGGTCGCGCCCCGTCGCGATGGTGATGGGGTCGGTGAAGGTTGCGTCGTCGCGCCAAAGGGCGAGCTTGGGAAGCGAAGGGCGGCCTGCGAAGAGGTCGAGGATGGAGCCTACGATGGTGTTTTGTTCTGAGGTCAGGGTTACGCCCGGGGCGGTTTTGATGTTCGTGTTTTCGATGGCGAGGTCTGAGGGCGGTGGGACTCCTTGGGGAAATGTAAATGTTAGAGAGATAATCTTCTGCTACGGCGTGCGTGCATGCTTACCGGTAGACATATTTGCGGAACAAATTCTTGGTATCTGCTTAATTGCTGGTTTCGTAAATGTTCTCAGAGATGTTGTGCAAGTTTGTAGAACAAATGGACGCATGTTGGGACGAAAAAGCGTCTTCGATATGGTGATGTTATATTTGATGTCTATGTCTTGCTTTATCCAATTACAACGACTTTCTACGCGTCATAACCCATCATACAAAGCACGCGTTTGGACATTTACGATGGAGCGAAAGTCATGACGCCATCGCCTACATTCTAACGTTATTCAGCTTGGGGATCTGATGTCAGGGTCCAACCGATCTGGTGCGGGGCTAGGATCACCGATCGGACGGGCGGTCCCGATCAACGTTATGCTAGAGCAAGGGACATTGATGAAGAGCTTCGCTGCTGTCCGCATGTTAACCTAGGCGTGTTTCTCGCAAGGAAGGAGTTTGGCGTGTCTGGTCAACAAGAGACTACCGGTAGCGCATGTAAGTTTACAAGGTCGCCATGCCGCGTTCTACTTGCGTCGTCCTGCTAACGAGGCCAACATTTAAAGGAACGGTAAAAACTGAGATTCCCCAATTTCGTTGTGCTTGTTGGGGAAAGTTATGTGCACAGTTTTCTCGAGAGTGTGATGGAGGATTTGTCTTGGTGAGAAAGGTGAGGTTGATACTCCGAACATTTAAACGAATGATTAACAATTGAAAAGCCACCGTACCTGGAGTTATCTCTTTCGTAGGAGCTGTTGTGTGATCAAACCCATCCACATACAACAACTACGAACAATGTAGAGGTGTTGTAAGCAAGATCATCCAAGTGCACTAGCCTACAATATCAAGAACGGGAACATGCGTCGATTCCGGGGACATGCGTCCGTTCTTTTGCCGTGACAGCCGTAACATACTAGCCTAGGTAAAGCGTAAGAGAAGCACTAGTCCATCTAGGCACGTGGTCCGAAAAGTAGGCTATGCTCATGCAAAAAGAGAGCCCCAGGACGTCATTCTGTAAAAGGCACGGAACGGGCCTTAAAGTTTATGGGGATCAATTTCCTCGTGTGTCCATGATCATCGCTCTACCGGCGTCGTGGGTACGCCAAGGGTAACGGTTCACAGCCACCGTTACAAAACCCGAATGGCGAACAGCGACCGTGAGGGCGAGGAACATGTTTGACTTTCAATAACTCCTTACGCAAAACTGTTTATAACACAGGAAAACTTCGAGAAGGGATGATAGTAGCACGGTCGAAGCTTGAGTGTCCAGGTCTCCTTATCTCCCTCCCAAAAGGGAGTAGATCCAACACAATGCACTTGTATGCAAGATCCTCGATTTTCGCTCGTATATGCCAGCCAGGTGTACGCCAACAACGGGACAACAAGCAAAAACTGGGGTCGGGCATGTCTTAGCTACCTTTCTTCCCTTCTTCACTCCATCTCTGTAGTCTATATAAAGATACACCTACACATCCTTCAAATCCATCATCAAAACCTACCAAACTCACAAGCACCTCCCTCCAAAACTCTCCTCCCAGTCACTATCCATCATGTTCACCTCCCTCTCCACAACCATCCTCCTCGCTTCCGCACTCCTCATCCCCAGCATAACCGCAGACTTCCACCTCATGCGCAGCAACCGCTACTACCCAACAAACAACCACTTCAGCTGCCCCTCCAACTACTACAACTCCAAATGCTGGTGCGAAGGTGACCGCCGCAGCACGAACCAGCCCTCCGCTCCAGAGACGCAAAGCAACGGCGAGCAGAAACTGCGCCTCGAAAACGTATGCGGTGTTGCGGCTCTAGATCTCTGGTGGCGGCCTAATGGTGTCGAGGGCGATGATCGGGTGAGATGGCAGGCGTATGTTCCGAATGCGAGTGGGAATGTCGAGGCGACGTGTTATGATAATGGGGGTGCGTATGTGGGAGAAGACTGCTTTATTTGGGATCAGGCGATTCAGCATTCGGTGTGGGATGGGTATGTTTGCTATTCGGCGATTTGTGGGTCTGCGTAGGGTGGATATGTGGTGGATGAAATGGAGACCTTGGTGGATTGATGTTATGGAATGGAAGGGTTTGCAAGTCTATCATTGTGCCTAGTAACGAGAAAATGGCAGTGCTTGTGATCCGTTCCCCCTACATGCATTCTAGAGCTGTTTCTAATTAACTTTGAAGGCATTTACCAGTGGAATTCCAGGTGTGAGGGCTTATAAACCTGGGTCGTTGCGTTATCAATTTCAAGTTGTAGATAGATCCTGTTCTGAGATCGGTATAGTTAGCATACTAAATCTAGTCAGCTGCGTTGGTAGAGGCTCTGTCCACTACACGCACCTACACTTGGCCTCTTGAAATGTCAATCGTCTCAGGTTGAAAATACAATGTTACAACCATCTGAGTCTATTGCAGGAAGGGTTGGGTTCTTGGCATTGTAGGGCTGAAGGATTTTGGTTTGTCCACCAACCTCTTCATCTCCCATTGGACCTTACCCAAAGAAGTTATCCCATGTCCGTCATAAGGCATGCGGTATTTCAGCGGTGAGGTACCATTGTATCGTTCTCCTTCCTGTACACCCTTATGCACTAGTTTTCATCACGCCTAAGCGGAGCTGACCAAGATCTATTTTAGCCAACATGGATGGGGTGAAGCGATCCAGCGCAGCTGGAGTACCAGGACAGCCAGCCAGCCAGCCAACAAAGCTTGACTGCCGCTGAATAGGACTGCTCAACGAGGAATCGCATTTTTGGGGCGTAGATAATCGTTTCAGATTGGCCGGTTGAGATATGCATATTTGGTTGGCGGATACAGCTTCTCGAGCTGAGCTGGCTTATGGCTGAGCTGAACGGACATTTATACTTTGTTTCATATTGCGCAGAGCGACGTCCAGCGCTTGTGTCGCGGGAGTGAATCGCCTAGGATCTCGTTACCGTTACTTAGAGGCCCGAAGCGAACAAGCAATCGGGATGGTGTTCGTTGGCTGAGCTCAAGTATAAGACGGCCTGTCGAGCTATGGGATCGTGCAGCAGCCACGCAAATATAGAATCGCGGTTGCTTCAAGCCACACCTTCAAGCGAATTCAGCTTCGGTCACTCCAGCCCCGAGGGTGGGGTCAGAGGCGAGTATCGTGAGATTTGGTATATCTGTGGACTAGCCCACTTTATCGTGTCTTGGAAGTTTAAACGACCACGATCAACGTTGCGGGAAACATTATCACGGCAAGCTTCCGAAATGGCGGGCAGCAGCTCTCGTGTGCTTGAAGAATCTGTGGAGGAAAGCAAACACAAGTCAAGAACAGTATCCAAGCGCGAAACGTCCCATTTGAAACCAAAAGTCACTTTCGAATCTCAGACATGGAGTACCTCGACTCCTAGAACTTGCAGACCTACCACAGCAACACCGACTAAACGAGCATCGTCAGATCCCACAGACCCAAGATCAGTGACAAAGCGTCAAAGCCGACTCGCGTCGCTCTTCATGTCGCTCCTGGCTGTCAGCCCTATGGCGGTTGAATATGATGCGGCAGATCAAAAGACTATTGAAGCTGCTCAGGAGGCGGTTACACAGCCCACACCCCCAAAGAAACCTTATATACCGCTTGTCATTCGTGTAAGTCCATCAGAGATCCGAAAGACGAGATGGAAGCGATTTAAGTATGAGATGGGGTTGAAAATGAAAAGTCGACATAATAGAAAAGGGAAGGAGAGGAACAAGTGGATGCAGATCGAGGGTGTAGAAATGGGAGAGCTGAATGGTGAGGAGAGGGAAAGACAAAATGCAAAGAGGGATGATATGGCATGATATCTATTCCAACATTTTGTTCGCAGCCCGCAGCTTCATCTAATCCTAGAAGCGGTTGTATACATGGGAGCTAGCATTACCGCACGACGATCGAGTGAAGAGATTGTTCAGAGCCTACAAAGGCTGGCGAGAGAGAAGTTGGAGAAGCAACGAGAGTTAGAATGCAGGCATGCGTTGCTCATTCGTAACCGTCTAATGTACAATTACCTGCTGCGTAATCACTCTCGCTGGTGACTTCAACGTGGCGTAGATTTTACTTGCAATACTTGTTGGCTCGATTTCTGCGAACTGAAGCGCTCAATTCGTATGACCAGCAGTCGCAACACTCAGGATACGCTCTTCCAGTCCAGGAACATGGACACATTCAATCCCGTTCTCTTCCAGCTTCGCCCTTCCCTGGTTCTCACCCACAAACTTTTCAGGCTCCTTCACGCCTAAGTACACCTTTTTAATCCTTTGCTCCCCGTCTCTTCCCTTGGCGCGGATAATACGGTCTGCGCAGGGCAAGTTACCACTCAAGCGTAAATTACAGGGCTCCATGGTAGTGTAGATGACCGTGTTAGGCGGTAGCGCCTCTCCGACCCGCTCTTCTGGTAGATCATGTGCCTGAGCGAATTTGAGGAGACAACATTGTTCTGCATGCGTGTTGCCTTCACATTCCAGCGTGTAACCTCGTGAAAGGATAGCTCCAGTGTCTGCGTTAACAAGCAGTGCTCCAACGCGGAAATTCGATGGCTTTGGCGGGGATTCCTGGGCCTGATCCAGAGCGAGACGCATGTATTGCATGTGGTCATTGGGATCTGGTGCTTGTGCTGGCGGTACTGGGCCATCCCAGAGACGGACTGGACCTTCCCATTCTTCGGGCATAGTGGTGGTGAGAGTGAGTAGCGAGAGTGAAATTCGTAGGCGCTACGTAGAGTGAGAGACATGTGGGGCCACTAGTTAGCTCCGGCTAAACTCCGATATCACGTTCACACGCGACGCGTTGGCAAGCTCATCGCGGACTACCTTTCATACATCGACTCCTGTCACACAAAAAAGCACATCGAAATCATGGCGCGCAAGGGAAGGGCAGCTAAAGCAGGGAAACTCGTCGAAGATGCTTTCATCAATGACGAGAACGACGAGGAAGAAATTGAGGCTGAGGATGGCCCACCATCTATCGACCCGTACGAGGTGCTAGGTCTCGAGACCACAGCCTCTGCCGACGATGTCAAGAAAGCATACCGTAAACTCGCCTTGAAACATCATCCAGGTAAGAGCAAGCTGTCAAGTCCCAGCGCGTGTGGCTAATATATGGCAGACAAGGCCGCTGAAGACGAAAAGGAAGCAGCGAACAAGAAATTCCAAGAGATCGCATTCGCATACGCCGTCCTCTCCGATGATCGCCGACGCAAACGCTACGACCTCACTGGCAGCACCGCCGAAACTCTCGAAGACGATGAGGAATTCGACTGGCTGTCGTTCTACCGTCAGCAGTTCGAGAATATTGTTAGCGAGGAAGCTATCAACAAGGTATCGAATGAGTACAAAGGCAGTGCCGAGGAGCGAAGCGACATCATCAAGGCCTACAACAAGTCAAAAGGCCATCTAGGTTCCATCTATCAGTTAGTTATGCTATCCGACATCTTGGTGGATGACGACCGTTTCAGAGAAATCCTCGACGAAGAAATCGACAAGGAAACGATCGAGTCATATCCTAAATATGCAATCGAGACAGATGAGACTCGTCAAAAGGCCAAAGATTTCGAAAAGAAGAGGCGTGAAGATTATGACAAGCGCGAAGCCGAGAAAAAAGAAAAGGCAGGGGAGACAGCCGGCAAGCCCAAAGCCAACAAGCCCAAAGCCAAGAGCGAGAAGAAGGACGCAGGCAGTATGGCAGATCTCGCAGCTCTGATCCAACAACGCCAAAAGTCCAGAGCAGGGAACTTCTTCGATGGCCTGGAAGCGAAGTATGCGCCGAAACCACGAGGTTCGAAGCGTTCAACGCCTATGGAAGAGCCGCCTGAGGAGGCGTTTCAAGCTATGGCAGCAAGGAAGAAGCAAAAGCAGAATGCGAAGAAGAAGGCGAAGGACGAGGATGAGGATGAGGAGATGGACCTGGGCGAAGAAGATGTAGGCGCCTCGGAGGACGAAGAAGAGGCACCACGTAAGAAGAAAGCGAAGACGAAGGCGAGGAGGGGTCGTGCAAAGGCTGGCAGCGCAGCTTAAGAGCTTTGCTAGCATCGTCTCATGCTTTAAGCGTATGATGATCAAGGACGGCGTTCTAGTCTGGGTATTGTCTGACTTGCATAGCATGGTGTTTGGGTCATTGGCACATGATCTCTGGGCTGAAAATGGACAAGTCGATGCGTAGCCATGCTCTTGGGTATGGGAAGGTAGTATACAAATACTGGGCTACATCGTGCTCGATTATTCTCCAATGAGCCTTTTCATCGATCTCCATGCATCTGTTCCCTTCATCAACAATGAAGTTCCTGTAATCCAGCTTGTGCATGATATTGGTGATTCATTCTGGTCAATATTTCCTACTGCACTATATTCCACGTCTAATTGGACCCCGGCTCTTCCGATCACAGCGCTCACCTTTTCACTGCTCTCTCAATTTTTGTTTCTTTCATATCCTCCTCTCACACGTGGTGCAAGAAGCAAACGCGCTTAGTCCGCGATTAATGTGGAGCCTGTATATTCATCTCACTTTCGCTGTGAGTCCCCCCTAGACTTTTTCAGTTTCACGTCGCCATTACGCTCAAAACGCGTCAACAAACAACGCGCTCACAACGCTAGCACTACGAACTTACAGACCTTGCTATCGTGTCTCACCTGTCCAACCTCCAAGCCAGACGTAATACACCTCGATATTCACGACTTCAAGTTCCATGGCAACGAGTCCGAATACTCCAACGGCCCGAAAGGTACGTAGTTTCGACATAAGAAAGGGAAGTGAGTGACATCTGGAGTACTCATGATCGCAGTGTCTACCAGGGACAGCAACACCGACTTCTCCCCGCTTATCTACGAACATCCAACAGCAGCGAGATACATCTACACCGTCGCAGATGTCTCAACAGCGAAAGCTGTCAACAAGCGCTAAAGGTTCACCAATGGCGGGCAACAAGCGCAAGATCAAGACTGAAGTGAGCTTAGACTTCGAGACCGCCGCGAGTATCCTTCGCAGCTTGGTTACTGATAGTCCAATCAAGGGGCCTTCGCGGACAAGGAGGCCATCTAGGAGCAAGGCTGCGAAGACGAGTGTTTCTGCAGACGAAATGATTCCTCCGCACGCGATACAGACGGCCGAAGAAGAGACCACGCACGAAGTAAGCCGCTGTGCACGCTGCGCGGATTTAGCAGAGCATAACAAGATAGCGCAAGCGCTAATCATCTTACAGGAGCAGGACTTAGAAGCTGCAGCCTCTCACCAAGCTCATGTCCAGGTACAGGCCCAGCCATTCACACCCGCTCACACACCTCAACCGGACACTCATCCTGCTCAACCTCACAACGCCCTTTCCAACGCCCAGGCCATGTCCAGCGAGCTCCTCACCCACACGCTCCGCTTAAACCCCGGCCTCCTCCCCAAAGACCCAGCCACCGATGCGATCACCAGCAAGCACATCGACGACATCACACACGCAATGTGGCAATTGGCCTTCAATCACGACGCCCTCCTCCAACAAGCAAGCAGTTACGGCGCCATGTTCTCGCACCTCAAACTCTCAGCGCTGGCGAAGTTGAATTTCTTGCCGAGTTGGTGGTTCCTGCGCGAGATGATTGTGAAGTTGTTGAAGGGTAAGGAAGTGAGCGGGTGGGTGGTGGATGATTCGGTTATGGATGTGACGTGGAGAGACGCTTGTCATCTCTGCAGGGCACTCATGGTCAAGAGGGGTATGAATTTTGGGGTAGGACAGGGAAATGGAGGAGATGCGAGGGGAGAATAATGGTGCGGGTGAGCACGAAGGGTGTGGAGTGAGTTAGATGAAGTGGTAAGGGGTGGGTCAAAAGTGCTTTGCTGCGACTGAATTTAAAAGGGAGAGGGCTTCTGGCGTTCAAGGATGGAAGATATGAATCACGAAGTGACTGGTAGCAGAAGTGCGCCCATGGCTTTGCCATCCAAAACGTCGATAGATGAAAAATGGAGTATGAGTTAACAAAGTAGCCTGATATTATGGTACAGTAGTGTTTACAAAACTCCTCAATAGTCCAAAGGTCTAAGATGAAGACAAATAGCCACCGTTCGCCCTAACAAAACAGTACCAACCTGAATTCACGAACTCGCATACCCGCCAGGCGACTGCTGGCCATAGCTAGACCACTCACTAGATGAAGTAGTGGAGTCATCGAAGTCCATAGGTGGTGCCTTCTCCGAGCCTGAGGAACTTTCCGAACCCTCCCACGACGTCTCGTCTGGTGTCCACTCTACAGAATAGATCACCTTCGTCTTGTTATCCGTGTTCATCTCGCTCTCATCAGGGGATTGACCGGTCTCCACCATCTCCGTATTTTGTCCCAGTTCTTCTTCAAGCTCGCGATTATAGAAGACGACTGGCCCGCCATATCGTCCTGGACAAGGTGTATCTTCCTTTCCCTCTCCTCCTCCCTCACCAAAATGCTTCGTTGGGCATTTTAGGCTCTCCTCGGTGTAATCGTACCAGAATTGGCGCATCCACCTAGGCTTGCCAAACCATGGATCTTCATTGTGCAGCGCGAATATATGAACATGCTGCTTCAGGAGCTCGACGCCTTTCTTGTTGACCTGCTCGCTTTGGACGTACGCATTGAAGGCTGGGTTCCGTTCGAGAACATCCGGAGTAACAGAGCACTGAGGACAAAACCCAAGGAAGCCACCTTGGTCGTGCTCCTTTTCCATGGCCTCGTCGCGATGTCCCTCGACCTTTTCCCTGTTGAAAGTACAGCGGCTTCCTGAGAGCCCCGTGTTCCAGTGGTTCTGGCACTGGACCACCTTGGCAGGGTTCTTGAAGTATAATCCGTTGGGATGGTCTCCACCATAGCTCGCATGAACCGCCAAACTAAGAGCGTCTTCTGGAAGTTTTGCATAACCTCGTACCTTAAAGGCCCATCTATGTCCATATTGAGCTTTCCAGCGGCATTTAGGGCAGTACCAGAAACCATCTTGGTCGACAACAAAGTGTGTGTATGTCTTTTCTAATAGCACTTTGTGAATGTCGTCGAAGGTGTGGTCGTTCCAACCGAACGGAAGCTCGGAATTCGTTGGAGACTCTGTCGTTGGAGATTCTGCTGTCATGTCGAAAGGATTCGAACGTATATGGTATTCGTAAAGTAGAACGTGCTTCTTCTTTAGGAGCTTGCGAAGGTAAGTAAAGATCCAGACATAACAACGTCGACGTACGGCTTTTATATTTCACATTAATGAGTCTAACACGGTTTGACTCTTGTATGACTACTCCCAGTTTGCTACTCGTCATAAACCCTTAAAAGAGTCATTGTTTGCTCGTAGTCACAGTCTGCACTATGACAATACGTGGAAGTCATTTCATACTCATCCTTGGTGGCATTATGACAATCTACTCCTCAGCGAGGTCACGCATATTTCCGGCACGAGCGGGTCACACAGCTCCTACGTTAGGATATGAATCTCATGACAGTTCAGATAACGCTCAATTCGGGGACAGGTGTAGGCCAAACAACAACACTGAGTGCTGGAACGATGTCGTATTTTGCACCACTGCACTTCATTCAACATCCACCAACCGAAGCCAGTAAGACTTAATGGTGTCTACTCGTAGGTGTCTTATTCAGAAGCTATTGTCCTTGCACAATGGAGGTCCCAATGTAAATGGTGAAGCGCTACAATACGTGCGCGTCGCAGTATGTACACTCGCTTTCACTTCGACCTGTTTATCGCGCAGTGACGTGCATCGCCCACATACAGTTTCACCTCCTGCTCCTACAATCATAATTGCAACGCTCGTCTCTTCTCTTCTTCATCACAACAACAACCCGCACCACTCTACTACACTGAGTATCCCACGCGCAGCACTCGCAACAAGCACCAATCTCTCAAGTCATTTCACTTTCGGTAAACGCCCCGACCAGAACCGCTTTTGAAATCATCGCAACCAGTATGTCGTCAACCAGTATGCCGTCCAAGCGCAAGCAGGCCGACGTTGAGCCCACAACCAATTCACTCCCACCCAACCCGGCCAAGAAGGTCAAGCTTAGCTTGCCAGAGCCGTCCAAACCCACTCTCAAGATGACCGAGAAGATCAAGCTTCGCTCGCACTCTCTGCCAAGAGCCAGACCCGAGGCGATCAACAAGGTTAAGCCCAGCTCTCAAGATTCATCAAAAGCCACCTCCTGCCAGACGAGTGAGAAGGTGAAGCTTCGCTCGCAAGATACACCAAAAGCCACTACGCTCAAGAAGCGCAAGACATCCGATGACGTCTCCGACCCTGTCCCAACTTATCACAACCCGGCCAAGAAGGCAAAGCTGAGCTCGGTCTCAACCAAAAAGGTGACCTCAAAGGATGTCACGAAGAGCGCCACGACACCCCTTCCCACCACCTTCTCAACAGCAAAGTCCACCCTCATCCCCCGCGGCAACCGCGCAAAGGCCACGCTCGGTCAGCAAGACGACTCTCTCCTCCGCGTGCTCTGCGATGACTCCAAGACGGGCGAAGCCAAGGAGCTCCACTTCCGCAAGATCCCTCACTCGATGGTCGACTGGAACAAGCCGCAACACATCAAGGACATCAACTCATGGCGCAACCAGATCTACGGCCGCGCCGGCGTCAAGTCCAAACAAGTCACCATGTGGCACGAAGAAGAGGAGCTGTGGTTCGAGCTCTACTTTCACCTATCCATCGCTGAGTCTCGTTCCCGCGGCATGCTTCTACCCAAGACGAAGGAGGTGCTAGACGCGTTCAACAAGACGTTCGTTGGATGCGTATTGACAGATAAAGAGGGAAACGAGCTTGAGGCTCGCGCGGAGCGCCAGTTGAATGCTTTCGCTTCCAAATTCAACCGCATGTGTCCCGAGCTAAAAGCTCGCCTGAATCAAAGCGTGTTCGGCAAGTCTGGCGATATTTTTTTGCCCAAGATTACAAATGGCATGTTGGAGGAGTATCGGCAGATGCGATCGGAGATGGCTGCTCAGGGCATTACTGAGGAGTCGGAGTACTCCGACAACATCGAGGTGTGGCAGACCTTCCTGTCGCATCTGCCAAGCTCCAGTGATGGTGAGGCTCAGGAAGATACACTGCTGTCCGAAGAAGACTCGGAGGCTGCTGCCACTCTTGTCAGCATGGCAAATGCCGGCTAGACACCACCCTCCGCGCCTCCGTAGTCTTCGGAGGATCAGTATGACGCTGGCGTCTGTATCCTCCTGGCTGAACCATCACCTTTCTTCTCAGCGCTTGGTTTCTTGATTTTGCCGTCTCGGCTTTGCGAGGGGCGCCTCTTTTGGCCTCTTGCTCACGTTGTAGTTGCCAAACATGATTGTCTTCCTCTCTTGTATAGCTAGTGAATATACTATATGATACCTACGTATAACATTTCGTTTCAGCTAGGCTTAAGTGAACAGAGCGCTAATAGTCATAGCATGTATGTTTCCTGACTCGTACTAGTGCGAAGCTAGCATACTTACATATCACAGTAAATCAGTATTTTCATACCTTGACGGTTTTCACATCCATCAAGTCGCACATATCGTTTGTTAGCGCAATACTTGTCAGTGTGCCTGTCACATGTAACTATGCCAAGCTGCTAAGCATGGCACGTGCCAGGGTCTTTATAGCTCATACCTACCGTGCCTACCTCATCAGTGGATAGCTCCGTATAATTATACGATACTTTGAGACCACACCTCATCTTGACAATGCCTGTCCCGCCGTCCACGAACCCGCCCACAGCTAGCGACAAAGACTGTGCCATATGTCACGAGCCTCTTCTCGTCCCTAGTAGCAACGATGATAAGCTTTCATTCATCATTGACGACGTTGAATTCCGCTGCAAACATCACTTCCACTGGGCCTGCATATTGGAGTACGCCACATCTTCAAACGATGCACGCAATCGCTGTGCTCTTTGTAGACAGAGCGTGCTTGATTCTCGAGGCAAGTTCATTGTCTACGTGCGCAATGAAGGTGGAGTTACCGGTGGAATTAATTTTGGAGAAGAAATCGACCGCCATTTGTACTACAAGGTAAGTTCAGCTAGGCGTTTACATAATTTTGTACTCCCATTTACTGTGCCCGGGCGAATCCCGAAGCTGAAAGGACGATGACGTTCCTATCCTTAATGGCGCAGATGGATTTCTCAGACGCTGAGCTACTCCTCAAAGGCGAGGATTCAGATGCCAATGGGAAAATAGATCCTGATGTTTGCTATGACAGTGACCGAATGACAACTATGCACATGGTCGCACTCAATGATGATGTGGAGGGGATTCAGTTACTTTTGAAATATGGCGCAAATAAGGACTTCAAGTCAGAGGATGGTCAGACGGCACTTGACATGGCTAAAGAGGTGAATGCGACAAATGTGATTGCCTTGTTGACAGCAGAGGGAGAGGAATGGAAGGAGGTGGCGGGGTTAACCTGTGGAGGTCAGGTACGTTCCGCAACTCGAAGTTCATTCTTCTGGGGAAAAGTACATTACTGGTCTGGCAAATTCAGGATGATGTCCCACTTCTAACCTATGAAGTGCTGACAGCTGATTCGGTTGACTTAGACGAGCCAAACCGCGTCGGCAGACACATCATAGCCTGGCTGCTAGATGAAGACGAAGATACCTTGGAGATCACGGTTGAAAATGCCATTATTCAATAGGACCAAATTGACAACCTCGCGTCGCAGCTAATAACCCAGCACGAGGAATCCCAGGCGCGATCCGTAATCTTCCCGACAGGTACAATGGTCTAAATTCAGTCAGCATGAAAACACCGCAATTTGTAGGCGGAAAAGTCAACAAATACAGGAGGTTTGGGGGCGGGATTCGATAGAGACAAAAATTTGGGAATACGGAGTTTGCATTTCTCGCTCAGATATTCAGTCTTCTCTCCGATATGAGCGGAGTAGACGACTATGGAAATGGTTCCTAATGATGCCGGTGAGCAGGAATGGCGTGAAAGGAGTCAGATGAAGTGGTAATAGCTGGTCAAGATGAGTCAAAAGTGCTTTGCTGCTGATGATTTCGAAAGGAAGGGGTTCTTGGCGTTCAAGGATAGAGGATGTGAATTACGAAGTGATTGGTAGTAGAAGTGAAAATCTCTAGTAAAAGTTTATAGAGCCTGTAAACCTCTATACACCATCTATACTTTATATAGGTTCCTTTTCACACGTTTGTCGTTGCCATGATGCTCCTTCTCCATCATATGTAGCCGCTTTGACAGCATTGAATATGAGCAGCCTACCTTAAGACCTACCTAATAAGCGCCCCCAACATATTCGTCATCAACAACCCACCCCCTCTCTATATTCACTCTGAACAAATGCGACCTATTAGCCTTCTTACGCGCCTTTGTTTTCCTCAGCGCCGTGGGCCTGGCAGTAAACCTCGTACCAAACTTCCCCTGACGCAACTCTGCTGGTAAATTCCAAGGACAGATTCTTACACCCATACACGCCGTACAAACCGTAGCGTACTCCTGGGGTCTGCGCCTTGCTGGGGGTTTAGACTCATTCCCACACGGACACATGCGCGCAATGCGAGCTCGAGCTCGTCGTGTGAGCTGCGCAGGGGTGACTCTGTATTCCTGCTCGCCGCCGTTAGCAACGACCAGTCTCTCGCCTCTGATCACAGGCTTCGTGCATTTGCGGAGAATCATGTTAGCTGTGTTTCTGATGCCTTCGGCGTTGTTGATGAATGCTTGGTTGCGGCACCTGTGGCAGTGGTGCTGCTGAAACGGAACGATGGCGACTTGTTCGCAGATACAGAAGTCCTGGATGCCTCCGGTGATCGCGGGCCAGGTCCTGGCCAGTGGTATAGATGGAGGGCCTTGGGGCTGAGGTGTGCCGGATCGTCGCCAGTACAACGCTACTTCATCGTGAATACAGGACTTGCAGAGTTGGCTTCTGAAGCCTTTGCATGGGTTTGTCAGATCGAGCTTGGTGATTATGTCCCGATTTCTACCGTCGTCGTGTGCAGCACAGTGGTTACAGACGTGAACGGTGGTGGGAGCGGGATGGATCGAGCCATTGAAAGATTGTGGAGTGGGATCGGGGGCAAGACCTGGACAGATGGAAGGAGCGTTGGGATCGCAGACTTGACGTGGGTGGACGGTTCGATTTGCTCTGCAATGGACGTAGTCATCGCACTGATAGATAGGTGCATTTCGGGGGGATCTGCGCAGAGGAGCCATCGTATGGAATGTTCTGATTGCTGAATAATTTCCTTGGCAGTGCAATGACTATCGTGCCTTTCTCTTTCATTAACCGTCAAGGAATCTGTTGTAATTTGAAACAAAACTTGTAAACCTACAACGAGTGTCATACGTACGAATTAAATAATCACCTCGATGCCCCATGACCAAAGGTGTCCTCGAGACAATGCCTTTATGTTAGATAAAGTAACATGGCAACGAGCGATAAAAAACAAAGGCATTGTGTCTGGGGAGATTTATAACTACACTCTAGCGAGAGACAAGGGATAGAGCCTGGAAAAAGAAAGACACATGACAATGAACGTTATTGTGAAGACTCTATCACAATGTGCCAAAATATCATCCTTTGTGTCTTCGCCACCCATCGCGTGAGACGTCTTCACCACCCTTGTGATCGTATCGCCATCATTTTGGTAGTTCCGAGATGGTTCAAATTAATCACCTAGATCCGGCGCTGCTTTCGAACATAAGTAGAACTCCTACACTTTCTGAGGCTCGCCCACTCCTTGGTGTATCTGAGCTCCACCTGTCTGTCATGAAATGGCGCAGCAAATTACACCAGTATCTCCACACATAGTTCATTCTAGCACGGCTCGATCAATCATCAGCAAGCTCTATGATGTCTCCAAATTCCTGGAATAGCCATGGCTCGAGGTCCTTGAAGCTCTCAGGAACTGACTCTTCTTTGACTACCACATTACTTTTTGGCTGAGCTTCGGACATGTCGAGGAGGTCTAGCACGTCGTTCTCCTGTTCTGTAGGCTTTGTGACCAGCTTGTCGTGTGAGACGAATGGAGTAGCTTTTGGTTGATTGAGCACCTTGAATTTAGGCCCCTTTAGCATACTCTCTTTCGGCTTCAAGCAGCCATGCAAAGCCGGAACTTTGCTCATTTCATTAGCGCGAAGTGACTGAAGTCCCTGCGCTTGTCCTTTACGGGGATAGAATGGCGCTGAGGTGGCCATTGTTTTGGGAGCGCTGTGGCTATCAATGGCATCCAGGTCAATGTCCATGGGGAACTCTTCGTCTTCGTAGCTGGGCTCATCCGCAAGACCCTCCATTTCTTCGTGATCGTCCGCAATATGGCCATATTCATCTCCCACATCCTTTAAGTTCTGTGAGTCCACTAGTCCAACCATAGCATCCCCGAGGAGGGAGTCATCATCATCAAAAGTTTCTGATACACGAGAAGGAAACTGTGTTGTCCCCGCATTGTCCGTGTAGTCATCATCATTCATTGAGCCACCAAGTTCAACAAGATCCGCTGTGGCGTTTTGCGAAGGTTCAATAAGATGTGTCGAGGTATCGTCGAACTGTATGTCACCATAGTCGCTCGATGCCTGAGAACTCGCTACGGTAGGATGTCCCATAAATGAGAGGTTATGGGCACCGCCTTGAGAGTAGCAGTAAGCCGGTTTTGTGTGCATTACGGAATGGAGGGGCGAAGGGGGATCCTCTCCTTGAATAAATTTGTGCAATTGGTGGAGGTTGCGAACGTCCTTGGGCCTGTTGATGGTAGAGATGGCCGCCTTAGTCTTCTTCTCTGGTTGTGTCAGGTCCAACTCCTCAACCACGGCGGAACTCTTTCTCTTCGGGATTGCAAGATGTAATTTGGTCTGTGTGCCTTGCCCTTTCTTATTCACTTCCTTCTCCGTATGCTGAGGTGTATTGTCGCCTAACAGTGGCCGCTTTGTCGAGGGTTTCTTCTTCGAGGGTTTTTCCATACCGTCCTTACAACAAAGGTGTTTGCACGCAATCCTGTCCTTGCAAGGGTGGTTGCAAGCCCATTTTCCATTGGCTAGCTGCACTGGCTCTTGGCCCTTGTCTTGCACAACACAACTTGTCGATTTTGCTTGACTCTTAGGTTTGTTGGACTTGTTCTTAACAGTGTTCTTGCGAGTGATGGCATCGGTGGGATTGGCATAGTTCTCAATATGATCAAATTGCAGATCAGCGAAGGAGGCTTTCATCAGCTCGTCATCGTCGATATCATCGTTCCCGAAGTCGTCACTAGTCACTGATTGCTTGCGACTAACTTTGACTGTTTCGCTACGACGTTTTGACATATTTGGCTGATGCGACGTGTCCGACTCAGGCGGATTGGGGGCTGAAAACAGGGCTGGAGCGATCTGCGGCCTTACAGTTGCACTACGCATACTACCCGCTACAGAATATTAGCTGGTTGAAAACGTAATAGAACGTTCTAAACTCACCAATCCCATCGCACATGACATAGCAGTTGATACTCTGATCAGTGCATGTCAAGTGTGCTGGAAACACCAGGCTCTGTCCCGGACCAAGCTTTGGACCACTACTGAGGGTTAGTACAACGCAAATGGTTGGGCGCAACGTACTTTCCTAATGCGGGCAAAGTGCATTTTGCGTCCATCCGAGGTTTCTGCCAGAAGACAAACATAGACTGGTCTATTTGCGAAGCGTTGCGTCGGCTTTTCGTTGATAAATCCAATGTCTGCCTTGACCTGAATTTTTACCCCGTCCGGAACCTTCGTAACCTATATGATGTTAACAGTGGCCATTGTATGGCTGATGTATGCATTTACCGAAGATGGTGACACGTGAAGCGACACACGAAGTTTCGGGAACTGCTTGACCTTCTCCAAGATCTTGAGACCGAAGGGCGGATTCTTGCCCAATAGGGCCTCGATACGGTGAGGTTCGCATGCTTCGAAATCATCCATACACCGGATACCTGCGTTGACCAATTTCCGGACCGCAACGACGCCTATACCCTCAATCTGTTTCATCTGTAAGGGGCTGTCGTCCCACGCTCGTGAACCAAGGCTGCGCTCGAGTAACAGTGCGCTATGAATGCTTGTCGAATCCCCTAAGCATATCTGACAGTCGATTATGCATCTGATTAGGCTGTTGATGTTCTTGAAAACTATCTGAATCTCTGTGGTGTACTGTGCTCTGTGTTTCGCCATCTCCCCGTCCCACGAGATGTCGGCGGAGCCAAGAACAGATTGGATGATCAAAGAAACTTTCTGCGCAGGTAGATCGAGATTGACCGGGATGGACCAGCGGATCGACGGTGATTTGTTGAGAACCTTATACAGTGCCTTTTCCCCTTGCCGGAAGCGTATCTTGGAGAACTCGGAGGCTTGGGCAATAGCCGATAACTGGTACAAATTTTGTTAAAGTCTTCGATGTAGTAAAGTGACATTCAAAAGTGGACTTACGATTTCGGAGGGCGATAGTTTCGACTCAAGTCCCATAAACACTTTCATGGTTTCAAAGTGAACGTAGTATCGTGCCATCGCATGGCCGAACTCGGTGCATCGGAAATATTCCTGACCTGATACAAGGCTGTTTTCGCGTAGAAGAGTTATATCACGGAAGCAGATGTCGTCCACTAGCTCGGCGATATTTTGGCCACTTGTGGCGCCTTCGAGCTTGTAATTTTCGGGGTTCTGCTGGAGCCGAATATAGAGAAATGTTCCAGTGAGCCACTTCCTAGCTGATAATAAATCACGAATGGTTCCAAGCCCTATCTCAGCATTCAGGTGGTCGATGAGGTTGAGATGAAGCTTGCTCTCCAGTAGCTCCTGGCCCGTGACCATCATGTCGTATCGTCGGACCTTGGTCTGACGAGTCATGATGACTGCTACAGCGCTGTCGTCAAATTGTGGCCTACCTGCACGGCCTAGCATCTGCATAATCTCCAAGTCAGAGTACTCTTGAAGGCCTTCTGACGTGAAGGTTACCGTATTTTTGATGATAACGAGATGGCATGGCAGATTAACTCCCACTGCGAGTGTGGATGTGCAACAGATTACGCTGAGTTCGCCGATGAGGAAAGCCTTCTCGACTTGCATCCGGTCATTTTGATCAAGGCCGGCGTGATGGAATGCCACACCCGAAGCAACAGTTTCTCGGAGATCTTTGTTGAGTAGTGCGGGTGGTTTCCTAGGGAGGGTCCACAGGCGGTCATGGTCGGGTTTGTTCGCCCACCACTTAGCGATCAGCCTAGCTGTGCCAATGGTAGAATTCCTGGTTGCGCAGAAGATCATGATTGGTTTACCCTCAGAATACTCTGTAATAACCTCTGGAAGCCGTGCGTCAAGGCTCTTTTCGAATGCAAAGTCATTGCTATGGTTGCAGACGTAGCCGCAAACATGTCGTTGGAGCTTCACTGGCCTGAATTCTTCACCAAACTTCTCGTGCGCAGCTGGGACATATGGCTCTGTCGTACTTTTTCCTAGCCAAGCCGCCACATCCTGGAGATTTGGCACCGTTGCTGATAATGCGATAAAGCGGACGTCGGTGCCGATTGACTTCATTCGGGAGACGATCGCTTCCAGAACAGCGCCACGGTTCTCCTTCAGAATGTGAACTTCGTCGATGAGAAACAGCTTGATAAGCCTCATGAGCTTCTCATGGTCTTTCCACTTTCTCGTGATGCTGTCCCATTTCTCTGGTGTCGTAACGATGATATTGGCGCTCTGCACATTCCGGAGATCTGAAGCATCGCTGTCACCAGTGAGTTCGGCACACTTGAGGCCAACAGGGCTAAACTTCATGTCCCAATCTCGCTGGCGTTCCGAGCATAGTGCCTTTGTCGGCGCCTGGTAGACAACTTTGTACTGTCCAGTTGCATTGGTAGCTACAGCCCGGCAGATCGCAAGCTCAAGGATAGCTGTCTTTCCGCTTCCAGTAGGTGATGCCAGCACAAAGTTATCGTCAGATCTGTATACTTTGTCAAAGCACTTGGATTGGACGGCATTGAACGTCGGGAACGGGAACACTGTTCGAAGCCGATCCGGGAGACTCGTGATTGCAACTAGACGTATTCCTTGAACTATAGGTGCATCATTATATGAGTCTGTCGAGTCGGGTGGTGCCTTCAAAGGAAACTTGTGCTGATATGAGCGCGCCATTTCCTGCTTCTTTGGTATGACAGGGAAACAAGCCTCATGTTCGTCTGCTTGAGGATCGGTGGAATGAGCGTATTGGAGAGACTTTTTGACCGCGTGGTTATGATGTTTGCGGTCGGGTCGAGCCTCGTTGTCAATGACCTGCCAATCTGCTTCGCGTTGGGACGTAGCTTGACCGTCCTGTTTTGCTCGACGACGGCCTGCCCTCAGCGCCGGACTGGAGGATGGGCCGACTTGCACGTCAGGGCTAGACTCATGTTTCTGAGTATTGTTGTAGGCGAATCGACCTGTACCATGTTCAGTAGCCGACTTGTCATCGTCGCTTAGTGATGGACTAACTCAGTTGTCTGCGGAAATCTTGCTCATGATCGCCTCGATATTCTGTTTTTTACTTAGTTGCACTATGTTGACTGCAAAAATGGCAGGACATACCATTGTGAACATACCCATCGGGTACGCGGGCCTGGTAAACGGGCTGTGACTGGACGGGCGCAGGGTTGCTGAAGTATGTCGATGGGCCAGGAGCAAGCGACAATCGTGCTCTGCCCTGGGCAGCTTGCCGCTGGCGATCGTCATATGGTTGCTGAAGTAGTCTCTGATCTACGATCAATTAGTGTTGGGGTCTCTGCACTCGGATATATGCCTCGAACCGAACGAGTCAAAAGATTCGGCCTGGTCGTAAGAATCATCGTCTTCGACTGCATCGTACATTGGATTGTCGTATTGAGTCGCGCGATAGCGCTGACGTGGTGCAGTTGGCATTGCCACTGCGGGAATGCGGTTCGATCCAAGTCGTGACGTTAGACTCAACGCGATGTTGCTCCACCCCGAGAGTCTTCGTGCAGTCACACAGTCTAAAGACGAAGTGAGAATGGACCCGAGGTGGATTCTAATTCTATTCCATCTAACACAGCGATGGCACGAAAAAGAGGCGTATGGAGGTGGCAAATGCCGCGCGTGAGGCGAGAAATTTTGAGATGGAAAGGAAGGCACGATGGGGGAAGTCACGACCGAACGTGTCATGACCAAACCTCACCAAATGACGCGACGATCATGTGTTTTGGCGACAGTACCTACTTCACCCAAGCTTGACGCGTTGAAGACGCATTAGACGTGCACATGTCGACTGAAGTAGATCTGTCGTGAAAAGGCTCAATGCATCTAGGTGCTTGCGGTAAGAACAACACAACTTATGGAGGGTATCATATATGATGCCTGATATGATGCACTAAGTTCGCCTGCGCCAAACGGCGTTTAGCTTTGTGTTATGTAACTGCATCGACATATTTACATGAATGGAAGATCAAGAGTCTCTCTTGAGAAACCTTCCTGTCGTGGGTGTACTAGGTGTCGAGTTGCTTGCTATATTTGATCGCAGAGGGCTTCTTGCTTGTGCGTCATCGTACTTGTAAGGGTACGGACTGTGATCGACAGTCGTCTTCTCGAAATTTGCTATCCCCAAAGGCGGTGGACGGGGGCTCCGCTCTGGCTTGGTGTATAAATATGTCGCATATAATACGACGCAAGTACCAAGAGTGAACTGGGCCGTATCAGCATTGAGTTCTCTCAAGGCATTCATCTTACGTACCGAAGTAGTTACTTTAAAGTCGAAGAAGTACACGCTAGCGATGCAACTGATTAGAATCGAGATGGATGTTGCGAAGTTCTTCGCGATGTTGTCCGCGTAGTTGATAACTAGCGCCACGATAACACCTCCAGCTGCCTGTAACAAAATGGCTGCCCAGACAACCCAATTGTACCCGGCGAAGAACCCTGTCTTCTGTATTATCTCGCCATCCTTCCACAAGACGCCCATGAATAGCGATGGGAATAGAGACCAGAATGAGAGTTGACAATTGCGCACCCATAGTGTTGTGTTTTTGGCGCTGCTGGAGTCTTTCAAGATTTTCTCAAATGTGACTCCAGCGAGACCGGACAATGCACATGCAACCAGGACAGCGACTAGACCAATTTGTCTGTTCATGTGTGGCACATGCGCAGCGTGATCTTCTTCAATGCCCTCGTATGAAGCGGAGCGTCTCGAAAGTTGTGCTGCAGCATCTCCCTCTTTCAATGTTTCTACTCCAGCAGACTGCATTGTGGCTTGTGGAACCTGTATTATGGATACGCCTATTATAAGAAGCAGTAATGATATCCATTTACGCGGAGAAAGCGATCTGCCCAACATCAACACGCTGAAAATCGCAGTCGTGAGAATCTTGAGCTGGTATGTGACCTGAAATGTCGCCGCATCTAGGTTGCTAACCGCTAGGTATTGTAAATTGTTTTGAATCGTATATAGCACCGCTGGTATCGCGAGCTTCCAGCTTTCGTTCGCGAAGATAGCAATTGTGAGGTTCTGGAACAGATTCGTGGCGGTCGTATGCGAAGACGCGTTTCGTGACATTTCGTACAACGCCTGTAGGGGGTATCAGCGCATTTGAAGCGCTACTTGTCCGGAGAGGTGGCGTACCATGGTCAAGCTAATGCCTAGTTTTATGACCTCGTTCAAGAAGACGCTTGTGCTTGTATGATATCTCTGCCCGCCGACCAAGGGCATGACCCTGGAGTAATGCATTACCTGAACTCCTGTCAGCCTGTTACAGTATATATGTGCCCTAGCCCGTCTACCCGATCGATCAATCGTCGGTCGTACAACGGTTGTTGCGAGGATGTCATACCAAGATGAGCGCCGAGTTCTGGAATGTGAGCTGTAGTTTGCATTAGCTACATGATGATGGCGACGTGTTATTTGATTACCGTGCATACCGTAACAAGGGAAAGATGCTTCATCGACACCCCGCCGAGCGTCCCAGACGCTGTCCCTCTGCTAACCATAATGTCCGTCTAGTCCCTCTATACTTCGAATGATTGTTCCAAACGCGTTCTTCTTCCAGAACCCACCAATTATACAGCTATGTCACACCGTATGGTAAGTGAGCGACAGGCGACGCGTAGAAGGCAAAGAATGACAAGCGGTCGACAGGCTGGCTGAGCGGCGCGGATCGAGGACATGTTTAAGAACGTCAGCCCTGGTCCTTGGGTGCCTGGCTCCTGCGCCAGCTCTAGCGACATCAGACCGCCCGGCTTGCGGGGCCCTCGCTACGGCAGCCAAGGTGCAAGGGAACAAGCGTGTCTAGCGGCGATCCTTTCCGGGGGTTAAGGAGACAATCTGCCGTTTCTGACCGCTCTCTTTATTTGCGCACGCCTCATGAAGGCTTCATGTTCCCTCTCTCTTCACGTCCTGTGGACAACACATTCAACTTATCACTGCTATGCAACACAGCACGCCAGATATCACGAAATCTACGTCCCTAGACACTATCTCGTTTTGCTTCGCAACCCTGTCACGACGATATTCATGAGATGGCGGTCAGCTTGGGCTTCCACATGACGTGTGAATGTGCATGGCAATATTTTGCATGAAGAGATTCTGTGTCAATAGGCTACGTAAACACTAACGTCTAATTGAATAGCCAGCTCATTGGCTGTAGGGACTCTTTTGTCGAATGCCTGGACCATACTTGTAAAACACCCAAGGGATCGGTACCATGAGCATGCAAACAAAAGCCAGAAGCAATGTCGCCCACTGGACACCTAGTGCCTCGTAAAGTTGCACGGTAAACAACGGAAAACTTGCCCCCATTGTATATCGCAGCAGACCGTTAGCTGCCATCGCAGATGCTCCGCTCATCGGACCATATACATCCAGCATGTAGAGTGCTGCTGAGATGAAGACGGTGACGTTGCCAAATGCGAATGGGATACCAGCAAGTACTGGCACGATCCAATGAATGGACGTTTTAGCAGTTAGAGCGAACCAGACGAGCCTATTGAGGAGTTAGCATGCTGGTTCGAGGCCAACCCTTGTGGACTGTGGAATGACTTACCCGATAGGGAGACAGAGATCGCCAATCATCCCGATGTATAACCTTTGCTCCGGTCCCTTTTTCGTGATGCGGTCCCCGCCCTTGCGAACAATTTTCTGGTAGACCAAGAGATCGACCAGTACCGCACCGAGCGCTCCAAGCAGCACGCCCACGCCAATGCCCAAGAATGTGAGACCGTACTGCCAGATGCTGAAGCCGTATTTGCCCATAAACACAAATGGGTAGGCTTCAAAGAAAGCGAACAGTACGCTGAAGGTAAATGCGTTATACACGGAATACAAGAGAACAATGGGCTCCGAAACAAGCATGCGGATCGGGCGGAAGAGAGTGATAGTGAGCAGCAACTTGATGGCCTCCCGCGGCGCAAGCTCTGGTTCTGGAGGTGGAAGTCCCAATTGCTTCGCTCGTCTCTTGAGCAGAACATTTCGGTGAGTTTCATGCGTTGGGAGAACGAGAATGTACGCAGCCAGTGCTAAGAAGATTGTGGACCACTGCGTCCATCTGTACTCAGTATATGTTGCTGAGAAACCTCCGATGACTGGCCCCAGGCCTGGCAACAATCAATTAGTATTGACGGTATATGGTAAGGCCGTGTGCTACTCACAAGGACCCAAAAACGGTGCCATGACAACGAGAGCGCCAGGAGCTGCCATCCTTCTTGGCTCGAAGAGATCAGCGACAGTGCCTGCTCCTACAGCAAGACACGGAGCACCAGATATGGCCGCAAGCGTGCGGCATACGAGTAAGCCCCCAAAGGAATTCGAAAAGCCGGCGCCAAGGATGAAGAGCATGTACAGAGGCATGCTAACTTTGTAGACAATGCCTCGACCCAATGTTTCGGAGATAGGCGCAGCAAGCACCGGACCAATCGCTAGTCCAAGGACAAACAGCGATAGTGGTAGCAATGCGGCAGTGTGAGACACCTGAAACTTATGTGAAATCGCAAAAACACCAGGCGTTATCATGGACGAGCCAGCTGTTACGCTCAGGCAGAGCAGCGCCACTGGAATAATGTGACATGCCTTCTTCACTATACATTCGTCAGCTCTACTCGCAAAACATGAACACAATAGCACATCACTCACAAGCTGTCCAGTTCCTAGGGTTTTCCTTGTTGTCGGGTGCATCCCAATCGTCTGTCAAGGTCTTGGTCTGCTCGCATATCTCCTTGGAATCCAGAGAAGCCCGCGCCTGAACCTCGATATCAGCCGAGTTTTTCGATGACATGGTGACGACTGTGTGCAATTGCAATGAAGAGGGTACTTGGGAGCAGCTGGAAAAACATACGCGGCGAAAGCAAGGCTACTTATCTGCACAACGAAAACGTTGCTCTGGAACACTGAAGTGGCTGAGTTGCAGAATCACTTATGCAGCCGATCGAAGGGTGGGCTTGCAATGGGCATTGAAGCGTCAAGCAAATACAGAAAAGGCTAGTGTACAGAAAGGGATGGATGGTGTTGAGCGGAGAATCCGTAGGTCGGTAGCTACCTGAAAGCTGATAGCACTAAGCCTCTTCGAGCGATCGTCGTAACCGAGCATGGGTACATGTCTATTTTGGCCTGATGGATGAGCTGCCGATTGGCGAAATCCCAAAGAAGTACTAACCACATTGCCAGCTAACCTCATGCAATATTCCACAGCCAGCCACGTGGCTGTTATGTGTATCTCGGTAGTGTCGTGGCTTGACGCTATGGCGTTCCAGTGGCTAGCTAAACGCTACGCATCGACCTCTTACATTAATCCCCGATCACATCTTTGGTTAGACCACATGAGCCTCAGCTGAGACCTGGGGATAGCAGTAGGGCTGGATATGCGAATTGCTCTAGACTCGCATGTCCAGTCGCCGTGGCGCCTTTTGTTGGCTTGCACTTGCTTGTCGGCGTAACCGAGCACCTTGTTAGGTCCGCGAACGCCGTGCTTTTCTGACGCGTCAATATGTATAGGGCGGTCAATATGGTCTGGTGTTGCGCCTTGGGGCACTCTGTACCGCTAAGCCTTCAGCTTCGCTGTGGCCGATACATTGTTATCGCAAGCGACCGACTCATACCATAACAGACCACACGACATCTCGATCTACTTCAATAACACTTAAGCGAACTGAGCCGCCCTGTTGCTAAAAGCCCTTTGCAGCCTCGCAATCAAACACCACACAACTCTTCTTTCCACATTGTGATCCTCTCTTTGGATCCACCATGCCTTCTGCTAGAGGTTCTCATAAGATTAAGCCTGCGAAAACGGCAAAGGTGGACGCCTCTACTCCAGCATGCACTGTTGGTGTCCCTTTCACAGCCACGAAACCTACACGAAGAAACACAGATTGGCGAGCCAGCATATCGAAACCGTCTTTCCTGTCTCGAAGTTTTACCATGTCCGACACGAAGCTTGCTACTCCTATGCCGGACTCATCTGCTCCAGTGAGGGCGCCTTCTCGTCAACAAGATAAGACTATGGATTCCCAGACGCGAGATTCTGACGTCGTCGTGGAAACCACCCTTCCTCCTCCAGACATCAAGCTTACCGAAGAACACGACGCACTTTCAAACAACATGACCAATGAGCTAGAAAGTTCAGTGCGACCAACACTCAGTCGAAACTCATCGTCACAGTACAATGGAGATGATGAGATTACACCTGAGTCAGGATTGGATACGTTCGAGAGTCTCACTATCCAAGAGACTCAGTCCAGTGCCTCATCAACATACTCTCGAGATCGGTCATCAGTATATTCCAGCGACTCTGCATCGATATACTCCAGTGCTTCATCCATATACTCCAGTAGTGCATCAATGTACAGCTGTGATGAAGAGACCGAGACCACCTTCGACCCTCGCCTGCCAGGCGGCATGCAACATCTACAGCGTACACGTACCGCTGCAGTCAGACGACAAGAGCCCCAAGACGCCGCAGCGAGAGAGAGATCATCTCTGGCGAAGAAAGCTTCCATGTTCAAAAACTCTCGACTGCCACCACAGCTGCCGTCGTTCAGCGCTTCTCTCCCCACGTGGTCTATGATTTGTCGTGCTGGACAAGCATCGCTAGATTGCTACGACTCACAATCACGTACTCGACGGGGAACATACACTCCCGCAGACACGTCCAAAGACATCAAAGCGATGATTGTAGACGACCAACTCATCGACAATTCTCGACTCGTCATCGTCTCCATACGCGGTACTCAGTGTCAAAGTCTCGCAGATTGGTCCGTAAACAAGGCTGCGAATCCAGCGAAGCCCGTTGGGTTTCTCGACGACGAGGAGAATGCGTGTCATGCCGGGTTCCTTCAAGTCACCAAGGCGATGGTGGCTCAAGTCGCGTCACAGCTGCAACAACATCCAGCCTGCTCTGAACGGCCTTCACTATTGTTCACTGGTCACTCTGCAGGAGGCGCTATAGCTGCGATGCTATATAGTCACATGCTATCGAAGTCCGTTCAGTCGGACTTGACAGCACTGGCCAGCCAGTTCCCCAGCATCAACTGCGTGACCTTTGGCGCTCCACCTCTCTCGCTGACGCCATTGCCGAGACGCGATCATGCATCTGGTATCTTCCTAGCCTTCGCAAATGAAGGCGACCCGATCCTCCGTCTATCGAATGCTGCATACGTGAAGTCTCTAGCGAAGTTGATGACCGCGTCACCTCCTCCATCCGCAATCCCCGTCGCAGCTCCACCTGTCAAAGTCGTTCGTCACTCCCGAGGCACCAGAATCATAAAGACCGTTGCTGCTGCGCCGCCTACGCGGTGGGAAGACCTTCCGCTGTGGCCCACGCCGCCAGCTCCACTGACGAATGCCGGCGAGGTCATTCTTCTCCGCGACAGAGAGAGTGGCAGTGCGGTAGCATCGCGGGTGACGCCTGAAGACCTTCGAGAGGTAATATTCGGCGATCTTGGGCAACATACTATTGAGGTTTATATAAGGCGGGTCAAGGATGTGGCCTTTGCGGCTATGACTGGACGGAATGTAGATTAGAGATGCGACATCAAGGGTGGACGGGAGCTAGATAGATAGAACTTTGTCATAAGTATACTCTGTAATGTAGTTAATCTATTAAGTCAAGTACGCTTGGAGAGCCTCGTGAATTGATGACTTGGTCCCAGACAAACACTACGGCTAAACAACGACATTGCTTGGTCTTACGTGATTTGAAACGCCCAATAACCGTATCGAAATGGAAAACGCCGTTTCAATTTTTGCTCCAAAGCTAAAAGACCTAGTACATGTTACAGCACCAATTATGCTTGTAAACACATGACCCTCTCTCTACCCAAAAACAATTCACAACTCACGCAATCTCGCCAACTTCTCTTCACTCTCCGCCGCCCTCGCCGTATCCGTCATATTCTTCATTATTAGCTGGACAAACTCTTGCTTCACCGCCCAAGTAGCAAAGATGCGGACGACCGTCTTAACGAAAACGCCCGCGACTAGCTCTACTCCCGTGACAAAGACGATTTGCTTGTGCGCCGGAACGACTATGAAAGCGATGAGTGTAGCAAACGGAGTGATGGACAAGAAGTTGCCGACGAAATTGAAGAACAGATGCTTGACTTGATGTTAGACTCGGGGAAGCAAGAAGAGCCAGGGAAGGTAAGGGCGACTTACGCTTTTCAGACCTTGCAAGACCGTCATCGGAGATTGGAACTTGAGCAGTACGCGAAAGACATGTTCGATCGTGTGATACCAGAGTTTCCCCACGCTCAATTCTAGCACCCATTTCAAGAAGGTATTGCACCAGTTCAACGAAGCCCGCCGTACTCTGCCCTGCGCAATCCACTTCTTGACTACTTCCTCTTCGCGATCCTCGCTTTCTTCTGCCACTTTTTCATGCTGCTGGTATGGTACTGTTTTGCGCCTAGGCCGAGCTGGCAGTATCCTTTCCAACCAGATGAGCCACCAGTACTGTAGCACGGATATCAATGCGAACACAACGATCTCTCGTGGTAACCACCGGCCATAGAAAGATTCTTCTGGGGTATCAGTTGTGCTAAGTGTGCTGTTTGTCGTTGTTCCATTGTTGTTGAACGACAGCGATATATTTCTGGTATCTCCAGCGTCGAGGGTCATTTGCTTCTCAAGCGTATTGTTCGTCGTCGCAGCAAGGGTCATTGTCTTATTCCACGCGTTTGTCATGTTTTGAAATCCTTCGTTTTCCATTACTTGCTCGAACATGTTTCCGCTGAGATGGTGGCTGAGGACCATGGTCAAAGCGTAGAGCGCAGTCGCTTGGAGCACGGCCGTGCGCATCGTGGTGGAGGGCATGTTGATTGTTTGTGCAGTGATCTTTACGATAAATGGATTGATTGTGTGTGGAAAGAGTGCGTGCGATACATAGTTAGGTATTGAGTAAGACGAAGCAGCAACGCGGCGAAGCTTTTGTGGCGTCTTTTAGTTAGCGCCCGTTGAAGGCCTGAGCCTCCGCCCGTGTCTGCCTAGCACTGCCACATACACAGCAAAGGCGTTCCGTGCAAGTGTATTTATCTTGATGAACCCTGGAAAGCTTCTGAAGATATGTTTGTCAGCTGCATTAGAATGCGGAATAATATATTTTAGCATCAAAATACGGAAAGCTTACATGTCGGTTCAATGCAGGCTTGCCTCTTCACTTGATCCGACACTCTGGGCTGATTTTGATAGGAGTATTTGCATTTAGTCATGACTGAACATTTATAAAATGGATTTCAGTCCCATAACTTCAAACCCAACGTCCAAAACTTCAACGATGTTGCCCCATGGATCGGACAGGTAAAGGCATGTGATTTCACCCTTTCGAGACGGATCCACTGTGCTCCCTACTCGTTTTCCTCCTTCGGCCACGACCTTGGCCGCAAGGTCTTCTGGGTTTGGATCCGTGATGCATATGTGAAAAAAGCCGCCCCGCTGATATTCGAACTCTTTAGTAGCGCCCTCGAACTTCGGATCGATAAACTCGAATATCTCGAACCCAACGCCATTTCCGGTAACCATCTTCGCGAGCTTAACTTCCTGTAGACTCTTGGGGTATATTCGAAAGATTCCGTCGTCTGGGTCTTCTGACCGCTTGATGTGGTCTACCTTGCCCAGCAGCTGGAAGCCGAAGACCTTTCCATACCAATCGACTGTTGCTTGAGCATCCGATACAGATACCCCAATATGATTGAGTACTCGGTTGTGTATCCTCTGTTGCTCAGTCAGATAACCCAGGCCAACATGAGGGTCAAAGGCTAGACTTACTTGGTTCTGCGCCATAACTGTAGATGCTTGCTGCACGTTTCTACTTGCGTAGGTACTCGGAGAACTGTTCTAAGTTTAGGCAAGAATGGGGGGATATCGAAGAAGAACCCAATTCGCGATAAGTTGTAAAATAGTTCTTATGGCTACTTCCAGCATACCACCTACGATATTTCGGTGCAAGTGAACACAGCAGCCTACCAATTGGGGATGAATCCGACGGACTGCGGTCATTGGTCGTTTGCAACCAATCACAAAGTATCCCGTTAGCGTACTCTGAGTAGCCAGTGGGAGATAGTTCCGTTTGGATCTGACCCTGGCATGACATCACTGAGCACGCTTGGGCTCGGCTCAGCCACCAATCACGTAAATTCGGCAAATGCACCCGGTCCGATAGTCTCATGACCGTGAAGACGGTCGGAGGGCATTGCAAGATGCTCTGCACGACTAGCATACACGCCGTTACTGCGTACTACCTCAAAGCCTGGGGTTGAAACCTCCTCACCCCATGTTCCCCGCAATCTCCACAGGTGCAATCCCGCGCCAATATGTCCGAGCGCACGTCTCGGTGAGATACAAAAGGTGTCCCCTTTTCTCCATTATCAAACCGTTAAGACTCGTTCCTACTTTCGACCCTCATAATATACTCTTTGAATTGCACCGATCAAGATGTTTTTCAACAACATGCAGGGCGACACCCTGAGATACAGCATAACTGCAGCCTGTGGATCCGGATTTTTGCTCTTTGGTTACGACCAAGGCGTTTTCGGTGGCCTGCTGAGCAACAACACTTTCCTCAAGACGTTTAATTATCCCAGCAGCACTATCCAAGGACAAATCGTTGCCACGTATGATATAGGTTGTATTATGGGGACGATTGTCTCCATGTTATTTGGCGACAAACTCGGTCGTCGGCGTTCTATCCTCATTGGCTGTATCATCCTCATCATCGGTGGCATATTACAAGCCTCTTCCTATTCCCTTGCCCCTATGATCATCGGACGCATCGTTGCTGGCCTCGGAAACGGCATGAACACTATCGCAATTCCCATCTGGCAATCCGAGACGGCAAAGGCGCACCACCGTGGAAAGCTCATCGTCTTTCAACTTGTCACAAACATCTTCGGAATTGTCATCACAAATGTAAGCTGAGACATCCCCTACCACGCAGTCTCGTGGCGTGAAGCGAGATCTAACGTACATTTTCTAGTGGATGAATTACGGCTTTACATACATTACGCACAGCCCGATCAGTTGGCGATTCCCCCTCGCGTTCCAGTGTTTCTTCGCACTCATCACAATGGCCATGGTCACGATAGCGCCCGAATCCCCCCGATGGCTTGTGATGAGGAACCGAGTAGAAGAAGCCCAATCGATCCTTGCACGGCTCGAACGCAAGCCAATCAACGACCCTGCTGTCGTCGAAGAAGTCCGATACCTCGTAGCAATAGTCGACCACGAAGCAGAGGTACAAAACTCTGTGTCCTTCAAGGAGGTCTTCAGCAACGGCGAGCAGATGACCTTCCGACGAATCCTGCTCGGCGCAGGCACACCTTTCTTCCAGCAGATGGGAGGAGTCAACGTTAGTAAAACCCCAGCGACCGACTTACATTTTGGACATCAACTAATCTCAATCGCCCACCTTAGGTTATAGCCTATTACCTGCCTGTCGTCCTTGTACGGTCCTTCGGCATGACAGATCGAATGGCATTGATTCTCTCCGCATGTGACTCCATGTCGCTCATGTTCTGGGGCGCAATGGCAGCCTTCCTAATCGACCGTATTGGCCGCAAGAGACTCATGGTATGGGGAGTCGCAGCCAGCGGGGTTTGCTTCGCCCTAGTCGCAGTCGGCTTACGGTACGGCGGTCCCGACAGCAACAACAAAGGCATGTCCATCTTCGCGGTCGTGATGATCTTCATGTACTACGTTTTTTACGGCATGTCGATGCTCTCCATCCCCTACATGTATCCGGCAGAGATCAACTCGCAACGTATGCGCAACATCGGAACTTCGATCGCCACAGCGGTCAACTGGACTTTTGTCTACGTCGTGGTCGTCATCACCCCAACCGCTATCGACAACATCGGATGGAAGTACTATATGATCTACGCAATCTTCAACGTTGCATTCGTTCCTATCATCCTGCGATGGTACGTCGAGACGGCAAACTTGTCTTTGGAGCAAGTCGACCGTCTGTTCCAGATCAAATACGAAGGTGGAAAGGATACAACCTGGAATGAGGCGACCAGGCTAGCGCGCATGGAGACACAGGAGGTTATAGAAGAGAAGAAGCGAGAGGTGGAGCACAAGGAGTTTACCGAAACCGTTGATAAGCAGTGACCGATCTATCTGCCTTACTCTCCGTCGTATCATGTATATTGCTGTACCTCCTTGAATCAATACGGTCATTATTGGTGTCAATAGAATGCCGTTGGCTCTTCTGCAGTTATATCGGGCGACATCTTCACATACGGTTCCTTTCATCGGGTAAAGTTCGTCACATAGATAGAGAGAAAGAATTTTACCATCAGAATTACATCGCGGTCGCGAGACTTCTTTAACTAAACAAATTCGTATTGAGACATGGAAAACAGAAAATTGTCGTCCATCCAGTCAATTTCCGGTCCGATGCTGCTGGTACCCATCAAGTCGCCGACACCACCACGTCTCCTAGTCTCTTGATGTTGCCGCGATAGCATATGGTTGAGCTGTTCCTCCATGTAAGAATTATCGGCATCTGGACTCCGTGTTCGCTTTCGCAAGTTGGGTCCCGTTCCCGTGGCACCACCAGAAGCTGACGAGTCGCCACGTGCATGTGCATGCGCAGAAGAACGAGCTCGGAGCTCCCATTCTCGCTGCAGCACCAACAAGAAATCTCGCGTTTTCTTAGCGCTCTCCCACGACGATTCGAATTCTTCCAGCGCGCGGAAGCAGGCGCTGAGATGCTTGCGTATCTCGTCGGACTTTTCTTTCTGGTAGTGCGTGATGTTGGCGAAAATGAGCAGCAGTGCCGCTGAGCAGGCGATGCCGACGGCTTGCGTGTTGATCCGGCGTAACGAATAACGGATCTCGTAGAGTTGCAGCAATTTCGCTATCGAGTGTGCGGATTCAGCGCACATCATGCGTGCATGGTCCGGCCCAGGGCCTTGTGGAGGAAAGGGCTGGACGTAGGTTCTGGACATGTATGGTCGATGGGCGTGTATTAAGCACTGATGATACTGCATACTAAAAAAAAGCATCAGCAAATTTAACCAATGAAATTGTCGATGACTCACTGTAGAAGTAGAACATGGGGTAAATAATATGTCTGCGTGTCGTCGAGGTCGACATGAAGAGTGGGTGGTAGGTCGTCTTTCCACTTAAGAAGTCGTGCAACGGTCGCAGCATTTTTCTCCTGGAGATCTTTTATTGGTATCCTTAAGTTACCGTAGCTTGATGACCTGTAAGACAGCGTTTTCGGCGATTTTCTCGTGATACTTACAGGACATAAGCAACAGGCGCCATGATTTCCGCCAACGTCACTCTCTGCCCGTGCAACTCTTTAGTCTGATCCCCCCAAGACAATCTGCGGATCATTGTTTCTGGCAGAGACATATGACATCCACTGCCTAGCATGATCTGATTCAGAGCTCGGCTTCGAGACTGTAGCACCCTCCATATTGATGCGAAATGGTCTACCCAGGTGAAACCCCCCACATGCTGCATCAGAATCAGCATGGCGTGGAATCGTTCTAGCGCCGATAACTTACTGATCAATAACATAAGTACTCCAGAATACATCTCTACGCAGATCAGCTTCGGCCTGGCTAAGATATCCCCTTGCGACATAAGAGCTCATGTCAATATGTAAGCCCATGCCGAATGCTAATCGAATAGCCGTTCCTATAGTGTATCAGGACTCCAACGGGGAAAGTAATCACCAAGCTATACTCACCGCTATCTAGCCAGCCGCGTGAGTCCCTCTTCGAGCCGACTTCATGGCTACTAAGGACAGCTACAGCTTGAACTGTTGCAACGCAAGGACAGTCCAACTCAATGTCAATCAGGGCTTTCGCTCTGTCTGCGAAGAATTCGGCAAGATGTCGCGGGAAAGTAACAAAGCTTGGGTGGTGACGTGTGTCGAAGGCGGCGCCTAAAGCGCATCTGTGTAGCATGGGCATCAGTAACACAGCCTCGGAATTGGCAGCTCAGTCAATGATACATACATCGCACTGTGTAGGGCTCTGGAGTAATAAGGTGTGTCTCTCATTCCGTTCCAACTCACCCTGGCCGCTTCAAATATGGGCCTATCAACGACATGGAGAGCTGGGTCCTGCCAAGTAAAGTAGAGGTTGATGAGGTGGTCATCAAGGTCTTGTGGGACTTCTGCATCCAAACCAAGATGCTTCAGGCGTTCCTGGCCGTCGATTCGAATTGTACGATACATGGTGAAGGCTTCCTGTGCGGGCATAGAAACAAGATTGAAGTTGGACGTCGGTCCATAGTAACGGATATGCCCACCGGGTCCGACTTGCATAGATCCCATCCTTTCTGATAGTTGGTCAACAAGAGTCTCTGTTTTGTCGAGACCATCACTGTGAATTTGCTCATCCTGTGGATCGATGCACTTGGGCGACTCGAGAAAGATGTGCCTGTGTTCCGGTTCTGTCGTATTCATGCCAGGGATTTCCGCTCCCACATCCTGCTCTTCTATACCTGGAAAAGGTTGACAGCTGACATCAGTGAGCTCAACCTGGTTGCAATTCTCAGCAATCCGTGGCGATGTGTTGTAAATCGACTCCTCTGGGTTTGTCCAGTTGCCAAGTGGTGAGACAGTCGATGGTCTGGGCCAAGTCGCCGCAGTCACAGAGGGGTCTTGACTCAGTTGCGTTGAGGAAACCTCGTTGAAAGCTGGCAATGAGATACCTCCTGACGGGGACCCTTCTGCCCTAGCATCAATATGAACTCGATCAGCGGACTGGGCTTGAGCTGCCGAAGAAGCGTCATTGGCAGCGAGGTTGGCCCTAAGCTCTTTGCATAGTATCGTGAAGGGAATTCGTTGATGGGCTAAGACTTTCAGAAGATTACCGTTCTCTTCTACACCCATGGAAGGCGGCTCGAGTGAGTGCTGGCATATGAATTGGTACAACTGTTCAATGTGACCCGAGAGCAGCTCGATGGCAACTCTCAAAGTGAGCCTGTCAAAAGAGCATTAGCTTGGTTATTAGTATTCACTCACAAAAGGCTCAAGCCTCTTACTTGCGTTTGTCAGCACGATCTTCATAGGTGCATCGTTTGCCTTTCGTTGTACAATTCGAGCACGGCGGAGACAGGCCGTCGCACTACAGGTATAGTCAATGCGATGTGTTTACAGGTTGGGCCTTGACCAGTTGCTAGCTTACCTTGATTTTACTGTCTCTACACTGCACACAGGCCGTCGTAACGTGAAACCTTCGTGAGGCTGATGCATTCGGACCCATACTCGTTTCTTCTAGTTTCTCATGGCTCAACTTAGACGTTGATCATGTGGTTGGTATCGTGTGAATGGCTGGTGGGTCAGCTCGAACACGGAATCAGTGATTTGCCGAGGCTAACTACTGTATTCGTGCACGTGATGCACGGACTCTTGTAGTCGTAACAGGGTCTCCATACGATATGTAAGGGTAGTCATTTCTTAACGAAATAGCTGTTATTCGCTGGTTACAGTTTCTATGAAACAATTACATTGTCGCAACAAGATTGACATATGGGCCATAGAACAAACAGTCAAAGACAGCATGCTATAAATACGTTAAACTACAGTTTTGCACACACACTTTTACTCTTATCAAGTCAAGACACAGTTATCAACTTAGTATTTTGCTGATACAGTACATTGGTCTGGCATGCCGCACCTTTTATCCCTTCATCGCCAGAAACCACACCTACGATGTTCTTTTAATTACTTGGTCTCTGCCACGTACATTCGTCCCGTCCAAAAGATTGCATGATACCTATTTTTTTTTTCATTTTCCGCGAGCTTGTGAGCTACATACTAAGTGAAATACGCATTGCGCTTCTTGCGCCCATAACGAAGGCCCTAGGCCTCGCTCAAATGGAATCTTTTCTGGAACCTTTCTCTTTCTACCACCCATGAACTGCGATTTCCAAAGGGTAATGTACTACATGACCCATAACTCCTCATCAACGATGTCTTGGAACGGTAGAACCGCGGATTGATTCAGAGCTGTTGCCGGCTGGTAGATATCGTTGTAGAAGAAGGTTCCTGTTCTCGAGAGCCCTAGCGGCGAAGTAACTATTCGTTCAACTATTTGTCCCTGAGTAACATTAGCCCCTTGATAACTATGTCCCATTACCTCTCGCGAATGACATGTCCAGGGCTCATGCAAGAGTACACAACCAACGGCTTGAGCGTGTGTGTACTGTACAGCAAGACCCTGTCCGCGAACTCCTCGACCAGCTCGCTCCATGGGCTGATATTCGAAGTACCTAAATAGGCACTGCAATAATCTCTCTCGTGCTGACTTTTTACACGCATCAGTTTCAAATGAAGTCACTTTCACGCAACACTTACTCTCTTAGCAGCCAAAACATCACGCCAACAACAAAACCACAACACTGCATCACAACAACGCGGAGTATCGCATGTTTTCTCGTATTAGAAGGCACACAATGCATTTGAGCAGTACGCCTCCCTCTTCCAGTAACGCACTATGATACAAACCACGACCATAAAGGCCGTGAACATGAACAGGAAAACCCACCCATTACGATTCCGAGCATGCCTCGCGAAAGATGAGAGAAGGAAAAACCCATATGGCTTTCCTCCATCTTCCTCTCCCACTGAGTGGGTGACAAATGAAAAATCCCGTGTTGAAAATGTACATCGCAAAACTCATGCTTTTTTGCCATCCTTTTTGGAACCACCACATTCTCTCTCTCTCACCTCTCTCATTAACCGTCTCGTGCTCGATTTACTTTACTCCGCACCTGCAGCAGGCGATGCATTTCCACCGCCGCGGCCGCGTCCTCCTCGAGCGCGCTTGCCCCCACGCGCACCGCCGTCGCCATCGTCCTCTGCGCCACGCTTCTGACCTCGACCGGCTCCAGGCTGGAACTGCTGAGCATTCGCATTCAAGCCACCGCGGCCAGGACTGGGGGTGTTCGCCTGACCTTGGGCATTGTGAGCTTGTCCGCCTCGACCACCGCCACGACCGCCTCCTCCGCGTCCAATTTGCGATGCGTTCGCTCCTGGAGCATTATTATTACCGCCGGGGCCTTGGTTCTGATTCTGGTATTGCTGGGGCTGTTGCTGCTGTTGTTGGCCACGACCTCGACCGCCGGGGAGGGGGATGTTGCTTGCGCCGCCGCGGGGAATGTTAGACTGAAGGACACCTCGAAGAGCCTGAGGGCCAGTGCCTACGCCATCGCCGCGTCCACGCCCAAACTGCTGCTGTTGCTGTTGAGATGCAATAGGGGCTGGTGCTTGTCCTGTGAAACCGGGTTGAGGAAGTCCGCGGCCCATCTGGTTCTGCGCTTGAGCGAATGGATTTGGTGCATTACCATGACCCGCTTGAGCCTGAAGGAACGGGTTAGGCTGCTGGGAAGCTGTGTTCTGTACACCCTGATTGACGACAGTGGCGTTGCTAGTGGGTGGTGTACTAAAAGCCTGAGCCTGTTGAGCTGGAGCGGGCACTTGCTGTTTCGCAGGCGTGTTTGGCTGCGCCGAAGGAGCATTCTTCGCCTGCTCCAGTGCCTGCGCCCATACCTTGGCAACTTGTTCTGTTGGTGTCTCCTTGGCAGCTTTCTCTACGACATTGCACTTGGTCCTGTAGTTGTTGATCGTGGAATCCTTGATCTTGCCCCTCATCACGAACATCTTGTTCATAGATTCTTCCTTCTTCGCCACAGCCTCCTTCAAAGCCGTCTCGAACTCAGCCTTTGCTTTAGCCAGCTCTTCGTCTTGACTCTGGGATTTGCCTTGTTCTGGCTCTTCCTTCACAGTCGCTGTAGCAACCGCTGGAGTGTCCGCTGGAGCTTCCGCCGGAGCTTCCGTTGACTTCTTCGCCTTGAGCTCCTCGAGCTCGCTTCTCAGTCTCGCGATTTCTTCGGTCTTAGGCTTCAAGTTTCTGCTCAAGTTCGTGGTGATTTGTTTCATGACAACCTTCTTAGCTCCAGGATTAGCCTTTACCCATTCGTTGAACTGCACTTCCGTTGCTGTAGGGCGCGGTAGGCCTTCGGTCTCAACAATTCCCTCAGCGTCAAAGGCTTCTGGATCAGGTGCTGTGAATTCTTGCTCTGTTGGGGCCTGCTTCTCCTGTCGCAGACGCTCAAGCTCCGCCAGATGAGCCTCCTTGAGATTTTCAAGCTCTTGATTGGTTTCTGTGCGGATCTTTCGGACCCTGCCGTTTGCCTTCTCCAAGATGGCCTCCGATTTGGCCTCGCGATCTTTGACATGAGCCAGGCGTCGGTCTAGATCAGCTTCGAGATCCTTCAAGTCAGCTTCCCGCTTGTCGAGCGCAGCCTTCAGTAAAGCAGATTGCTCCTCACGTTGTGCAGCATCAGCCTCCGATTTGTCGTTATGAGCAGTGGAACTGGCCATATCCAGCTGGGTTCGCAAATCCTCAATCTCCTTCAGTGCTGTGGCAAGTTCGTCCTTTAACTTTTGGACTTCCTCGGACGCAACAGGGGCTAGCGATGGCTCGGCAGCAGCAGCATCAGATGCCGACTGTGACGGTTGTTTTTGTGCGTCTGAGAGCTCTTTTTGAAGCTCAAGGATGCGGTTGCCCTTTTCAGCCTGCAAGCGGGTCAGCACCAATGTTTCGAAAGTTTTGCTCATATGACTAACCACCTCGTTGTCAAGGCCTGTTGCTCGGTCCTTCATCAAAGAAAGCTGAACTGTAAGGTTTCCAAATTTAGCGTCTGCATCGTTTGCCCGAGCCTGTGCTTCGGTGGCTCTCTTCTGCGATTCTTCTAGCTCACTCTGCAGCTTTTGGAGCTGTTCCTTGGTAGCGTTCGAACTGCCTTCATCGACTTGTCCATCCTCGCTCATGTTGACGTCCGTAGTCGTAGTGGTGTTGGCACCGGTACCACCGTCAGTTGTATCGCGAGCGGACTTAACGGCCTCGAGTTCCTGCTGTACGGTTGCGAGCTGCGATTGAGTCTGTTGTAACTGCTGCTGGAGGTCAGTGAGCTGCTCCTTTGCTTTATTGGCATCCGTTTGTGCGGCTGCATGTTGCTGTCCAGATGTCTCAAGCTCTTGCTGAGCGCTCGTGAGCTGACCCTGCAGTTCGTCTCGCTCCGCGGTGAGGGCATCGATTTCATGCTTCTTCGCCGTCATCTTCTCGTTATGTACCTTATTGAATCCTTTTCTAGCCTTCTCTCTCTCCTCGGCCGTAACTTCCTGCACAGTAGCCTCCCGGGTAGCCTCTCGGGCTTCCTTGATGACAGTCTCCTGTGCAGCCTCAATAGCCTGTATCTTTTCATTGAGAACCTTAACCTGCTCAAGAGCTTGATCACGCTCCACTTGAAGGTCTTCGATCTTCTTCTTGAGATCCTCGAGGTCCTTGGGGTCGATGCGGTCGTACCGCTGGAGGACATCCTGGTGACGCTTCTGCCAGCGGTTGCGATCTTCCTCAACAGCCTTTAGATGGCCAGCACCGAGCTCGACCTCGCCTTCCAGCTCTGACACGCGTACCTGCAAGGGCTCAAGTTCACTCTGAAGATCCTCCAATGCCTTGGCCTTTTCTGTAAGTTGAGACTGGAGGCGACTGTTATCGTTTCGGAGGGTTGTATTGCTCTCGCGGAAAAGGTTGAGTTGCTCCACTTGAGATTGGAGGTTTTGCAGGCGGGAACCGCTCTGTGAGGTTTGAGACTTGGATTGCTCAGCGAGCAGCTTCTCTCGTGCTTGATCGAGTTGGTTCTGGGAGTGAGTAAGTTGCTGCTCTAACCTCTTAGCTTCCTGGTCCTTGAGGTTGAATTGCACTTCCAGTATCTCCTTCTCGCGACGAAGATAGACTTCAATGTCTTGTAAGTTACTTGAGCCAGTTCCGGTAGCGCCCGCATCACCGGCACCGGCAGCGGCACGGTCATTCTTCAAGCCGTCGATTTGTGCCTTGTATTCATCGAATTGCTTGAGCAGTGTCTGGTTGTACTGTTTCAAGTCGTCATGACGACTCCTGGCTTCGGTGATCTGTCCTTCGTATTGGTCTTGAGTCAACTTCCAGTGCTCTTTGTTTTGTTCCAGGGTGGAACGAGCAGACTCAGCTTGCGCTTTGAATTGCGCGATCTCAGTCTTGACCTGATTATACTCTTCTCGAAGCGCTCGGAGAGTCTTCATGGTTTCGCCGTGCTTATCAAGCTCATGTTCATAGTCTTGCTGAGCGCGCGCTGCAATCTCAGCTTGCGTCTTGACGAATTCTGATTGGGCTTCGGCCTCAGCCTTGTAGTCATCCACATCGTTCTTGAGGCGAGTGATCTCCGATTCAAGGATGTCCTTCTGCTGAGTAAGCTGTAGATTCTCCTGCTCATGCTTGCCTCTCAGTTCGGTGAGCTCTGTGGTTGTCGTAGCGAGCTCAGAAGAGATTTCCTCAACACGTTGTCGCAAGTCATTGATGGTGGCGTCCTTCTCCTGCTGTGCTAGATTCAGTTCCTCTTGGAGTCGGTCGTGGGCCTCGACAAATGATTGAAGTCGATCCTCCGCGTCCTGTGCAATATTCTGGAAGCCTTCGATTTGTGTGTGAACAGCCTCAAGATCTTCTTGTTTGCGCTCAATCTTGCGCTGCAGTTCTGAAATCTGTTCATTGAGCTCCTCTTCACGGCTGGCTGAATCCTCCTCTTCGTTTGTGGACCCATTAGTCCGTGGTGTTGGGCGAGGCTGAAGAGATTGTACGCGTTCCTCGGCCGACTGAAGTTGGGTTTGCAATTCCTTGATGCGCTGCTCAAGATGTTGACGAGTTGATTCTGCGGATGCAGACTTCACTTCAGCATTGTTCCTAGCCGCAATGAGATCATCTATTCTCCGTTGTGCTTCCGAACGCTCGTAATCGCGCTGCATTGTAGCCTTCTTATGTTCCTCAATCTCATCCTCTAACTTACGGCGTGTAATCTGTAGCTCGGCATCGAGTTTGTCATGGCTTTCTTGAAGTCGGCGTCGGTTCTCCGCATTCGTCAACTCCTGTTCGTTACGCAGGCCTTGAATATCAGACACCATCTTGTTCAATCGGTCTCGTTCATCGGTCAACTCTTTGATCCTGTCGTTGAGGCGGGCCTCGATCGTCCTTGACATGTTCTGTGCTGCTTTTATATTGACCATCTCGTTCTCCAGACCTTGAATTCGAGTAGCTGCATCAGCAGCTTCCTGATCGGCCTTGATGAGCCTTCCATCTTGCTTGGCTAGTGTCTGCTGCACGTTGTTGTACCGTTCTTGGATCGTGTCCTTCTCGGATTGAAGCAACTTGATCGTACCTTCGAGGCGGTTATACCGGTCCTGCTCCCGTCGCACTTGCGATTCTAGACGAAATTTGTCACTCTGAAGCTGGCCGTTGTCCTTGGTAAGACTCTCCACCTGCGTCTTGGACGTGGCAAGATTTGAAGCGCCCTCTTCTTTGAGTAAGTTAATATGGCCCTGAAGGTCCTTGATGAGCTTATCGTATTCTGGCACAGCCCTCGACTGAAGTGCGTGTTCACCTCCAGCTGCTGGTACGGATTGTGCAAAGGGAGACATCGTTTGCGAATCGGATTTTTGTGGACCGCGGCTTGTGACGATTCGGTAGTACATGTCGCGCTCTGTCTTGAAAGTTTGTGAGCGGAGGTTGAGGGATTTGATTTGCTCCTCTTTCTCTTCTACCAGGGACTGCAATCGCCCGAGCTCCTCAACGTCCTTCTTATGCTGCTCAATGTTGTTGCGAACCTCTTGCGCTTCATGCTGTTCAGCCACATCTCGTATTGTTCGCAGTATCTCGGTATTTTGATTCTGCAGCTCGGCCACGCTCTTGTATAGAACAAGATGCTTGGTGATGGTGTTGTGCGTAGCAGAATCACTTGGCAGCTGATTATCTGGCACTTGATTGTCAACAGAGTCGAGAATGAACTGTTTCTGCTCTGGCGGGAGGGAATCGAGGCCGTTCTGTTCCGCCTCGCGACGCCACAAAAGCGACCGCAGCTGAATCGTCATGTCCTGAACCTGGTGACGAAGAAGAGTCGACTCGTCGCGCAGGCCAGCCATGTCGCCTTTAGCCTTGCGCGCTTCGCGAAGTGCGGCTTCTCTCTCTTCAATTGCACCGTCAAGCAATGTCGAGAGCTCGTTGCTCTGAGCGGTTAAAGCATCGTTCTGGCGACGAAGATCCTCGAATTCGGGCTGTCGACGCTCCAGTTCCTCCAGCATCTCATTGACCATGATTGTCTGCTCCTCTACCTTCTGACGAAGCCTACGCATCTCAGCCTTGAGGTCAATATTCTCCTTCAGTAGCTGGGTGTTGGACGGTCCGCCCTTGAGCTGCGAGCCTCCTGGCGAGAAGACGGCAGGTGAGCCAGCCCGAACAGGCGTTCCAAGCGAGCCGTTCATACCGCGTCGCGGGGTGGCCGGGGGGCGCGCAGAACTCTTGAACTCGGTTGCTTCACTCTGGAGGTTTTCGACCAAGGTCTCCAGCTCGGCCATGCGGCTTTCAGTCTCGGCAACCTTGCTGCGCTCCAGCTCGACATCAGCCTGTAGCTGCCCGATCTCAGCGGCGGCATCTTGGTGAAGTTTTTCGATTTCCGCCTGCAGTTCCTCCACTCGCCTCTTGGTTGATTCAGCACTCTGCTGGTGCAGCGTTGCTAGTCGTCGTGCGTTCTCGAGTTGGATGCGGAACTCTGATTCAATCTTGGCTGCCGAGTCCTCTAGGTTCTCAATACGCAGGCGATCTTCGTCGGCTTTGCCCTTCAGTTCGTCGATGTGCTGTCGCAGGAGCGTCTCCGTCCGTCGTAGCGAGTCAATCGTCTCGGAGGCGTCTGCGTTTTCGCGCTGCAGTTGGGCGATCTGGGCGTTCTTCTCCTTGCGGTATTTGCTATAATCATCAGAGCGTGTCTTCAGTTCTGCGGTATACCAGTCGTTGTTCTTGCGCAGCTGTTCGATCTCCTGCTGCAGGTTGGTCTCACGGAACTTGACGTTGGTGGCAGCACTCTCAAGTGTCTGGGTCTTCTCCTCGAGCGTAGACAGTTGCTTGCGCAGGCCGACAGACTTTTGATGTTGCTCCGACAACTCCTTTGCTAGTCGGTCGTGTGCAGCCGATTTAGCGTCGTGCATTGCGAGGGCATCGCGGTTCTGTGACTCGAGGGCCTTGATGCGGGACTCGAGGGCCTGCACATTAGAAGTCGAGCTGGCGGTTGTGGCCTGGAGGTCGTGCAGCTCCTTCTCGGCCTGCTGCCGTGCACTCTCTGTGGGGATGTATTAGCATATAGGGCGGGGCAATTACAGTGATGGCACACGAACCTTCTTGGGTGGCTCTCTGGCGCAGCTCCTCGGCCTCTTTCTGCGCCTTTTCAGCGGTTGCCTTCAGCGCCCGCGCGCGCCGCTCGCCGCTCTGGACGGCCGTCTCGAGCTCGACATCGCTGCGGAGCTTCTCTGATTGCAGGTCATCGTAGGCGCGCGCCTTGGCTTCGACGTGGGTGAGCAGAGACTGGACCAGCTCGACCGTGGGCGCCGTCAATAACGAATGGAAGGTTGCTTCTGGGGCAGAATACGACGCGGCAAGGTAGCCAACGTCGACTGCTGCCGCCGCCATGGTGATGTTGAGAATTACCGAAAGCTGTCGCGCATCCTCGACGCCGCACAGCTGTTCGGAAGGGTGCAGGAAAGAAAGACAAAGGAGAGTCGTGGGTGAGCGCGAACAAGGGTTGCACTTGCTCAAAGTCGCGAGCTCGTTGTTTAACGACAGCAGGCGCACGGGCCGGGCGCTAGTGCTAGCGCTGCATGCGTTCATAGCCGCAACCTTGAGCATCAACGTCGCTGCCTCGTTCACTGCGACTTCACTGCGCACCTTCCCTCCCTGCTCGCCATACCACGCTCCTTCACTACCGACCCGGGCTCCTTGCTTGACCGCTGTTCGCTGTGCGACTCTTTAGCTAGACGCTGCACACTGCCTTTGGCCTCAGCTCCCCGCTGCAACGCTCTTGATCCGCATATAGCTCGCCTCCGCAGCCATGTCCTTCCTCAAGGCCAACTCGGCCTCGCACATCAAGGCGCCCTCGCCCACGCCCTCGAACACGTCGACCAACGGGGCCAAGCGCAAGCGCCCCGCCGATGGAGCGCCCGCCGTCGTCTACTCGCAGCCGCAGGACGTAGGCACGGGCGAGCACGTCTATACGCGCCTCACCTACGCCACGGACCACCTGCGCGCCCACCCGACGGAATGGATGTCCTTCGACGACATCATGGCCTTCTTGAACGTCGCGCCGGGCAATATTCAGCGCGAACAGCTCCGCGCCCTCATGCGCGCAGATAACGTCGGCAACCGCATCTCATGGAATGCACGCGAGGAGACGTACCGCTACAAGCCGAAGCTCAACATCCGCAACGCAGCACAGCTGAAAGGCTACCTGCAGAATCAGAAGTCAGCCCAGGGGCTGGCGATCAAGGACCTCAAGGACGGCTGGGCCACGGTAGCGGACGACATCAAGCTCATGGAAGACAAAAAGGAGGTGCTAGTGAAGCGTACCAAGGACGGCGTGCCCAAGACAGTCTGGGACAACGACCCGTCACTCATGTATCCCATGGACGCAGAGTTCATGAACGAGTGGCACAAGATCGCCATTCCACCCAACCCGGATGACCTGCGTAACACGCTCCTCAACGTGGGCTTGACGGCGGCCAGTCAACCTCGCCAGATTGTCACGGCGCCCAAGGGCAAGAAGAAGCGCACTATTCGCCGTGGGGGCAAGCAGACTAATACCCACATGGCGCACATCTTGAAAGGTAACTACACTACTATATTACCGCGGAGGACGATCATGTGCTGACTAAGCTAGACTTCAGCGGTATGCGAAGCTAACTGTCGAGTGATCTATCTAGATTTTCTGCACTGGTCATGGAGGAACGAATTCATATTTTAGGCATAGCGAACGGAGTTTTGGGTCATATTTCACATTGACAAAAGGTGTAGTAGTTATTCTCGAAAAGTTCTTTTTCCCGAGAAACCTCGGGCTGGTGAACAAACAAACTTGAGACAAAGGTGTGCTTTATCATTGGTCAAGGTTCTACATACAGTAGCTTAGGTCAAATGGCTCGACCATTCAATACGAAAGGGCACTTGTCCTTATTTCCTCCACATGTGAAATTGCTCTCGTGTGTCGAACCGATCGCTACCTACATGATCGATATATAAGTAAGCGAATGAGACAATACACCATTCCTTCAAATCCTTCGCTACAAAACTTCTCGCGAAGTTGCCAGCCCCTTCCTGAGCCACGCTCGCGGTTGGTAATAAGTACTCATTGTCATCCTCATATCCCCCTCTATCCAGTACCTCCGGGCCGCCACCCTTACTATTCGTCCAGGCTCAAGGTTCCATTTCACGCCGATCCGCCCTGACAGCCATGATCCCGTATGCTTTAAGCAGAGGACTAAGTAGTCGGTCAGTCGCCTATCGACGTGGATAGAACGAGGGCGTATCTTGTGATGTTGATGGGGTTGATGTTGATGTTGATGTTGATCTCTCGTCTTTCTACTGTGATTGTGACTGGGCTTTCTAGCGGTAACTAGAGGCTGAGAGATTGATAGTATGATAGTATGGTATGGTATGTTATGGTATTATAAGCGAGAATAGTTCGAGATGACTGGATCTACTGAAGGTGCTAGTTCGTCGTTGCTTGAGCGATAGAAATGTACGAATGGCATAGCTTTCTACTCAAATTCTAATGAAAGATGTAAAGTACAGCGTCGTCCTTGTAGCAGCATTTACTCCATCAAAGTGAATAGCAAAAGAAAAAGTTGCAAAAAAGAAGGGATACGCTACTCCCCCTTCCCCTCCTAAGCTCGTGCTGACCGACTCGAACCCGAGCCCCTTGGCATGTCAGCCCATTTCATCGACAATTTGAGCGGATGTCGGACACCGTCGTAGCCAAGCGCCCTCCCATAACGAGGCTTAGGAGACCATCTAGACCATCTAGTGGAGTGTTTACACACTAAGAACCTTGTTGGATGATCTTAGGATTTTTAAATATATATACACGCATATGATAAGTGGTGGCGCTAGGCGAGAAAATGTGAAGGAGGTGGGGCTGGCTAGTTGCGGGGACGGGGACGGCGGTGTGGGGTGCGCGAGGCGTTTGTCAGTGAAGGACTAGCTGTGATAGGGTAGCTAAATTACATGTTCTGACACGGGCTACGTCACAATCTACTTCTGAGCAAACGCTTTCCCGTCTGCATGCCTCTCTTACAGCACATGCGCTTCATCAAGGTTCCTAATCCAGCTCCACATCCATCTCACAGTATCGATGTGCGCCTGCACAGACATATGCTCGTTTACCGTGTGAATCAGTCCAAGGCCCACCTGCTCTTTGTCCCAACCGGGTCCATAACGGAAGATGTGTTCGCTCAAATCCCAATAATATCGCGTGTCAGTATTGCCTGTCATGATTCCCGGGGATACAAGTAGATCTTTGCCATAGAGGGCGCGCGTGGTTCCTGCAAGAACAGCGTACGGGGTGACAAGCGTATCGTTGGAAGAAGGGTGGAGTTCCGTTGGCGTTACTGGTGCGGGTTCTAGGGCGGTGACCCCGTGTGTAAGCGTAATGCTGGAGGGTGTTTCGGTACCATTGAAGGCATGTAGAGTGAGATTGTATTTTTGCGCAATCTGGCCGGCGAGCGATGTGATGTGCGTTTTGATAGCAGATGTGCTTGACCCAACATTGATGCGATGATTAACGGTAAGTTGCGTACGCTCTGGTAAAGCATTGGTCTTCACACCTCCTTGGATGAGGTCAACAGCGACACTAGATGTGAAGAGATATTTGATCGCAGGTCCAGCCTTTGCCGCTTCGATGGCGAGGTCATCTTTCTTCGTCTTCTTGGAACAGGTTTTACTTCGTGCCGATCGCTTATCCAGCAACTTTCCTAGTTGACGAGGAAAGTCTGGTGCATGCTCCGCGCCACAGTACAGGAGCTCTAGGTACGGGTTCTCATCAGCGAGATGCGGCTCGTACAGATTGGCTTCAATCAGGGTGACGAGCTCACTAGCCACTCCAATTCCATTGTGCTCGGGAGGAATACTCGAATGGCCACCGGGCATCCTAACGACAATATCGACATCGACATAGCCTTTCTCCGCGACTCCAGGTATAGCGAAATTTGCGCCCCAGTTCTCTACATTCACAGCACCTTCGTCTATGATAGCAGCGATGGAGTTGTGCCCAAGCTTGGAGAGAAGGTATTTAGACAGATGTTGAGCGCCTTCTCGGCCTGAGATCTCTTCATCGAAACCGAAAGAAAGTATGAGTGTACGGCGGGGCACAAAGTCAGCCGAGATGAGCGCTTCCACAGCCGAAAGAATAGCAATAAGCTGATTCTTGCAGTCACTGGAACCTCTACCCCAGACAAACTTTGAATCATAGTAGCCCGAGAAAGGAGGGTGGGTCCACTGCTTCACAGTACTCGCCGGAACAGGCACAACATCTTGATGTGCCATGAGCAGAGAAGGCTTCAGCTTTGGATCTGTGCCAGCCCATGTATACAGTAATCCATGCGTGTTGATCTTTTCCAACTGAAGAGTCGAATGCACAAGCGGATAGGTCTTGCTAAGGTAGTCTGCAAACGAGTAAAAAATGTCCCATCGTGGATCCGAGCCGACATCGCCCATGTCGTCAAAGCTTTGGGTAGGGATTTGCACCGCTTCTGATAAACGCCCGACCTCAATGTCCCGGAATGTCTCGGACTTTAAATAGCTTTCCACGTTTTCTAGCTCTTTTGTCTTGCGAACTGGATGCAACGGTTCGACCTGCGCACATCTTGCCTTGGATGCTGGTTCGCTTGGACCGAGGTACCATCGAGTGGCTGTGATATCGATGAAGTAGCGAAGGCAGCCACCAAAAGCGAGAAGAAAGACGGCGATCGCAAGAAATGGTGAAACTCTGAAGCCTGAGCGCCTCCTCTCAAACTCGAGAGGCGATTGTTTACCCCAATTTTTAGTCATAGTGGTGTTGTTGATACTTCACTGGTAGCAGATCGAACGTTGTGACGGCTGCGGGGAGAAGTGACGCAAGATGCACTAGGCCAGAATAGGAAGGCGCGATCTACCATTCAAAACGTTGTTGATATGAGTCGGAATAAGAACATCATATTTCGAGTAGGTTTGACTTCTGAAGACGTTTTGGCTCGGCTGTAGGCTGATTGGACTACACAGGAATGAGGCTGAAGACCCCGCTTCTTATCAACATCATCAGGATGAATGCCTTACCAATCCATTCCTCATCTGATCCATAAATCCGGGTCGGTCCTACGACATCGTACAAATGACACGCTGCGCCCTCTGTAACGACCAAGTCAAGCGGGATGAGGACGATGTACGTCTTGCCTTCGATTTCACACCCGAGCAGCTACAACGATCTGCATTTGATGGAGGCTGCGACTCCTGCCTCGTTATTCTTGAAGGCCTCCGTCAGTCTGAGACTCCTGGTTGGTCGTTCCAGCGGGACATCAGACGAGTGTATGCTCGATGCCAGAACAAGCGTGTGAGGCTCAATGAGACGCTTCGCCTTGAGGTATATTTTGTGGACGATCGGCCAAAATTGGAGCTGGAGTTCTATAGTCTTCAGCCGCATGGTACGTTGATGACCACAAGCGGTACAGCTTAAGTAATTCCAGCTTACATGATCCAAGCATGGAAATCTATACTTCCCCGTCCGTCCATTAGTGGTCACCCGCTGTCAGCCCAAGCGCTAGAGTGGGTTCAATCATTTTTGCAGAAGTGTCGGCGAGATCATGCATCCTGTGGGACCTCGATTTCATCAAGGCTACCAAAGCGTGTGCTTTGCATTGAAAACGACATTGAAAATGTCGATATCAAGGTACAACTGGTACAAGACGGAAATCGAAGGAGTAACTACGTTGCCCTGAGCCATTGCTGGGGCACGCACCAGACCTGCACTACAACCACAGACAACATCAACGACCGTATGTCTGGAATCCCTTGGAAACTCATACCGAAGACGTTTCAGGACGCAATAGAGCTTGCATTGCAGCTCGGCTTCAATTATATTTGGATAGACTCGTTGTGCATCATCCAAGATGACGCTATGGATTGGGAAACCGAGTCTTCTAAAATGGCGGAAATCTATCAAGATGCAGCTCTGACTTTGGCCGCCACGTCGTCTACGGGAGACTACATGGGTTGTTACAGCAAAGACATGAAAGCCCCTAACGAGCTTGAACTGCAACTCCCCGAGGACGTGGGAGCTTGTCGAATCGCGGTTCGACAACCGCTTCAACACTGGGGCGACCAAACGGCGACTGGGCTTAGTCTCCACTTTCCTCTACTTACCCGGGGCTGGGCTTTCCAGGAACGCCTCTTGTCATCTCGAGTTTTACATTTATGTCGTTCTGAGCTTATATGGGAGTGCATAGAAATGACTACGTGCGAGTGTGGTGGCTTGGGTGAGAACGTAAGTCCTGGCGGAACTTACTACCATGCGGTCGAAGAGAATAGAGAAGAGAAAAGACAGTATGAAGAAAGCGCACGAATACGTGCCGAGAAGCTTGCTCAAGAGCCAGGCTCCGAGTCCGCGCCCCCATCTTACGATGACGTTGTGTCTGATCCTGGAGATCCACCTGCACCTATAAACAACAGAAGTATGGAAGACATCCAAACAATCGAGCTGGTTCCAGACTATCAGATTGACGACACCGATGAGGAGGTCAAAGGTTGTCCAGATCTTGTGTTTCATTTTCATCGGATCGTGGAGCGGTACTCAGCTCTGCAGCTAACCAAAGCATCGGACCGTCTTCCCGCACTCTCTGGTCTTTGCCGGCGCGTCCAGGATCTTCGTGGGGATTACTTGGCGGGGCTTTGGTCGGATTCCATCTGCTTCGATCTCATGTGGCGCGTGAACATCATAAAGCTCGACGTCGACAATGAAACACAGCCATCGGATTACCGCGGTCCCTCGTGGTCTTGGATATCTGTCGATAGTCCTGTCACTTACTGGCCGGACATAATGAACTTCCGTTCATCCAAGCAACACGGACTTTTTTATAGATGGCGTGACACCGGAGAAAGGGACCATAATCGCCAATACTTTTTGGTAGAGGATTTATACACCCCATTGGGTCGAAACGTGGACAAAATCACAGCAATCGTATGGACACCAGGACAGAACCCGTTTGGTTCCGTGACATTCGGTCTCTTGACGGTGGAAGCATCCACGATCCAAGCACAACTGCAATACACGATAAATTCGTACTATTGGACTGGCGAGAGCAGCACCAGCGATACCAGTCGCTACAAGCTACTGATTGAAGGTGGCTCCGAACTACCGTTCTTCGCAGACTATGCGCTCGCCGCCGAAGGCCCACGTAAGATTCTCGATGGGACACAACTCACGCTTCTGCTAGTGCATCCGAAAGTCTGCTTGGTTTTGTACCCGAAGATGTTCAACGGGGTTCCTCTGATGTTTGATGGTGAGGCGGTGATGCAACGCATTGGTATCGTGAGAATCTCAGAGACGTTGGTGCGATATTATAGTGTCGACTGGATGAAGGGCTCAGAAAAGAAGAAACTTCGTATCCTATGAGGAACCATTTGTCGTTACACGGGCAACAGATGATATTACAAGGTGCACTGCCTTTAAAATTATGAGGGAAGAATATTAGAAATTATTGGAACACTTTCTGTATGTCTCTAGCCTTGAATAATAGTGGTACAAGTATTATGCACCGGAAACATCCGCTTGTGCCTCCGTCTCCTCGTTAATCTGAGCTCCTCCCCCTGCCTCCTCCGCATTATCACGATCCTTCTTCTTCCTCCGCCTCTCAGTTGACCAACCGGCCTTCTTCGGAGGTCTATACACAAAAGGAATAGGCTTACTAATCATCCACTCGTAGAAACCGCGGTATTCATCAAACTCTCTGGTCTGGCAACTTTCGAATCCAGATTGCTCTTTCAACTGCACAGGCGAGTTCGGGTCATTTTCGTCAATGTGCTCGAAGTGGAAAGCTCTCCTCGGTTCTTCGCCAGAGTCAAAAATCTCCATGATCTGATGGATTGTCACTTCGTCGCCTTTGAGGTCAGAATTTCTGAGCCGCTCATGCATGGCTGTAATATGCGCGTATTTAACGAGAACTTTGCCATAATTGTTGAACGGCATCGTCACTTTGCCATACTTGTTGAGCTGCATCATCACTTGTTTAAAGTGTGCTGGAAATGAAAAGGATCGTCAGTGCGATATGCGCGATTAGGGCTTCAGTACACAGTGGACGATGATCTAGAGACTTGAGCGAAGCATTTATACTGCGAACGCAATTAGAAGTTTGCTGGTCAGGCCTGAAGAGTCATGGTGACATGATCAACGTGACCTGGTGAGTCTGAAGATCAGAAAGAATATTACTTTGGACCCATGACTCCAGAGAAAGCAAGACCATATCTACCATACAAAGCAATCTTCACATAAACGCGAACAACTTTGTACCCTCGCGCCATTTGTTATCTTCATCCACAAAATAGCTCGTTTTATGTTCCGCAACGTAGGTAGTAGGCAACAAAAGCAAGCGAGAGAACCTTTTATCTCTTCTCGTAAACCTAAGCCCTTGTAGTAAACGCAAGAGACGGATTTGAGACTGGGCATTGTTGAGCTTTGGATAGCTGGCGGCTTCGACTGCTGCAGCCGCTGAACTCCCTATACTTTTGACGATATCCATAAGAAAATATCGAATGACTGTGTGATTCGAATTATTGGAAAGTTCCGCTGCTTATCACAACATGATGTCGGCACATAGTCTCGAGGCTGTGTAGAGTAGGGGGTGATGAAACGGCATCGGCGGTAACTGACACAACGTGCCTCCTGAATGGAACATGTCACAACACGAAAAGCAAACGAAATGGTGCTGCTGTGGTTGTGGATCTTAAGTTTCTATATAATCATACCATAGATATTGGCCTTTGGTACCCTGGATACTTCCAAGTAATCTGTAGTGTAGGATGAATGAAAATGGCTGCTCCTGCAGCAGCTCATTGCAGCAGCCATCGCCATGTTTCATTTCGTCGTATAGTGCTCTATATGGTCTTGGGAAAACAATAATTCCATACGTCAACTGACAGCACGTGGTTGATGAGTTCTCGTGCGAGCAGTTGGGCGTCCGGCGATGTCAGCAAAATTGCGGGGTCGGGTGGGTTGAAAGGCGGCGAGTCCCTTCACGGCTTTGAAAACTACACGTATCACCTTGGCACGCGTGATAACTCTCGAGCACTGTATGGTTGCATTCCTTGATGCTGGGCATCTGCGAAACACCGTGGAGACATGAATGGTCAGATCCCGAAGCATACCAAATCTGTCTCGTCCAGGATCAATCCACATCGGTCTTCATCAGACATTATGAAGGACTTTTTCCTTATGCACCTATCAAAGCGTCACTCCTGTGTAGGCTCCACTACTAGGCCAGGGCAGTATAGATGTACATACGGCCAGCATATAACGTTATGCTAGGATCCTTCGGCTCACGTCAGCTTACGTTTCATACCCGCAACAGCCTTGGCTTTATAGCCTTTGCTCCTCATAGGTCACTAGTTCTTAGGCTTCTTCCCTCGTACAAGACGAGGCAAGTATGAGCGACCAGCGTTGCCCAAATGAAGGTAGATGCACAGCCGGGTCGTCCCCGCTTATAACGTTAAACCCACCCGAGGTACCACCGTATATAAGTTCGTACACGTCTTGAGCAAACTGTCTCCACGACACTAATCAACCTCGCAACCTACAACCACCTTTATAACACCCTAAATCACGACTCCTCATCATGGAGTCTCTCACCGCCCACGACATCACCCACAAGAATGGACAAACCACGCACTATTACGAAGGAGGCTCCAAAGATGGCATTCCTCTAATCTTCATCCATGGCTGGCCCGACCTTGCAGAGATCTGGAAACACCAGCTTTCTCACTTCTCCGCTGGATCAAAGTACCGTGTCATTGCCCCGGATATGCGCGGCTATGGTCTCTCATCCGCATCCACGGACAGACGCGCCTACGCTATGGAAGTCCTTGTAGCTGAGCTCATCGAGTTGGCGGAACAACTCAGTATCGAAAAAGCAGTATGGATTGGCCACGATTGGGGCTGCGGAGTCGTGAGCGCACTCGCTGCGCATCACCCTGAAGTGTTGCTAGGAGTTGTAGAGGTCGCAGTGCCGTACCGAACTATCGAACTAGGTCTCAATCATCTGGTGACCCTGATAAACAGGGAAATATACCCAGAGGCTGAAACCGAGTATGGTCCATGGGAGTACATGAGGTACTACGAACTTCATCACGAAGACAGTGTCAAGACCTGGAATGATCACATTGACGTTATTGCGAAGATCATATACTCGAAACATGACCCAAGCAGTCATGGTAAACCGTCTGCTACCTCTACAGTACTAAGAGACAACGCATGGTTTGGTGGACATCCCGACCAGCTGCCAGACATTCCGCTCGAATATACTTCTCTCGACGAGTCACTCTACGCCAATCTGTTGAAGAGCCACAAGACGCACGGCTTCTTCCCGCCTACAGCGTACTACCTCAACCACGATGTCAACGCAGAGTATGCGAAAAGCGAGAAGAACGGAGGAGTCTTGGAAGTCCCTGTCCTGTTTATCGATGCGAAGTATGACTCTGTTTGCTCTCCTACTACAAGTCCAAAGATGGGCGAGGGCCAGGAGAAGTTCACCAAGGACCTCACAACTGAGATTATTGAGGCAGCGCATTGGGTGCAGTTGGAGAAGCCGAAGGAGACAAATGAGGCATTGGAGAAGTGGTTGAATGCAAAGTTTTGAATCGTCCCGAATTAGGCGGGATTTCAATGCTGTAAATACTTCTATATAGCAGTATAATCGTAGCTGTAGTCCCAGATCACCAAAGGGAAGCGGGGCACGCGATACTTTGCCTAATCTAAACTAGTTCACTGAGGACGACCATTCGGAGCTCGGAGTGACATCACATCCTTTATCCGATCAACTGCTTATGAATATGACTCTTAATCCAACATCGTGATTCCATGTGTCATTCTTGACAAAGCTCCATTCAGCAACTCAACATGGCACGCAATGAAGACGTTCACGCGATATCTCTCCAAGAGCCACAGCAACGTCTCTCCAACGAACAAGAACCCAACTCAACCACCACCAACGACCAAACCACCAGACAGCACGACCAAGACAGAAAGAGAATATTAGCTCTCATCGGAACAGCACTCTCTCAGTTCCCAATATGGGGTAAAAAAACCACCACAAACAGTTTCCCCTCTTCAGAACCTCTGCTGACACTCATTCCCCAGGCTTCGCAATGTCCTACGGCGTCCTACAAGAATACTACTTCGACCACTGGACACTAGCCGGTAGCCGCTCAATCACCGGTATAATCGGCACCACATCCAACGGCGTAATGTACCTCTCCATGCCCTTCCTCTTCGCGCTCTTCACCAAGCGCTGGGCGCGGCATCGTCGCTCCGCCGCAATCTGCGGCGCACTCATTGCCTGCGCGAGCTTCATGCTGTCTGCGCTGAGTAAGCACGTGTGGCATCTTGTTGCTACGCAGGGCGTGCTGGCTGCGTTGGGGTGCGCGCTTGTGTACAGTCCCATCACGCTGTCGCTTGGTGAGTGGTTCAATACGAAGAACCGGATTTGCAATCGTGCGGTTGCGTATGGGATTTGTCTGTCGACGAAGAACATAGTGGGGTCTGTTTGCCCGTTCATCTTTAGGGGCTTGCTGGATCGGTATGGGTTTCGCGTTACGGTCATGGTGTGGGCGGGCATCACTGCTGGGACGGGGATCCTCGCGATTTTGATGGTGCAGACGCCCAGGTCGAGTGTAGCAGCGGGGGTGGAAGGTATGACGAGAGGGAGGAAGATCCCGTGGCAGTTTTTGAGGCATCAGACGTTTTGGATTTACAGCATTGCGACGCTGCTCCAGAGCGCTGGATACGGGATTCCGCAGACGTATCTGAGCGAGTATGCCCGCAATGTTTCTGCGCTGTCGCCGACGTTTTCGACGCTCCTGCTCACGCTCATCAATATTCCTGGAATCTGCTCCTCGACATTCTTCGGCTTTCTGAGCGACAACAAGTATCTTCGTCTTTCTGCTCCGGCAGTCACGGCGATATCTGCTGTTAGTTCCGCTGTTGCTGCATTCTTGTTCTGGGGCCTAGCTGCAAGAGGTGGTATTGCGTTGCTGATATTATTCGCAATCACCTTTGGCTTCTTCGCTAGTGGGTACAGTGCGACTTGGGCCGGAGTCATGAACGACATGGAAGAGGATGCTGCGCAGAGGAATGAGCCACTTGATAGTGGGGTGCTTTATGGTTTGTTGAATGGCGCCAGGGGCATCGGTTATGTAGCGGGTGGGCTCGTCAGTGTGCCTTTGATCAAGGCAGGAAGCAATGCCTCCATGGGGCGATTCGGGTATGGAACGACGTACGGTCCACTTATCATATTCACAGGTCTTGCTTTGGCATTCGGCGGCTGCGGATTGGCGTTCAGTCCGAAGTGGAAGAAAGTGCTGCATCTGCGGTGGTTCTCTGATTAGAAGCTCTGTAATACTTATGTAGGCACTTTACAAACCCACTTGTCCTGCGAATTGATCACAGTTGCCAGTAAATCAACTTGCTCTCGAGGTGTCTAAAGACTTATCATGACCGAAGACGACAATTGTGTCCATTCGCATTCTATCACAGTTCCCAAGTCACAAGAAGCCCTTCCGCCTCCACCACCTCACTCCTGCAATCATCATGCCTCCAAGCATCAAGCAAACTATTGCAAGAATAGCTACGATTTTCGAGCCATTTTTCTTCTTCTCAAGCAGTACAGCTGTTGTCACGAAACCCGCAGCTGCAGCAATCCCTCCAAGTGCCATCATAAGCGCGCCTCTAACGGGCATATCCGGATGCCACACACCATGCAGCGGATGGAAAACCGCTACAACCTTGATGTGCAAGGTCAAGATAGCCCCGAGCGCAACGCCATATGCTGCGCCGCAACCAACCGAGAACCAGAACTGCGGAACCCACGCTGGTGTGATGACACTCACGCCCGCGAATACGCAGGCTGCACTGAAAGACGCGACAGGCGGTAAGTGCCTGCGAAAGTGCACGTTCGCACATACAGGTGAAGCAAAGAACGCAGTGCCCAACATAGCGAGGAGAGTCCAAGCTCCTGCATCCGGCCAAAGAAACGCTGGTGCATGTGAGAGGATGAGCACAACGTATATCGGCCAGATGAAGACGCCAAAGAAGACGAGGATATACCCAATCACAAACCACAGCGCTCCTTTCTCCAGGAATATAGCTCTCAGGCTCTGTGGAGCGCGGACATCGAGTTGCACATTCCCTCTCTCCGAGTGTTTCGCAAGAAAGAACGCAGCGAGCAGCGTGACAATCGCGACACCCAAGCTCACAGCATTCGCAGCCTTCCACTGATCGCGGCGGAGGAGTTGCCACGCAGTTGCAGTGTGCACGAGCGCGCCGGCGAAGCCACCACTAGCGCTGATCCACGACGCCATGGGCAGGTTGAACTTGTAGTGCGAACCAAGGAAGAGTGTGCCGAGCGTGAACAGCGCGCCGAGGCCGCAGCCCATCAACAGACCCTGGAGAAGCATGATCTCGAGATGAGTTTTGCAGAAGATCAGGCTGCCGTGGGCGCCGACTACTGCGAGAAGAGAGGTGAAGACCATGATTCGCCGCTGTTTGGGCCAGCGGTGGTATAGGATCCATATTGGGTATGGAGCAGCGAAGATGCAGAGCATCTGGATGGCGACGATGAGGGAGAGCGACCAGAGGGTTGTGGTTGGTAGCAGTGTGGTGTGGTAGTATTCTAAGTATGGGCCGAATGATAGAGGTACGCCGTAGACGTTGAAGAGGATTAACGCTTGGGCATAGTATGTTCGGATTCGACGGGCTGACGCGCTGGTCGCGATACCAGCTTCGACGACGTTGAACGCACGTTGGCCTGGGTCAGCTTCGTGAGGCCTTTTGTTCTGCCACCCCGTTACTCCCTCTTGTGAGTCGATATGTTTTCGTATTGCAGGATTGACGAAGACCTGCCCTGCGTGCAGTGCTGTACCTGAGCCTGTATGTCGCCAGTTGTCGGCCATTCTTTCCAGCGAAGTCGGGTGTGAGGGGGAGGTATGTGACTTGCCGAAGGAGAATTCGGGCTTCCACGCCTATATTGAGTTTTGGAGATGACGAGGCGCGTGGCGGGTCGAGGTCGAGAATGTGGAGGTTAGTTCTAGTAACTGGTGATGTACCCGAAATGGAAGCTGTGAACTAATGACCGTGTTTCCCTATGCTGTGCCTGTGAAGTGCCCAGTCTACAGTGATTGCATGGCTCGTGAATGCAGAACTGTCGAATGAGTGGGCGGTTGCTAGAATGGCGACAGGTCACGTTGTAGCGCAGTACTGGAAGGATAGGCAAGGTGCGAAGAAGTCTAAAAGTGAGGAAATGAGGAGATGAAGAAAGATTAAAAGTTGCACTACGCATGCATTTAAGTCAGTTTTGAAAGGAAATCCAACTCATGTCGTAATTTCAGATACAGCGATCAGTTTCAAAATAGGCGCTCCGCTGAATTATAGACAACAATGAACTTATCGTCAACCAAAACCCAATAACCTGCAACGCCAATGACCCTCGACAGATCCAAGCCCACTCCCAATGCCTAGAAGATACTGTTGACGATGTTGCCGCCGATGGTAGCGCCTGAAAGAAGTCAACTAGAAGATCCCATTGACAATCTTGCCACCAATTGTCGCACCTGCACCAAAAATCGCCGCATTTCCCAGCTTCTTGCCAAACCTCTTGCCGTTCTGCTCCATCTTGCTCGGCTCCTGCGAGCCTTGCGCACCGTTGCTGACGTCCAGTGGCATGTTGCCATAGTTGCTGGGTGCTGGCGCGCTCGGTACACCGGCAGGCACGATGCTCTTCTCCTCTTTGCGTACGTAGGAGGCGGGGAAGATGCCCTCCATGCCGGTCCTCTCGTTGCGTCCCTTCCACCATTCGTTGTTCATGTACTCGGTAACGACGACCTTGTCGTTGGGCATGAGGGCCAGATCACCGGCATCTTGCGCATTATATTGGTACATTGCTGATGCATAGGCTAGGACTGGGGGCCCAGCCGGGGTTGCGGGGACTGATGGGTAGGCTGGAGGAGGCGCGTTGTGGCCGTTGGTGTCGGCATAGTAGCCAACGTTGCTGGCCTTTTTCTCAGGAGGAGGGGTGGGCTCGCTCTTGATGTTCATTTGTGAGAGTTGTTGAGTTGGGACGGCGGGGAGGGCGCGGCTGCTGTTCTCGGCGGAGACGGGCAGTTGAGAAGAGACGGTGTCATGTTGCGCGGCGGTGATGACGTTGGCCTCGACGAGGAACTGAAGGTTCTACACAGGATCTTAGAATATATACAGAGTGACTGCGTCGGCGAGCCATACGTTCTTAATGTCCCCCAGGGCCCTGTTGATCATGGCGTTTCTGAAGCTGTCCGCCATGGTGGGATGATGGTCGGCTAGCGAGCTCTTCCTTGGTGGCAAGTATATGGTCTGGAGCGTACAAGGAAACCAGATTGGGAGTCTGTAGAAAGGCACAAGGGGTGAGCGATGGTGAGGTGTTCGCAGTCTCAGCGGAGGTGATCGACTAGCAGCGGGAGCGGACTAGTTCCACTGCGCCTCGGCATGGCTGTGCCGCTAGCAAATCACGATTGAGGCTGTGCTTGCATTGGATGCGTAACACTTTCATGGCACGCTTCAAACGGCATTTCACCAAGTTTCGCATATCTCGGCGACATGGTCTTGCCATGGTTGAAGTTACCTATGTATGCGTTGCTGTTGTTTTGGTGCCCATGAGCGCTCCTTCCACGCCGAACCCACGCGCTTTGAGCTCACCCACATCGTCGCCCCACCTACTTCATGTTCACCATGATATTTTGAAATAACTCCTGTCTCTTTCCTTCGAACGCATCGAAAGCTTTCGCCGCGAAACCTACCGGGATCTGCTCGTCTCCCTTGACCAGCTTTCCCCATGCCTCCTCCGTGAACTCAATCAATGGCATTCCAATATTCCCTCCATCCTTGATATCTGGCTGGTGTTTTGCGTCGTGCAATTCTGTCTGAACAGCGGGCGGGAAGATTTCAATGACTTGGACTACAGATTTTGTCAGACTTGATGCAGCATGAAATCGTGAAGAGATAGAACGCACTGTTTCCTGGTCCAGAGCGCAGTTGTTCCCGCAAGCTGAGGATCATGTGGTGCAATGCAGCTTTGGAAGCGCAGTAGTTGGGGCATCGTGGGAGTGGTAGCAATGCCAGCCCAGAAGTGGTGTATATCAGGCTCGTCTCCTTCTTTTGCTTCTGCAGAAATGGGATGAATGCGGTGGTGATGTGCATATAACTTAGGTAATTGGTCCTGAACTCCAGCTCCAGCATCTCCAGATCTACCGTATCTGGCTTCGAAAAGTCAAAGCCCCTCTGTATTCCAGAGTTTAGGAAGACAGAATCAAGATCGGGATGTTTCCGCGTTACGTCCTCAACGAAGTTGGGGATTTCGTCGAGCTTGGTTATATCAAAGACGATGGAGTCGACCTTGTCGCTGCCGTATTTCTTAACGAACTCATCGAGCTTTTCTTTACGACGACCAACAATGATGGCATGCTTGCCGTCTTGAACGATCTTCTCGGCGAGCGCCCAGCCGATACCTGAGGTCGCGCCCAAAACCAGGACTTTGTTGTATTTTAGAGACATGACGAAGGGTAATGAAGAGATAGTGCGTACGTGCAAGGCTGAAGACGAATATATGGTCCTTGCTATATCCGAACTGTACCGGTCATGGTAGCATCATAAAGTCCCCACGAGTTAATCTACCCGCGGACAGCATACTCTGATTCGACGAATGAGGAATGCATCCGGTGAACGCGACATTGTTGCTCGGGAGTATCGGACTTAGTAATTAAAGCAACAGTTTTTTGCGATAACGGCAAAGGATAGGATGCATGCGCGCCGTACGGACTTACCTTCCGCTGCTGAATACGTCATGACTAGTATAGGAAGTGGATGTATTCGATCGGCAGTTCTCTCGGCTGCGTAGACATTACCCCTTCTTGTAACATGGAATCAACAATAAGAATACGTGTGAAGCAAGCAGGAAGTGTAAAATCAAGATCCGGATTATTAAAGTTAACCAGGAGAATGCATCGTGATGAGAGGAGTAGATCCAATGCCTCCAATCGTGGTGCTACACAAAAGTTCAGCACAAACTTTGTAGAAGTTTCCTCGCCTTGCAGCAATCTACAGTGCTTGGAAAAGTGCCTAATTAGGCAAGTGCCCCTTCCTCACAACCAGCTGGAGTGAGATCTGAATAGCTAGCGGGATGCCTCTATCTTCAAATCTTGCTCTTCAGACCACTCTCTTACGTCTCAAATGCGCCTGCAAATGATGCATTTTTATTGTCAGGGATGCCCAAGTACCGGAGCTTGCTCATCCCTTGTTAGCCGAGCCCAACCTAACTCAACGCGTTCCTGCCTCTTGGACTCCACCAACCTCCATATTTATCAACACTTCAAGACATCTGCTCCATTCTTACGATTAGGTCGCCTGGTTTCATGCATGCGAGATGCGGTTTTCACCCAGATACCAAGCGTCGTAAAATGCCACCGTGGAGGCGAAATCCCTCCCAGGAAGTCGCAAAGGACGCGTGACGCCTACAACGAACGTAAAAAGTATGATGCTCAGTATCAAACAGAGTGCCTTTGTGGTGAGTTTCATTCATTCATTTCAAGGCCTGGAGATTGATTCCGTGTCAGGTGATCATTTGGACGCTCGTCGGTCTAGCAACACTCTTTCTTGCATCACGTTTCGCTGTACGCATGTGGAAAAAGGGTCGACTCAGGCAGAGCGACTACTTCCTTATCGTGGCACTGCCTTCTCTCTTTGCAGGCGTTGGCCTCATTCACGCTAGTCTTGATGAGCTTTATGCACAGAGACTTGTGACAACGCCTGGAAATGCGCGACCTTCTGATCAACATACCAGCCCTGGTCCGCACCTTACTGGTGCCATTGAATTGCTCTGGGTCACTGTCTACGCTGTGAAAGCCTCGTTTTTCGCCCAATTCAAGTTCCACAAACCACCCTATGCATACATTTCTCCTCGTCTGACTCGCTACTACTGGTGTGCGATCAGCGTAAGCGCTGCGACCTTCGTATTGACGCTTGTAGTCTCGGCCGTGCTATGCCCCAACTCTGGTTAGTGAAGTTGAATCCGTACAGGTTATCAAGACTGACATGAGCAGCAAAATGCCGCTACTCTGAGATGTACAACACAACCACGTGGCAAGTGGTTCTGACTAGTCTTGACATTTTGACAGATCTACTAGGTTGGTGCAATTGCTCTCAAGTTTGATATTGGAAACTGACCATTACTCAAGTCATATCTATACCAATACTACTCATTTGGATGGCAAATTTCAAGTTTTCACGCGCAATCATCAACACATTTTTCAAAAGCCTGTCCATCCTTACAATAGCCGTCGCGGCATGTCGACTTGCTTCCCAATATAATGCTAAAATCCAACGTATTGATTACGTAGCATTGACTTTGTGGCTTGCGGTTGAGGCAGCCGTGGCAGTCATCGCTGCCTCCATCTCTAGCTATCGCATTGTCGTGCTGGACTACCTAACAGATCTTAAGTGCCGGCGAAATGTCCAGCCCGAGCAGCCGAACAGTCGCCGACTATTGGACATGTGGAGAATTAGGGGCCGACAGGTAGTGGCGAAGATCACCACTCCAACACGGCGAACACCGCTCCACTCACTATCAGATTTGTCACTACAGCGACCTGCACAACACCAGGTTCCGGCTTCATGACATATGAATTCTGAATGCACGAATACTGCGAGCTCTAACCCTAAACCGAATCCTGCTTCAACGTCTCGAAACATTTTGTACGCAAAATCAGGCCAGTTTCGGCAGAGGGACGAGCCCGCATAAGGCTGGTGTTGTCCCTGAATTGTGCATTCAAGGGCCGCAGATCACTGCACCGTGCCACGACCCTTATTCGTCACATCACCACAATACCTACAGCAGCATGAATCCTATGTACCTGTGGGCCTTCGACACTACCCCAAGTCAAGACGACGATGCTCAACGTTCACGCACCTCGAAACCCTACGATTGTTGCAATCGATTTTACAGTTGCCAATTCAGCAACTATATGTCTAAAATGCTCAACGTGCGATCTTTGTTCTTTAAGCAAAGCAGTGCCCCGTTAGTACACCTACACACGAGAGTTTCACGAATAAGTGGCGTTTGATCTCATCCGTCATTCTCTTCTTCCCGCCCACTGAGATAACCTCCAAGTCCAATACACAGCCCATGTTCGCCAACCACACGATTCATGCCAGTCACGCGGCTCCTAAAGCTTTACAGATTGTCGATGACGAGCTTATTTCCCCAGGCATGTTGGAATGATTGTAGATCTAAGCAACACGGATATGGCTGATTTTACAGTGGGGCTTGCAGAGCAATTAGGCCTTGGCTTTTCGCCGAACCACGATATAGTATGAAGCAGATCAGAAGATAAGAAGACGACGAAAGTGAAAGTTTCACTGGAGGATCATAAATAGCGATCTCGAGAATACACACAAGCAAAGTGTGTATAAATCCCATACCTGGCCGTTATATCGTGGGAGGAGAAACGCTTGCCCCGAAATCAACTTCACCGAAATCTTTCGGTACCTCGAAATCGCATGCACCTACCAACAATTGAACAGTCCTTCGTTCGCACCATATCAGCTGGCTTTGGTCGCCGGTCGATAAAATGATGATCGACAGGTGCAGTGGGATGGCCACGCTACATTTCCGTCCCGTCATGAGCCACCCGGCTTTGCACTAGCGACTTTAGCGTTAGATACCAAGGAATCTAAACTTTCCTCGTACCTGGCACCTTGGTCCGTCACCTGTTGGCGCCAGTCCGTTGGAAGGAAAAGGTGCCTCCCGCTCAACCTTCTCCAATAGAACTAGGATGTGGATTAGTTTACGGCACGATCGATTACTCGATCTCTTGTCGATCTTAGTACCAACAAGGCGGGGATCAGCTCTGCACCCTTCGGCCACACTCTTGGAAATATCAGTTCGCCGGGGTGTATGCGCTCCACAAATCCCTCTCCTGGTAGGCCGCTCATGTATACATAAGGGCAGCTGAGACCCACAGACATGGCACTGTCAAGTCTTGCCAGCCAAAAGCCTTACCACACACTCCTTTGACTCCCCAGGGCTTCACAATGGGTTACGAGTTCCACTTCGACAGCATTGGGTGGACCTACATGGGTCTCACCATTGCATGGAACGTTGCGCTGGTAGCCGCCATGATCTTCCTCTGGACCCATCGTCAACAGCCCTCACTGCGGATGCGAAAGCTGCCACTCATGTTTGCCGGGATCCTCTGTCTACACGTCTACGGAATCCTGTGTATCGTCGTCTACCCCATTGGCGCCATCTTCTCATGCACGCTCGAGTTCTGGGTTATGAGCATCTATGTGCCCTTGGGTATTGCCTTGTTCCATGCCGCCAATACTCAGTTCTTGCACCTTGCGAGTCGGCAGAAGCACTTCGCCCGCATGAGCACGTTGAGCTCATTGAGCCATCAGAAGTCGATCGATGAGGAGAAGGCTCGGGAGGTTTCTAACAGTCGCTGGAAGAGAATTGTCGGTGGCGTGGAGCGAGCTGACAACATTGAACGGACGCTGGTGTGCATTGGCATTGGTCTAGCTGTTCAGGTAAGCATACAAGACACCAAGTCAATGGTTCTACTGCGGTTATTGACAACTCGTCCTAGTTTGCACTCACTCTTTTTGTCTTCTTCGGGTCTGAGAAGTTCCATCCAGGTTATGGTCTGTTTAACTACACCGTGGTAGGTACGGGCAAGGAAGTACGGGCAAGTTGCAGCAAAGGTTGGGAGTGGTGGCTTTCGATCGTTTGGCAGCTTTTCTGGTCTTGGATCTACGCGCCTTATGTCTTGTGGAAGTCCCGGGGTATCCGCGATGTCCACGGCTGGCGCCTCCAAACCATCTGCTGCTGTCTCGCTGGGTACGTTACGTTATCCGTTTTCTGTCGATGGCTCATACTTACGTTGTTAGACTCCCGGCATCGCCTCTTTGGCTTGCAGGTCTATACGCTCCTCAATTCGCCCCTTTGAACGCCGTCTTCCCCCCGCCGGTATGGTTTTCCCTCTGCATCTTCTTCATGGAGGTCTTCGCCATTGCTTTCCCCATCGTGGATGTATTGAAGGGCAACAGCCTTCGCCAAGAGACCCTAGAAGCTATCAGGAGTTGGGAGATACGCCAGGCAGAGAACAACCTCGATGCCGACGGGTCCATGAAGAGCCCGAGTGCCTTTTCCAACACCACAACACTCAAGTCCAGCGGCGAAGTGACTTACACCGGCAAAGCATCTTTCGAGTCCCGCAAGTCCGACATGCTCACCATGACTGCGCTGGAGAACGCGCTCCGAACAAACGCTATCCCCCTCCTACAGTTCGCCGCCCTCAAGGATTTCTCGGGCGAAAACGTCAGTTTCCTCACCCACGTCGCCGACTGGCGCCGCTACTGGTTCACACCCAAAGCCTCGACCGCGGACCACCGCCGCAAGCAATTCCTTGCCGCAACGCGCATCTACGCCCACTTCATCTCGCTCGAGTTCTCCGAGTTCCCCATCAACATCTCCTCTAAAGAGATGAAGCGTCTCCACGCCGTCTTCGAGCGACCGGCCTCGCTCCTCTACCGCAGCACGCGCGGCTCCATCGCGTCATCCACACGCTCCGACAACGCCACCCCCTTCGACAGCGTCCTACCCTCCTCCGATGGTGATGACTATGTACCGGACTCACCCACCATCGGCGTGAGCAAAAGCCCCTTCGGCTCCACAACAGAACTCAGGTCAAACGTCAACCTCGATGCGCTTGGCCGCGCAAACCTCAAAGCTGTGTCCGGCGTGCAGGAACTCTATACCGACGAGTTATTCGCTGATATCGATATCCCCGACGCGTTCACCGAGATGGTGTTTGATGCCGCGGAGAGCGAGATCAAGTATCTCGTGCTGACGAATACGTGGCCGAAGTTTGTGAATGTTGTTGGGCGCGCGAATAGTCAGTTGAGTAGGGATCGTGAGGATGATGGGGATGTGGAGAAGGGACGTGTGAATGTGTGGGCTAGGAAGATACTTTGTTGAATGAAGTGAAGGTTGGATAGGATGAAAGTGATGAGGTTGATGGCTTTTGTGATACCCCCTTGGGCGGATGGATGTTTTTTTCTTGAAGAGTTTGGAAGGATTGATAGTTGTGGACTTTTAATGACACTCTTTATATAGGCCTTGAAGGCAGGCAGTAACTAATAGTAATATGAAGTCATACAAGATAATGCGGTTTACATGCGCGATGTGTGTCGCGGTAGTAATCTATCTCAACGTTGCCTCGACGTTGTCTGGCTATACATGAGCTTCGCCTCAATGCTGCAGGGTATGCCTTTGCGACTACTCCCCGAGCATCGTCCTTCTGCAGACAAGTACCCAACATGAAGGTAGTGGCAACATATTCTGCCGGAGCATTTGTCGCCATGACAATCGTCCACGGCCAACATGTGGTACGCGGACCATTCATTGTGTGCCGTACTTCAACAGCTGCTGACTAGATGCCGTCTTTAGATTTTTCGAGTGACGTTGCGGCTTCATGATGCGCTTCTACCATGTCTCACACTTTAGACGCTGGAGCCATGTATTCTTCATCTGTGTGAAGATGCCATGCTGTCTCTGCTCTGGCCCGGCCCAGATACGAATAGCCTATTCATCTTTGCCAACTGTATCGGACCTTAACGTGCGGGTCCTCCGGATGTCGAGCCACATTCCCGATATCCTTGTCCGGCAAGGTCATCCCAATGGCGGACTCCATTCAGAATGGGAGTCCATAGTTGGGAGGGTGGGTAGCTCAAAGGCGTCACCTCTCGCGCTGGCTTTTTTCATTTGAATTCCTTGTTTCTCAAGCTTTTCTTCACTCCCACTCGGTTGATCCCATGCTCAGATTCGGACTGCCTGCCGAAAGCTTACGGTACCGATGTACTTCTGCGTCGACCGGCCTTTCCAACCATTCATCCATCTGCTCATCAGACATCTCGCTCAACGCCCCTCCTCTCGACGACGATTTCCTCGAACCGGCTAGCGAAACGCGGGCCAGCGTTACCAAGCTAGAGTCGAGAGATGGTTGCTGCCGCAGCCTAAAGCTCTGTGCATCGTGCGCGAAATCGAGGCTTTCTGCCGAGCCGTTCGGCGTAATGACGTTTTGCAGTGGAAGGCTGACTCCGCTGTCTTGTCGCGCTCTCGTCGTCGATAATCGCGTATCAATAGTTGCTTTCTCTTCTTCGACACCACCGTAGTATTTTGCCGCCATCTCAGACAGCGTGCGCTCTGCCCGTGATGTCACTGTTTCCGACGGCGCAATCATGACTTCATCTGGCAATGAAGGTGTTCTCGAATGTCCACGGTGATGCTCAAGTCCATCGTCGCTTCGCTTCGAGCGCGAGAGATTCGGGTGCTTCACGTTCAGCTTTTCCAGGAACGAAATGGATTTCCGGGGTTTTGGGGCCGAAGGGCGTTCGGCGCCGTGGAATCGGAGATCGATACCCATTGTCGAAAGTTTTCTTTTCCACGTCAAAAGCTGAAATCAAGTTATTAATCGCGAAGGCGATGATCCCGAACTGTGGTTGTTATAGGTAGTGTCGACTGATCTTGTTTGTTGCTGTTATTGTTGTTGTTGACATTTAGGCTCGGCTTTTCATATGAAACCCACCCGTACCGCGGTAACGACTCTTGAAGGCGGGGGCATGAAGGGCCTGCTAAATACAACTAGTGCTGCAGATTGCGTCTCGAACCGTAGTTTGCGCATGACGAGAGTGTGGAACTGTTCCAAAAAGCAGGTAAGATTGTGGAGTATGCAAATAATGGCGCTGATCGGGGCGCGTGTGAATGGTCCGGAGTGAACGCCGATGACATCAATTTCGTTCCTGATGCAGGGGTACCCCACCGTGCCCACTACTGTGCAGCATCGTTTTGTTGACTTTTCGGAATAACACCTAGTAACACAACCTTCAATAGTTTTTTCCCCAAGTCCCAAGCAACTATCGACGTTTATCGCGGTTTCTTCAAGTCCAGGCCCAAGTCTTATATTCCGTACTAGCAAGTAGATACTCGTCACCTGCGACTGTTCATGTTGTTGCGGCCACGAATGTCCTCGTGGCCTTGCAGCAATACCTGTGTCCGTTGTGGAGCTTCCGAGACCGGCCTCATTTCCAGTCATGCTCTAGACCATCTACAAATCTCCCAGAATTTACGGGCCGCCGTTGTGTCTTGTACCTGTACCTGGTCACACGACACCTGTGACGTGCGCCTGGGTTACACGACTCCAGCGCGGACAGGCATCCCACTTATGATTATGACACACTGAGTCATTTGATGGTATTGGTAGGGTACGACCTGTAGAATATGTATACACAAGAAAGAGGACTTGAAGGACCTACATTACCATTACGAACTGTCAGCAGATAGCCAGCATGATGCCACCAGTTGACCATAGTCATGCACAAGTACCACCATATACTACCTCACCCGTCCTCCAACATTACACCCACTCTCACGCGCCATTCTTGCTTTTCCATACGGCCACCGCTACACACCAGCTCAGAAGTTCGTGCAATACTTTCCGAACTTCCTGTCCCACAACGGCTGCGGGAACACGTCGTTATCCAACAGCTGGAACAAATCCCACTCGCCCGCGCTGCCCTCCGTCTTGAAGTTCCAAAATATCCAGCCTTGCGTTGTCTCAAAAGCGTCCAGTTGCACTTCAATATAGCGTCTGACACTATCCTTCCAATCTTGAGACCATGAAGAGACAGGTCCTGATTTGCCTTCGCATGAGCCGATGTAGTATGAGCCAGGGTATGTCCCTTCCATACGCGAGCCGGTGCCAAAGCCGTTAAGCTGCGGCGCGCAGTCTGTCATGGCGCCACTCCACTCGCCAACAACTGGAGGAGTTAGCATGAAAGTCAGCGGTACTCTAAGACTAGATAAAACATACTCGTCCATTTGTCGGAGCCACCGTACGTGCTCACCTAGAATTACACATCAGCAACTGAAACGTAACTCGACTGTCGGACGAGAGCTTCCTTACCATATTGCAAGCGAGACCAAGGTGCTGTTCGGTTGACATTGCAACCCCACCGGCACCGAAAATTTGGTACTCATGATGATCCATGATCACATTGTACGCGTTGTTGTCCTGCGGTGTCAAAAACCCGTTCAGCCATAACGGATCCGAGAAACCATCGTGCAGCATCGCAGGCGTATCACTAATCTCCCTCAAGTTATAGAATGCATCGTGGTAGAATTGCTTGACCATCTTCTGATCCAGATCCGGCAAGAATGGTTCGTTGACGAATTGTATCGCCACCACAACATCCTGCAGTTCCGGCTTCGCGTACTTGTCCTCGATCTGCTTGAGCGCGACATGAGTGTAACTCAAGCTATCAGCGTCGCCCCAGCCAGGATAAGCCATCTTGTGTCCGCTGTGATCGAATCCATTCTGAGATTTCGGCGCGCCGTGGAGATCGATAACGACCTTCAAGCCGGTCTGTCGTGCCCAGTCGATTGCTGAATCAAGATAGGGAGCCGCTCCTTGTGCATATGGACCCCATGGCTCGACGTACGACCAATAGCCGATGGGAATCCGGACGACATTGAAGCCAGCATTCTTCAACTTCCAGAAGTCATTGATGGAGACGAAGTTGTCCCAGTGTGGTTTCAATGCATCGGCGCATTTCTGCTGTCCGATCTTCTCGCATAGTGTCCACTGTACGCGTAAGAAGTCAGTGGTTTAGCTCCCGTGCAGATAGTTCATAGGATCTCACCTCATCGATCACAGGCCACTCGGCCGAACTATACTTCTCAAAGATAGAAGGCGTGATGAACCTATTCTCGTCAATCCTGGACCATGGTAGGATCTTATTTCCTACGGCTCGAGGACTAGCCATCCACCGATATTGGCTCCGCGAACTTTCGTGCTGCCCCAGTTGAAGTCGACACCTCGATCAGAGACAGTACTATGAGGGTAGTCAGCACAGAGCGTGAACTATTATAAGACGAATGCCCACTTGGTAGGTGCAGCTATAACAGAAGGAATGACAGCAACCAACACTGCCGTGAAGCAGAGTCGTGTCCACATTGCGGAAGGTGAATTGTGACAGCCAATATTTGCCTATTGGGTTTTCGTCGTTCAGTAGGCGTAGCACTGTAAGATAGACCAGAAAGAAGCGCTCAGTAGGATGGACTAGAGGTAAACGAGCGTGAGGTTGATTTGGAGCGAGCGTGGAAGTTGTTGTTCTGTGGAGGTACTTGGGTGGCAGTACGCTAGCGTACAAGCGTTTGTCGCCCTGTAAACAGAAGTCACAACGGTGACCTAAACTAGAATCTAGGGAAACAACTGTCTGACTCAACCTAGTATGTACAGCCATCACGCATCAATGCTTTGATGCATGCACGCACACACTTCTTGCAGCTGTCCGCATTGCGTATCCACGACTAGCCAGCTCCTTCATGAGTACAAAGGTCTATTGCAAGTCCCCAGGATATCAAGAGAAATGAACCCCTGATTGCTCAAAAAGATAAGACGTCGTACTGCATCTTCGACAACTTGTTTCCATCTACAACCACAGAAACACTACCAGATGGCGCTTAGCCAACTTATCCCAAACCTTTAGATTGAATCCAGGTAATCCGACAACGCGAAGTGCGATAACAAAACCATTAAGCAGTGTTGCCGATGGATGCTTGGGCAACATGATATTCGATGATGGAAAGATTGGAGGTCGAGCCACGGAACAAAATTGCGCTAGCCTGTCCAAAACATGTAGCAACCGTTGCGAGGCACTGTCTGCCCACGTTGTAGTACCTGGATGCCCTCAGGCTAAATCTGTCCTCCAAGCTCTGTATCTTGTGAGGACTTGCAGCAGTTTGGATAGAGACAATATTGGCCACTATACTGCTCAGGGCTTCCGAATGTCCAACACCAACTGTACGCCAGACGACGGGAAGCTAAACAATCTCCAACCCAGAATATACACGGGATACTCATGCTCTATTCAAATTGCCGTCGCTCTAACATAACGTCAGTACAAGTCGTAAACTGAGGATCAGTCCATGAAACCCAATGTCTCGTCCATGATGGCGTTAAAGCTCTTAGTGTCCCGATGCTCCCCGCTGGTGACGGGTGGGAACTGTGACATCTTGACACGGAAATCTTCGGACTTTGTGATTGCCGGTGCTAGGTCCCTACCCAATCAGTTAGTGATGAATTACTTGGACAACAACGAAGACATACTGAACATCGCCGCGAAGCAAGTATCGATTGCGTTCCATTGCGACAGCGAGCTCTTCTTGGTGGTTGTCAAGCAAACCCGTGTTCGGAACGACAACCAGAGGAATTTGATATCGAAGAGCTGCTAGGATAGTGCCAGATCCTAACATATTTAGCTGACTGTTTCCTGGAGTCTTGTTAAGGAAACGTACCGGCATGTGATACCACCAAGCCTTTCGTCTTCTGAACGAGCTTGAACTGCGGTTGTAGCGCATTCGAGTCGAAATCAAAACCAGCGATAGATAATTCTTTCCCTAGACCATTGTTTTCGAGGTGCGATACGGCAGCGCTGGAACAACGCGCAAAGACGTCTTTAGCAGTACCGTATTGTACCAGGATGTTTGTGAACCCGCACTCCCGCAACGCTTGTAGAGATGAAGGGCTCAAAGCTGATTCAATGAGCGCTGTAAATGGTGCTGTAGCGCCCGTCGTGACGAAGCACAGCTTCGATCCGGGAGGCAACTTCCACGATTCGGCCATCACTGTATGGTAAGTTCAGCGAACCGTGGTCAGGGCATAAGTCATGCTCGAGATGGAAGCGGAGGTCGGACATCTCAGACGCGCATTGGTCCGACGGTCGACGCCAAGGCGCTAGGCACGAACGGGGGCTCATGCATCGCAAAAGTCCAACGACAGCATTCAATCAGGTCATCAACGCCATGGCTTCAATAACACGACGATTGCTGCTGCAGTCACGCCAATGTCCTTCGCGGATACGATGTTCGACATCCTCAAAACACATAGCGCAATGGCAGCGGCCGATATCGACCACGCCTCGATGCGCAAAGAAAGAAGAGACGGAAGCCAGCATGCTGGCATCCCTCAAGGAAGCACTTGCCTCTCTCGACCCGGAAGTCGTGGAAGATGCAATCCGCAAGGGCAAACACGGCATTCCCATCGCACAAGACTTCGAATTGGAGAAGGACGAAGACTGGGACATTGAGGAAGACGACAAGCGGAAGGTCTCAACGGGCTTCTGGGCCGAGGGCGAAGAAAGCATGGGACCGGATGAAGATTACTTCGGAGATGACTTAACCAGCCACGGCCATGGCGAGTTGCAACAGCACAGGGAATTGAGGGAGTATGCCAGGTTAATTGCGTGGGAGCTGCCTCTTCTGAGCCGTACGTTCAACTCACCCACACCACTCCAACAACTACATGCTTGTATACTAACAATCAAATCTCAGAGCTCGCCCGCCCCTTCGAACTCCCCACACCAGCGACGCCCTTCCGCTTCCGCTACACATCCTACCTAGGCGAATCGCACCCCGCCGCGAACAAGGTCGTCGTAGAATTCGACCCAAAAGACCTCTCCCTGACCCCCGTCCAAACCTCCAAGCTGATAAAACTCGCGGGACCCCGCTACAATCCCTCCACGCTCCTCATAAAGCTTTCCTCCGAGCAATTCGACACGCAATCCCAAAACAAGCGCTTCCTCGGCGACACCATCAGCGCGCTAATCAAAGAAGCGAAAGATAGCAAGGATACGTTCGAGGACGTGCCGTTTGACTTTAGGCACCATAAGCCGAAGAAGCAGGTGCAGTTTCCGAAGGAGTGGGTGTTGACAGCAGAGAGGAAGAAATATCTGGAGGAGAAGAGGAGGGAGGGGGCGCAGGTGGAAGATCGGAGGCTGAATAATGGGGAGCTGGTGGATGGGAAGACGGTGATTGAGACGAGTTTGCCGTTTATGGAGAGGGCGGCGGTGCAGCAGGAGACGGTTATGGTGGGGGGATCGAGGGGAGGGCTTTGCGGTGAGTGAAGAGTAAGCGTGGTAGAAGAGTTGTGCAGCATCTGTATCATACTGGCGCCAGAGGAGGCGCAGAGGACAAAGCATGGTGGGGAGACATTGTACATGTAAGAACAGTAGTAGTGGTAGTAGTAGCATTCTCGTATCGAACGAGCATTGAAGCATGCATTTCCCCAAGGGTATATGATAACCCGCCCAACCTTATTACCCTGCGCCATGTTTCGCCCCCAAGATGATGAATATGACGATGATCCCGAAAATCCTACTAATACAAAGGCCACAAACCTTCCATGCTAACAACACACCCTGTTCACACACACACACACACACACGGTGCAGGTAGGATGAAGTTTTGACAAGTTCCTCAGCTAGGTAGCTGCACTTGTACTCGCTCGACTCTTCTTCTTGCCGCCTTTACCTGCAGGCGTGTCGTCGCCTTCCCGCTTGCGCTTCGCAGGCCGACTGCTTCCGCCCTTGGGCCGGTACGCGGTGTCGTCGTCTCCACCAGTTTTCCTGCGACCTTTCCCAGTATCCGCTGCGGTGGAGTCCTCATCGTCGTGATCCCGTGGGCCAGGCGTGCCACTTCCCACCGCAGACTCGCGCTTCACACCCTTCCTGCCACCACCACCACCAGCGTTGCCAGACTTTGCTGCCGACTTCTCAGAGAGATTTTCGTGATGCGCGGCGTCCTTGTCCTGCAGGAAGACCTGTGGTTGGTGTTTTCGAAGCCAGTTGTACACGCTGTCGGGGTTGCGCACTGTGAGGTCCTTCTCGCCGAGCGGCGGTTGGGCGGATGGGAGGCGCATAGGGCGGCCCATTTGGAGGGCTGGGTCGAAGCCAGGTTCGGCGAGGACTTGGTCCATGGCGAGGAGGTACTCTTCTTCGTGCGAGGGGGACATGTAGCCCGGTGCATGTTCGCTGAGGTCTAGGCCTTCGATTGGCTGCTCCCCTAGGTCGGCGCGTGTTGTGTGGGGGATCTTGGCTTCGAGGCTGGCGAGCGACTTCAAGGTCTGTTGTATCGCTTGCGAGCTGTGTAGTTGGTCTGCCCTTTGGGTGTACTCTTCGGCCGTTATCCGCCCTGCGGCAACGTCATCGCGCAACTCGCGCAACTGCTGCTGTATGAAGTCGGGATCTGGGCCTGCTTCCAGGGACGGTACCGCGGTGTCAGCGGCGGATAGCTGGCGCAGGTCGTAGCGCAGGCGGGCGTTGACGCGTGTCTGGTCGTTGAAGTCGAGCAGCGCATCGAGCAGCTGGTCGTTGGTCTCTTGCAGTCGGCGCGCGGTGCCCATGGCCTTCCATTCCTGTGAGATGAGATTGTTGCTCTCTGTCATGGCGTTGTCGAACTGGATGCGCATCTTGCGGTACTTCCGCCTATGGACAATGTCAGCTCGCGAAATGCACAGAATGGTGAGCGCGTCTACCTCCACGACCGCTTGACGGGCTTCTGTGTCGCATCTGCGGGAGCTTCGGCCTGTGGAGCTTCATGGAGCTGTGTGTCGACCTGAGGCGACGCTTCGGAGGCCATGTTGATGGGTTGCTGTGTCGACAGTGGTGAACGGGCTGGCTATCTCAGGGCTTCGGCATCATGGTGAGGTTGAGGCTAGAGTCGCGATCCATGGTTGCGGTCCGGACCAGGCCTGTGCTTTCGGTGATGAACACGAACACAGTCTTTCGAGCATCACCTGCCACGCCTCCACTCCACGCCTGCCCGTAGAGGAAGCAACGCCCCTTTCCTCCCATTCCGCCTGTCCAGACACCCCGGCGCCCGCTTGACAGAATATCCTCACTCGTATTCTTTGCCATTCGCTCAGAGCCCCCTCACACTCGGACAAGCCGGAAGGTCTTGCATACACAGTAAGACCCTGAGAGGCCCACCTCGCCGCTTTGCTCCTTCTGGCCAGACTGACGCCTATTGCTCGTAGCCAGCACGCGCAGCTCGCTGCCATAATCAATCCTACGCAAGCTCCCCCCGTCTCACCCGCCGGCCTCCCGAAGGCTCCATCAATACCGCCAAACTGTCACCCATACTCCTCAACCGTACCTCGCGCCTGAGTTTCGCTGGCGACCCGCGGCCCCGCCAATTGGACTCGTCTGCGCGGCCCACAATGTCCCTAGATGCAAAGGAGGCGAGGAGGCGACGTAGCAGTAGTCTTGTCTACAAGGAGCCTCCCGAGTCGCTGGAGCAGCTGAGCGATCAGTCTGCCCTGCCGAACCTGAACGCAGAGTGGGTGAATGCAAAAGGTACGTGTCAGTATGTTACGTGGGGATATTATACATCTCTCGATATTAGGCCTCGTTGTCAGCTTCTTGTCAAGTATGCCGGCTAACATCTATGGCAGGTGCCTGGGCGATCCATTTTGTCCTCATCTTCCTCGGCAAGATCTTCTTTGACATCATCCCCGGCATGTCACAGGAAACATCATGGACCCTAGTCAACCTCTCATACATGGCAGGTTCCTACCTCATGTTCCACTACGTGCGCGGTGTTCCCTTCGACTTCAACGCGGGCGCCTACGACAACCTTAACATGTGGGAGCAGATTGACAATGGGGACCAGTACACGCCCGCAAAGAAGTTCCTGCTCTCAGTACCGATAGTACTATTCTTGGTCAGCACGCACTATACGCACTATGACTTGACGTATTTCATCATCAACTTTTTAGCGACCATAGCTGTCGTTATCCCCAAGCTACCCTCGGTATGTCCTACACCTTCACAGTATCCAGTAGATGCTAACTGCTCTCTAGCTCCACAGGTTACGGTTCGCCATGTTCAACAATCCACCGGACGACGCATAAAAAGGGTGCCGGGTTCGTATTTGCATTGCTGGGTTGGCTGTATTTTTGCATGTATTTCTAGGACTAGCCGCGATCGGACGTGGACAGATTGAGTAGCATCACTGCACGAGAGCGGCGTTTGGGCACATATTCGTTTGAAAGTACAGGTGCTTCGTGATACCAGGCAGTGAGCAGAAATCGAAAGCTTCGCGTAATCACGTGGTCTTGATGCACCTTATATTGTGTACATGTATGCTGGACATGGCTTGCGCAACGGCCTCAATGCTCAAATGCAGCCGTAGTCACTCTCCTAGACATGTTTTTCCCGCTTGAGTTTAGCCAGCACGTCTTTAGAACACCCAAGTGTATGCTCATCCAATCGCGTTTTCCCAAAATGCAAGACCGGACTGCTGCTAACAAAGGCCCTAGCGCGACTGCCCGAAGAAGCAAACCTCGTCATCGACCAGCTGGGATCTGCCATGCTTCCGCATTCTGCCTCAAAGCTTATTTTCAACGCAAGGGTCTATCTTCTGTCCCTGCGTCACGATTCACGCCTTCTTCTCTGATTGCTACCATGATAACCACGCTGTAGCACGGTTCTCTTCCCACCCGCCATTGCCGTCTCACGCAACGTCCTTGTCCTAATCCGGAGAAACAATTATCAGCGCACTACCAACCGTCTGAGTGCAAACAGAAACAATTCAGCCGAGACACGCAGTCTCTGAGTGACGAGACGAGCAGCATGGCCTGGTCTCAGCTCGAGCCTACAGGACCGCATCTCGCGTACCTGGTACTCACATCGTTTCTCCTTATATATGCCCTCTTCTCGCTCATGATAAGAAATCGACTACACCTCTCCGAGCCACCTCTCGCCACAGCCTTCGGTATCGCCATTGGACCTCGAGGAGCGAACGTTGTCCACCCCTACGACTGGGGCTTCAACGATGGCATCATCCAAGAGACGACGCGCATCATCGTCGGCATCCAATGCTTCGCTGTTGGTCTAGAGCTTCCAAATGGCTATTTCGCAAAGAAATGGAAAGCTCTTCTCGTGCTCCTCGGACCTGTCATGACCTTTGGTTGGCTCATATGTGCCTTGTTCATCATGGTTCTTTTCGAGACGGACTTTCCAACTGCTTTGACTATCTCGGCATGCCTCACGCCTACGGACCCCGTGCTTGCCGCTTCGGTGCTTTCAAACAGTCAATTCAGCACAAGAGTGCCGAAACGCATCAGAGACTTGCTGAGCGCTGAGAGTGGATGCAATGACGGCGTATCCTTTCCGTTCCTCTTCTTCGGTCTCAGCCTCCTCACTCGAAGCACAGCAGCAGGCGTACTGAAGAAGTGGTTCTTGATCACCGTCTTGTATCAATGCGTGGTCGGCGTTATCATTGGCCTCGTTCTTGGCCACGTCTTCAACATACTCTACAAATTCTCTCACACCCGCGAGATGATGGGCCGAGCATCATACTTAGCCTTCTACCTCCTTCTGGCTATCTTCTCCATTGGCGTGGCATCAACGCTAGGGGTAGACGATTTTTTGGTTGCATTTTGTGCCGGGCGGGGTTTTTCTCAGGGTGGAAACTCTCCCACAGCCGATACTCGACTCCCAGTAGTCATCGACTTGATGCTGAACTCGACCTTGTTCATCTTCTTCGGAGCCATGATCCCATGGCAATCTTTCGACAAACTAGACTCGATCACCCCTCTACGTCTCATCGGCGTCCTCGCCCTCATCCTTCTCTTGCGCCGCATCCCAATCGTGTTTACCTTCTACAAGCTCAAGATGATGCCGCACGTCAAAACAACCACCGAGGCACTCTTTGTTGGCCACTTTGGCCCAATGGGCGTAGGAGCACTTTTCCTCGCTATCGAAGCAAGAGCACAGCTCGAGACGAATACCTCACTTCCTCTACCCCATCCGCCAGAACACCTCTCGCCAGAGCGGCGGAGGACCGTCACTTTGATATGGCCGATTGTCTGCTTTGTCGTGTTTGGGAGCACAATCGTACATGGTCTCAGTACTCTCCTAATCAGCGTTGGCGGGCACTTCTCCCGCGCCGAGGGCGAGAGGGCGCCCTTGATTGGGGGAGAACGTGATGGCTTGGAGCACATGGTGTTTGATGAAGATGAGACTGCAGAAAACGAAGGCGATCATAGAGATGAGGAAGCGGAAGAGAGGGAATACCGTGGCTACCTCCAGGGAAGGACGTAACGACACCCCTTCAGCCTTTCCTCGCGTTGAAGCGAGATGAGCTCATTGTGCTTGAGCTTCCACCTACGTTCTCACAATGGTAGATGATATTGTTCATGTTCGACTTTATAGTCAGTATACACTCACAATAGCTACATAATACCGATATATACACACACAATGCGTCTATACAGCTGCGTACACATTGTGCACCACGCAATGCACTGAGGATATATATATTCAATCTTCGCTCTAGATATACTTCAACTCACTCCACAAACACTTCCAAAACTCACACAGGATAGTCTGGCACTATCCACCACTATTTTCAACCCTCTACTCCCTACCAAAAGCAGCACCTGGCACAGACAAGTTTTTCTCAACATGAGCAGCAATCTTGAACAAGAGATCTTGGGTGTCTGCGACGCAGTACAGCCACACCTACGAATATTGACAGTTCGTTGTCTCCTCCCCACCTAGACATCGAAGACACCACAGACGTGGTTGACACAAGCCCGTTGCCGACGCTGTCCGCAGCAGCGCCTGAAGCACAGAGTGAGTTGAACCATGTCGATTCCATCAAGTACTTTCGCTCGAGCACCTGCGACGGCTCCTTGATCCCAGGCACTGACAATGGCGTCACGCGCAGACAAGCTCACTCCTTTTTATACCACTATGCCTGCCTAAAAAGGCATCTCACCGCAAACCTTGCTATCCTACAACAGTACGGAGAAGATGGCCTCTCGGTTACAACCACATCACCAACTGACCACGACGCAGATACCCTCTCCCCCCTCGAGACAGCCCAAAACTCCTTCGCCATCCACCACATCGGCATCTCAGAAACGCTCCTCTCCTCAATGCCGCACAATCCCGCTCTCCCCTCCAACCAAGACTTCCGCATCAGCAGGAACTTCTTCGCGCACGACTTTGGCACGCCGAAGGAGGAGTGGGATGCGGAGCGGAATCTGGAGACGCAGGTGAAGGGGAAGACGGCGCTGTATGAGAATTTGCTGAAGGTGGTGGAGGCTAATAGGACGCTGCTGGAAGAGCAGTTGGCGGATAAGAGCATGTGGAGGGAGCTTGTGCTGCCCGAGCAGACAACAGCGGTGGTGTCTTGGGGCGCTTGGGGGACGACACGGGATCAGGAGGGTATGGTGTATGAACCGCAGTTCGAGCTTCCTCCGTACGAGGAGGAGGCACTGCAGGGACCTGGGTGTCTTATAAGTTCCTTCAGTTTCCTCTTCTCGCGATCGCGCTTCGTTCGCAACGTTAGCGAGCGAGTGAATAGATGCATTCAGACGGCTCGTAATGAGTTTTATTGGGATGCGCTGGATAGCGAGGTGGGGACGGGGGAGGAGTGGAATGCTGAGCGGGAGACGGAGTCTGAGGAGGAGGGGGTCGCGGAAGCGGAGGCGGATGCTGAAGTTGTGGAAGATGAAGAGGAAGATGAACCGGTGGATGAGGAGGATGGCCCGGTGTATCATTGGTGATGTTCGGTGCTTTGGGTGGACAAGTGTTAATCAGATGGTTTAATTTCATCGATTGCTTCTGAATCAGATTCTATCGTGCATCGATCATTAATTCCCTACTTTTGCAACCCGTGAGACATCTGTACTCTTGAAGATGTGTCACAGCTATTAGTTTGACGATGTCATTCTCTACGTAATAACTAGCTCCCTCCTCGCTACTACAACAACCTTTAATACCGTTAGGCTAAACGCTTTGTATCCACCATAACGACCGATTAACGTATTCAGTGATATCCAAAGATTTGGTGTAGACCCCTAGAGTAAGGTGTATTCATCGCGTTCATATTACTTGTAACCACTAAATATTCCCCTAGAGACAAGCGAAGCATCAACTCAGGTAACTTACCCCCATCACTCACTCCCACAGCGAAGAAAAGCTAATCCGTCCCCTCGGCCCATTCCCGACGGTGAACCCATACCACCCCCTGTCCCTCGGCTCATACCACACGGGGACATTGATCTTAGGAACCTCTGCCTCGTCGCTGTTGTTGTACCCGCCCCCATAGCTGTTGTAACCCCCCTCCGCTAAGCCGTCAACAAACACATCGCAAGAATTACCATCGTACGTGTAAAAAATGGCATCAGGTTGACTCGCCGCACTCTCACAGCAACTAGTTTCGTTGCTGATTTCGTTCCAGTCGGAGTGGATGAGCGTGTAGTTCTTTTTAGACCAGTCATCGGCGAGGCTGGCTAGTGGCCAGCTTTCGTATGTGTCGATGATGTTGGAGGTCGCGCAGGCTGCGTAGATGGATGTTGTTGTGTTGGGGTATGCGGTTGTTGTGGTCTGGTGGTTGTGTGTTAGGTAATTGGTCAGTGAATGTAGCGTTGGGGGTTCGTGAGGTGAGGTGAGGTGAGAAGAGATGAGAAGCGAAGAGTCGAGAAGGGGAAAGGAGAAAACGTACAGTTGCAAAGCTCGTTTGAGTCTCGGTATACCACGAAGTTATCGCAACGTCGGATGCCATGGTCACTGTCGTTGCCGTCCTATCTGACGGCGCGATCTTGGTCCGCACGGTTGACGTAGTGGTCACGGTTGCCACGTACTTCGTGCGGGTGTATGTGGGTGGTGTGATGTATAGTTTTGACGACGTGGTGCCCTGGTAGTAGACGTTGATGAGGGTCACTAGGCAGTCGACTTTCGACGCGGACGCCTCGGACTCCGCGGACTGGAGGGTATCTAGGTATAGTACTGGTAGTTCTGGCTCTTGTGGGACTTCAGGCTCGTCTTCTTGCGAATACGAGTCTTCGACGCTCCATTGATCTTGGTCGGCGTATTCGTCAATGTGATGGGATGCTTCTGGATAGACGGCCGCGACGGGGGTGAAGCCGGCCTGGGTGGGGATCGTAGCGGTGTGCAATACGGATTCGGTAACAGTGGATGTTACAATAACAGTCTCGTACTGGGTTTGGTAGTCTGTCCAGGTATATGTGTCGGTGTACACAGTCTTGGTCAGGTTGTTAGGGGCTGTTTCGTACTCCGTGTAAGTCGATGTAGCTGACACGCTCGTCGTCGACGGTTTCGGAGTCAAGAGCTCGGTTCGACTTCTGTATGCATACGAAGTGCTCGTATAATAGTCGGTCGACACCCAAGGAAGAGAGGACGCTGCATATTTGGTCGAACATCGAGTGGTCGAGGAAGCTTCGTCAGGCGATGATGGCATCCAGCCCCCGCGGACATCGCCGTACAAGGTACTAGCTGTGAAAGATGGTGCCATAGTTGGGATGGCGCCCATCGACAATGCAGCGGCAGTCGTGTTCATTGCCCACATCCCGAGTTGAGCCATCGTATTATCTGGAAGATTGTCTACCAAATGTTGTCATGTTCTCCGGAGTTGAGCAGATATCCAACTCTTTATATAAACCCTTTCAATTCCGTCAAGTTATCTATATCCATACTTGATAAATCTTGGTAGACGAGCAGAAGAATGACTATAGAGTTTTGATGGAATGCGAGCCGGTAAAGCAAGGACTGCCAAGAGGATGGGTATCTAGAACCGACAGTAGCTACCCAAATGGGGGCATGCGGACACGAGGTATACTCGGGGTAGTTCCGGAATGGAAGGGTGCGACCATGCGTGGTTGGTACATTTATGGAAAGCTTGGCTTGGTGACACAGGAACGAATACAAATGCCCTTGAATGGTCGGATGCCAATATGCTATTTTGATGTCAGCTCACACCAAGTTCGCGTTCTGTGCTTGAATACGAGGTGCTGTTCTGCTGACCGACCGTTGCAAACACTGCCCCGGTAAAAAACAATACTTAGCTTCACCAGGAATGCATGGCTTCAGCTTCAGTTTGAGAAAGCGGTGACGACTGCGATCGCGCATATCTTTGTGTATGTGTACACATGATTGAGCTCAAGGCCCCTGGCGTTTCCATGTCGGTTCGCATCGACGTCTTCCCAGAAGTTCGGAACCATTGAATTGTTGTAAAAACAGCAGCAACTAGTCCCTTACACTACTCGTGTATTCCCTCTAGCCATACTCTCGTGATTTCCATTCTGGCGCTCAAGAAATACAGCATCGTCCCCATATTCCCTCAACTTCCTCTCCAACACCTCATCAGTCCCTCCAGCCACAAACCCAAACCGATTCCAGAACGGGGCAGAGTTATACACCGAAACAAGCGCAGTCGTCTCATACCGCGCAGCGATAGCGAGCAGTTTCCCGACACCCTCTTGCGCAGAGCCACACCCACGGGCTTTGGGCAAAAGCGCAAGATCATGGATATAATACTGATCTGCGCTGGGGGATATCTCTCCAAGCAGGGCGTCCAACGCCGGCGGTTGGCGGCGAATTATGGGATGAGATATGGCATAACCACACAGCTCGGAGGTGATCTTCCCATCGCTAGTACTTGCTTCGAGAGCTAAGCAGCCTTCGGGGAATAGGTTGATGCGCTCTGAGAAGACTTGGATGCTTTCGGGGAGGTCGGGATGGATCTCATTGGCGATGCTGATGAGGTCGTTGATGTCGTCGAGGGATAGGTTGCGCCATGCTAATATGGCCTCTGTAGGGGCTCTAGTGTCTGATGTCACGGATTTTGTTGGTTGCATGCTGGAGGTTGGGAGAGTTTAGGTGACGTTTAACTAACTAGCTGAAGGCGGCCAATCAAAGTAGGCGATTGGCGCTAGTTATCTACACCATGGATCGGCACTTAGAGACAACGAGTCGAGCACGATGACGAGCGGAAATCTGATGGAGAATAAGAAGGATAGGTCTCGATCAGAGATTGTCAATATCGAGCTGCTTTCAACCACGAAGGAGCTCATACTGATTTAGCACTGACTGACTTCAGCCCTGCACCTATATTAACCTAGAGCCGTCAAGAAGCGGGCAAAGCCATCGACATAGAACGGAAGGAGATTTGTTGAGATTTTACCCAGCGCACGCATCAAATATGGAATACATCCCCTTTGCCCCCTTTCCAGCCTCTTGTTGCGCTTCCGGCACCTTGCCATGTAGCCACATGCGATGATAACTAAGATCCGCATATACCCACTCAAGCTCCTCAAACACCTTTCGTCCTGCAGGATTCGTCCCAAAGATCTCAGCAATATAGCTCCCTTCCATCTCCGCCGAGTCGATCATAGCTTTATGCAACAACTGCTTCGCCTGCGCATATGTTTCCGCATACAAAGGACCAACACGCCGTCCATGCTCACAGCGACGAACGTATACAAACCCAGTGAGGCGGGACCCAGAAACAATCGCGAAGCCAAATGCACCCTGGCGTGCTAGAAGAGCATCAGACGACCAGTACGCAGAACGATCCAGCCCCGTATGCTCATAATCAAGCCGCGCCAGCTCCCCAGGATCGACATCTCGCAGATCCTGCAGCTCTACAGCCTCAGTCAAATCAAGCTGCACACCACCATCAAGCGCCTTAACCTTCAAAGACTCTCTAACCATCAGCGGGATTCTCGCACAATCTTCAAAGCCGCGTCTCTTATACGTTTCCACTTGCTCCTGCACACCATCTAAGCCTATGACTGTGGTGCCGTTGGCTCGAAAAACAGCTTCCATCTCTTTCCATAGTGTGCGGCCGAGCCCTCGGCCACGGAAGCCAGCGTTCATGATGAAGAAGGCTACCCAGCCCGTGCTGTTGGGGTAGGATAGTGCTATCACGCATCCTTCGGGTTTGCGCGTTTCTTCTGGGATGAGGAGGAGCCAGTTTCGCCCCTTTTGGGCCACGTGGAAGTGGGTTTGTGCATCCGCTTCTGCACGGTTCTGGTTATGGAGAGCGGTGTGAGTGATTTTAAGGGTGGAAGGGAAAGGGGATTGTTGGGTTGGGTTTGAAACATACCCATCCTAGCTCTTGCATGAGTGGCCACCATAGTCCAGATGCTTCTTCTACGCTTGCGGCTGGGCGTATGGCGTGCTTAGGAAGCTCGGTTGCCATGTCAGTAAATATCGATTGTTTCGGGGATATACTAGTGTTGGAAGATATCAAACGAGGAAAATCTGTGGATATCGAGGAGGAAGATGGGTTTCACGAGCGGCTTGGGCAAAAGAGCAATAGCATGCAGTTTGATATCAAGTTATTGAGCAGAGTGTTCACCCGCTAATAGTCCGCTGTAGAGTGTGGCTTAGAGCATCAGCATGATTTGATAAGCGCTTGCAATGCAAGGAGCCGACTCGTGTGGATCTGTGATGTTGCATAACTGAGCGGCGTAAAAGTAATGCATACCAAGGTATCCCATAGACACGAACGTATCACAGTGCTGCAGCCAGCTAAATTGATAGACACAGATTAAACAGTCATGCCAGAGGAGCGATAGAGGAAGAGGGAAATATACATAGAGCGTGACGACGTTTGCTATACCCTCCGTCGCCAACTGACTCGCCCCACCTTGACAAATGACTCGCGCATCTGCTCACCGTCCAAAATATCGAATTCTCCCCGCAACCCACTTTGTCACTTCAACAACCCGCCATAATGCCGCCTTCCCCTTGCGCGCTCTGCAAAGTGAACCGCGCCCTCATCCTCCGTCCAAAAGACCATTCGAAACTCTGCAAAACCTGCTTCATCACCGTCTTCGAGACTGAAATCCACCACACCATCACGACCAACAACCTCTTCACGCGCGGCGAAAAAGTCGCCATCGGCGCTTCTGGCGGCAAAGACAGCACTGTCCTTGCATCTGTTCTCAAGACGCTGAATGAGCGCTACGACTACGGTCTCGACCTCATACTGCTCTCCATCGACGAAGGTATCAAGGGCTATAGAGACGATAGCTTGGAGACGGTAAAGCGGAATGCACAGCAGTATGGCATGGACTTGACGATACTGGGGTACGAAGAGTTGTACGGGTGGACCATGGACCAGGTCGTCGAGCAAGTAGGGAAGAAGGGGAATTGTACATATTGTGGAGTTTTCCGAAGACAGGCTTTGGACCGCGGAGCGAGTCGCTTAGGTGTCAAGCACGTTGTAACCGGGCATAATGCTGATGATGTTGCGGAAACGGTGTTGATGAATCGTAAGTTCCTTAGAATCCCCGATAGACTTTATGTCTGGAATGAGCACGAGTTGCTAACATTAATGGTAACAGTACTTCGAGGAGACCTTCCCCCGCCTCTCGCGCACCACATCCATCATAACGTCTACGCCCTCTGCCTCCTCTGATCCCTCTTCACACACAAACATCAAACGCAGCAAGCCGTTAAAATACGCCTACGAAAAGGAAATCGTCCTCTACGCATACCACAAGAACCTCGACTACTTCAGCACGGAATGCATATACTCGCCCGAAGCCTTCCGTGGCAGCGCCCGCGCTTTAATCAAGAACCTCGAGCGCGTTCGACCAAGCGCGATATTAGACGTGGTCCGAAGCGGAGAGGACATGGCAAAACTGGTACCTGGAAGCGATGAGGGTTGCGGCGGAGCGTGCTCAAGCAGCGTCCCAGCAGCAGAGGAAGAAGAAGGCGGCTGTGGAAGCGCGCAAGGACGAAGTGCAGGCGGCGAAATGGCGAGCGTGGAAGCACAGCTGAGACAAAATGAAGCGGCCACCGAGCACAACCTCGAAACAGAAATCACATTGAAGGGCAGCGCAGGAAAGCAGCATGGCCGACACGATAGCGCCGCCACGCAGTTATCAACAGGCAAGAAAGGCAAGAAGGGATTTATACCACCGAAGAAAGCGAACAAGCAGGTCATGGGCCAATGCAAGAAGTGCGGATACCTCTCGAGTCAGGAGGTTTGCAAGGCCTGCGTGCTGCTAGAAGGCTTGAACAAAGCCCGACCCAAGAACAAGATTGAAGTTGGATATGAAGTGCAGGACGTTGGTATTGACAGCGTCCAAGATGAGCTGAAGAAGACGAGTATTGGCGGTGATTGAGCGTGCTCAAAATGGATGCGATGCATTCAACGCCCCAATTCGAGGTGTGAAGGATCACAGGTAGCAAACCGGCACCTGAGTGGCGCTCCCTCCTTTCTTAGAATTCACACGCCCCGCCCTAGACACGTCCAAACGCCGTTCGGAGAACGATTCACCCATGGATCACGCCCGATACTACAGCGTCAAAGCACCCGTCCGTCCCGTTCCCATTTGCACTTGATGACTACGAGCGGGTACTACTCTACCTTTACAACGACACCGGCAAGGATAGTTCAAGAGCTTGAGAGGACCGCGGGATCGGTGGACACGTGCGGCCAAACACTAGCGTGAGCGTGACCGATGTCAAATGTGAGATCCGTCTCACATACCCAGCCGCCAGAGTCACATTGAGATGACGGAAGTGCTGGGGTGGTGGCGAGTGCGCTGTGGCCACAGCTAATATACACTACATTGGTACGACGACTTGGTGACTTGGGTACCTAGGCATGCGGGCGTTGTACCTTCGTACTTGGGTTGCACGCGCGGGTGTAGAAAGTATTGACGGAAGTAAGGCAAGTGAGAAAGGAATATCTTCCTAGGCAAGGAGAAAGGATCGTCACGTCTGACTCGAGAAGAAGACATGGAATGTGAGAATACTAAAGATTATCCGAGTATGTATGTGTGTGTGTGGGTGTGTATCCGCGGCACACATGCCGCCGAAGCACTAGACACTTTCCCGCCCGCTATGCTACCATGAACGCCCAGCCAATGCAGTGATGTGTATCTCCCTCTCTCTCGGAAACCGGAAACGCGATACCATGCCCGCCCATCAAATGAACAAACAGCACAGCACAGCTCAGAGCTGAAAGCCCCAAGCCGCACTCAATTTCCACGGCCCCTGCACCTCGACCTCATGCGTCGCCGCATCATACGTACCCATCGCGCCGCCCTGGTCCTGGCCCAGCACAACGACCTTGCCCACGGTAACGCTCTCGCCACTCGCAGCCGCATACGCAAACTCGCCGGTCGCACTGAACTTGCCATGTTTATACGAAAACTGCACCTCGGTAACACTCCCCTGCTCAATGCTCTCGCCGTCATCAAGGTACAACCGCCCACTCGCATTCCCATCGGCATCGGGCGCAACGAGTAAGTAAAAGTCCTCTTGCCGCACGGCCTTGGTGGTGTTTGCGGAATTCATGCGGTGCGGGATGATGCTGCCGCCGCGGATGTGCACGGGGATATCAGTGTAAGACACATCTTCCTCGGTGACGTTTTGGCCCTGGCCCTGGACGCGCTCGTGCGTCCAGTAGTTGTAGAAGACGTCGTCGGGCAGGTAGTACGTGACGATGTCCGAGTAGTCCTGTGTGACGGGCGAGATGAGCAGGCTGTCGCCGTAGAACCATTGGTCTTGGATGCCGAAGGTGTTGTCGTCTTCTGGGTAGAGGAAGAAGAGGGGGTTGATCATGGGTGTGCCGTCGGTGGTCTGGTAGTAGAGGGCTGTGTAGATGTAGTCGAGGAGTTTGTACCGCGTGTCGATGGCTTTCTTTGCGGCTTCGGTCACGAGCGGCCATTGGTAGAATTCTTGCTGTATGGTGCTGAGTTCGGCGTGGTTGCGGTAGAAGGGCTGGAAGGCGCCTAGCAGGGCCCATCGCGCGCACATGTTGGGATCCGCATTGCTGTTGAAGCCGCAGACGTCGCTGCCGACCATGGGCATTTGGTGCATCGATGCGAAAGCAAGCATTTGGCGGATAGAGGTGCGGTAGTGCTCCCAAGTTGATGCATTGTCGCCAAACCAGTGTGCGACTTTGCGGCCTGTACCTGCGAAGGTGGAGCGCGTCAAGACGAAGGGACGCAGGGCAGGACGGCGCGTCACCATCGACTCATGAGTTGTCATCGCCATCATGTGACCATAGAAATTGTGTGTATCATACTGCCGGGTGCCGTCGTAGTTTGTGGTGTTGGTATAAATGGTGTAGTCAGTCAGGTTACCGCGATGACTGTTGATATGGTACTCGGGGTAGAACCAATCGCGGTCGGGGTAGCCTTTCATGTCACCTCCAGATTGGCGTGGAGAGAGTGACCTAGAATGGCGTGACTTGATTGAAGGTGATCCTGACGGCGTTGGCTGGAAATCGGCTGGAAAGCCAGGTATGGGTCGGCCAGTGTTAGGACGCGGCGAGTGAGTAGGCACTGGAGGAATACCATCATCGATGGCTTGCTGGCGCGGGTTGCAGGTCTGGTTTGCGCAAAAGTTGGAGGCTTCGTTCATATCCACCCAGATACCATCGAGATTAATACCAGTATCAGGGTTGAAGAACGTAGTAAACTCGTCGGTCCACCACTGCTGCGTGTTCGGCGCAAACCAGTCAGGCCATGCTACCGCGCCAGGCCATTGCACGCCTAGCAAGTCCGAGCCGTCGGCACCTTTAAGAAAGACATCCTTCTCATGGCCTTTTGCATAAGTCGAGTAATTGCCCACAGCATGGACACCAGGATCCAGAATCAAAACGTATCGCTGGTCTCGCTCATGCAGCGTGCTGACGAGCTCCCTCATCTTCGCGAGTGGGAAGCGGTCAGGATCGGTTGTAAAATCTTGTCGCAAGTTCATGTAGTCGATATCAGTCCACATGACCTCCAATGGGATTCCCGCTTTTGAGTAGTTGCCCACGACCTCAGCCACCATGTTGACGTCCCAGTAGCCATATTTGCATTGGTGGAAGCCGAATGTCCAGTACGGGTACATCGCTGAGTAACCAACGATATCCGCATACTGCTTGGAGACCTCAGCGGGCTGCTTGCCTGCCATGAAGTACAGGTCGATGATTCCGCCAATGGTGTTGTACTCGAGCCATTGATCTCCGTCATCGTCTTGCTTAATATCAATATTCATCGGACTGGAGTTGAGTAAGAATACGCCATGAGTGCCCTTGTCACCTCGATGATCGAAGTAAACAGGATGAGTCCCGTAAAGATTGGAGTTCACTGGGATATTAGGTGACTCTGAGTTGAGCATCACGCGCTCATAATCCTTCGTCTGGAAGCGGAAAGAGTCACTGTGTTCTCCGAGGCCATAGATGTTAGGATGATGTGGTAAGGCGGTGCGCAGGCGGACGTATTGCTTTTCGAAGATCAATGGCACCTCAGACGTGTCGAAGAGCACCTCGTCGTTTTCTTGACGCGTTACTGAGAAAGAGAATGGTTTCTCGTTGATGTCGAACTTCAGCGCTGCCTTGGAGGCGTCTGCGTTCTCGTTCTTCGGGCGGGGCAAGACTTGTTCCTGAACTTGAAACGCCGTCAAGGCCGCATCGTAGATTTTGACATGGAGGCGCTCGTCTGCGCCAAATCAGCATAGATTACTCCTAGCATATACCTCATGGTATAAATGAGGCACAGTGTGAAACATATGCGAGTACGTACTGGTCTGGTACTCAACCACCAATTTGAGGTCTTCGATGTCCTCACTGTAGAGATTGCAAGCCGCACCAGCGAGGGTGAGGTCGGCAGTGAGGGTCGAGTCTGTGGTGACTACGTTTGAAGCTATATACCCATAGCAGGCACTGCCAGCACTTAAGGGAGTGGGGACGCTGGTGACATTGGCGGGGTACGGCGGTACCTCATATGGAGATGGAGGAAAGGGCACAGCGTAGCTGAGGCTAGAGCACGCGACAAGCGCAAGGAGCAACTGGGTGAGCATGGTTGACGCGCTCTGGAGGCTGTCAGAGGCGTTGCAAAAGTCTCTAGAAGAGAGAGAGAGGAGAACCGCTGCGGAAGGCCCACGGCAGCTTTATAGCGGTGTGGAGCCGCGGCGATACATTATGTGAAGGTGAGAGTGAAAGGCGTGCTTAAGGAGCTCTGAGACCCACGTCCAACCTTGAACCACAATCACTCCTTCGCGCGCCGATGTGCATGAGCCTCCTGACGCATTCCTGGTACCTGTTAATGAGGAAGCGAGGGCGAAATGACCTATCTCAGACGACCAGGATGCAGTAGTAGTCCGCTTTGGTCTTTGATTAGCAGGGATACTGTGCAGCCAGCCAGAGCGCGAACGTACCTGCAGATGGGCGCCGGAGATCTGCAGCCATCTCGATAGGTTCCCGGAGCTGTGTGGCCGGCGCGTATATAGTGCGACCATACAGTCCGCTCGTCCTCGATGGGGCCGGCATCTTCTCAGGAAATTATGGGGTGTGAAAGCGTCTGCCGGGATGTTTGCACCTTCCCGAGTAAACCTGGAGCAAGTTCCAATCGGGCGGATGTTCCCATCATACATTCACTTTAGGACACGCGGCGACTATGGCAATTTCCCGGGGTCGGCTTCAGGTCCAGGTCTTGGTCGTCAGCAGCGTTGAGATACAGGCTAAAGATGCGCTCATGATGTCGAGGGCGAGTACTGCTGCGTCGTGGCAGGAGCAGGAGCAGGGAAACTGAAACAGAGCTGTCAGTCAAGCAAAGACCATGAGTTCCCATCTCAGCCATCGTGAGGCGTCTTCGTGACAGGAACGCGTGTGGGGAGATCACTTGCAAGGATCGTGTGCACTGCGGGGATGCGCCATACCCGCGCGAAGCTTTTTAGTCTCATGCACTGCTCGCCATCACACGCACTGAGTGGTCAGCATCCTCAGCACCGTAATCAAACCTCCGCGGGCTCGTATTCAATGTTTACTCCTTTCTGACCTTTCCACCTGTTTGCACCACTGCGGCGCTACTTCCCAGGACGTTCGACTCGACGAATATGGCCGTACCGTCGATGGCGCTCATGGACGTTAATCAATAATAAACGAGCCAGATCTGACTCGGTGGAGAACGACGCCTCGTTGATAAACCGTAATTCTTGGTGTAAGCTCGGCGGTGCTCTACGACCAGCACATCCATATGAAGCAAATGCACGCGTATTTGCTGGCAAAGTAATTGCAGAAGCCTTCCAAGCACGCAATAGGAGCTGGCCGGTACTTCGTATGTACTTGGTAGTTACTGCCTGTTCTGATAAGCGATAAGACGAAACCACCAAACGCGTCGACGTCATCGTAATATTTTACAGTAAACCACGGCGCATATTCGAGATTGAGCCATTCATTTACACAGCTCAGCCTGGCAACCTCTTCCCGTATTCTTCTTATTACAATTTTCACAGCAGCTCTAGCACTTTGCCTCAAGTCATTTACTGCTGTACGCCTGCCTGGCAGCAGCCCCACGATGCCCCGCCGAAGCGCAGTCACCTCGACGCTCTCAGCCACCGACGCCACTACAACCACGACAGCCATCCCAGAGAAGGTAGAATGGCCATCGACATTCTCGGATGGTCTGCCCCTCCCTAAAGTCGTCGTCTTCGATCTCGACTACACGCTATGGCCGTTCTGGGTAGACACGCATGTCACGGGCCCGATCAAGGCGGTGGAAGGAGGATTGAAAGTCAAGGATAGATATGGAGAAGGCTACGGCTTTTACCATGACGTTGGAAGTGTCCTGGACGCAGTATGCCCTTCTTCCCACTCATTGCCCCCAAGCCACCTTGCAAAGTAGCTAATACGAACGATCCCAACAGCTGAAGCAAAAAGGCATCCTCGTCGGCGCCGCCTCGCGCACACACGCCCCAGACCTCGGCCGCGAAATGCTCAAACTCCTAAAAGTCCCCAGCGCATCATCTGGCTCTTCCTCAACGCGCGCGATAGATTACTTTGACCACCTGCAAATATACCCTGGTACCAAGACGACGCATTTCCAGAGGATACATAGAGATAGTGGCGTGGCGTATGAGGAGATGCTGTTCTTCGATGATGAGAGTCGGAATAAGAACGTTGAGGTGTTGGGCGTTACGATGAGGCTTGTGAGGGATGGGGTGACGAGGAATGAGATCGATGAAGGGGTTAGGAGTTGGAGGGCGAGGAATGGGAGGACGAAGGCTGAGGAGACGTGATGGTGTGTAGATGAGGGGCTGGTAAGGCAACGGTTAGAGATGTGGTATACAGCGATGGGTAAAGAGGCATAGACGATACCTCATCTATCTTACACTACGGGTCGCAGTTCAAAGGTAAGTCGTCATGGTGTAGAATTAGACGAGGCTGATTAATGGTTTGAATAGAAAGTGCTCGACATTGGGCCATTAAAGCACCGAATCATAACTACATATTACTTAACTCCAACATCGTTCTCCTAGACTTTGCTCTCCTTCCCCTCAGCGATATAATGCTGAGTAGACACCCTGTCAGCCTCCTCGCCATCCAACACGCCCGTAATAGTGCTCACGCTCTCATCGTCAAAGAAGCCCTCATTGGCAGCCATCTCCTCAAAAGCCAACGGCCTCTCCAGCCCTCGTGGCAGGATTTGCACCGGCCAGATGAGACACAGAATGTAATAGACCAAGCCACCCATGCAGAACGAAAGCAAGAATCCAAGCTTGTACATGTTCTTGCTAGCGGTCGAGACGGACGTAGGATTCAGCGACCCCGCAACGCCATGGACCGTGAACGCAACACCAGAGACCCACGCCGCAAGCATGCGGAGATTCCATCCTTTGTAGTATGAGTACGGACTCTCTGGAGTATACACGTACATCGAAGGTACGTGGAAGTTGCCCTTTCGGATGAGCCAGTAGTCGACAATCATGCACGCGCAGATCGGCATCAAAAAGACAGTGTATGAGCCCAAGAAAGTAAGGAACGACGTTGCGGATGCGATGATCTTCCAGGGAACGAGCAGTGGCGCAAGTACTGCGCAGATGATCTGGCCTCGAACGATGGTCAACCAGCGTGGGAAAATGCCCGTGAGATCAGCGCCGACTGGGAGCGAGTTGCTTCCAGCATTGGTGATGAGCACAGCGAGCATCATGCCGAAAGATGCAAAGACCATTCCTGCGCGCGCGCCGTGGTTCCAGTACTTGTCGAGGATAGCGTCGTACAGATCCCAGACGTTCCAGTAGCTCTTCCCCAGCACGTTGGTAGCTGCCGCCGTTGTAGCTGTGCCGAGAAACATGACTAGGACCTTGCTGAGCAGGATGCCGACGCCCTGACTCCAGGTGACATCGCTGTACGAATGCCCGTAACGGGCAATGTCGGGCTGGTTGATGAGGACGGGAGCAAGTGCGCCCATGACGGAGTTGATGGCCTGGATCATGGGCCATACGAGCTCTGAGCCGGAGAGGCGGGCTTGCTTCGTGGTGTACTTGAAGTCTCCGATGGATCCACCGTTCGCACTGATGGCCCAGCCCAGGACGCCGAATAGAGCAATGGTCGTGTAGACTGCTTTGATGACGAAGAGATGGCGCAGCACCCTTGGGTGGATGAACATGACGGGCATTTGGACCTGAAACAATCAGCATGCAACATCCAAAGTAGAGGTTCAAGGAATGCAGCTCACCATCCAGAAAAGAAAGAAACTCAACAAATCCCTCGACGTAATCCCCGCGCTCGCGGGCAGATGGTTAGGAATATTATGATAGCCATTGCCAAAGATACCCCTCATAAAAACAGACGTGATACGCCCCCCATAGTACGTCTGCGTAGCGAAATAAATAATCGCCACAACCGCTCGCACGAGAATGTACAAGCTCGCTCCCCGCACACCTGCCGCCGCGCGCACGTAGACGGGGAAGCCAACAAAGTACTTGATGGCGCCGCGGCTGTTGAGCACCACGAGCACGGTTAGGATGGCGGAGCCGATGATTGCAGCGATTATACCGTGCCACCAGAGGAGGCCGATGGATACTAGGGTTGCGCCCAGGTTGTAGCTGCTGGGGCTGAAGGTCATGGTTAGGTAGTATGCGAAGTAGTGCTGCCAGCGCCATCGTCGGTCCTCTGGGAAGAAATTGTTAGTATGGAATGATCAATGGAGGGAGGAGGGGACTTGGTTACCTGGCGGACTGGGAAGCAAGTCCTCGTTATACCGCAGCGTGCCATCACCACTCGAACTCGACCCCTTGAACGACTTGGGAGAACTGAAAGCACCCTTGATATGCTGCAAGTAGCGCGACATATTTTCTTTAATCTAGATCAGAGGTTGTCTACTCTAGTTGTCGATCAGGAACCTGGAGGACAGTGGGTGGCCATATATGCATCTTTCTTCGATAACAACATCTTGTCATGAAGCCAGTCCGCCTAGACTTCTTGGTTCGTATCGTATCAGTACCTAGTAACAAAGAATAGTAGACTAAACTATCAGACGCGAGGCTGGATGGTTTGGTAACGATAAGCCGATAACCTCTCTTCGGAGATGGGCCGCACTGGCCGTTAGGGTGGTAGTGTTCGGATAGCACCTGCCGTCGGAGCTCCGATGACCCACTTTTATCGATAACGGCCGTCATTTTGCGGCTCTGGCCACGACATCGACATCCATAGCGCGATGATTGTGTGTTATCGAACTTTCTGGTGATGAAGAAGTGATTCTCGGAAACTCCGATCTCGCGAAAGACAATTTTAAGGCTTTTGAAGGGCGGGTGGATCCTTTCGGATGTCCGCGACGTCCGATCGACTACCTACACACAAACCACTAACTAACTAAGTAACTAACTAGTTCGTCGCCGCTCAAAGCCCATTCATTGAATTATACTTTTCTGCCATGTTGCCATAATATGATTTTCCTTCTTGAACGATCGTTGTTGCGCCACTCATGAAGTTTCTCCCGATACGATGAAGGACCGCCAGATTGCTGCAGAGGCGACTGTCTTCGACCAGACGAATCTGCTGCCCAAGAAAGAGTTGCTGGTTGTCTTTGGCGCCTTAGCGGTATCCTTGTTCATTTGTTTTGTCGACCAGAATGGAATCGGTGTGGCTTTGCCTACGATAGGGCGAGAGCTGCATGCTGAAGCCACAATCAGCTGGGCGGGAACAAGTGCCCTGATTGCGAATACGCTTTTTCAGGTGCTATACGGACGGTTATCGGATCTATTTGGTGAGCAGTTCTAGCAGATGACTTTTCTGTACTGGCTTTTGTCTAACGGTTGATGATCAGGGAGGAAAACTGTCTTCTTGTCGGCGTTGGCGCTGTTGACGATCAGTGACCTGCTTTGTGGTCTCAGTCAGAATGCCACTATGCTGTACGTCTTCCGAGGTCTTGCTGGTGTCGCCAACGGTGGTATCACTTCAGTCTCCATGATGATCGTCTCCGACATCATCACATTGAAAGAGCGAGGCAAGTACCAAGGCATCTTAGGAGCTTGTGTTGGCCTCGGAAACATGGTTGGTCCATTCATTGCCGCTGGATTCGTGCAAAATTCCACTTGGAGAGGCCTGTTCTGGCTTGTCAGTCCACTTGCTGCGCTATGCTGCATCGTCTGCTTCTTCATATTGCCCACGCCCAAGGACGCTCCGCAGATGGATTTTGCGGCGGTCTCGAAAAAGATCGATTACTGGGGCATTCTGGCTGGATCCGCTGCCATCATTCTCATCCTCATTCCTGTATCTGGAGGTGGTAGCTACTTTGCATGGGACTCGCCAATGGTCATAGCGATGCTCGTCGTTGGCGGGTGCTGTATGCTGGCGTTTCTCCTTATCGAACACCAGATTGCGTTGCTGCCTATGATGCCACGTGAGTTTATCCCACTCCAAAGTTACTTTAGAAGATCTGACACCATTAGTATCACTATTCAAATCCGCACCCGTTTGCGTTATGCTCTTTCAAAACGTATTCTTCGGAATAGTCTACTATTCACAGCTATATTACCTGCCGCTCTTCTTTCAAAACGCACGACGCATGTCACCGCTTCTGTCAGCTGCTCTTGTGTTGCCAATCACATGCGCACAAATGGCTGCTTCTATTGCCTCTGGCCAATACATCTCCCGAACAGAACGTTACGGCGAAGTCATCTGGTCGGGCTTCTTTCTCTGGACTCTCGGTGTTGGCCTGACCTGTATCTTCGACCTGGATACTCCAATTGCCGCTATCGTCGTCATCCTGTTGATCCAGGGAGTCGGTGTCGGCTTCATATTTCAGCCTACTCTTGTCGCTTTACAGGCGCATTGCACAAAAGCGCAACGAGCCGTTGTCATCTCCAATCGGAATTTTCTACGCAGCCTGGGTGGTGCCGTAGGGCTTGCCATCTCTGCTGCTGCGCTACAGAACTCGCTCAAGAAAGCTATGCCCGCAGAGTTCGCCTCGCTTGCGCTCTCGTCCTTCAACACACCAGACTTCGATGCTCTCGGTGCATCACCTGCTCAGATCCACAGTATACTGCAGGCGTATGCCAGCGCGAGTAGAACTGTGTTCATCATGAATGTGCCTTTTATGGGATTGTGTCTACTGGGGTGCTTCTTAATCAAAGATCATGGCTTGCAGCGGCCGGATGAGACCGTGCAAGGGATTGAGCCAGGTCCACGTTCGGACGCAAGTGACGTCGAAAAGAGCGAAGAACCCAAGTCGGGAGGAGTTATTGCGCAAGTGGTTCAAGAGAGCTCTACATCGGAGGAAGCTGAGAAAGGGACGCGATGTAAACCATAGCACGCCATAAGATTGGCTAAACAATAAAAGTTTTGCTTAAATCACCAAAGGTGCGACGTGTTGCTCACATGCTTCGTTGAAGGGGGTGGCGAGAACAGTGAATTGATGTCGCGAGTTGGGCACGATTCTCACTCCTTCTATTACACCATAGTTTGAACTTGCCTAATTAGGTAATATGCGGATTACTGTAGTTTACTACAAGCTACGAACAGGTTGCGAACAGGTTGCGAAGTGCTCCAACAAATCTTTCGTCGATCTTTTGAGAGGCGACAATCGTGCTGGGAGCCTCCAAGTCATTATCATATCCTCGTCTAAGGGATCAATGCGATGTAGTCACCCGACATGTATTTGGTCATCTGGTAGAATTTGATTGATTGAACATAGGATCATTCAGAGCCAGTTCTCGGCGTTTATCCATACGTTGAAGCTGAAGCATGAGTTTCGCATACATTATAACACGGGTTCAACTCATACCATACGATTAGGGTATTGAATATAGTGCTAATACTTCAAAATATCAATCAATTCTCAATTACATCTTTCTCCAATCATTCGACCTCTCCCACGCAAAAGCCGCTTCATAAACGGTCATCTCATCCCACCACTTGCCAATCACCTGCATGCTCACCGGCAGCTTCACACCATCCGCCACGCCGGGACCTTCCACGGCCTCCAACATTCCAATCGGCAGCGCTAGAACAGGATGGCCGCTCTGATTGAAAGGCGCCGTGTTGGACGTCAGTCCAATTTGCTTCGAAATCTGCTCGAGCGGAGTGGCATCGGGCGCAGCATGGCTGGTAGCCACGTACGGCAATGTCGGAGTCAGCAAGACATCGTACTTCTCGAGCGCAGCATCATACGCATCGCGCAGCTGGTGAGATAGATTCGTGGCCTTGGCGAGTAGGAGTGGGAAGTTTTGAACAGCGTAGAGACCGTTCAAGTAGATGTTCTTGGTGGAGGCGTATGCTTCATCCCAGTTATGTTGGCCCATGGGATGAAGGAGGGAGTTTAGGCCCAGCATTTGGTGGCCTCGTCTACCGAATGAGCCGGATGTTTTTGCTAGGAAGCCGCCTACTTTTGAGATGCCGGTCCAGATTGCTGCGCCTTTGGCGTGGATTGGTATTGAGACTTCCTCGACTGTAGCACCTAGTTCGATGTACTTAGATACCGCGGTTTTGAATGTCTGAATGACACGGGGATCGAGTGCTGGTGTTGAAAGAGACTCAGTGATGATGGCGAACTTCTTGCCTGCGAGTGGTTTGTCCGCTGCGAGATCTCCTACTGAGCTGTATGTTGGAACTTTTGACGGATGCGGTGCAGCAAATGCACGATCGTCAATGTTGTCGTTTCCAGCAATGGCTTCTAGGAGAAGGGCATTCTCTAGAACCGTTCGGGTCATAGGACCGAGGTGGTCATTGGTGGGCTCGTTGCTACCACTGCCAGTGTATGGAACAAGACCAAATGTAGGCTTCAATCCAACGATTCCGCAATTGGCAGCTGGAACGCGGATACTACCACCCTGATCCGCACCAATGGCACCATCGACTTCACCCAGGGCAACAAGAACTCCTGAGCCGCTTGAGCTTCCACCAGCGCTGTAGCCTTTCGCAAACGGGCTTTCCACGATCCCCGTGCCAGAAGAATGAGAGGTGGCTGAATGACACATGTTCTCACACACGGCTTTACCGGTGATTTCTCCACCAGCTTCAAGAATCCGCGTTGTTACTGTGGCATCGCAGTCGGGGACAAAGCCCTTGATGAAATTGGTACCCAGGAGCATAGGAACACCCTTGACTGCGATATTGTCTTTCAAAGTGAATGTTTTGCCATGAAGCTTGCCGCCTTTGGCTTGCTTGTCCTTGATATTGCATTTCCACGCCCATGCGCCGTGTGAATTTTCAGCTTTTTCTGGGAAGTGGATGTTTTCCCGTGGAAAGCGCTCCTCATCAACAGGGGGGACATAGTCTAGAGATTTTCTATCAGTTTGCTGCTTGCCGTGTCTGAGGAGCATTTTTGCCTACCGTCCATTGCCATAAGTTGTTCGCTGGCATCGTGAAAGACAGCCAACAAGCGTCGATAATCCTCCTTTTCCTTGTCTTCAATATTCACTCCAAGTTGGGAGCACAGTTTATCCACAGTTTCCGTTGTGACGGGATTTCCATGGCTGGTATCGAGGGAAAAGACAGACATGATGAAGTCAGAACTGGGAGTCAAGAGGTTTACTTGACAAGCATTCAAATGAGGTATCTGTTTGATGAATAGTAACTAAGGGCGATGTTTAGACGCCTGAATCAATCGCCAGCTCACACTGTATACATAGCAATGTCACGATTGAACGGACCCATAGCCCGACAACTAGTCATGCTGCCTCACGTGTTTTATCCTTGTTATCTTCCGATACCCTGACTTCGCTGAAACATTTCCTTTGATGGTTGTGCTAGCGATGCATGGAGTGTAGTTTCGGAAGTCCGAAGGGACGATAAGAATTGATCGGCCAAAAGCGGAACAGTACCGTCAGCGTCTGGTGGCGTTTCTGGGTGCTTACATAAGTATGTAAGGCAGACTACCACACACCATTGCCGCTTCGTCCGTAGAGAATGAAACTCATGGTAAGTTTGTGATTCATAAATGTTACTAATGTGCTCAAATATTCCTGATTTCCCCTCTTGAAAGACCATGTAGATACTGTTGCAAACTACTCGTGGCTCGCCGAAGACGTTGTGTGACTAAAGGCAGTCCGATAAGGGGGTCCCGATAGCTCCGATAATGTACGCCTATAGTCCACGGAGGTCCGCCTTCTCTAATCCACATCCGGGAGCCAGGCAAACCACGCCGATAGCTGGATTGATAGGGTAAGAATGAATACCGAATCGGCTGACTGGGCTTTTGCATATCATGTTGCAGTTTCGATAGTTATAAGATACGCTCGAGGCTGCGCTGTAAGGACTGGGTCCCTCTGAAACAATAGTTCCATTGCACTTCTCGAAGCGACTCACTACTTCTCATTTGTGTCATCCCTGTAATCAAACCATAAGAGATACTGAAACTGCCCACCATGGTTCATGTCGAGGAGTCTTTGCAGCTACCTCGTGACTTCGAAGGTGCGAAGAATCTGTCAATCTTTACGTTGTATGTATTAACGTTTTCTAGGTTTCGGAGAGCATGGCCATGATGCCCAATGGCCAAACGGTGCTCGCATTGCGGTGTCGTTTGTGCTGAACTATGAGGAAGGTGGAGAGCGCAACGTCCTAGATGGAGATGGCACTAGCGAGCCGTACCTCTGGGAGAAGGGGCCAACTGGCGGAGGTAGAGAGCACCGCCATTTGAACGGCGAGCAAGATTTCGAGTATGGTAGCCGGTGCGGTGCCTGGCGCATTCACAGACTCATGAAGGAGTTTGGCTGGAACATGACTCTGTGGGCTATCGCCGTAGCTATGGAGAGGAACCCTACATTTGCCAAAGCTTGTGTGCGGGATGGCCATGAGATTGGGGCACACGGATACAGATGGCTTGATATATGGGACTATTCGTTAGAGGACGACAAGGCTTACATCAAGAAGACTTGCAAGGCTCTGGAAGCTGCAACTGGTAAGGTTCTCCACTACCTGACAGAAAATTCTCGGCTGACCACTAACTAGGAGAATTCCCTGTTGGAGCTTACTTTGGTAGAGGTACTCCAAACACAGCCAGTTTGCTCCCCATCATGTGGAAGGAAATGGGACACAAGATGCTTTATACTTCCGAAGTATACAACGAAGACTCGCCGTATTGGATTGACCTTCCATGGGAGAAAGGTCTTCCCGAAGAGAAGAAGGAGGGTCTACTCATGTTGCCCTACAACTACGACTGTAAGCTGCATCCATATCTCCATACAGCAATCTGACGCTGACAACACACGCAAGGCAACGATGGAAAATTTCATATGCTTCCTGGGTTCGTCAGTTCGGCTGGAAATACCTATGAGCAGTATCTCAAAGACACATTCGACTGCTTGTACAGAGAAGGAGGCAAGATGATGACGATTCCGCTACACTCCAGAATTGCCGGTAAGCCTGGGAGATCAGAAAGTTTGAGGAAGTTCATGAAGTATATCTCGGAAAAAGAGGGTGTTTGGGTGGCGAACCGCAGAGATATTGCGAACCATTACCGCAAGACGTTTCCTTACAAGGCAGGCTCTAAGACTGGAGGTCAATAGATATCATAGTAAATACAACATCTCCAAGGGTGACCCTTTCGCTCGTGCTTGAAAGTTTTATGGGGGCCTCGGTGAAAGGCTAGCATATGGCCTTCTCAGAATCAACCTGCTCCCCGTGTGTAATTATGATCTAAATAGTAATTCTTGGCCAGTCTGGATTTAAATGAGACCCTGTCAGCTAACCCAGTGCGTCGTCGGCCGCGCTAAGCTAGCTCGCCTGCACCCCCCAATTCCTGTGGTATCTTATCAGTACTCGCCGAGCTACTCTCCCTCCAATCATTGCTCACAAACTCGATAAGGGATATGCATATACAGAGTAGTGCTGGGGAACAATATCCAATCCATTTTCTATGTCGAGATATCCTACCCATATATGTTCACACTTCACATGGCTACATATGCGTCCGCCGTGAGCAACGCTAGCCCGCATGCCACATTATCACCCGATGCTGAAGACAACAACCCCCGAAAGCGCCAACGTACAGCTTGTGACAGATGCAAAACAAGGAAACAGCGGGTAAGAGAGGCAGCCAATTCTATAACAGGTTTATCGTCAACTTACACTTTTTCCGTCAGTGTGACAACGCTTATCCCAAATGCGGTAACTGCACAAGAGCTGGTGCGAATTGCAGCAGGCCACCAGAGTGGGAAGGGCAAAGTCGCTCGTATACGCGTGCGCTCGAAGATCAAGTTGCATATCTAGAGACACGGCTCTTAGCAGTAGAGCAGCAACAGCAATGTCAGCCTGATCCAAGGCTCAATGAGGACCATCTATCTCCTTCAGATGTACGGCCACCGCCAAGGCGTGACCAGCAAGCCATTGAAGTTGAAACACCCACGAACTCAATACCCACATTCCAGCACAATGTCGCCGACGTTGTAGGTATGCTTTCTCTAGGCAGTGGCAATACAGAAACATTGTCATACATAGGCTCCTCGTCGGGCTACTCACTAGCGACTGATCTTGGTCGGATGGTGCAAGCGACCGTTTGGAACAAGGCACTCTGGGTACCTGCTTCTTCCGGGAATGAAAGCGAAAAAATTACTGCCGGCGGTAAACCTACAAGAAGAATCACACTGCAGGAACTACAATCAGATCGAGCAGAGCCACCTCCAGATGTCTTGGGGAAAAAATTGATTAACGCATATCTTGTTCGCATACATCCCCGATTCCCCTTCTTATTTCGCTCGGACGTCTGGGAGGCTCACCGGCGACGCCACACTCTCGAAAGGGGAACAAAAAGCCAGCCCGGCCAAAATGTTCCGTCGTTCTCCTCACCAGCATATAAAGAAGACGGGTTTGCACTGTTTGTGCTGTACATGGTGTACGCAATTGGCGCTCTAAACCTTCGGCTCACGGAGGACTACAAAGACACCCCGCCGGAGCAATTCTATGTCTTTGCGATGCAGCATGTCGCAAGCGTGAGGGAAGCATCTTCAATCCACAACCTGGAGGCAACCGTGTTGTTGATTCTATACCACCTCCGATCGGAATCTCGAAACGGTCTGTGGCATTTGACTGGCCTGGCCATGCGGACAGTGACCGACATAGGTCTGCATCGCGAAGCGTCGACGCACAATCTACCTCCATTTGAAGCTCAATTAAGACGCAGGTTGTTTTGGTCGGTATATGCCCTGGAAAGTATCCTAGCCGGTACTTTAGGGCGACCAATAAGTCTGTCAGACTGCGACATCGATCAACCACTGCCTTTCAGCATCGACGACGACGACCGCATGAATAACATGCCCGCCAACGCCCTCCAAGACACGCAAGATCCAAGACAAGAAGCCTACCCGCCCACCAACCTAAGCCAATTCATCCTCCTTTCCCAACTGCACGTCTTCGAAGCCCGCATCCAACGCACAGTCTACCGCGTCGACAGAAAACTCAGCACCCTCCAGCCCAAAATGCAGCGCTTAATGACCGACCTCGAAGCCTGGCGACACAACATACCGCCGACCTTGCAAGCCAGCGAGCACGACAGAGTAATGCTGCACTACTACCGCGCCGTGCGCCTCCTCCTCCAGCCATTTCTCGCAAGCCTCGACCCCAGCTCCGAGCTCTTCCACACATGCGCAGATGCAGCGGGTCAGATATGTCAGATCCACAAGCGGTTGCATCAAACGCCCGAGTACGGCCACAGTTTCGTCGCCGTGCACACCGTCTTCGTGTCTGGTATCACGCTTCTCTACGCCCTGTGGCGCGGCAAAGAGCGAGTCTGGTCGTTCGCTATCAGTAATGATATCCGTGCGGCGAGTTGTGTGCTTTCGATCATGGGGGAGCGTGCGCCGTGGATCAGGCGGTTCAGAGACACGTTCGATGTTATGGTCGAAGCTACTATGACTGTGTTACAGGATAATGGTGGTGGGGATGGTGGTGATGAAGGGATTGAGGAGAGGACGAGGGAAGGGAGAGGTGCTGGGGCGGCACAGCCGGATTTTTCGATCTTTGATGAGTTGCATGTTTCGGATTATGGGGCGCTGGATATGGCGAGGGAGCTGGCGGAGTGGATTCAACAGTGATTTCGGTGATGAGACCTTGGTTTAATGGCGATTGCGTAGTTAGCGGCTTGTTGTCTTCTGTCACATTTGGGTGAATGGTAAAGGAACGGTTCGAGCACCTAAAGAATATTTATTTGTGAATTAGGGGATACCGAGGCATAACCTGGAACCTCATCATCCATCTAGCAATTATATACCGTCTTTCAAAACCCGATCACAATGGCACAGCAGCACCATCACCCCTTAGATCGCTTCCACCGCTCCACACCAAGATGCCGTCATCTACATGTCGTCTGATAATCTGGCCCCTGCCGAACATTCCGCGCCCGTATCCACTTAGCTGCTCGATGCTGTGGCCAAGAGCGCGCAACTCCTCAACGACCTTGGAGTCGATACCTTCTTCAAGATAGATAGTTGCATCCGTCATCTGTCCATCGTCATCCGGCATGCCCGCTCCTATGCAGAAACGTGGGGAATCGAGCGCGGCTTGTGGGTTTAGTTTAAACACTTCCTGGTTGAGCAGGACTTGTACATGGCCTTGCGGTTGCATGAAACCGCCCATGACGCCGTATACCGAGTGCAGACTGCCGTCGTTCACGTACGTTGTCAAGCCAGGGATGATGGTGTGGTATGGCCTCTTCCGCGGCGCAAGCACGTTGGGGTGGTCCTTGTCAAGGCTGAAGTTTGCGCCACGGTTCTGCAATGTGAAACCGCAACCTTTGGGGATGATGCCTGTACCGAAACCACCGTAGTTGCTGTTGATGAACGAGATTGCGTTTCCCTCGGGGTCAGAGCAACAGAAGTATACAGTGTCGCTCTGAAGGTGTGCGGGTGAGCCATGAACGGGCGCTGAGATGGCCTTCTTCGGGTCGAAGAGCTTTGCGCGTTCAGAAAGATATTGTTCGGATATGAGCTCCGTAGATGGTACCTTGACGACATTGGGATCTGTGACCCACCAATGTGCGTCCGAGAAGGCGATGCGGAGGGCTTCGATCACTGCGTGGAGGTGCTGCGTGGTGTTGTGATCCTTAGTATCCCACTTTTGGATCTTGCCTTGCTTCTCAAGCTCTTGAATTATTCCGAGAGCCATCAAAGCTACAATGCCCTGCCCGTTGGGAGGATGCTCCCAGAGCTCAATCCCGCCCTCCGTATTCTTACCAACCCCTTGGCCACTGTACTTGAGCGAAATAGGATCAACAGGCTCAGAGCCAACTTCTGCGTGGTGCTTGAGATCATCCAATGTGAGGTAGCCACCCAGGTCTGAAACGACCTTTACAATCTGCTCAGCTACTTCACCCTCGTAGAAGCCTTTTTTGCCATGCTTGGCAAGTAGCTTGAAGGTGTTGGCCATAGTTGGATTCTTCATGATTTCGCCAGCTTTTGGCGCTCTGCAACCATCCTTTGCAGACGGATCTTTCTTGAGCATCTCGTGGCCATTCGGCGATGCTTTTCGAATGTTCGACTCGCTTGCCTCCCACTATACACATATTAGTTATCTCAACTACCCAGGAGTAGTGCTTATTACTCACGAAAGTGGCAGATAGCTCAGAAACAGGAAAGCCCTTCTCGGCAAGCTCAATCGCAGGGCCAAGCACATCCTCCATGCTAACCTTTCCACTACCGAAACGTTCCACACAATCAACCCATCCCGCGGCAGCGCCAGGTATAGTCGCCGCATGCACGTGATCCATTGGGATCTGACCGTTTTGTCCATCAGCTATCTTGAGGTCTTTTCTGACCTTCTCGAGAGTAACATTTTCACCCGACCGACCGGACCCGTTCATGGCGGAGACCTTCTTCGTCTTGGCATCATAGAAGAGACAAAACATGTCACCCCCAATGCCTGTCGAGCCTGGCTCACTGACGTTAATAGCAGCAGCTACAGCTACAGCTGCATCCTGCATGCTGTCAGTATACCATTAGAGACAATGATGCATTACGTCATACCGCTGCATTTCCACCTTTCCTCAGGACTTCAATGCCCGCAGCGGTTGCGAGTGGTTGGGTACATGATACAATTCCCTTAGTACTATGTACCACCGAGCGTCGACTTGGGAAGTGCACAAACTGCGGCTCAGGATGTGGGTAGACGTTTGGGTTTCCCATGGTTATGCTCTTATCGGGTTGATGATGTATTTTGGCTCTTTTGCTTCGTCGAGGAGTAGGCATTGCCAGTTGATGTATGGAGTACGAAGGTACGTAGGAACTTGTTTGTGGGGTAATGCTTTGGCATTACGTCCATGACCAATTGCTATGGATAACGGCTATCCCCGGAGGTTGGGCGATACCGCACCCATTGCCGATGATGGTGGCAAGCTGCCTCGGTGCATTGCATAGCGATGCTGATAACGCCGATTTCGCTCATGGTCGTTCATTGTTGGCGAGTTTGCATTGGAAGAGGCAGAGTAATACGTCGAAGCTCAGCAGTCATATTGATCTGATGATACGTATTGAAGGATGATGTCACGTGCAGCGCGTCGCGCCGAGCTTGCGGAACTCGGAAATCCTGGAAGGCGCGTCTGACTACACTTTGTACTCCAAGTCAAACCTCATAATTTGTCCATTCCTACGATTATGCTAGCTGCCCCATGGGTCTGCCGCAATTGTCTCTTGCGACTTGGGAACCCTTTAATTAGGCGGCAGATTCGCCTGCAGTCAACTGGTGAGCCCACGATAGTTCGCGAAATCTCCGAACATTCTGCTGATGTCACACCAGCTGCCGTATCTGAAGCAATACCTCCCGCACTCCTCACAAGAGCCCGTACTGTCGCTTCTGAGCATCAGGAGCTGACCAAGAAGCTTACCAATGCCTTCGACACGCGCGCAGCGAAGAAAGTTGGCGAATATGGTCCCATCGTGAATGCACTGCAGGAATGGGATAAGGCGAATGAGGTACACGACTTAGGACCTTTGTCAGGAGAAACCGGGTAGCTGATGTCGACTAAGTCTGTGGCAGAGCTCACGTCCCTGATACATGACTCTACGACCGACCCCGAACTACGATCCCTTGCGGCCGACGACTTAGGCGAGACACGGACACAGCTCGCCAATGCATCACAGAGCTTGATCACCTCGCTTGTGCCGGTTCACCCTTTCGCTCATCTGCCTTGTTTACTGGAGATACGACCTGGTGCGGGAGGCTCAGAAGCCGCCATCTTTGCAGGTGACCTTTTCCGCATGTACCAAGCTTTCTGCAACCGCAACGGCTTCCGTACCAATCTTCTGAAATATGAAAACATCAACGGCACGACGGAAGCCGGTGTCCCGCTATCCGAGGCAATACTTGAGGTGGAGAACGACCAATCTTACGGCGTCTTCAGGTGTGAGGCAGGCGTTCATAGGGTGCAGCGAGTACCCGCTACTGAGACCAAAGGGCGAACGCACACCAGTGCGGCATCGGTCCATGTACTACCCAGTTTACAGGAGAATTCTGCTGCAGAAGAGGACTTTGATGACCCAGAGAGCGACTACTACATCGACGTCAAAGAGGTGAAGTTAGAGGTCATGAGAGCTAGTGGGGCTGGAGGCCAACACGTCAACAAGACAGAATCGGCCGTACGACTCACCCATTTGCCCACAAACACTGTAGTGTCTATGCAAGATTCCAGATCTCAGCACAAGAACAAGGAAAAGGCTTGGGCGCTGCTGCGCTCGCGCATCGCCCAATCACGGCGAGAAAAGCGCGAAGAGGAAATGGCGAACATGCGCCGAAGCGTGATAGGCGTGGCGAAGATGGGCCGCGGGGACAAGGTGCGAACATACAATTGGGGCCAGCAGAGAGTTACCGACCACAGGAGTGGGACCACAGTGCATGATCTGAACGACGTGATGGAGGGTGGCCAGACGCTGGAAAAGGTCATGGAGAGTGTCCGCGGCTGGCTCATGGAAAGGGACGTCGAGGCCCTGATTGCTGAAGGGGGCGAGAAGAAGTGATTAACCTCTTTGGGTTGCGTCCTGCGTCTCCTGAGCTACGGAAACACCGCACTACCCATCTCGTCGGTGCCATGCAGGTGGATTTGACTTTGGGTACAGCTCACCGACATGGTCGCGCGCCAGATTTCAAATTATCGCATCAGCATGGAGCGCATTTGCTGCTGGACCCGAGGATTACCTCGAGGCCCATCCACGCCAAGAGACAGTCAGTTTTGAGGCCTATTTCACTCACGCTCCTGCTTGAAAATGAGAAAACGATATTCAGGCAATTTCGCAATTGTGCACATGTTTGCGTTCCAGCTTCTCACATCGAACATGGACATTATACCATACCTGTTCAAAATAGAATGATGGAACAACATCCATGGTTTCATTGTCTCCTTCTTTTCTTCCAACGAGCCCCCTCCCTCATGCCGAAAATTACCGCCCATACTGCTCATTAACTGCGCCCAGACACTTGACTTACCGACAACTTGGTACCCCTCAGTAAGTCGCCGAAGGTAGCGCCCACGTATCAAGGGCAGTTCCTTGGGTAGGCCATGCAGGCTACATGATGGCACCGGAGTTGTCTCCAGTACTGGAAGCTAATATCATGTGACAGTGTATATCTTCTTTATCACAGTGCCGAACTTGAAGACACAGCAGTGCGCGCTTCCAGATTGCGTTGTTGCTGAGCGGATGGTGTTAGAAAATAGGTAACACTGCGATTTGCATATTGGTTGCTTCGATCACCATTCCAGGCCCAAGGTTCACAAGGCAAGACACCGAATGCCATTGCCGACTAGCCTATGGTTTAGCGAACAAGTTCGAGATGTTGATGCAAGATGGGGAGCTTGCACAACATGGTTGGTGGCTGTCAACACCACGAAACCCATTAGCCCGGGAATGATCCCTCGCTATCCAGTCCGTCTAATACTGGGACAGCCACCAAGCACTGAATGGAGCACCTGCACCATGGTGGCGGTATTGTTCTTTCATTTTAAAGATTTCACGATGCTGGTTGCGGGGCGTAGCTATCAATTACCGAGGAATGCCAGCTCTAGAAAGGGAGTCTCGTGCTCATCGAGTCATTTCCACTAGCGACCACGGATCAACCCAGGCCTTTCACGACTGATCCGGATCGTTTCCCCGCATCCACTAAACAAACTACCCCAGATTTTCGGCTTTGCTAGACAAACCAGGTGGGTCTACTCTGGGGTACGAGGGCCCTAGTGCACACTTGGGACGTGTCAAGTGTCTATTCTAGATCGCTAGGAGTATGTTGCCCGGATGGTGGGGGCGTATAGAATACGTTCAAACGATCATATAGCATGCTCTGTGCACCCCTTGTTGTACGGTAAGGATCTTTGCAGGTGGAGCATCCCTCTCCACGTCCTGTTATCAATTGAGGGAGTCTTTGGCCTTCAAGGTCGTACACCATTGGCCCACCATGGCTACTCAACCTACAGCAATGGACTATGCCCACGAGAAGCAAGATGTCAATTACCTTGAACATGCGCAAACTAACGACTCCGCGCTGGAATTGCAGAAGGAGCTTACTCTTTCGGGCGTAGATATGAATAACACGCAAGCAGTTAAGGGAGATGACTCTGACGGCAAAGTGGAATGGACATTACGGGGAAAGTTCTCCGCTGTTTTCCTTGCTGCCCTGTATACTGGTATGTTATTAGTCTCAATCTTAACGATCACTTATCAAAGTTCCATTCACGTTGACGTTGCTCAGGCTCACAAGTAATTCTTTACTTCACGGGAGGCTCGCTCGGCTTCATCGAAGAAGATCTCCAGTTCTCTCGCGGCATTGCATGGCTGCCTACCGCGAATATCCTCGCAATCGCTGCTGTGTGCCCGTACGCTGGGTATCTTCAAGATCTCTTTGGCAAACGGTACATCGCTCTCTTCGGTTCGCTGTGTATTATTCTTGGCTGCGTTTTGGTCGCCACTGGACATAATTTCTCCCAACTTCTTGCTGGTATGGCAATCTCAGGTGCAGGCGCTGCAATTGGTGAATTGAGTGGTCTGGCAGGGTGAGTTTACAGAAACAACAAGGAGAACGTGCTGAGACTGACCACCTGGTAGACTTGCTGAGGTTGTGCCTGTCAAGTTCCGTGGATACTCTCTAGCCTTGGTCACTGCCTTTGTCCTGCCATTCTGCCCATATCTCATATATGTCGAGATGTGGTCGCATCATGACACCAAGGTCGGTTGGCGATGGGGTCCATGGGTCGCTTTGATGTACAACAGCATCGTTGGAATAGGCCTGCTCCTCACGTACTTCCCTCACAACCATACTCGCGCTGAGGGATTCTCGCGGATGGCCATTCTCAAACGCATCGATTATATCGGTGGTGCATTGTCAATCACGGGATTGACCCTTTTGTGAGTCATAATATGTGTTCAGCTTGTCTAACCTGGTCTAACTTGAACAGCCTCGTCGCGCTTCAAGCTGGTGGTTATACTCATCCATGGGCTTCTGGCTACGTCCTCGGCACAATGCTTGTTGGACTGGCTCTCATCGCTGCCTGGATCGTCTACGAGTGGAAGTTTGCCAAGTACCCCATGGTACCCGGGGAATTGTTCAAAGGCCAGCGAATCGTAGGCCTTGCATATGTTGTTGCCTTTGCAGCAGGCATGAATTTCTTCTCTATACTTAATTTCTTCCCAATTACTTTTACCAGCGTTTATGATCCCATCCCATTGCGAATCGGGTTGAGGGGACTTGCGCCAGGCTTCACGACCGCAATTGGAGCCATCCTTTTTAATGCCGCGCTATCAAAATTCCCCAATCACACCAGGGAGGTTCTGCTCCTCGCCGTGGCCATCATGACCGGGTTTGCGGGAGCCTTGGCAGTGATGACACCAGAGAACGAGAGCCTAGTGCTCGCATTCGGTGCTCTCGCCGGATTTGGTGTTGGTGGTGTACTTGTTCCCGCAGCTACCGTTGCTATGCTGGTGTGCCCTGATGCACTTATTACCACTGCGGCCGCATTGTCTCTTTCTATCCGCACCGTCGGTGGCTCCATAGGATACTCCATCTACTACAACATCTTCGCGACAAAGCTCACGAAAAATCTTCCCGCTTATACTGCGAAGTACGCCATCGCTGCCGGTCTGCCCCTTTCCTCGGCCGAGGCTTTCGTTGGTCTCTTCTTGACCGCACCTGCGAAACTGGCCACGACTCCCATTCCAGGCGTTACAACGGCGGTAATTGCGGCTGCCACTAAGGGCACGCAATGGGCTTACAGTGAGAGCTTGAAATATGTCTGGGTAAGTTTCAAATCTATTCTTCCACTATTTCACTTTGCTGACATAGCCATAGTTCACTTCGATTGCTTTTGGATGTATGGCGCTTGTCTGCACCGCACTGCTACCGAGCACCAAGAAGTACCAGACAAATCGTGTTGCTGTGCAGATTTAAGTAGGAGAACCCCGGCTTATTTATGCCACTTCTGGTTACTCAATGCGGCTATAATGACTCTACTATACAAGGCGATAGATAGTCCCTCAATGTCATATTGCTATGCAAGTTATCTGATTCACTCGTCGAGTACTTGAGCTCGGTCAGGTACCATGTTAGGATGCTGTGATACTGCTACTACAATGTCCTGCAGACGGTACACATATCCAGTTGAAGAACTGTTGTTTCCTGTACTAATAGTAGGGTGAACAAGTGAGGATTAATACTCAAGTTTTGTAAGGACCAGGTGAGATTGGCTAGTATATTTGAGGTCGTTTGCGGAAATGATGACTAAGAATAACACCAGTTGTCGGGAATGCATGATTTTACTGTTTCGGATCTGATGATGATGGCAGTTATTTGACGTGCTTCAGCTGGGTGCAGCTTGGCGCGTAATCATTCCGGTGAAGGGCGGGGAAACGACCATGGAACCCCACTTCCTGCACCTGCCTACCGCACTCGACGCCTCGCTTACAACGATTGGCGATGCTTTCACCATTGACAGCGTGTAACCTTGCGAGTCCATGCAGAGTAATCTTTGTGTTTCCTGAGGCAAGATTTTGTTCGTCCAGCAACGCCACGACAGCCTGATGCCTTGACCATCATGCAGCTGCCTACGTGCATCCACTGGAGACTGGCAAAATCCTAAGGCAGAGGGCAGCCTACATAATGTCCCCCTCTTTCTGGAGTTCGTCTTCAGGTTAGCTTTCCCCCAGAGCTGTCCTCAGCCATGGACCCAATGCCGCCGTTCACGGTCACTCCAGTGCTCAGAGCAGCAGCAGAGCTGAAGATTGAGGAGCTCAATCGAGCAAAAGAGTCCTTCAAGCGTCGGTACCATCTCGATGATTGCCGCTCTGCGGAGAGCAATGTCATCAAGAGGATTTCAGAACTCCTCGAGGACATCAGAAAGTTCGACCGGTACTTAGATGACGACGATGACCTCGCAATCATGGCCCGATTCATGGAGCAAGCCAGGGACGATAAGTCAATCTCGGAATTAAAGCTGTCAAAGTTTGAAGAGCAATTACGGGACAAGCTAACAAAACATTTGAATCGGATGTGAGTAGTGTCCTTATACAAAGTGCAATGTGAGACATACACTAACTTGCTACATCAACATGTAGGGAGGTCTCATCGCTGCACGTTGAACTGATGAAAGAAGTGATGGAAGCACAACCAGCTTCTGATTCTGCAGCTGCTAAGCTCGAAAAAGTAACCCTTGATGACGACTTCGAGATGGTGGAGAATGAGCTCGAAGAAGCCCTCGAAGAGTTCGAAGAGGCCACATTCACAGCAAAAGATGTCCATATCGACGCAATAGAGGCCTACCTTTCAAGTCTCATCGTAGGCGACACTGCTGATAAACAACTCGAAAGACTCCGCCGTGACATGCGAAGTTTTGGTGAAGGACTGGTGGATAACGGGAGGGAAGTGGAACAAGATGATTTGATGTGGATCATCATGGAGCTACTCAAGAACGACTTGATCAGTCCTGAGAAAAAGGCCACCCTTGAGAGTTATCTACAATCGCCAATTGCGTTACGAGAGTTGGTTGCCTGCTTGAACATGCAATCCTTCCACCACTGGCGCTACAAAGACGCTCACAAGGGTCTGCCAATCACTGCCCGCCAGAATGCCGAGGGACAATACTGCATCACAATCGAAGAGGATATCGTTGATATGCTCTTCCTGAACTGCATCGCGATTGGATGGGCCTCAAAACTGAAGGAGTGCTTGCAGAATTTCTGCAATCGTTCGGGTTCTTTCGCCACTAAGAGCCTGTCCGCCGAGGAAAAGCACAAACGCGAGTACTATCTATCAACGTTTCGCACCACAGTCAAGCCCAAGGCGAGTACTTGTAGTATCTGCCACCCAAGCTACCCTCCGATGTCGTGTCCTCCGCCGCCCCCTATCATACCTTACCCTATTGCCCCATTCCCTAGGAAGAAGGACAAGCATAGACATTCCTTGGACGGGCCTCCTCCGCCGCCGCCGCCTCCACCACCCGCTGATAGCCTCGCCGAGGAAAGAAGACAGAATTATTACAGAACATTCCTCATGTCTCGTATTCCTTTACTAGATGGCTGCACGCCGAAGGTCACATGCCCTCAAGAAGTTCAAGCCAAACTGATTAAGACTCTAGCCGTTGAAGCTAAGGTGCGCGAAGCCATAGACGGCAAAGCGCATGCATTTGCTCCAAGATTCGACGCATCGTCGCTCCCTCACAAGACCATTCTCACGGTCTTGAAGTTCCTAGGAGTGCCCCAAACGTTCCTCGACTTCTTCACTCGCTTCCTGGAGGCTAGATTGAATATCGGTCCCGCTGTGCGAGGCACCCCAGACCGAATCTTGCAACGTGCTTGCGGCGTCCCCATCGGCCATGGCTTAGAGATGCTGTTCAGTGAGGCGATACTCTTCTTCCTTGAGCTGTCTGTCTTTCAGAAGACGGAATCGTACATGTACCGTCTCTATGATAAGTGCTATTTCGTTGGAACAGAAGAACAGCAGACCAAGGCTCTACAGGAGACCACCAAGTTTGCCAGCACCATGGGTCTCTCGTTCCGTATGGGTGGAGGCAAAATGCTCATCGGATGCCTAACTATGGACACCTTGGGGTCTTTCTCGTCTCCCGCTATGGCGTCATTCGAGATCGACCATCCCACGGTGCTTGCGTACGCCAACCGCGTTAAAGTACAACTTGATGCTTGCACAACGGTTCTTGATTGGGTCCGCATTTGGAATCGAACGATCGGCACATATGCGTCCCATCTTTTCGGGCCTCTGTCAGCAACTGTCTTTGGCAAGGCACACCTTGAAGATGTGAAGGGAGTCTACAACACCGTCTTCTCGATCATATTCAATGGCGGAAACCTCACCGCTCACGTCAAGACGCTCCTCAACACCCACATCAAGCGTGGCCTAAGCGATCCACCCTTCGCCCTCGAGGCACTGATCTACCTTCCGCAGGCCTACGGCGGCCTAGGCGTCAAGAACCCCTTCGTCACATTCAATCTCGCCTTTAACATGAGGGACGGAAACCCCTGGGACGGAAACTTCTTGGGCCTCGACGATTACTTCAAGAGGGAAGAAGCATACTACAAACGCGCAGCGGAAACCTACGCCCTCTGCACGCCCGAGCAGCGCCTCGCAAAAATCGAAGACATGTCCTCCAACAACACCTTCAGCACCTCCAACGACAAAGACCAGATCCACGCCGCCTTAGGCCTCCCCGACCGTGATCTCGCCACCTTCATGACGCGTCCCGAACTCTTCGCCCACCGCGAACGCATCTCCTACCCCATGCTCGACTCCCCACCCTTCCCTCACCCCTTCAAAACCGGCGCCAACCCCATGCTCCTAGACGTCTACCGCGACCTGCTCTACGAGCCCAGCGACACTCCGCCCATTAGCTCGAGGGTTCTAGACGACGTGCGTCGACTGGCGGGCACGGGTGATATGAAGCCTTGGCGGAAGCTGAGTGAGGAGGATAAGTGGATGTTGCAGTTGTATGGTGATGAGTGTTTTGAGCGGTATGGCATGTTGGAGATTTGGTGGAGGGAGGGCGTACCCGGGGAGGTATATAAGGCGGTTAGGGGCCATGTGTGGAGTGACGGGGATGATGAGGATAGTGATGCGAGTAGCGATTACTCAGACGTTTGAGTGGGGGTGGTTGTCCTGTGGGGCCGGAGATGATGGGATTAGAAATGGTTTTATGAGATGGAGTGAAGTCGTGTAGGATTTTCTGTGGTTCTTGGGCACTGTCCTTCTCGAGGCTTTTCTTACTTGTCGTGGCTAGGGTTTGTTGTTCGATATGAGTAATGAGTAATCTTACCGTTCATTTCTTTATGCTTTTTCCTGATCTGCATACATGCAATAACGTGCTACAGGCCAGTCAATCAGACTTGTCAGTAGGGGAGATATGCGGAAATGTATATGTTGAATGGTACAGAATTGGTGCGGGATGCGGTATATTTTGTCATATCCGCCATCAACAGCTACTGTGGCAACTCAATGTAGCTATCCAAGGTATAATACAACGCCAATACATATGATACAAGCATACACAGTTGTACATAGCCCCCTCACTTGATCTTCTTGTTCTTCAGCTTAATCGTTTCTCCATTCACGAAGATACCCTTGCCCTTGTACGGCTCAGGTTTCCTCCACATCCTGATATTGGCTGCAAACTGCATGACGACCTCTTTCTCTGGTCCCTCCAATAATAATCGTGTTGGTTGTGGTGTACTTGCTGTAACACCTTTCGGTATGCCAAGTTCGACTGGGTGAGAGTATCCGACTTTCAGGTTCACGAACTTCTGGCCGGGGTATTCGGACTCGACGGTTGTTGCGGTGTTCTCGACTGAGGCACGGAAACCAACGCCGACGAAGCGGAGGATGGCGCTGTGGCCTTCGCTGACGCCTAGGATGTGATTCTGAAGGTATGCGCGTGTGGTGCCTGGTGCGAGGTTAGCCTGCTATTGTTTTGAGGTAATCGATGCAGTCTTACCCCACATAGCTTTCTGTTTTGCATCAGTCGAATCTTGTATTGTCAACGTCGGGCCGCCTAGGGCTGCGTCCTGGTTGATGTTGATGTAGTGGGGAACGTCCATTGAAAGCTCGCCGAGCGGTCCCTTGATCTCTACTGTAGACATTGACTGCACCCTTGATCCCCTGCCTTTTGCGGAAGGCGCTATTACTCGAAAGGTGACCCCAGAAGGTACTGAGAGAGGCGCGGACCCGATCTTTGATTGACATGGTGCGGTCGTGGTAAAAGTTCTTGACGCCGAAGGTCTTGAGAGCGCGGGTAGCAGAAAAGTCGGTATCGAGTCGCTTGAGCGAATTGTCGAATTAGCAATGCTTTGGGCGCATCGCCGCCGTGCTGGAGCGAACATGGTAGGGTGATGTTTGCAGTTGCGCTGGCCGGACATTTTCATGAGATCCGAACTCCAATCAGCTAGTAGCTTAGTCATCGATTACAAGTCACGTGCTAACGCGTCCTGGCCGTACCTTCCCACTTTCACCATGGCGCGGTTTCCCGCCGGAGCTGATCGTCATACCTCAACACTTCAACCCTCCCATCTCCATCATTCGCTGGGAACTGTACGATATTGCGTCAAACCTCAATCTTGATCCATACAGCTCCGCAGATCCTCGCTGAAGCTGAAGTCTGTTTACTCTCCGACTAACCACAGCTCCTGCTCTTACTACAGTCTTTGCTCTCACCCAGACATCACACCAGGTTGCCCATCTCAGGTCGTCACAAGATCCGACATCGATCCTCTCACCATGATTTAGGTTCCCGTAGTAATACTTATAACAACCTCAGTCTCTTCTGTACTTGCTTTGCTTTCGATTCTTCTTCATTATACTCTGCTTCCTATCTCGGGGTTTCAACTGGCCCACCTCTTTTCATTCCTCCTACGCCGTTCGATTGACCATCAGGGAGCCGCCCGCCAGCATGAAAATTCAAGGTAGGACTACAAGGTCAACAATGATCAAGATCGTCCTTTTCCATGTGCCAGCTGCACTGTCTTACTATCACTCGCCGCCAGCAGATGCTGCTCCGACGGTAAATATCGAGTCACTTTTCCAGTACACAACCACTCGAAACCACAAGGTCATATCGCAAGCGGTCGATTTCGTCGTTTCTATGCAGACAGCCCCAACTTGCACTCGGATGGCGGCTTCGCACCTAATGAACGAATGTAAATTGCTTGAACACGCGCCAGACTTTGCTAAATCTCGCCCGGAGGCATATTTGGATAACGTCAAGACCGAGTATGCAGCCAAGCTGGCAGTTTGTGAACTCCTCAGTGCGCAGCCGCACAATCCGAGCCCGCCACCTCACTGTGAACTTCTTGTTCCTTCATCAAAAGCTTGTGGAAGAGGTGGTTGGTGGCATAATAAGCCGGAGGTACCGAGCGATAAGCAATGCTACCCTGAACTGAAGGAGTATCAGTATATGCAATGCTTGAAGAGCCTTCAATCGACGCCTCAATTCTGGACATCTTTCAGCAATGCTCGACAAAATGCGGTAGTCATGTGTCAGGCCAGCCGTGATGCCATTGAAAGGGAGAATCACCTGGAGACATTCAAAAACCTGACCCAGGTTCTGGGCGTGGTTACTTCGACTATGCAGAAGACGACCGAGGACTATGAGTCTCTGATCCGAGAGCAGAGGCACTTCTCAGAAGAAGCTAGGGAATCTCATCAACAACTCAAGGAAGACATTCAATCTGTTCAGCAAAAGGCTGTCGCAACTGCGGGAGTCATTGACCAGAAATTTCACACATTCATGGAGTCTTCAATATCCGAACTCATCGCAGCCCTGGCAAACAGCCAAAGCACCGAGATTGATCAAATTCATCAAAGAATGCAAGATTTTTCACAAGATCTCATGGCGGAGACTTCCCAGTTTGCGAGGTTCTTCACTGATGAGCTTCGGCTATATCATCACCAGTCACTCTCAAATCTCGAAACCCACCATCAGGCTCAAGTGGACAGCTACAGTATCCTATTCGGTCATATGAACGGGATCCAGGACACTATGAACAAGACCAGTGACTATGCGGATATGTCTTTGGCGAAGGCAGACGCAATCGCACACCGACTGAACACGTTTGAGAGCCAGACAGAGAATATCGCGGAGGGTTTCGCTTTCCTGAGCGCAGTCCCTGCCCTTGTCAAGTCTCTTATTCGCGGGTTCATAGGTACTATCGGCATCTTGTTCATATTTACTGTCCTCTTTAAGCTGAACAAGGCAATCGCAATCTACGCGGCTGGAGCCTGTAGTTCAGCTTACCTCCTCCACGCTTGCGGCATCTTCGACTGGCTCGGAGGTCTTCCTTCCCACATCAGCAACGTGCATTCTCAAGGCCCATTCGCTACCGTCGCCAACATGACACCGACACAGAAGGGCGCAGGTATCGTCCTTCTACTCTGGTTCGGTGCTTACCCAATCGCCCGCATTAACTCTTACTTCGGAATGATCGTCGGCACGCTCATCGGCCATCTCCTTCGCTCCTTGTGGGTCCGACAATATCATAACGATGGTGGCATTTGGACTCTTACCCAGCATCGAGATACCGAGCACTACTTTATACCGCAAGTCGGACCCTCACACCGACCGTGGTTTCTCCATGACCTCGCATTCTACCTACGATAATAATACCGCAATCTCAAACAAGGCATAACCTGGCAACACGACTTGTATGCTTCGACATGTTTTACATCTGCTCGCTTCGATCGTTATATCAGTACCATTTACAGTACAAGGTATGTATATACACGGAATGTTGTATTATCGCCTCTTCATGTTGCTTACCCCGATTAATTATCAGTTATATACCTCTTCCTAGGAAGTCAACAATTTTTTTTCGATGATATTTCCACGGCGTCGGAGCCAAAAAAAAATTTCATGAGCTTTCCATCGGAAAATTGGAAGCATAAAAGTTTCGGGCGATATTTGATGAGACGTTATGAGATATAATTCGTCATGGAGGTTTTGTTTGCGTGATTTTACTGCGGAGCAGGGTGAGATCTCATCTTATTACATGCTGGACTGAATTTCGAGAAACAACTTTATGCAAACACCAATCAATCACTCTTTCAGATCCATGGCTCTTGTAGAGGATCATGTTATCGCCTCCACAATGCATATGCTATTACTTTCAAGTCGCAAGACTACGTATCTCAGCGAACACCTGGACTTGCACATCAGCGATGGCAATGTTGTTTCGAACATAATACTCGACGCCGCCGAGCTCTACTGATTCACGGACTCCGGCAGCTTTCAATTCTCCAGCCATCATTTTCAATGGATTTCAGGCACGTTCCCAATCGTTGAATCCCCACATTCAAAGCCTGTTCTTCCACGGCGAAGCTAATGCGATACCAACCGAGTTCTTCAGTACCGAAACCGCTTCCCTGAGAAACAACAACACCCGCCCTGAGAAAGCGCTTGAAAAGCTTTACCTCCTGATCGTGGTTCACATCGACCGCAGAAGTCGCTGGTTCTGGTGCCGAATTTGCATGAAGATAGCGACGCAGGTCCACCCAGACGAAAACACCGGCATGCCTACATATAGCAGTTGAGCGCTGCACACGTATACATATCTGTAGGCTATACTCACACATTAGAATAGTACGGAATGTTATGTTCGTCGAGAAACGATCTTAGGATTGTAAAGTGTTTTGCCAGTACTTTGCGATTCTCGAGTTTGAAGTCGCCCAGGAATTGTTCATCTTCAAGCATATCTGCCCATACGTCTTGGACGACGTAAGGGACCCATCCGAAAACACTGTAAATGTACATGTCACTTCGATCCAACTAACATTTGAACAAACAGAATGCAACGTACCTTATGCTAGACACTGCGGCTATGAGGCCTTCATTCGTGGAGTGTAGCACGCCCAGTCGAAGCCCCGTGGCGCAAAAGTCCTTACCCATTCCGTACATTACATGCACCAAGTGACTGTCGATGCACTCATCAAGGCCTGCTCCTAATACCGACACAAATGGTGTTACATTTGTAGCCTGTTCGTTCTGGTAGACCGACAACGCGAAGATCTCGTCACTGATCAGGTGCAAATTATTGCGACCACAGAAACGTGCGATCTCTCTGACCGTCTCCGCAGGCTTTGAAACATCAGTACACGCAACTTATGTCCAAAAGCCGAAACTCACATAACATCTTCCTAGTGGATTATGAGGACTATAATGCAGTAAGTTCAAACAGCAATCGAGAAATCGAAGCTTTGGGAGTCATACTTGGATATCAGTACAGCCCGCACTGTTACGCCGTCTTGAGTAGCCTGTAGGAGAGTCTTTTCCAATGCTTTCCTATTCATATCGGGATCAAAGACATCATCCAGGCCACGGTAACCCTCAACGCTCTTGAAAGGTGCAGGGATGAGCACTCCGCCCGCTCTGACAGCGCTCATAGGCTTGAACCCTGTGTAGAAAGGAGCAGGAGTAATGATCCCTTCACCTTCATTGCAGATTGCCCACGTCAAGGCATCGATTACAGCTGCCACTCCAGGTAGAACGAGTAGCTCCTTTTGCAATACAGGCTCGGAAGGCCGGAATTCTGAGTTAAAGAATGGGACTAGCGCCTTCTTCAGACGCGGCGATGCCCGTGGTCCCACTCCATAGCTCAGATGGTCGGTGGTATTGACCGCGGCCTACATAATTGATCAGATATTTACCATTCAGGGCCTAGCATGATCTTACGTTCTTATTGGCACGCACGGCTATTTGTTGGTGCAGGAGGTTGTTTTCAGCTACACCGAGAAAGACCCTTCGAAACTTTAGCATAAGGTGTCCAGCACACGAGCTGGGACAGGGACACGTTGAAAATCAAGCCTACAAGCCGTCAGGTTTATCGGTCGCCCAGAGGTTGGCCATCAGCCTCTCTACGGCATCCCATGGTGAGACTTGATCGGAATTATGTGCAGCTCGCTGTGAAAGGCCGAAATCCATGCGGCCCTGAGAAACCGGAGTGCTCATCGTGGGTGATCAAAAATGGTGTATAGATGATTGCTGATGATATGACCGTACTCGTTCTAAGGAGCTAAGTCTATGGAAGCCGTGGAATTGACTATAGTCAGACGGGCTTCGTCAAGGGCGCCCCGGATAAGATACACAGTCAATGCCAAGGCGCTAGATTAGATGAGGCTACTTTTGCTGATCATATTGACGGGCGAATAACAAGGGTTCTATCGTGTTTATAAGCAGTAGACGCAGTACACCTGGACCTTGAGGTTTTAAACCGAGACTTCGAACATCGACTGTGTTTTTCTTGGTTAGCACTCTCAAACATCGCACGAGGTCATCACAATAGGATGGAAGATCCAGGGGCGAAACGGACGGACTATCTGTGTTGTAAAATCCACGAGTAGCCTAAGAGGATAGGTATATTCGAAATAAATTTCAAATGAAAACCAAGGCTCATATGAGAAGCTCAAATGGGGAGTGGAGAATGGGGAGAAGGAGAATAAAGGAAAAGTAAAACATCAATAACAAAACAAGAAATAACAAAATTATCTCTACATGACCACATCTTTCACAAAATCTTGGAATTTCTATGCCGCTTATCAAACCACCAATAACCGTTCTTCAAAGACCCCTCGCTTTCAGTGCCTGCATCAAGGTCTGTGCAAAGCTCGCAACGTGATCATTGCCTATCATGGTGTAATGCTCGCCGTCTACAGCATGGAACCTTGGTGTTTCATGAACAAAATCGGCCCATCGACTCAAGTACTCATCTCGCCATGTCTCACGAGAGTCCGCAACTGCTTTCAACGGTGTGCAATAGAAGATGTCAAGGCTCTTCACCTGGCCAGACGGGTCATAGTCGCTCGCCATTCGCTGGAGCCCAAATGCGACATTGACCCAACGGGCCAGAGAAGCCGCTTCCAACTTCAGCTCATCCCAGCGCGGTTTGTCCGCCATGTTGAATACGATGTCCATAGCCTCGGTGGGTGACACACTGCGATAGACCAGATCTGCCTCATATTGATCCGAAACGTCTTCGGTGATAAGGCCTAGGAAGTGACTCAGATGCAGCAGGCACACATTCCATTCTAGCGTACGTATACGTTGTTTGATATGTGGTGGTAGGTTGAGCGAGCCGAGCAAGCCCACTTCGTTGCCGTCGGCATTCAGCCGCTTTGAGATTTCGAACGCGAGCATCGTGCCGTAGCTATAGCCCGCCAGAGCATAGGGACCGCGCGGCTGGCGTCGACGGATAGCTGCAGTATAGATATCAACAGTCTGCTTGATACTTTCGAAGCGTTGGTAAGGAGGCTCGAAGCCAGCTGCGCGCAAAGCGAACACTGGCCGATCGTCTTGCGCAAGGCATTGAGCCACTCCGATGAAGACTAAGACCTCTCCCACACCGGGATGAACCATCCAGAGTGGTGTTCTTGATCCCTCGCCGCGAATGATGACGACTGGGTCGTAATCCTCGATGGTTGCTGGCTCATCAGAATCTGCCTGTGACTGCCTCAGGTAGGCATCGATGTCAGCCGCCAGGGCCCTGATATTAGGATTCTTCATGAGGAGAATAACAGGCACATCTGTTCGAAGGCGCCGCTCAATATGATACTTGAGTTTGATAACGTGCATCGATGTGAACCCGATATCGAACAGAGACATTTCAGGAGTGATATCGAGGACGTCTGGAGCTGCGCCCAGAGTTTCGGCGACATTCCCGATGAGAGCCGCTTCGGACTCGTTTGCTGGCTTTGATACATTCATGTACATCTGGTTGGCTGCCCTGGATGCGCGCAGTATTGCTTGATGATGAAATTCGAGGTCCGCAGCGAATTCACCTTCTTCAAACAAGCGCGACATTTTGAGCCTGGATATCTTCCCCAAAGTAGACACTGGGAGAAATGGTAGGGATTGCTCTCGCAGAGCAAACACCAATGGCCTACTCGCGGTGCGTATCACACATGCCTGGGTAACCAGACGAGCAATCTCCATCATTTCCTGATGCCCAATAGGGAACGCCTTGGGGATATAAGCGACTGTCACCTGCTCTGTATGCGATTCCTGGGTTGAGAAGACAACGAGTCGAGCTACGCGGTCGCCCAAGGCATTTTCCACGGCTGTTTGGACGTCGGCGGCGACAATCTTAACACCGTTGATGTTGATGACTTCTTTAGCGCGGCCCACCAGATTGAGGTTACCATTGGAATCGATGAACCCCCGGTCGCCAGTTCGAAACCAATTGCCAGGCGCAAACGCCTGCTTCGTCGCAGTCTCGTTACGGTAGTAGCCATTGAAGACGAGCTTGCCACGAACTTCTAGGTCACCCGGTTCGTCGGATGCAGCTACCTGCCCTTCAGACGTGACAATACGCATTTCGATACCAGGTATACATTTGCCAAGAGATGCTACTGTGTAGCCATGAGAGACATCGTACTCGGGGCATTTGGTGTTGTAAATTGACCCGGCACACGTCTCCGTCATTCCAAAACCAGCGGTGATAACATCGTGAGGAGCTCCATATTTCGAGAATAATGTGGATGCTGCGACGCAAGTTTTGATGTCATTCGCCTCGCCTCCAGATGTCACGCAGACCAGACTCGAGAGGTCCAGGTCGAGGCTCTGTTGAAGTGACTCGAAAGTGGCGACCAGCTTGGCCAGGAAGAAATTTGGAGCAAACGTCAGAGCAACCCGGTGTCGACTGATTAGTTCCAAGAATATCGTAGGAGATGTCACGACATCGGCAGCGTTGACGTGGATTTGATCAACACCGAGCCATAACGCCTGAAGATGGATCTCAAGGAGGCCGGCGACGTGGTCTAGGCTGATCCAGTTCAAGAATGGCCGGTCCCGGAGAAGCTCGCGTATTGAAGCTTTGCCGGCAACTGCAGCCAGAACTTGTTCGTGTGTGAAGCAGACGGCTTTCGCGTTGCCTGTACTTCCAGAGGTCAACATGAGCATCAGCAAATCTCCACCTTTTACGCCGTTCGTTTGACCATGATTTGTGCCATTTCTCGTAGAAATCTCGTTGAAAGTACTTGTAGGGCCATTATCATGGCCTATCAGATGGCTTTCAGCATCATGGTTGTCGCCATTGGTACGCGAAATATCGGCATGAGAAGATCCTTGTTCGGATTGATCAATTACACTCTCGATGGAATATAGATGTATATCGTGGCTGTTGCTAAACAAAGGCAGGAATTTTGATCTGGTAAAACATATCGGAGATCCCAGGAGAGTACACAGGTTCTGAATGTGCTTATGGCGATCCTCCTCGATGTTGCTGAAGGGGGATGAGAGGACTGGCAAGCCGCCAGCGAACACAACTGACCAAAACCACAGGATAACGTCCCAATGATCGTCAAAGTGTAACAATACCGGATGGCCAACCCGGAATTGCTTCAGTCGTGGAATGGTGCAGCTGATAATCTTGGCTTTCTTGAATAGGCTGGTGTAAGTGATTTCCTTAGGGTTGCGGGTATTGCCGAATGAGTAGCAGAACAGGCGTCCCGGGTTCTCGGAATCTGCCCTGTCCTCGAGGACCTGCTGTATGTTTTCCCAAGGAGGCATATTGTTGAGTTAATGCGATGTAAAAGTCAGCTAAAGATGCTCCACAGGCTTGAGTTTCCTTATGCCGATCGCGAATGTTGAAGTTTGTCCCTCGGAAGTATCGGCGTGAGACTTACTCACTTGTCGTTGCATCCGGTCGTGGAATTGATCCTGTCGTTCTAAACTAAGCATACGACTGACATGCTTGGGAAATGGGTACTACGGCAATCAAGGCAAGGCGGTTACGGAACGCAACAGGCTTGGCACATCTGGCGGCTGGCGGAAATGGCGGAGATTGGTGAGGTTGTTCGTAGTCACTAGGGTACGCTATCTTTCCGTTCTCTTCAGTAGCTGTATTGCCGCGCCTGAAAATGTGCAAGAGCATGCATTAGCTCTTAGATCAGGCGCCGTTGGGAGGACTCAGGTCAGGGGGATACATGCTGGGTCCCATCTTGTAAACCTATGTGCCACATCCTCCTACATCCTGGCCAGGGGTGGTCTTGGCCGACAGGAGGCCTAGAATGAATCTTCTGTATCCACCGAAACAGAAAGGCTTTCACCATGCGCCGCATTCGTTGCTTCGGTGTCCGAATGACCCATGCAACTACTTGCAGAATTGATTGGTTGTTTCACTGCGTATTTGCCGTTGCTCGCCGATCACTTTACCCCTCGCACATCCAAAGCACTGTAAGCAAGTCAGTGGGTGAAAGTCTCAGTGTAATCCCTGCATCCCTGTAACCACCTACAGAACCGGCTACCATGTCCTCCCGCCTGTTCCGCTTTGGTTGCCGGTTAATCAGCCTTACCTGCAATATGCGCAGTGACTCAAGTAAGAGTCGCTTTCCGAGATCGTCCCATGGAGTTGGTAACACCACAGGAGGTGAATGCTTGTGGCTAGACTCCTCCATAATTCTTACCAATTGCTCACATGAATATTCAAGTTTTGCATTGCGCAGCTGGCGCTGACCACAGGCTGCTGCCGGTCGAGCTGGGAACGACGTAGACATACGAAGACTCATCGTGCCGATGTTTTGGGTAAGATCGGTGACAATGGCCGATAAGGTTACCTGCGACTTAGGGTATTGATCCTTTCCCGCAGCCTATCGTGATTGAAAGAATTTGCTTAATCCATCGTACCCCGAAACATTTTCCCTCACTTGCCTCAGATCAATAATATGGCTCCCAAAGAGTCACTTTCGCGTATTGTACAACTCGCCAGAACAATCAGTGCGTCAGTGGACAAGATAGAGGAGGTTTTGGTAGCCGAAGGCATCGAGTCACCCAGTTTTGACGAAGATGCCCCGTTCAACATCCCTCTCGAGCTGAGTCCTCAGCATGATGCTGTGCTTGATGCTACTGCAGAGCTTCATGATCTCCTACTCGAGCCTTTGAACCTGATCCATAAGCATGCTGGCGTACGTATACTCGCCCGAACGCAAGCCTTCAGCAGCTGATTTCATGACTTGCAAGCACAATAACCCGCTATGCATGCTTGCTATAGCAGAGTTCAAGCTTGCAGACAAAGTTCCACTCCATGGCGAAGCTTCTTTCGAAGATATTGCCCAGGACACGCCATTGACTACTGATATGACGGCTCGTCTGCTCAGGCACGCCATGACCATGCGTATCTTTCGCGAGACTTCACCAGGAATTGTTGCCCACACTGCCGCTTCGAGGACACTGCACAAATCGGCAGCCAATGACTGGCTGCAAGCTGGTACAGCGGAGATGTGGCCGGCAGCTGTCAAGGTCGGTCTGATCTCAAGCAATTATCTGCTCCCCATAGCTGAATTCTTTGCACAATAGACGGTCAATGCTCTCAAGAAGTGGCCAGCATCTGAAAACCCCAACGAGACGGTATGATCCACTGCTCCTGCAAATGGTAAAGCAAACTCACTCAGTCCTCCTCAATAGGGCTACTCTTTGGCGAATAATACCTCTGAGACCATTTATGAAATCTTCTCCAAAGATATGGAGCGGGCTTCGCGATGGGCCAGAGGGATGCAGATCTTCAGTGAGAGGCCCCAGTTTAGTTTGGCTTACACCACCGATTATTACGACTGGGAATCTTTAGGTAAAGCCCAAGTCGTCGACGTCGGCGGTTCCTCAGGACATGTTTCCCTGGCGCTGGCGAGGAAGTTTAGCAACCTCAGCTTGACCGTGCAGGATATGGAGCAAATGGTCGCAAATGCGACGGTTCCAGAGGACGTCCAAGGAAGAGTCAAATTCATGGTCCACGACATCTTCTCCCCGCAGCCTGTCAAAAACGCTGATGTCTACTATCTGCGTTGGATCATGCACAACTGGTCTGATAAGTACTGCAATTTGATCTTGAGCGCACTGCTGCCTGCGCTCAAGCCTGGGGCGAGGGTCATAATCCATGAATCTCTGATGCCAGAGCCTGGTACAACGGCGTTGTGGAAGGAGAAGAACCTGAGGTATGTGAGACATGATCAAGATTTATGATGGGCATACACCCATTAATCATGTCCTGCAGGGCAACTGATCTGAACATGGCTGGCGCTTTTAACGCAAAGGAGAGGACAAAGGTCGAGCTTGAAGCTTTGCTCAAGAAGGTCGACCCAGCGTTTACCCTTCGTAATGTAGTTGAGCCCGAGGGGTCAGCACTCCAAATGATGGAGTTTGTGTGGGAGGGTACAACTTAGTCAACAGTCATACGTCATTATGACGTATTTTATTTAAGGTTCGACAAAAACCATACCTTCATAGGCCCATTGGAAACTTGCCCATGTGAGAATCTCAATTGTCAAAACTGGTTGTTTGTGGGGCCAGATAGCTTTCCATGACTCGGTGTTGTCTTGAAGATGCTGTCGTGAGAATTCAACCTAGAGCGAGTTAAGTATCAACGTTTGCAGTTCAAGAGATTCCGCGCTCAGGCTTGAGACACATGCAAGAGTACAGCTGTTTGTGATGCTAAGATGGCACAAACTGCATCACATTTTCTACTATATCTCCGCGTTGGTTGACTTGGCCCTGGGTAAACGCACGTCCATAACGCTTTCATAGCCTGTGGGGTAGTACGTATAGGTACGCGTCAATTCGAGCCCTGCCTCTTCGAACGTCTTACGCCACTGTGCTTCGGTACGCTCCGTGCTGGCGAACGCTGAGAGCATAGTCATATCGATGGACGAGGCGATGTAGCTAACACCAGATTCGGGGAGGACGAGCTCATCGATGAGCAATATCGACTCGGGCGCCATGACAGCCTTGATGTTATCGAGTACTCGTCGCACGTTAGGTGGAGACTGGTTGTGCAGCACAGCACGCAGATAATAGAACTTGGCGCCTGCGGAGAACGCAGATTAGCCGGACTGAAAGATCACATCTTAGGACGGCTACATACCAACAATGGGCTGCGGCTCGAACATGTCATGCGCTATGTTTTCAACACCAGGTGTAGGAAGTGCATTCGCCACCGAGTGCGGCAAGTCCTGCAGTATTACGCGGCCTTGTAAATGAGGGTACTTCTCTTTGAATTGCGCGCATTGGTGACCAATGCTGCCGCCGATGTTGACGTAGAGGGCTTTGTCGGCAGGCCAGTTGGCAGCCTCCTTTTCCACAGAGTATACCGATAACCAAGTGGTATCAGGCTTCCGGCGCAATGCCATGTAGGTATTGAAATGATCCAACTGTACCGGGTGGCTGGCGAACCAGGCGTACGAATTCAAGGACGTATTGAACGCCACTTGAAAGGCCGTTTTCGTCTCGTCGACAGGGTTCTTGTAGCCAGTCTCTTTCAAGTAGTCTGGTAGCACTTGGTACTGCGGTGCGGCGGTGGTGAAGCTGCGACATATCAGCAGGGAGACATGGCATCGTCACTCCAGTAGCAGACGTACTAGTGGGACAGACCAGCTTCTACCAATCGCTCCGCAAGATTTCGGGTTACATGATTGGCACTGTATTGGACTTTGTCGTTTTCACTAATTGCACCGATGGAAGCAAGAAATCTGAGCACGCGGGCTGTCCACATCATTAGGCTCAATTCCAGACAACGATGGATAACGACACATACTTAACAATTCAGGCTCCGCCCGCGTTTTCTCGGAGAGTTGTTGGATTGTCAATGGCACATCCGACTCGACCAAGTATCTGAATAATTTCAGGTCAATGCCGATCTGGACTACAGCAGTTTGGAGATTCTATATCCAGTCAACATTGATCTCAGCACATGATAGAAGTCAGCCAGACCGCATGGCCATATCTGTGGATAGTGTCGTGATGGGTCTCCAATGAGTACGCCAAGTTGTGGAGAGCTACCATCGCCTGGCGACTACCATCTTCGCTCAGCGCTGCTAGCTTTCTGACTTGTGCGAGAGCTGCTTCCATCCTGGGTTGGGATCCAAAGTCCGCTGGAAGTTTTAAAGCGAGGGAATGTTTGGTTCTGGGAAACTTGAGTACCCTGATTGTGATAATGTGAGCTCCAGTTGCGCCCAATGGTCACAAGCAGATCGCATCTACGCAACCATGGCCATCTTGGCCCCCACAAAATAATTAATCACACTCTTCACCACGGCAAGATAAGATATTAATGCTTGTCCGTTTACAAGGATGACAAGCCGTAGCTGCAACTTCAACCAGGAACTCAAGGATCAGCTTGTGAAGATATGCAACGTGTAGGATGTTCGGTGACCGAAAATCTGCCTCTTCGGAAGCTGGGCAGCTTGGTACTCAGGTCTCGATGTGGCCATGAATTGTTTGCTAGATTGATGCGGCGCAGAGCTGCAGGCTACCTATGGCAATCAATGCACCAGCATTCACATGTGTGCCATGGATTGCTTGCTAGGTCGTTGCGGCGCAGAGGCAGCTGCAAGGCAGTTAGGACTGATGCACCGCATTCACCTTGCAGATTTTGGCATCGCCGCAAGGCTGCAGAACAATCAATATATTGTACAGTAACCGGTGTTACTACCATGCGCTCCGGGGTATGTCGACCGAGTTAAGTTTAGCGCGCCCTCTGCCAATTGCCCCGCATATTTCCCCCACCACCCCCTGCAGCCGGGCGGACTTCAGCTCGGACGTGCCTCCGTCTGCTCTACGAAGAAGCTCGTTTTTAATGAGCGTTCAGGCCCCACCCAACTGCGCACGGGCCTGAACGCTCATTAAAAACGAGCTTCTTCGTACTGTGTAGGAGTGGGTTCCGTCTTACGGCGTTAGTAACGGCTGAAATAAACCAACGAATTACGAATTACGTCCATACGAAAGCAAAACCATGGAGGTCAAAACCCATCGTCTCAGTTGAACGTGTACCTGGTTGAATGCTGTCGTCACTGCATCTGTCGCCATGTCGTGGGCGTTGAATATTATCTACTCAATCATAGCGATCACCGCTTTCATCCTGATCAAGTTGATTCAGTTGAAGTTCTCCCCACGACCAGCACTATTCAATGAGCTAGACTCGGTCCATCCGTCGCCAGAATGGTGTCCACCCACGTTCGCTCGCAACGTGACAACGTCCATTCTATGGTTTCGGGAATATACGAACGAGGGCTACCAAAAGTTCAGCAAGGCCCTGGACCGACCATTTGCCTTGCTCACACCATGGGTTCGCGGCGCTACCGTGCTGGTTCTGCCACCATCGCGGATACCACTCCTCACCCGGCCAGACAAGGCAAAGGATGGCGAGTGGACCAACCTGCATGGGTTGCTCGAAACAACCCAGCTAACCTATGTCGTCGATGACGCCAATGTCTACCAGAATCTGGTGCACTTCGATGTGGTGCGCAAACACATGGCTCCAAGTGACATGCGTCGCCTAGCAACTGTGACGGCCAAGGAGACTGACCTTGCCTTCCGCGACATCTGGGGAACGTCAACAAGCTGGAAGACAATCAAAGGCTGGGACGAGTGTGGCAGAATCATTTCTCGCGCATCACAGCGTTTCCTCATTGGACTTCCCTTGAGTCGCGACGAGACGATGCTGGAAACATCAAGGCTGTATGCGAATGCTCTCCTTGTGGGTGGAGCCATCATAAACTGTTTCCCGCCATGGATACGGTGGGTCGTGGCGCCGCTGATCGCCATACGCGCCCGGTACTTTCAAGCACGTTATGTAAAGATGCTGGTCCCCGTGGTGGAAGAGCGCATCCGTCAGTATGAAGCTGGATTGTACAAAGAGAGCGATGAGGTACGTAAAGTGACGACCAAGAACTCCGATTATCTTGTTTTCAATGCTGATACGATCCTCAGGATGACTTTCTCCAACGAATGATCCCCATGTGTGCCAAAGATGCCGAACAGCTCAACGCCGAACGCATTGCTTTGCGCACAGCAAGCCTCCTCACCCCGCTCATATTCGCCATTTGTTACGTGTTCGCACACTGCGTCCTAGACATATATAGTAGCCCTGACAAGGTTGAAATCCTCGCCGGTCTTGAAGAAGAATGCAGACGCGTCTCTGCTGAATTTGGAGGTCTCAGCTCGAGCGCTTCCATGGATGCCCTGAAGGGCATTGACTCAACCATTAGAGAGTCGATGCGCGTCTCGGACGTAATGATTACCAACATATTCCGCGACGTCACAGCTGGCGAGGTAGACGTCGGCAATGGGCTCCGCGTGGGGCCTGGTGTGCGCATGCTATTCCCCACCCAGAATATCCACATGGACCCAGATAACTACGACGACCCGACACGATTCGATGCGTTCCGCTTCTCCCGGCCTTTCAAAGATAAGAAAAGTCTTGGTGACGAATCGGGAGAGCAGGATCTCATCACAACCCCGACGCCGACGTTCATGCCTTGGGGTTACGGCAGGCATGCCTGCCCTGGCAGGTATTTCGCGGCGCAGTCAATGAAGCAGGCACTGTCTTATCTGGTGCTCAACTACGACGTCGAGTTGGTGGGTCCCCGGCCTAAAAGGAAGGCTCTCTTGAATATGATGATTCCGCCTGTGGATGCGAAAATACGGATACGGCGAAAGGCTTAGGATCAGACGTTCAGTACTAGTCCCAGGAGCGTAGAGAGTGTCCGCATGTAGGAAGAATGACTGCTCCCGTAGTTGCCGTCTTAAGCTGCGGCCCATGTGCTAGAGGCATGTACTACTCAAATGGCAGTAAACATACTTGCACATGAATCTATAGCCCGCTGTTGGCGTACTCTGGAAAAGTTTGCTGTTGCCTCTACTACACCTAGATGGTTGTTACTCATAGCTTCCAGCTACCAATTTTTATTTTTTTTTGCTTTTTCTTTATTTTTTTTGCTTTTTCTTTATTTATTTTTGCGATTGCAATATCCGTAGTATAAGTTAGGTCGGCAAGCACCGTCGAGTCCTCCAATGCATTGCTTCCCCCTTTTGTTTTATCACGCCGAGGAGTTGTAATCTTGTGAAAACATCAAACCGACTTTTCATTTCATCTAATGCACAACGTCTGTCTTCGAACGTTCATCTTATCACTCTATTCATTCCTTGGGGGATAAGTCCGTCTCACCGTCTCCTTCTCGCGTTCCAGAAACTCTTTAAAAGATGTCAACGACGGCACAATAGCCCTCAGCTCATCAAAGTCGATATAATCCGAAGCAGTCCGCAACACCTTGTGCGTGTTCGCGAAACCCGTCCCTTGAGCCTGTGCCTCAATCTCCTCATCAGTCATGAAATGAGCTTTGATCGAGCCCGGCTGATCAGCCGCTTCCGCCAGCATACTCAGCATCTCCTGAATACCCATCTGGTCGCTTGCCAGCCCGATCTTCCGGCCATGGAACTTTTCCGGATCCTGGAATGCGGCGACGGCGAATTTGGCAATGTCGAGATGGTCGAGGATGGGCAGCTGGGTCTCCGCTGTCATGGATGTGGTCCAGCTGCGGTGGTCGCGAATTTCCTCGTAGCGCTTCACTTTGGGCTCGAGGAAGTTTGCCATGAAGAAGGTCGGACGGAGGAAGGTAACGTGCTCGAAACCGCGCTCCTCGACCGAGTTCTCCACGTCCTTCTTGTTGAGCATGTGCTTTTCCATGAAGGACCCGGGGTAGACGCGCACGTTTGCATCGAGCTGTGAGACGCCGAGCGTGGTGGAGGTGACGACCTGCTTCACGCCGGCTTCCTTGGCGATGTCGAGCATGTTTGCGCACTGGCTATGGTAAGCTCATATACAAGGCTCGCTATATGTATTTCTCAATGACGACGAACCTGGCGACGCTCGCGGGTTGGGTCGTCCCAGTCTGGCAAGAGACACAGCCAGAGCTTGTGACATCCTTTGATGCTTTCGCGCAGGACGTCCAGTCTGTCCCAGTCGGCTTCCTTCAACTGGACGCCAATTTCTTTCAGTGTCACGGCAGCAGGCGAGCTCAAGTCACGCGTAGTTGCATGCACGTTCCAGCCGATCTCCCGAAGCTTCTTGGACAGAGCTAATCCTTGATAGCCAGTCGCGCTCGAGACGAATACGGTATGCTCTGCTGAGGACATGATGTCGATTGCTGAAAGTAAGGCTCGTGGGATATCTGGAAGATCTTCGAGAATTAGATCAGTAATTGTGCTGCTTGGTGACCATTCCCTTACACCCTACCTAGCCTGTGCGGTACTGAACTGTCCGGAACGCGCTCCATCGCATGGGCTCGAGACTCGCAGCAACAGCGCAATCACTCCGCGCTATCTCTCCCAATGCGTCCGTTATTTACCCTGACTAATCTGAACGGTTCTGGCAGATGACGAGAGATTCCCCGGCATGCAGGGGTCAACATGGAAGGTCCACATGACAGCACTCCAACCAGCTCACTGCATTGGCCAAGTACGCCCTGCACAGGCGATGGGCATCCACGCCGTCTTTGGAGACAGCTGGGGACGAGAGGAAATGCAACATAAGCACTCAAATAACGTATGCCAGCACGATTAGTGGATACCGGTGAAGTGCTGCAAGAGACTGCAGGGTTTATCCTCCCTCCCCGATGCATCGTGCATCTATGCGAAGTTCACTATGCCCGTCCAACTCCGCTTCTTGGTGTGTACACATTCGACGTAAATCACTGTACCGTGTTTTGTTGTCATGACAAGAGATGCATGCTGTTTCACGCCACATCCTTCTCTTGGCTGCACGCTATCGGCCTCGGCCCGCGCCGCCCGGGATACGAGCCGGAGTGACGTCCACGCCCAAAGGGGAAGTTGCAGTATTCCGACGCCCTTGGATTGGACTCGCTACCTCGCTCGTTCTTATTTCCCCCGCGTCCTTTTTCTGTGGGTCCTGCAGCGAGGCCCCGGTTCGTGCATGGCCTGGTCGGCAACCTGTGGACCCTGTCCACGCTGCGCCAGACCCACTCCGATGAAGTTGAGACTGCGAGTCTTACTGCAGAGCTGCTGCAAGCGATAATGTGGTTCCATGCAGCCGGGTTCCAATCAACATGGATGTGATGGTCTGCGCATGGTAAGGCGCCGCATATGCTTGGGGCAGGGCTCTTCGGCAAATTGATGGTGGGTACAATAAGACGGCAGCTGCGGCAGGTCGGGTGATGCACGCCCGTCAGCACGCTGATCGTTTCTCTCGATGGGCTGGTAGCAAAAGTGTGCTCGGTGGGACCTCTTCTCTTGCACTTGCGTTTTTTCCATCTACCAAAAAGTCCGTCCGCTTGTGGTAGTGGTCCGGACAGATCCGTCTCGAGCTGAGCTCAGCCCAAACGATATTTTTGGTCTACGCGTACTGCACGCTTGCCGTGACGGGACGAAGACACGTTGGGAAAAGAGCAACTCGAGGCACATGGCGACTTTGGACTCTCGGGGGAGCCAGCGGCACCAGACATGGGAACAATCAATTTATTATTCAAGATTAAGTTCTTGGTAACAAGATCATGTTATCTAGTCACGTGATAAATCACGTTACTGTATAATAAAGATAAAGCTCTAAACAAATACACAACAACCACCACCAGAGACAATTCAAAAGGTCAATAAAATTAATTAAAACGAGCTTCATATATTGATTGATTGATCTTACGGCTATCTCAAATTAAATTGATCGAATTGATCGAATCCATCAAAAATGAAACAACCAATTAATATGACCGATTGTTCCCATATCTGAGCGGCACCCATAGCGATTCTTGATGGTGAAGAATTATTGTCTGCTACTGAATACAAGTTCTATCTACAAGTGCTTCGTTAAGATGCAACGCAACGTGACAAGTCATAGCGAACCTTCCAATCCAAACCAACCATCGCAGCTCTTTCAGAACATCAAACCTCCCCCGGATCAGACAACACGTCAAACTGGTCCGTCCTGCGCACCGTCCCCGGATCAATACTCCCCTTCTCCGTTTGGCTCCACGTCGATCTCTTAGAATTCGCCTGCACATCCGACACCGTCTTGCCCGCAACCCCGAGCTCATAATAAATGCCATTCTTGCTCCGTCCCAGCTCACTCGATGCGGCCGTCTGACTCCCCGAGCCCCGACTCGTCACCAGCTTCTTGATGGACGCGCTCAGATCCGATACGAAGGGGACGTCGAGTTTGGTGATGGAGCTCAGCGGCGGCGCACAGCCCATGATGATGACAAAGGTTTGCTCCGTCACGGACCACATGAGGCTCAGCGACGACGTGTACTGCTTGTCCTGCTTGGCTTTTGTGCCGCTCTCCGCGTACACGGCTTTAGCGATGGAGCAGCCCATGGTGAAGATGGAAAGGGCGAGGAGGATGATGAGACCGAGTTTGCGGCGCATGGGCATGTTGAGCTTGAAGACGACGAGCACGGGGAGAAGGACGTAGAGGATGTCGCCGAGGGCAAAGAGAGCTGCATCTCATTGTCAGTAAGGAAGCCAGGTGGTGAATATGGATTCGAGTGCCACAGACTTACCTCCTGTCACATTGCCCTCGCGCGCCACTACGTTCGGACTTATCCTATGGGCGGGAATCGTGGGGTCCCAGAGCCCTTGCACCGGCCTGACCTGGCACCAGCTCGTCAATGCCAGAACCACGCTGGCCACGACTTGCAGCACAGTAATGACGATCAACGACCACCTGAGCCAGGCATGGATGCCGAAGATGCGGACGAGGAGGATTGCTATGGATATCCTCGACGCGATGGAAGACGTGATACCGGGTGTGAAGGACATCCATATCCATTTGGCGATGTGAACGGCCTGGTCGAAGGTGAGGCTAAGGTCGTGTTTGCCGAACCCGTAGTGGAAAGCAACAGTGAGGCATATTACGCAAGCGGTGTTGAGAAGCTACACGCGCTGTGAATTAGACTTGGCCGGGAATATCGTGCTGTAAGGAGGTGCCTACCACGGCGAGCAACATGAGCCAGTCCTCAATCTTCACCTGCTTGGTCACCACGATGCGGACCCAAAACCGCATCCCAACAGTGATCAATGCGAGGACAGAAAATGACCAAGTCACGCCCATGACTAAGGGCCCGCGCCCCGGGTCTTCTGGGTGGATGGGAGGAGGTAGCGCCATCAAAGACATTGCGACGAGTTTGTGGCGTGTGTAAGGCTGCGGTTGGAAAACGGCGGCGATGGTGCGGCAGAGGGACGACTCTAGGTGGATCGTCTACTGGGTAGTTGCGGCTAGCATAGAGGAGGGCTGAACGACGTACAACGTGTAGGTTGGCGGGTGGCGCGAGTAGACTGTAGAATATATTTCGCGGGTGGCCAATCCCTACATACGGCGTAACGAGGTGTTGCTACTGCCGCCCGTAAGCAATTCATTTCTCTATTGATGTGGGAAGGGTTCCACGACCTTGCTACGGAGACCGAAGCCGACCCCCCTGCACAACCCCAGTGGCAATGGACTCGCCTCTCCCGTCAGCTAAAGAAATTCCCACCGCTTCCAGGCCCCCAATACCAGGAATACCTACCAACGTGTATCTCGCCTTGGCGAAGAACGGACCTTGTAGATTGGCAGGTTGTATCAAGAAGGTGGTTTTCGTTTACGAGGGATTACCGGTTTTGAGGCAATCCACCGCGTTGGGGGAATATTGGGGTTTTAGATGAAATTCCATCAGCTAAGCGCCGAGGCAGAATCGATGTGGTTGGTAAGTGCATCAATCTGCTGTGTGAGACGCTTCGAATGATTGAAGGAGACCGGCTAGGGGAGAAATCCGTAAAGGCAAGAGGTAAATTACTACATTTTCCGCCGCATCCCCAACCAAGCTGTAATGATTGACATACTAACTCTAAGAGGAACACTCAAAAGGAATCCAACGACCACAGAGTCCATCATGCCTGTGATGACCCCAAGGCGAAAATGACCGGCGCCTGGGGGGTTTGTAGTGCCTTGCCTGATCTTCAAGGAGACCGATCCCTTCAGCCCTTCCAGTGAACCTCGATGATACCCAGCAAGGAGTCCTTGGGCACGAATACCTTATGAAGAACGAATCGTTCATCAGCAGCAGCAAGAAGAGCTTTCCATTCGTCTAGGTATCGTTCACGGCCGTTGGAGAAGCACTCGAGAGCCAAATCCACTGACCTTTGAGGTTCTGTTAGCAAGTGCTTCCACCTTTCATGATCCGTTTCGACACGTGGCGACATACCTTGCAAATCGATCCCTCCACAAGGGAATGGTTTCCGGCTCCGGCATTACCACATCCTGAATGAGAATCTTCACTCCAGGTCGAAGAGCCGGAATCTGCGCCTTCAAAGCCTGGGTCGCGAACGCGTCACCCAGACCTCGGAAGACCATGCGGAAGAAGTAGACATCCGCCTTAGCATCCTGTGGCGCAAAGAGCTCGTGTTCCTCAAACTTGACCCGGCCTGCCAACTCCGAAGGGATCGTTGAGTTTACCCCTACGAGGGTGTCCTTGGAGTCTTGGACGATGGACTTGAGTTTCGGAAAGTTCTTCGCCAATTCGAAGGCAGCTTGGCCCCGAGATCCCATAGCATTCACAATTGTCGCGTTGCCGAGGGATGCCCAATCATAGACCGTGCTAATGTTCTCGATCGAGTAACCCGGAACGAGGTTGATAGCTTCCATTCCAGCTCCAAAGCGCGCTGCTACTTCAGGGTTGGAGGCCATGACCTCCGGGACTGTCTTGCCATTGTTGGCAAGAACAAAACCCTGTAAAAATCAGTAACAGCTCTCTTTTTTTCCATGTAGATTCGAGATGCTCTGGGAGACAGAGTGCATCATTGACTCTACGATAGTGGCAAGCTCACCGTCTCGTTTGGCATTTGCGAATTAGGCCATTTCTGAAGCGCGTCTATGATCTATAACAGACGACAGGCGTTAGTTCAGTTCTACGCGTTCTAGAGATATCCTAGAGCCTGGCGCACTTACTCGCGTGTTAGCAGGCCAGGTATCTCGGCCCTCGAATTCGACCCAGCCATTGATGTAAGGAATGGTCAAGAACTTGGAAATTTTGCTGTGTATGATCACTTCATGCTCTGGTTCGTCAAAAATGCGCATGGTAATCGCGTGTCGGACGAGACGTCTGACAGCATATTTTGCAAGGCCGGTCTTTTCAGAAATCTCGTCGAAGGTGATCTTGCCTCCTGCAGGGATCATATCCGGGATTTTGTATCGGCATACTCCGTCGATGGTGACTAGATTCTCGATCTGTAATTATTAGCCCAGTAGAAAGCACGTCGGAGTGCGCGTGTGACTTACGGAGGCGAATTTGAAGAGCAAAAGCAGAGGGTCCAGGAGAATCTCGTGCAGCTCAGCAGTTGCATCAAGCACGGCATCTTTGAGACTGGAAACATCCTCCGGCAGCAACTCGGGGCCGTTCTCAGCAAATGACGGGGTCGCCGCGCCTTGGGCTGATAGCTTCTCTTGCAGTTTGGTGACAGAACTGCTAATCTGAGCCGCGAGCTCGACAATTCTCGGAGTCGTATTCTTGCTGGAAGCCATCGCGAGGTAGGGAAAGAAGAGGATTCCGAAGATTGGCCAAGCGCAGAGCGTGGACACAAGAGGGACGATCATTCGTTCTTTCAAGGTGGGCCTCGACAATTGGACCGGTGATGCTCAGCCTTGCTGTAATTGCCTGATTCCAGATTAATTGCTGCAGTCGTGATACAGGACAAGGTCAAGGAGAGACAGACCAGGTGTTCCAGCAGCTGCGACGGCAGAGTCACCTTCTTGGCCTTGTCGTTCGCTCACATCCTCGCTCTGCCGCTCCAATATTGCAAGGGTTCGTCTTACCTCTTCCTTGTTCTAAGGAAATGGTCGCCCCGTGCGCTGCCCGCGCCGCAAATCTAAGCTAAGTACCGCTGTACTGGGTGAAAGAAGAAGATGCCTCGCTGCTCGGAGTGAATGCTGTCAATGCTGTGCCATTCCCGTTTTCCCAACAAACAAGGATTGATCAGGCAACCATTAGATTACATTTTCACCCGATTGAGAAGGATGCCAAGAGTTGCTGACCACCTTCCGGTTCCACAGGCCACTTTGATCTCATTGCCCGAAGCGGGCACGCTCGTGAATGGGTAATTACTTGTCCCGCGGCAGCTCACTTGGTTGGGCGCAGCTCCAAAAGAAAAAAAGACCGGAGTTTGCGGTCGTCGACAAGACCTCCGCTTACGATTGGGGTTTCATGCACAGCTTCAATGCAAGGTTATCCACCATGGCGCTTCGGCACTACGGCAATATGAACCATATTGAAGATGTCTGTATATCGGACGACACCGACTGGTCAGATAGGACTTGCGCCGTTCAGTTTCTCCAGCCCGGGCATCGCGTTTGGCTCTAGAACCCCGCTCTCGAATCTCCAGACTTTCTGATCCAGCTGTTGGTCGTACCTTGCATCATTGGCTAAATCCTGAGTTCCTCGAGCTTGCAATGGCTTCCAACGATACCAACTATGAAGCACTGGCAGACCAGATCAAGTCAATTCTGAAGGACCCTGAAAGCGCCACGGCCAAGATAGGCAATGAGGCAACACGTCGCCGCTTAGTGGAGGGCGGGCGTAAGCTTTCTGTTGCTTTGGAGACAAACAGAGAGACACTGCGCAGAATTGGCTACGCAGTATGTTGAATATCCTCTTCACGTTTGCGTAGCTAAATTCCACCACCATCAGCATCTCCAACTACCTTTCGCCCTCGTTGGTGTGGAAAGCAAGTTGTTCGCCACGTTAGCAGCTGAACCTCGTCCTTTTAAGATCACAGAGATATCTGAAAAGACTGGTATTCACCTGAACCTACTGAGTACGTGAATTCATACTTTTTTGTCTCTTGAAGCAATAAACATTGATTATCTCCAGAGAGACTACTACGCTATTACGAAGTCACAGAAGTCATAGCCCAAATTGACGACGACACCTATCAAGCAACCAACATAACCCGAGCTCTCAGCAACGACGACCACGCCAACTCTCTCCGATGGACGTGAGTTCGATCTACCAACTCACAATACCCAGTATTCACACTAATCCTCCAAATAGACGCAGAATCACCGCCCACGGAGCCCTCAATCTCCCTGACTGGCTCGAGAAGATCGAATACAAAGACCCCGTCGGCATCCTCCCCACTGCCTGGAGCAGCACCCTCAACATTGCAGATAAGCATCCCTACGCATGGCTAGCCAATAACCCGTGGGCACTGGAACTCGCGCAAGCGCATATGAGGGTCCAGCGCGAGGGCCGGCCGTTGTTCTTTGATGCGCTGAACTTCGAGGAGCGCTTCGCGCAAAATACGGACAGCGAGACTATCTTGTTCGTAGACATTGGTGGCTCGACGGGGCCGCAGTCGCGTGAACTAAGGAAGAGGTTCCCGAATTTGAAGGGGAGGGTGCTGCTGCAGGATAGGCCGGAGGTTGTGGCGCAGGCGAAGGAGGAGCTCAAGACTGTGGGCATTGAGGCGGAGGTGCATGATATTTTCACCCCGCAGACTGTCAAAGGTATGATAAGCCCTTGAAAGAGCAGAGAAGAGAAGTCTCGGTTGACGGTCTTTAGGGGCCCGGACGTACTATCTCCGCAACATCTTCCATGCTTGGGGTGATCCTACTTGCAAGCAGATCCTCGTCAATGCCAAAGCAGGGCTGACTGAGGATTCGGTGCTTCTGATCGACGAGATCGTTCTTCCTGAGCGGGACGCGACAGCGCAGGGAGCGCAGCACGATGTGGAGGTTATGATTTGCGTAGGTACGTACAGCAAGTCCTCCTGAACGCGGAAATCCTCTACGCTATTCCCACACGATATGGAGTTCCTAAGCTAAAAGCCTGGCAGGCGGTATCGAACGCACAAGGGATCAATGGGAGAAGTTGCTGAACAGCGCTGGACTACAGTTGCGTGAAGTGATCAATTATGACACGGACTTCGAAGATTCCGTGGTCATTGCGGGTCTCTGAGCATGTCATCCTCTGGTGTCGCATCATCAACTGACTTGTGACCGAAGTCTATCGGTCTGGAAGTCTGTGGTATTAGATATTTGAAAACACACTTGAATTTCCCACATATAGAAGCTCGCAGTGTAGATCCCGTATAGCCTCGATGTCCCATATGCGCAGAAATCTAGCAAATTATGATACAAGGATAATCCGCACTTCCCTCCCCCCCCCCTTTTGGAACCTTCAGTCAACCCATATCGCGCCGTTGCCTAATTACCGTTCCTTCGCGGACACTTATATTAGCTCAGCTCCCTGCAAGCATTGCAAACGCGGAACAGAGATTCAAAACTTCCAACTCACGCAACCTTCTCCACGTCTTCCTTCGACTGATCCAAGTCCGTGCCTTTACCCGTTGACTTCGTGCCATCCTCGTCCTTCCCCGCACCCTCTTCCCTCTTCTCCCTCAGATCATGCCAGCCCATTCCCCACAAGAAGATCCCACACAGTGTCGCCAGCGCCGCCGCAAGGTAGAACGTGCGATCGATACTATTTGCGTACGCCTTCAGCACATCCGGCAAGTCTTCAGGCGACACAAAAGCGCGAAACCCCGTAGCGCCGGCATTCACGATATCAGTGGAGCTGACGTTGGGTGCAAGTTTGGGGATTTGGTCCTTTATGCTTTCGAGGAAAATGACGTTGTAGAGCGTCATTGCGATGGTGGGCCCGAAAGCTTGGCTGAAGACGACGAAAGCGATGCCTGAGGTCAGCTCTTCGCTGTTCATCGCTGCTTGCACAGCTATGATGGCCTGTGCGATCGAGTGGGTTAGCGGGATGAAAGGGACGGATGGGGCCATGCGAGAGAGGAGACGAACCAACTGTAGGCCAGCTCCGAAGCCAACGCCTCCAAGAATTTGGAAGCCAATCCATTTGCCGCTTGAGCTGCCAGGCTGAAGGAGGGAGTATAGGCCGGTTCCTATCGAGAGGAAGACAGTCGAAAAGACAGCTACTGGAATTACGTAGCCGATTTTGGTTACTGCCGTCGGTTTGTTAGCTTTCATAGTATCTGTCAGAATTTTAGATACACGATTGACTTACCGGCCACACCCGAGAAGCCAGCCGTTATCAGCTGTGATATGATCAAGGGAAGGAGATAGACCGCGCTCTTGATTGCGCTCGCGCCATTCACAGCTTGGAAATACAGCGGAAGATAATAGATGCCTCCGTAGACCGCTGACGTGAGAAAAGCCACGTAAAGCCCAGAGAACAAGACATCCCTCCGGCTGATCATCGAGCGAGGCATCATCGCGTCCTCCCCGCGGTATCGATTCCAGAATCCCCAGACAACAAAATTCGCCACGGACCCACAGAGCAGGCCGATCACTACTGCCGAGTTCCACGGATGAGCTTGGCCTCCGAATTGGAGAGCGAGGAGAAGTTGCAGAACGGCGGGCGCTAGGAGAGCGAAGCCTATGAGGTCGAGGTAATGATGTATCCGCGGTAGCAGAGACAAGGGGTTCGGCTTGATCTTCTCTTCAGGGACGCGTAGGGGAATTATGCCGAGCACTGCAAGTGCGCCGACTGGCAGGTTCACGTAGAAACCTAGCATGACCAGTCAACTCTGGAATGGCGAGGAAGGAGAGGGGACGTACACCAGCGCCATGTGGTGTAGGATGTGAATGCGCCGCCGATGAGGGGTCCCAGAACAAGTCCAAGAAGGTTGACTGTCCATTGTGAGTTAGCAAGAGCGGCCGCGATCGAATGGAAGCGCGTTTGACAACTTACATCCCAAATTTAACCCTATCAGAGCTGGCCAAAAGCGTCAATAAATGACTCGACATCATAATAGGCTGAGCTTACTTGGGCGTTTCTCAAGAGGCGCGCACAGTGAAATGATCGTGATAGATCCTGTCGCGACGCCCGCACCGCCGAAGCCGGCAATAAACCGGCCTACAATAAACATGGCAGACGAGGTAGCAGCGCCACATATGACTGATCCGACTTCGAATATGAGGAAGAAGGCCAAATACGTCCACTGTTGCGATAAGTCCAAGGCTCGAAACATGAACGAATCACAAATGTCACGAACCTTGGTGTTAAAGTACTTGTATATCCTTCCTGTCAAAGGCTGCGGTGCTGAACTGAACGAATAGCAATGTTAGGCATTTGCGCATCTGTTTATGTATAGTAACGCATACCTTCCGAACTGGTATGCACTGGCGTACCAGCCGACGTCGGGGAGGGAATGGAACTGGTCAGTGATGCGCGGGATGGCCTGAGTAGCACCATTAGCCTGCATCAACTTCTATCCTAGGAGGCCCCTCCTACCGTGCTAACGATCATGTTGTCTAGGAGCATGAGGAAGCTGACAAAGGCGACAGCGGCCACAATGATGTATAGCTTCAATCCGGTGACATATTTGCGGTTGGGTACTGGTTTCAAGACAGATAGATCCTCCTTCGCATCTGCGTTCGCGGGTTCGGCATTTGCAGAGGCGGTTTTCGGCGTCGAGGGCCTGTCGAAGGAGGATTTAGGAGCCGCCATTGCAGGCCGACTCGTAGATGGGATGGAGGTGATGTCTAGATGTTAAGAAAAATCAGCGACCGGGACTCGCACCGGTGCGGCGTAGAAGACCTAGCCTTGGGTGAGAGGATCGCTGGTCCAATCACGTTTTCGCTGGCTCGTCATAAATTTTTGTACTGAAAGCTGTTGATTGTTTGCTATCGCCGCAGGCCTGCGATCGGCAGCCCTGGAACTGCCGTAACTCACATCGGTGTTGGAAATGAGCCGGGCGTAAGACATCAAAAACGAACCTGAAATGAGCAGCTTGGTTTCAGTGCGAATACAGAAATCGACTGGGCTGTGTGCCTGCAATCCCGCGGAATTGATGCACCCAAGTTGCATGATGAAGTCGTCTGGCGACATGCAGTCAGTGTGGTACAGATGGGATTTACTGCAAGACGAGCAGCTTCACACCATCATACAGCCACATCCCTGTTTAGACAACGGTGCTGCAGCCTGCAAGGGTTCCAGAATTGGCCCCCAAAATACAAGAAGATCTGACAGACGTCGAAAATTGATTAACCGTACATTTTAAGTACATCCCTGAAGAGATAGTAGCGCCTTCAATGCAGCCACCCCGCATGAAAGGTCCGGGCCGAGGCCAACGGGCGCCAGGCAAGCCACAGTTGCAAGGAGAAGGGACGGAAAAAAAAGCTCGAAAGCCCAAAAAGAAGCTCGCGGACTGATCTCAATAGCTCCCAGGTTATATCCATGACTCTCAAGTAAATGAAAAGTCCTTCTGCAGCAGTTGAAGATGCCCCGCCAACCTATGCAAGGGAAGTATCTAATTGCAGGCGCGCAAGGAAGGCAACCAAGGGACCCCCTGGACACAGTACACCGTCCGTTCTGGGCATGTCCGCCGCTCGGCGATTGCATGGTGGGGCGCTGTAAATAGTAGCAGAGTCTGCCTAGGCGCAGAAGACAACTGAGGTGGAGGGGTGTGATATGATGGGTCTTGGCGCGCGGGGACTAACGTTATCGGGCTTTAAGGTTCCGTGACCAGGGTGCGGCTAGATACCATACCATCGGGACATGGCTAAAGTATGCATACCTGGGGCATATATGACGTAGCACAAGGATGTGGATAAGCCAACCTAGTAATCAATCTGCGATCTTTGTTCGACGGATATCTAGAGTTTGGGACGCATCGTATTCGCAGTTGCCGTAACATTCCAACAATACAAAGTTGTGATTCGTTTAAGCAGTATATTGAGCGCAAGACCACTAGTTAGCTGAATCTCCCCACATACGGCCACCAAGTTTGTCTTGCGAACAACTTCAAGCCATCATGGACCCGTACCAGCTGTTGTCTTGGAAATCTGCTGCGGCGGTGCTCGTAGTCTATTGTGCGAGCCTTGCCTTCTATCGCCTTTACTTGCACCCCCTTGCCAAGTTCCCTGGGCCCAAATTGGCGGCTATCACTCGCTGGTATGAATTGTACTACGATGTAATCCGCGAGGGACAATATACCTTCAAGATTGCCGATTTGCACAAAGCTCATGGTAGTAATTCAGTCTATTAGCCACTTTAACTGCGTCGCTTTGTGTTCGAATATTATTCTAACTTGCTGCTTGTCTGTACTCAGGGCCTATCATCCGTATCAGCCCGCATGAACTTCACATTATCGACCCTACCTTCTACGAGAAGATTTACTGCCACGAAGGCCGTTGGAATAAGTATCAATGGGCATGCAATGGCTTCATTGCCGATGGTGCTACGATCTGGTCTGTCTCCTGCCGTTCGTTTCCTCAAAGTGGTTCCCATTGTCATCCCTTGAACCTAAAAACGGTAGTTCTATGTGCTAATGAGTGAATAGTACTTCTCAACACGAACTTCATCATGCCCGTCGTATGCCGCTCAACCATTACTTGAGTAAGGCCAGAGTAGCATCTCGGCAGGACGTTATTGTCCGCAATGTCGACAAGCTCGTTGCTAGGCTTGAAGGTCGCGTTGGTACCATGACCAATTTGGGAGCTGCAGTTGGCGCGCTTGTGCAGGATCTCCAGTGTGACTTCATAATAGGTAAAGCGTATGGAAGTCTCGAACGAGAGGATTTCAATGTTGCTATTGCGGATATGTGCCAGAGCGTGGGTTTCCTTTGGCGCTTCACCAAACACTTCCCCCGGGTGGGCAAAGCGTTGAAGCTGATCCCACTTGATTTTGTGTCGAAGTTGGCCAACAATGACGCCAAGACCTTCTTTGCGTTTCTCCAGGTAAGGCGACACCTTCATGTTGTCTCTAGGATAGGTAGATTGCTGACACACCTCTAGGGTATTGACAAAGAAACCGAAAGACTTCTCACTACTGCCAAAACCTCCTCTCCTAACAAGGATACGCCCCATACCATTGTCCAGGAGATCGTCGACTCCAGCCTTCCACCTTCTGACAAGGAATTACCGCGTGTTCTTAATGAAGTTCAAACCTTGGTGGGCGCCGGCTTAGAGACTGTCTCCGGTGTCCTAAGATTGATGCTGTATCACGTCTTCAATGATGCTGAGATTCTGCAACGTCTCAGAGCTGAGCTCAAGACAGTGAATACCTCTCCGGCTGGCACCGTAGATCTGAAAACCCTCGAGCAGTTGCCATTCTTGACGGCTTGCATAATGGAAGCCATGCGACTGAGCCCGGCGCTCGCGTCACGCATGGCCCGTATTGTTCCTGACAGAGACCTATACTACGAAGATTGGTGCATCCCCGCCGGAACGCCGGTCGGGATGACGACCATCTGGATGCATCTTGACGAAAAGTTGTACCCGGAACCACACAGCTTCATTCCTGACCGGTGGACGGATATGGAGAAGCGTAGGGCGTCTGGCAAAACCTATGCACCCTTCTCGAGAGGAACAAGAATTTGTGCCGGCATGTAGTACGTACACCTTTCTTCCTACATGCCATTCTCTACACTCTGTGCCTCCTTTTGACTGACGCATGGTACAGCCTTGCATGGGCCGATTTATATTTCACTCTCGCCGCCCTTGCTCCTCGTTTCAACTTTGAATTCGAAGGCATTCAAGCTTCAGACCTCCAAATGTCAAGCGATGAATTTGTCATTGGGACAAAGGCCAAAGCAGTACTTAATTGCTATGTAACCCAACTATAGGTTTATCGTTTGCATTGAACCTATTACTAATATAACTCCTACGTAACCTATACCTATTACTAGGTACCTTAAACTTATTTACCAGCCTACTTTCATCTAGCTATTCTATTCTACTCTCAGTATACTAGTAAGCTACTAAGTACTCTTTTTATACTTAGATATATTATCTTGGTTATTTTAAATACAACTAGTTCTAAAAAGTAGTAAGCTAGTAGTCTATTTTTTTTTATATATGTATCAAAGATCTATAGGAATAGAGGGTAGTATTAGAAAGCCCTTATTTCTAAACGAGCGAAGTGCTTAGGTAGAGGAATAGTGCAGTCCAACGGCGGCAAGTATTGAATTTCATGATCTGCTACTAAGGAACTCCAATGTATATGCGGATAACGCGTCTGAAAATCTCGCCTCCTGACTCTAGAAATTTTGGCGTGGCGACACAACTCCACAGGTTGAGGGAGTATCTTGGCTAAAAGCCACAGTGAAATCCCAAAAGTAGCCACACCGTCACTTGTACCACGATCCGTGACACGCGGTCCATTTAACCTGCCCAGATCGAAATGGTGCGAGGTCTTGGCTTCTCCATGAGTCCATCGAATCCCGGTTCGGATTTGTTGTCATATTCTCAATCCACGCCATCCGGAAATCGGCCAAACTAATCGATTCGCAATTATCCTAGAAATCGAGAGTATTGCGGGCGTAATTGGAAGATCTTGTGCTTTTGTGGTCGACAACTCCCATTGGGTCACCTTGTGCTGGATTGAATCTGCTACGACATCAATTTCGATATACGGGACATCTTCTCCATTCCACTCTTCGCTTTCCGATTTAAAGTCATGCAGGCCGAGTGTTTGTGCCACCACTGCCGCTGAACAGATACACAACGACTCTCGGCATTGTCGGAGCACCTGGATTGCAAGTTCGGTCCTTGAAATGTCGTAGTTCACTTTCAAGCTCCGTCCAGCGTCAGAGCAAAGTGATAGTAAGGATTAGATACGGCCATGTTGGTTGTCACACTTCTTGTTGTGGAAATTGGCCATTAACGATAAATTTGTCGGGCCGAAAAGGTCCAGACCAGCTTTGTACAAACTGGGAAACATGGTTTCGTGTATGGGGATTTCCCATAACTAATCAATTAGATTAAAAAGATTAAGACCGCTAATCATAGACTTGAAATTGATGTCCTCTGTGCCTAGCCACACCATTACTTCACGCGCGAGTAAAATTTCTTGCGTGACCCAAGCACGGCTCCAGTACTTGTTATCGACTATATGCTTCTTGAGAATGTCTTTGTTTGAGACAACCGTCCCTAAATATCCAAAAATGGAAGATGAAGGGTTCTTTATGATGTCCACAAGGAGAGAGCAATGCCGCATTTGAAAAGATTCGACCCATTTGCGCGACCTGATGATTACGCTCAAGATTGTTGGCTTGGTCGATACTCAGTGCGTCGATCCAGTATTGACTAAATATATCGCGAGCTCCCAGTGCAGCCTTTGTGTACACAACATTCAGGAAATTATGCAAGTTCTGACGCACAGCGAAAGGCTTTCCATTGATCAATACCTCCCGTGACGCAGCTGTGTCGCCCCATCGATAGGAGAGGCAGATTTAGGCGGCATCTACCGTCGCATGAGAGATTACAAATTGAATGCGTCCGCACTTTGAGATCGTCGGTAGCACTCGAATGAGTCGGGTTGAAGGCTTGTTGTGATCGAGAGGTATGTGCTGAAACTTCTCGTGCTGTTTCAGGTGCGATTGCTGTACTAAAACCGAAGTTTGCACCGAAATGTCAGCATCCATGGCGAGCTTTCAGTTGTCGAGTGCGTGGTGCGGCGTTCCAGAATCAATCGGCTGACGTCGAGAAACAGCTTCATGCAAATATTAATCAATCACTCTTTCAGATCAATCAAGGGCTCTTCTGGAAGATCATGCTATTACCTCCACAATGCATATGCTATCACTTTCATGTCGCAAACGTACACGACAAACGTTGAAACGAGCCGTCAAAAAACTATAGCTCAGTCTGAGTCGTCAGACAACTCTTGAATCCGCCCTGACTGATACGCTTCAGTGACCGGGTTCTTCACATCTACCACACCGGTAGCTTTGAGCCTATCTGCCAGTTAGCCTACACTCACAATCACTCCCCAACGAATACATACCGTTCAAAAAGCACAAACAACCTCTCAGCCTCCCTCTCCTTCTCTTCCTGAGTCATGGGCTCCTGCTCCACATTGTCCTCCCTGTCCAATCTCTGACCCGTGATCGGATTCACAGGTATACTCCGCTGCTGCTGCGCAGAAGCAGAAGAAGCCGCATCAGAAGAAGAGGGACCAGCAGCATCCACCTTCAAAGCGTCCTCTGGCATGGGTATATTATTCGACATGAGAAACCCCGAGGCAAAACCATACCCCACATTCTGCACAAAAGTGCTCGCGTCTTTACTCGACAGCTCAAACATCATGGCGGAGATCGAGCCGCGCAGGTTTGGCGTCAACGCTGATGTGGAGAGGTTTAGCAGGCGCGAGGAAAGCGTGTCTGATTTCCCAATGGGCTTGTCGCGTTCTTCCGAGGTGGGGAGGATGGGCTTTTCCATTGCGCGCGTGACGCTAGAGGGTGCGATTTCGTAGATTCGGCGGATGAGGGTTAGCACTGGGGCGATGGTGTTGTCGAGCTCGGACTCGGGGTATGATGTTATGGCTTGGTCGAGGATGTTGATGAGGTGCTCGGCGTTGCATTTTTGGTCGAAGAGGGGGAAGACTGCGTTCTGGCCGAAGTATTGGCGCTGTTGGCCTTTGGTGTCTTCGAGGTCGAGGTTTAGCAGGGCGTTGATCAGGTAGTTGATTGGTGCTGTTAGGGGTGGTTTTGGGATGCCTCTTCGGACGAGGATCTTGAAGATGTTGGGTATTGATTTGGAGAAATGCTCGGCGAGGTCCGGGTTGAAGTGCGTGATGTTGAAGAGAAGTTTGAGCGTCTCGGAGAGTGCCATGAGCTCCATGGGCTGCGAGCGTTCTTGTGATAGCGACCATCGCCGCGCTGATCGCGAGTAGCGTTTTGCGTGCCGTGTTATTGCAGCGTTGATGTTTTCTGCTAATTGGTTCTCGGAGACGAGCTTTGTGTAGTCGAGGTTCGCATCGTAGGTCATGAGGAAGAGGATACGGGAAAGGAGGAATTCGTCGTCAGCACTGCCGCCCTATACGCAGTCAGAATGACAGAAGATACATAGATTACAAAATGCGCGCTTGCCTTCAGCTTGTCCGCTGCATGTGGGCCATGTCCCAAGTCCACCAGTATTTGGCGCGTCTTGGGTACCAGCAGTAAAGCATTGGCTATGCATCGAAGCGCCTCCTGTGATGCCGGGGTGGTGTCACCGTCGAAAGCGCAGCGACCTAGTGTTCGAAGGCCCTACTACAGTCATTATGTGTTCTCCATGATGCAATCCTCCCTGGCGTACATCTTGTGTGAATATCGGGTCCGAATTGTCGACGGAGCGACCGTAGACCTTGAGCTGCTCGAGCAATTGCTGCCGTTCTGATTTGCTATTGAGCGCGCGGTATATATGTAGGATAGTAAGGGCAGCGTACGTGAGGTTGAGAGCTTAGAGGCATCAAGGTCGGCCTTCAATTCGGAGAGTATTCTATTGACATGGTCCAGTTTGGCTGTCGAGGAGTTAGCAAATTGTGTATGATATGCAGTGGAAGCGAGATATCCTGCATCACGAACCCTTGCCAGTCTTTTGTGGTAACATGGTAGAATATGCTAGTGCATCGAGAAGCAGCTGATGTCAGTGTCTGGATTCGAGGTTGTTATGGGTGGAGCTTTGGGCCCCACTACGATGCCCTGGGGATCTGCATGTGCCCTTCAAGGGTCCACTGCTCAAGACAAACAAGGCGCAACGGCAACTTCCATACAAAATGCATGGGAAAGTTATGGAACATGTAGGATATGCAATTGCTCTATATATTCAATGTGGATCGTGATGCTGAGAATAACCGTAGAGCTTCGTGATTCTAGTTAAGCCCCTCAAGATAAATCCATCGTCAAACATATCCACTGAATCATAAGCTTATGTGGCAATGTGCATCTCAAAAGGAGCCAGACGGATCAAGCCCAAGTGACGCTGCTAGTTGGAGGCGCCGTCGCCAGTGAAAAGGCACTTAACGCGGGCGCGATAGCGCGTCTCCGCCAACGCGTTCGGACGTGCACCCCAGCCAGCCGTTCTCGCCTTTCTGTGCCGGGGTCGTCGACCACGATCACGTCCAGTGTCGCGCCTATACGCACCCAACGACACATGCACAGCTTGCAATGCGAGTGCAATTCCCTACTTTTGTTCTTTGTTTCTGTTAGTCGGTTTCTAGCATAGCCATGGTGTTGTCCAAGTTTGAGTCCCTTTCCGTTCGTCCACCTACTCCACCCAAAGATCTCGAGCCTCCCGAGCAAGGCGCCGACGAGACGCTACGATTCCTCGACGACCCATTCGGCGAGAAGCCTGTCCTACCGAAAATCACGGCGACCAAGACACTACTCAACACGCCAGAGCAATCGCCATCCTCGGACATAAGCATACCCTCCAGCTCTGCAAGCGCGAGGAAGAGAGTCAACTTCGAGCTGCAGACATGCACCATACCCAGCAAAAAGGCGATTGCGCAGTCTTGGACTCCCACACGTAGTTCACCGCTGCGACCCCTCCCTCAGACGCGTGTCTCCCACCCACTGAAGTCGATCCTCAAACCCTCAGACTGCACATCCACACCCCCACCAGCCGACGACGCCGCCGCGGCACACAATTTCAAGACGTTTGCCGAGATGCTAGACTCTATAGTGAAACTGCTCGCCTCGGCGGAGCGGTCGTCGAAATTGGATGCATACCACTCACTACAACGGACTATGCAGGCCTACGACAAGATTCCAGACGATCAGGCACTCAGGCACAAGATGTCTCTACTGACCCAGTTCATACGGCGGGACGTTCAGGCTCCTAGTCCGACTGGCACTGGGCTGGACTCGCAGCTCGTCGCTCAGGCCTTAAAGCTACTCATGGCGCTGTTTCGAATCACGGACCTGACGTCTGCCATGGACGAGGACTTCTGCTCATTCATTGTTGAACGCATCATCCAAGTAGCTAGCGACGAGGCCCTGCCAAAGGCTGTAGTCAACACCCATCTTGCAGTGCTAATGCAGCAGAACTTCCGTCCCAGGACTATGACTACAAGTCGCACCGAAAAAGCCCTGGATGCGCTGGACACCATTCACGAGAGGATCAGCGGATTCTCGGTACAGGCGTACCGTGTTAGAATCTATAGGAAGCTTATCCAGCAACGACCGGACGTCATGATAAAGCACGCGGAACGATGGTTCAAGCACACAGCGAAGGCGTTGGTATCAGCCCAGAAGGACATCAACCAAAGTGCGCTAGACACCACAGTATCCGCTGCGAAAACAATTGGCCACGACCGCCACGTTGCCAGATCCGTCCTTGCAGTGCTCAACCGTGTCAGAATTGATGGCGAGACCTTTGCGAGGGTCTTGACGCAGGAGTTAGAAAGGATGCTAGGTGGCGACAACGCTGCTATGGTACCTCAGATCTGGTCTGCTGTAACAGGCCTGTTGCGGGACTCTATGTCCGGTCAGTTATTCTCCTCTTTGAAGGACTGGCTCGAACTTTTCGAGAAATGCCTGAAGTCTGAGAAGGATCTGGTCAAGGTGCATACCAATGTCGCTTTCTGCTTTCTTCTTTATGCCGTCAACTTGGCTCCAAGCACCTCGGAAAGTTGGACGAAAATGTTCCTCAACATCCCACTACACCAAATCCAACGGCGCTCTTCAATGAAGAAGAATGAGCGTGATGCCATCGTGTCCGGGTACGTTACTTTACTTTACTATGCGCTCCGCCCAACAGCCACTTTTGACCAGCTGGACCGATACTGGACCGAATTTGTGGCGGGTTTCTGGAATCCATTGATACATTCGTCGACCGCACACCATGCAACTACTGCATGTCGAGTTGTTTCTGCTCTCTTAGATGGCTCCAGAAAACCATGGAACGAACACCGGGCACTAGATCTCAGGCCACAGTACATGATTCAACGAGGCGAGCTTCCTTTGATAGACCCGAAATGGGTCCGAAAATCGCTTTCGCTGGTACTCCAGTTTGTCGAAACTCTGCTAGATGCAACATCTTGGACCGACAACGAGCAGCAGGAAGACGAGCCAGTGAAGTCCATGTGGCTCGCTATCATCAATTCTTTGGTCGAGGCAAGCAGCAAGGAAGTCATGGCTTCCAGCGAGACCAAAGATGCAATGGCGCACATAGTCAATCTGCTTCGTCGAATGTGGGATAGACATACAGCTCAGCTGGCGCTCCCGCAACAGAAGGAAGACCTCTGGGCTGACAAATACTGCTTTTTGATGGAGACCGTAGTACAGAAGCTCGGCGCATTCCAGTTCGCAGAGAAATGTCTTACACGCAATGGCGACAATGAATTCGAGGTGTCAACGCCATCACATCGGACACGACAACAGAGCGCGCGGATATCTCCTCTCCTCTACTTAGTCGATCTACTGATCAACCAATCCGAGGGCAAGCTTGCGGATTCTGTTCGACTTCGTGCGATGAAGTTGATTATCGAACCTTGCTTCAATGCTCAGAACACCCGCCTCGGCAAACTGGAGTTACTTCGCGATTGCGGTGCTACAGTCGACGGCTCATTGAAGGCGACAGTTGTCTTGAACTTCTGGGCGCAGACGGCCACTCTTCTCCAAACTTCTTTCCAAGAGCATCACTCGGCCTCGAACGAGCGTGTATCCCGTCCATTTGGTAAAGAGTATGAAGTCATTGTTGAGCTTCTAAGGCTTGGCTCTATTTACATGTTAAACATACCGCGAGGTGAGGAAGTGTTGTCAACCTTTATCGACACAGTTCGCCGCGAATCCGGGGAAGGTGCAGTCATCCTTGCTGTGATTGAGAAGGTTTCAGAGCATATCTTACAGCGTACCGCGGAGGAGGACAAGACCACTTGCTTGCCTTACACATGCATACTACTACGCAATCTTCCAACGCAGATGAGCCGACGTATTTTGGAACTAGGCAGGCAGAACATGTGGCCCTCCTCTCCTGCAGCGGGACGCAACCAAGACTTTGATCCCTACAACCACCTCTATGGCGCATTAAACTCTGTTGGATCAGCCGCGTACCATGCCCTTACTAGTGAGGATGTTGAGCCTACGAAGCGCTTTGTCGCCGCTTTCAGTCACTCTATCCATCACTGTTCGACCTCGCACCTCGCGGTTTACTTGCGGAAGACTCAAGATGTGAGTCGTCTATGGATTGAGGATCCCGACAGGAAATTGCAAAGCAGAGAGCAGCCGCTCAAGCGCTTGCATTCGGAAGTACGTTGAAATTCCTATGCTATAGTCAGTCGCTAACAATGATAGGTCGTAAATCTGTGGAAGGATATCAATGCAGCTATCAAGAGACTACCACGAAAGGATAGCCAGATTCTTCTGCATTTGGAACCCTTGATCACCGCGGGATTTGTGAGCAGGCGCCGTAGCATCGTTAACATCTCTATTGCAACTTGGAATGACACCTTTGGTAAAGAAGAGAGCCTGCGATATCCTTCTCGTCTTGAGCAAGCTCTACGCCGCTTGCGCAATATTGTCGAGGTATCCTTGCCCTCATTGACAGTTGACGCTGAGGATGCTGTAAGTGTTCAATTAAAACGAGATTCAACAGTATTAATGCAAGGCCAGGATAATGAAGTCTCCTTTTACGACTCCGATACTAGCGCCGAAGATGTCGCGCATGCTTTCAAGAGTCCCCGAATGAAAGGATCGCCTTTCAAAGTTTCCAAATCTACACGAAGGTCCATGACTCGCTCCCCAGCGACATCGACCCCAGGCAGCAGAAGAGTGTCTTCGCGACAAACACCGAAAGTCCGCCTGCGGCACGATAACTCCCAAATTCAGTTCGAGCCAATCATTTCTTCCCCGTCAAACCCTTTCAATCAGGAATCTCAAGTTTTGACTGAGCGCCAGAAGGAGATGGTTGAGCGACAAAGGCTCACTACTGGCCTCTTTGCTAAAATGGGAGCTGTCTCGCCAGGAGCTGATGCAAGACAGTCGCCTATGGAGATCCACTCAGACGCTCTAGATGGGGACGATCTGCCAAATGACGTCTCACGAACAACTCCACTGAAAAGTTTGGCAGCTATGGGTCCAATGGATGTGTTCCTAGGTTCTTCGCCTACTCCGCATGCGCGAAAGAGTATCCAACACATAACGAGCGAGGACCCTAATGTCACCACCCCAACTACTGCACGAACCATTCAACGTGCTCTCAACGATGACTTGGGCTCGTCACCACCACGATTCGAGAAAGATGTCAGCTCAAACATCAGGCAACCCAACAGCGATATCCAGGTCGGATCCAGCTTTGAATACCGGCAACCGGAGAATCCTTACTCAGAATCTTTCGATGAAGGAACAACAATAGACGAGGAAGCTTTAGTAAACGCTGTCCCAAAGGAACCAGAATCGTATGATGGTCCAGAGAACGATTTCTCTTCGGACATAGTCATGTCCGAAGTGCCCAGTTCGACTATTGATCTTCAGCTTACGGCCCAGATCGATGCAGATATTCACACGCATATGAAAGCCGCAGCAGATCTCACCGACGGCCAAGCACCAGAATCGATCAATAATTTCGTGGATGCTGAGTCACATCAACAGCCTATACTTGATGACTACAAGCAAGCTAGCAGCGATGCAGAAGTAGGAGACTCGCAGTTCCACTCTGATATTACAACTATCCACATGTCACATCCAGAGCCAGAAGTCGAATCAAGTAACACAAGCCGCGTAGATGATTCTTTCTCCAAGCCATCCTCGGACAAAGGAACACCAAATTCGCATAACCTTCGACGATCTTCTCGTCATTCTGCAATTGCTAGCCCGGTACAGTCATCAAGCGGGAGGAAACGCAAGCAGAAATCACGAAAGCATGACGCCAAGGCACAAAAAGCAAAGGAGGAGGGCGTACACGAGGAGCGGATACCAGCGCCATCTCTTCCTCAACCTGAAGACGACGGCATCCTGGATAACATTGTCGTGATATCTCCGAAGAAACAAAACCAGACCAAGAAGAGAAAGTCCATCAGCAACCCAGAATCTTCGCCTAAGGGCCAAATCGTTGTTCCCGCAACCAGTCGTAAACGAGGCGTGCGTCGTTCGCAGTCGCTACTCAGCCAAGTTGAGAACTCGCAGGACGTTCTAGTTGAAGATACACCAGCACCAAAGCGAGCACGAGCAAGTATGAGCCAGGACGTAAGCGAGGCAAAGAACACTCCTCCTCTCAATGACTCGCAGGCTACGCAGACTAAGCGTCTAAGTCACGTACAAGTCACACCAAAACGATCATCGGAGCATGGGTCGCCGACCATAATCGAGGCCGACGTGGGACCACAGCTCGACGGCAGCAACCCGTCCGAGGAGGAAACAAATGCACAGCAAACCCCTACGGGAGTGAACACACCAAGCCGCTCCTTCACCGAGCGCGTCATCCTGACGCCTCGCAGCATCATCAACCAGTTGAAGAATCTGAAGGATCTCTTCTTCCGTGCTCCGCAACTGAAGCTAGAAAGGGAGGAACATAGAGAAATTGATGAGGTGCTCTTTGATATCAAGAGGGAAGTTTATGCTGCGGGTCAACGAGGTGAAGGTACTAGACACACGCAGTAGCTGTTTTTGAGAAAGTATGATGGGAACGGGTAGGATGGGGAAAGAGTTTGGTCAGATCCGGAAATGATAGTAATACCTCTGGATATTCTCAAGTTGAATCGGATATGGCAATTGAGCGTGACAAGGAACTGTTCGAGGTTGCAAGAGTTCCACGAGATGGATGCCAGTATAGGCTGACTCTTGCTCGAGTGTACGAGAAAAAGCATGTAGCTAGAGACAATGAACTCTTCCAACCATATGCCGTTACCTGCACTGAAACAGTCGACGACTGCGACTATGCGTGATACTCATTGTGCTTCTGGTGAGCATATCCGCCCCAAGTCCGCGCTGTTGGCTAGGTGAGTACCGCGGATGCATCTCCATGCCGATGCAGCGATGCCAACGGTGCAATATATGCATCGAAGGTCTAGAAGGTCCAATGATCTTGATCCAGATCTGGCACGCAAATGCAGAGCAGTTCACCTGAAACGACTGTGTTTCAGTAGTGCGTGATGCATGGTGGGGTTGGCTGGCGGTATGATCAACATTGCCCCTCCTTCCTGCCCCAACATCATTCTGGTGAACAAGGTGCCACCGGTTGTATTACTTGTATCCTCTCTTCTCTCGAGCTTTTAAGTTGCCTTTGACCTAATAATTATTTGTCCTCTCTTCACCGCAAACACCCTAACAGCAATCAAACCACCTGAAGCTCACGAGTTCCCCGCTATCACCACCACCGAACCATCTACACGTCTCCACAATGGTCGACCGCGCAAATCGCCCCTCCGCGTTGAACGCACCCTCGGCGTCTGCTCCTGGATCTCAGGTTGACATCGTTGGACAGGGAGGGAGCCAGAAAGTTGTGGCTACACTACCCTCTGGAGAGAGTGTAGAGGTCCTCTTGTTCGGAGCTACGGTTACTAGCTGGAAGAGCAATGGCGGCAAGACGGAGAACCTGTGGGTGAGCGAAAAGGCCGACTTGACTGGAACAAAAGCTGTCCGAGGCGGTATTCCTGTAGTCTTCCCGGTAAGCACTGCCTCATCTCCCAACCAAAGAACGAAGCCTATGAACATCTGCTAAGAGCTAGAACCCAGGTCTTCGGTCCACCGCCCAAGTCAGGGCACGCCACATCCTCTCTTCCACAACACGGTTTCGCTCGCGCATCACGCTGGGAGTTCTTGGGAAAGTCGACCGTTGAGGATGCTCTGGAGTCCGACTCTGTCAAGCTCGACTTTGGCTTGGATCGTCAAGGTCTCAGCGATGAGGCACGCAAAGCATGGCCACTCGATTTCGGACTCGTATACAGTGTTACGCTGAGCAAGGACAAGCTGCAGACAGTCATCACCGTACGAAACGAGGGTGATGAGAGCTTCGAGTTTCAATTCTTGCTACACACGTACTTTAGGATTCAGGTAGGGTGCACATCCTTAGGTAGCACCTACAATCATTGCTGACACCATTTGCAACAGGATATCTCGAAGGTCGCAATCACTGGTCTTTCGGGCACCGAATACATTGATAAGGTCCTCGACGCGACTACCCATACGCAATCGGACAATACCCTCAAAATCACTGGCGAGGTGGACCGCGTGTACAAGGATATCAAGCAGGACACCACATCCATCACTGAAGATGGGAAGCCACGCTTCGACGTCGTCCGCGACAACGTCAAGGATACCGTCACCTGGAATCCATGGATCCAGAAAGCCAAGGCGATGGGTGACTTCGCACCGGATGATGGTTACAAGAACATGGTCTGCGTTGAGATTGGGGCTGTCGATGGCTGGCAGAAGCTGGAGAAGGGCGAGGTATGGGAAGGTGGCATGCTTGTTAAGAGCTTGCTTTAGAGTTTGTGCTAGAAGCATAAAAGGGAATAGAGAGAGCGTGGATGTGTACACACGGTCCTTGATGGTTAAAATGGTGGAGGGTTCGAAGACGGTGATGTGGCCATCAATTCATAAGATATACCTAGCAAATTCAGTATTCAATACCTCTCTCAAACTAGCACGACAGTGCTTTATGACAGCTCAGTTCACGTTACTGTACTTGTGTTGATCATAGTCAATGCTAGATTGCGGGCAATGAGTGAAACCCTTGCTCGATATATACGGTCGAACTAGGGTCCCCTTGCCGTTTACAAGCTTCCTCGAACCCCACAACAACACGCCATGACCCGGGGACAACAAACAGCGCTATATTGTAGATACTACCATGTCCGATCGCTATGATAATAACAAAGCATTTCACTCTCGGTACTGCTGCCGCGCGTGGGCAATAGATTGAAGTCGCATCCCAAAGGAGCTCAATAAACAAGCACATCCGCAGCTTCCCCGCATACGACGATTTCCACCGCAGCACGTTTGCAGGCGTAATAAGAAGGTCACGTCAGCCCGAGCCTCCGTTTGGCATCAGCTCAAATATTGCGCTGCCCATTTCGAAGACGTTGTGCGACGTTCAATGAGGGGACTTACAGAGCACTCACCATACAACCATGGACGACCGCGAACGACTTAGAAGCATGTCTCTCATACCCTATGCGCCAGCAGAGTCGCGGGAAATTGTTCTGTCAGGGCTCAACACTCACGATACTATCATGGTGGAGACTAACGTTAACTACAGGCGCCACGGTTCTGCAGTCGTGGTCTACGATCAACGGTCTAAGCAACTGTCCCTCCGCGATGCCTCACAATCTACCACGGTAGAATCCACAACTTGCCCATACTGCCGCCGACCCTACCGCGAACCCTCACCCAACGAAGAAGACGAAAGCGACGAGCATGAACACTCACCAGGGATACCAGACGCAGACAATGGCTTCGTCAACCCAGGGTACTTTCAAATGCTGCGAAGGAGCCAGCCTGGCTCGGAAGAAGGGTCGCGCCCAGCTTCGCCGCATAAACAGCTAGCACCTCCCCCACTGCAAGGCGGACCGAGCGAATTTCATGCGCCAGATGGAGCTGAGTTCGTGGGCAGCACACCAGCGCCCCCAGCTAGAAGCCAGGGCATATCCGCAAGGGCCTTCAGCCCGAACTATTTCAAGACCTTCTTCGTAGAAGAGCGAGAGCTAGGACGCGGAGGCAAGGGGGTTGTGCTCCTGGTACAGCATGTTCTGGACGGTGTACAGCTAGGGAAGTTCGCGTGCAAGCGGGTCCCCGTAGGCGATGACCATGAATGGCTTGAGAAGGTGCTGATCGAAGTGCAACTACTACAAACACTATCGCATCAGAATCTAGTGTCATACCGTCACGTATGGTTGGAAGACTACCAGATATCGAACTTCGGACCGAGCGTGCCATGCGCGTTTATCCTGCAACAATACTGTAACGGCGGGGACTTGCATAGTTATATTCTGGACTCGGCAAAGTCTACAGTCACTAAAGAACAACTCAAGGAACGACTCAGAAGGAGATCCAAAGGGCAATTGGAAGATCCAGAAGACCTACACGGGCCACGTCGAATGCACTTTGACGAAATCATATCGTTTTTCAAAGACATCACATCTGGCCTGCATCATCTCCATGCAAATGGCTACATCCATCGGGATTTGAAGCCAAGCAACTGCCTGCTACATAACACTGGTCAAAAGATCAGAGTACTTGTAAGCGACTTCGGTGAAGTTCAGTCAGCCAATATCGCGAGGACGTCGACTGGCGCTACTGGGACGATCTCATACTGTGCCCCTGAGGTTCTCCGGCAGGAGCGGCCTGGGGGTTCGTTCGGCAACTTTACGACCAAGTCTGATATCTTCTCCTTGGGCATGATTGTCTACTTCATGTGCTTCGGACGGCTGCCGTATAGGAATGCGGATGGCATTGACGAAGACAATGAGGACCTGGACCAACTGAGGGTGGAAATCTCAAGTTGGGCGGGCATAGACGACGAGCAACGCGTGAGGTCCGACTTACCCGATAAGCTATACAGATCACTGAAGCGATTACTTGCCTTGAATCCTGACGATCGCCCGGGTACAGAAGAGATCTTACACGTTCTCAAATCTCCAACTCTATTTGACGAGTTTAACGCATACGCAGGTCCGTCTGGTCTGGATGAATTCAGCCCTCGCATATCGCGGGCAGATACCCCGAGCCCATCCTCTGCTCAAGCAGCCAAGAAACGAACCTCTATCAGCTATCAACGCACCAGCCGCTCACGTCTAAGTGCCTCAGTCATGGAGCGCTCTCCCAGTCCGCCGCCTGCGCAACCGATGAGGCGACAGTCGTCTGGAGACGGTGCAGTCATCTGGAGGCCAAGAAAGCTGGAATTCCGGCCCCCGTCACCTGTACGTAGGACACCGTCACCGCAGCGGTTAATGCTACCTCCACCTCCAGCAAATACCGCTTCACGCATCTACAGACTCTTGCACAACACTACAGTCATCAGCACGTTCAAACTTAGCCTCTTCTGCGCAAAAGCCTATAGTCTTCTATCTCCCTGCCAACCATTCGCGGCGGATCCTCGGGTTGTATACCCCCTGCTTTGCATAGCATCTTTCGATCTCTTGCATCTTGGTTTGAGGGGTGCTTTAACAGAACGCTATGGCAATCTGGGTTCATTGAGCGGGTCTGTTGTGCTTCTCTTGTTGCATGTTGTGATCCTATCGATCTCGCTGAAGTTAGATAGGCTGTGCGTGAGGAGAGGAGTGGCCTGGGATGAATTGTAATGTCGAAGTAAGGACCAGCAGTGATGTAAAGGAATGTTGAAAGCGATGAGCCGATTCTTGATACCTAGATAAGTAGCTAGCAAGGAGTAATCACATCTGAAGAATACCCATACCATGCACTGTTATCATACTGCAACAGAATCCTAGTGGTGAGAGAATGGCATATGCTCGGAGGCATTGTCGAAGCTTGTAATACCATTAACATTAAGTCAAAATTGCCAGGACTCATTTGTGCTCCAGTGCATGCAATATTTGTATGTCGGTGAGGTCGGAGGGTGCGTTGATCTCATTGGTCCGAGCAGGGTGCATTGGCGTGGGCGCTTGGACCGTGTGTTGTGGTAAACAACCCGCCTCGTCCTCGAATCTCTACATCACTACATCGCGCTTTCCTTTCAACGCGCACCAAGTCGCCCAATTGCACACGGGTTGAAAGCATTTTGGACCTGCTCTTTGTGCTGCAGTAGCCTTTACGGAGCATCTCTTCTTTATATCCTAGAACACGTATTTACGACGCGACACGACTATCAACAAGCTGCATTAGCAGCATCACACCGCTCCGATGCAGTCCTCTCCTCCCACAAGCGACGGGAAAGCACGCGCTATACGTGAGCTTTCACGCAGCCTGAGTCATAGCCCACGCAACATTGCTTCGCCCTCACCACCACCCAGCGACTCCAATCCTACCAAGAACTCAGGCTTTGGCTCAGAATCGGATGATTTCTCTAATAATCCGGATGTTTTCATGTCAACACAGCACAGACTAGAGGACGATACAAACACGCTTCCGCAATACCCACGGATTCGCTCGACCGCGAAGAAGGTCAACACCTGGCATATGCTCCGCTCCGAGCAGCCCGTGCCTGATACCTCGATGGTAAACAAGGAGTTCGGCGACTTCGATCATAGCCTTTCGGATGAAGAGGCCATGTCAATAGAACAGGCGCGTGGCCTCAATCGTAGCAACCGCGGCACACCGGACAAGATTCGCTCTCAGTTCAACAGCCTCTACGACATCACACCACCTACCAATCGCTCGCGCAAGTCCTACGCAGCAGAGACAGGAAGCCTTCGACGCGACGCCCAGATTCGACGCGCATCGCGTAACGATTTCGAAAGTGCCTCACCTCGTCCTGCGAGTGCGCGCCACGCACCAGCAAATCAAGACCGTCGACACACTTCCCTTGCGCAACTGCATGCAAAGATTTCAGAAGACGAGTCTTCCTTCATGGATCAGCGACCACCAACACTAACTGTCGACTCCACTAAGAACACACGCTGGGGCAATCGAAGCCGTCAGACTTCCCTTCAGATCGACGGTGTGGTCGACGATTCTCGACGCGTCAATGCTACTCCCAAGTCACGACCAGCTACCGCTCAGAATGCGACAGCACAGTCTTTCATACTCCCCGATCTTCCTAACCTTACCGAGCTGGTTTCTGGTGTTTTCGATGACGGTACGCCTGTTTTCTCGAAGAATGCTCCGGCACGGTCACGATTCTCCGCTCCGCCTGGTCGACCACAGCACATTCCTGTGGAGGGTGTTCCGATACCTGATGAGGAGAAGGCTATTTTCGCTGCTCTCCACCAACTGCAGGATAAAGTTGCGCAAATGGAGGCCGAACGCGCAGAGCAAGAGCGGAAGCTTGAAGAACAAGACATGGAGCTCATTGAGTTAAGGGCGACTACGCAAGCCCAGGAGAAGCTGCGACGAAGTGACAGTGCACACGACTCAGATGGCAGCAAAAGCAGCTGGAAGGTTGAGAAGACGCGTAAGTGCATATTGTATGAACATCACAGCAAGGAACTAACAGTAATCAGGGCTTGACGCGACTGTCCAAACGCTCCGTACAAAACTTGACCGAGCTGACCGCAAACTCGCTGTTCTTGAGATCGAGAAGAAGCGGCTGAACACTGAACGAGACAACATGGCCGGCCAACTTGGTGTGGCCTTCCAAACATGTGAAGAGCTGAAGAATGAGAAGGGAGCTCTTAGCACTGAGAACGACACGCTTCGTCAGGAGATCGATAATCTTCGAGCCGAAAACGAGGAGCTACGCGATCAGCTTGCGCATGATCAATCACAACACCGAGAGGAGACTGTTCAGCTGAGACAACAATTCGACCAAGCCGCCAACGCAACGGAAAAGGAAAATGCGACCTTGCATGCTGAATTGGCGCGTGTTCGTGCTCAACATGACGAAAACACTCAACAACTCTCTCGCAAAGATATTGAGTTGCGCAAGGCACGTCAAGAACAGGCCGAATATGCTCAGTTGAAGTCTTATCACGAATCACTCCAGTCGCAGCTAGCGAACCTAAAAGCCAAGCGTGAGGAGGAGGTCAAACGTTGGACTCGCCAGGAGGCATCACTCAAAGCGCAGGTTGGCCGTCGGGACGAAACTATCCGCCAATTTCAAGATATGACCCAGGAACAGACCAACGAAGCTATGCGATTAGACAACGACAACCTTCGAAACGAACTCGCCCAACTATCTGCAAAGCTTGAGGATGAGACTGAGCAGTGGATTAGGAAAGAGGCAGAGCTTAAGCGAAAGGTACAACGGCGTGAGGATGCGGCTCGGAAGACCCTGGATATGACACGCGAAGTCCTCAGTGCTCGGGAAGCGAATGAGCAGCAATTTGACGCCTCAGGTCCTACGTCGAAAGGCAAGGGCAAGGAGAATGCATTCGCAGAGCCTCTACAGCGCAAACCGAGCTATCGTCGCGAGGATACCCGCACTCGCATCCACAACCGAGTTCAGCAAGAGGTGCGCAATAGCAAGGCTGTCGGCGCACAGCAGTCTAGTCAATTTGGAGAGAGCCCACGCAAATCGTATGCTGGTGTCTCCAGATTCTCTAATCGGAGCGTTTCAGCACCTATACCGGCTGATAAGCATGCTCGAGTCGAGAGCGACGTGGAATCAACCACTGACCTGTCTCTTGCTCCACGCGGAACTCCTTACACTTCGCGTAGCATTCGATCAGTGAAGACGACTACGGCCATCCAGCCTCCTGCCGATTTGGATTTGACAGAGTTGAGTCTCATCGATAGCAACCAGATTGCTCAGCTCCGACGTGCCTTGGAAGAAGAGCGAGCTGCTGCGCGTCGCCGAGCGTCTGCCCCGTTGGATCAGCAGGCTCGCGATGACACCTTGCGGTCACAACGCCAGACGCGCGAGGATACCGTTCGATCTATTGCATCCGCTAAGAGCGAACGTCGGCCATCTCTCCCGCGAAAGTCTTCGCTTAAGGATATCACTCAACGTACCAATGTAACTCAATTCGAAGAAGACGTCACTGGAGATGTATCGAATTTGGACGCGGATGTGGAGGCAACACAGACCAAGCAATCCGCTATCGACGCCTCTATGTTGAGCAACACTAGCCGTCGGCGCCGAAGTGCACCCACTGAGATGACCTCTGCATTTATTGTTCCTGACATCAAGCTTGATACTCATAAGCAGACTACTACCACCGTCAACATCTCCCAAAAGACGACCAGCAAAGACCACGATAACACCAACTGCACCGTCTGCCGCCGCGATGGACTTACCACTGCAACTGACGCTTTCCGCGTCCCCAAACTAGTACCGGTATCTTCTCGTATGCCAGACGATGTGGACGCCACCCTCCGCCCTGCTCGCTCACCCAAAGAGGCCCTTGCTCTAGTGGTCAAGGAGCTTCAAGACGAACGTGCTCACATGCATATGGAACTCGCTGTCATGCGCGCTATGTTGGAATCCCATGACGCCAGCCTAGGAAACCGCAAGCGCCGCGAAATCAACGCCTCCATGCAGGAGATCCTTCGCCGTCTCGAGATCAAGGACATGCAAATCTACAACCTCTACGACGTTCTTGAAGGCCAACAGACCGATGATCTCACCGAACTGGACGTTGAGAACCTGACCCAGCAGATACGCGCAGAGGAAGAGAAGACGCAGAGTGAGCCGGAGAAGAAGGCTAAGAAAGTCACAATCAGGAGCTTTGTGGATGAAGAAGACGATAACAGCATTGAGGTCGGTAGGGGTGTGAGCCACGAGCTGGAGGATGAAGAGACGCAGGAGTTGCCCTGGGAAGGGTTCGAGGACACTGGGATGGAGGGTGATGTTAGCTATGGCGCCCTCCAGGGCTGGAGGACAAGCGTGCACTAGACGGTGGAAGATGTAGGGGAGTTGGCGTTGCACTACGACTACTTGTTTGGATGACGAAAATTGTTGTATGCTTTATTGGGGTTGGATGGCGGTCATGGCGTTTTGGATATGGTGCATTGTTATGGGGGCATTGGGTATGGCGCTCCCTTTTTTTCCTCGTTTCTTGTCTATGGGCCTTCCTGTTTGCTGCTTCTCTTCTCTTCCTTCTCCATTCTGTATTGAGTTTCTTCCTTCCTCATTTACGTCTCCCGGCGGCACTCGACACTTTGCACACCTTCGCTGGCATTCTCCCTCCCTCGGCTCGAGCCTTTGACTCACCCTGATCCGGGTTTGAGTTGGACTCGCTGAGGGGAATGGGCAGATCTAGCAGGTGTGCTAGCTAGGGTTGTAGTTCGGGCAGGTTTGAATTATGGACAGGAACTTGGGATAGGAAGGGGTAGAATGGAGCATGAGAAGGGAATGAGAGTACCCAAGAATGAATCAGATTTTACATCCATATTGAGTTGAGGCTTTCTTGTGATGTGTTGTTGTGGTTGCTTTATGGATAGTTTACGAGGTTTCGAGAAAGAGGATGGGGAATTGGGTAGGTTAATGTCCACAACTTTTATCGTCTCATCTCGCCCGTGGAACTACTAGAACCCTGGACGATTGCTCGGCAGAAAGCAAAGGAGAGTTTACCAGTGTTGTATCCGGAGGTCTTTTCAAACCCCACACCTCCGAGAGAACCGACTAGCGTGATCTTGGTGCATGACCTCATTGGTGTGCCTGGCAGCATGATCCACGACACCACAGCTGAGCCACCGCTAAAAGTGCCCCCAAGGCCCGAATGTGGAGCTGGATGGCGCGGCGATCATATCGTATAAAGATGCACCCCGCCGTCGTCATTGGTCTCAGCTCCGCAGTCTTCGCTCGCTACATCTCCTCAGGCCCTACCACAGATCAATTGGACTGCTTACAGGTAGAGAGAGAGATTAGAACCCACTGACCGCGGAGCCCAAATTCTGGTCAACCATATTTGAGTAAAGAAAGATAGACTTCGGGATCAAGATGCCATCCAAAGGGGTAAAATTCTTTACCTATGTTGCTGTCAATGGCGTAGAGATTGAATTTACTGTTCCCAAACAGAGCGTTAAGAGGAGCAACCAGCACGAGTTCACATCCGACCACCTCGAAGTCGAATCGTCACGCCTAGGCGCTTTCAAAGTAACCGGCAGGTTCGAGTTCATCGTTCGCCGCGACGGTCGTGAGCTCACGAAGCAGTGGGTCGACGTGAACTCGCTGACGGGGAAACTCGAGAAGGGGACCATGCTCAACATGGACCAGACTCCCAGTATTTTCGTAGAAGACCTCATCGTGGCGTATGGCTTCTACGATGCGGGACCTGGGCTTGCGCAGTTACCGAAGCAACATCTGTGCTATGTCACGGTCACGAGAAGCTATGAGAGCTGGATGAGGGATGTGATTCCGCCGAACGATGATAAGTCAAATCGGCCGTTTCATAGGATGGTACTGCCGTCCGCTCACGACATTGGTATGAATACTATGGAGACGAGTTTGAGTCTACTTAAGAACGCTGGGACGGGTATTATCAAAGAGGTATTAGGCAGGAGTCTACCGAATGTCTTTGACATCTTCAACAAGATTGGCGATGGAGCGATTAATCGCATTGCACCGGACAGTACGTAATCCCATATACACACTATGAGAAGTACGAACTAACTCCAAACTCCTAGTTATCCGCGCTCTCGCCGTAACACAAAAAGACAACCTCGACACAATCCTCAAACTCGGAGCACGATACTTTGAATTCCGACCCGCAAAGTGCCACCGCCAAATGCAGCGTGTCAGCCCGCTAGAAGACACATGGTATTTCCAGCACGGCGCCATCCCCGGGATGCCATACAAACAACTCCTTACCGGCGTCGTCCGATTCCTCCAAGACCACAGCGACGAGATCATCGTTGTGCATAACCGGTGGGACGGTGTGCCAGGAGACTGCCCACGGCCAAATGACGACGAGCTGCGGGAAGTTTTGAACGATGTCCTGCGTGACAAAGACATCCAAGTTGGGAACCAGGACGACATGATGGGCAAGAGCATCAGGGATCTGCGAAACGAAAAGAAACGCCTCATCGTCGTACAAAACGTAAACCAAGTCTCCAACTACGACGATGCTGCGAACGCGACTTTGACGGGCGACTCCATGGTCGCGAAGCTCAACGATATGGCGCAAAACCCTCCTCAAGGCCATCCTATTACTTTACTACAGTGCCAAGCTACGTCGACGAATATCAGGGATGTGGTTATCGCGAGTGTACTAGATGTGGATGTTAGTACCAGTCCTATCCTAGCGACGAAGCCGGTCTGTGATGGTAAGATTTTGCCGCTGTTGAGAGGAGATACGGGGAAGCGGTTGATGAGAGATGGGGGATTGGGCGTTGTTTTGAATGATTTCTTTGATGGGGCTACGGCGGATGTGGCTATCAATCTTTGTCGGGATAGGTTGGGGTAGATTTGGGGGAGAGCAGAGACATTTGGAAAGAGGGGTTGGATGGCGAGGATGGTGTGCATTCGTTGGTTTTTCGTGGCAGGTTTGGAGACGACAGACTACTGAAGAGGATGAGAACGCAAGATAATATACAAAAGGAACTGCAACTTTATTCAATTAGACTATGCTAAGCAACTAATCATTTCTGAGCTAGAAATTTGTGACAACAACTCAGATCGTGGCCATATTTCGAAAGGTATAAGGAAGGTGTACAGGGTTGGATGGTATTGAAAAGCATACCAAAATCGAAATCAAGATCGCGACTAGTATCAACCTCTGTCCTAAACTTGTTTTCATCGTCAGATGAGACACGGCTCTCGTCTGAGTATTGAGGGACTGTACTGTCCCACGCCCCTGGAATGTGTAGTGCAGCGCTAAAACCGTCGGGATCTTGCCAGTTCTCTGAACTTTCCACGAGCGTCCAAAAGTCTCCCACGTAAATGTCACTTTGTTCAGCAAAGAAGAACTCCCAATCTTGTGGACGCGGCCCGTACGTGAAATGAAAAAGTCTCGGCAAATCACTAGACAATTAGAAACACGTAACAGCTGCGTTATGGCATAAGATAACGTACCCAATACAATCATTCACTCTCTCTTGGAGGGAAAGTAATTTTTCGTTAAGACCGTATTCGTGGAGATTGATGCCGGCGACGGATAATTCGATGAGCCACACATTTACCACGTTCGTCAACTGGCGAGCACCTATTACGTCGAAACCCTCACGAAGCAGAGTACATAGCGGAGTCCTCCCGTAGATGTCAATAGCATGCACATCAGCGCCTTCCAGAACTGTATCTCGGAACAGCATACGCCAAGGATGATGGTGGTTTCGGGGATCGTACGCCTTTCTCCACGCAACTGGGTCACGACAATCGGCGAGTGTATTCGGGCCCCAGTTAAGATTTCGGCCGACATTACCCCAGCCCTACCACAGTGCGAAGTAATGGAGTAAAGTCTGGTTGTCCGAGTCCTTATGAATGGCGACCTCTTGATCTAGACTGCAGCCCAAGACGAGTCTGACTAAATCTGGGACGTTACCCCATGCGTTGGCGCGGATTTTCCGTGCTAATTGGAACCGTTGAGCAGCTGAGACGTGACCATACGAGGGGAATACTTGGCTTATAAGATATTCCATCATTCTTACGGGCACATTCCGACGAGCGATGATGCTCACGTCTTCGATTAGACTCTCGTCTGCTCCACTATTGACTAGCAAACGGCAGATTTCCCAGGCGGGGCGTTTCCTGTGGAAGGTCAAATGCGATGCCCAGAACGTCAATGTATGCAATGGCGTTCTAAATGATTTAGCAAATAAACCCTTCTTTCTGGCGATTGCCTCATCCAATACTTACTGATCGTTGTCAGATCGGGCCAAAGGGTCAGCTCCCGAGTCAATGAGAAGTTTGCAAACCTCCAGTTGACCCTCCCTGGCGGCAATCTACGGTGAAAAAAGAGGTTAGTATTCGTTGACGGAGACAGGGAGGGACTTTACTGACATGTAGTGCACTTTGCCCGTATACATATTCTACGTCCATGACAGAAGCTTCCCCGTTGGCCAACATACTATGTACACCGGTCACGGCTCCTCGTGCAGCCAGACCGAACAGCTTGTGGGTAGTGGGTAATCGGCGGAAAGAACGGAGGTTGAACTGCCATCCGAACTGAGTTCGGAATCCGATCATGTCCCAGCCTCGTTCGGAAATCCAGGTCGGGGAGCTATACTTAGCTTGATGTGTAGGCCTGTCTTCACTGTTGCTCTTGTGGTAGCTTTGACGATACTGTAATGTCCCAAGAAGATATGCTACCCATGATTTCGACGAAAACGTAGAGAAACATTCGGCTGTCGGACACCCATCTTCTGCAACTGCGCTTTGAGAATGAGGCTCCGTTGCAATTTTACCTGGTAGATCCGACTCGAGAGCATCTGTTTCTGGTTTGGGTGCAGTCGCGATGAGCATGCTCGAGATTGTAGAAGCTATAACCTCCGGTTGCGCTTGAATCATGGCACTAATTCCCATTAAAACTGCATACGTACCTAATGTCGCCGCACACACATACCTTATGTAGCATTGATATGCCATGTTTAGGAGACGAATGGCGTCTTGCATTCTTTTCTGCAGTCTCTGCAACTCTTTTGCCTTCAAGGCGACTTTGACGCAACCTTTCATTTGTCGCCAGCCCTTCCTCCCGTCAATCTTCTTCCCCATGTCTTCCACTAGTCCACCCAAGTCTTTCGCAGCCTTGCGGCAAAGCTCAAGACTCTTTTGTGTGCACATCTTCGCCGAAGTACTCATCAAAGCTCTAGAGTAAACATTCTCCTGATTCTGGTTGCTTTCCATCTGGCATAGCATCAAACCGAGGGTGTCAAGTTCATTAAGTAGTTGGTGTAGATCATTAGGAACGTCTTCGACTTCATTCCAAAAGCGCTTCAGCCTTGCAGTACTTTTCAAGATGTCCACCGCTAGCTGAACAACATTGATGCCGCTTGCGAAAACCGCAAGGACTTCTGTCATGGTTGTGTGGCCTGTGGAGACGGCCTACTGCATTATGGAATAGCCCGTATTCGAAAGTGGTGGATAGAATAGCAGATAAACAGCTAAGAAGGTAGACTTGTAGACTGCTTAGATAGCAACACAGGTAGGCGGGCGGGGTAACTGCCTACGCTGGGCCTCGATAGGATGGAAGAATCTCTCCTAGCGAGGAAAGGAGCTAAGAGGAGCTAGGTAGTGGGCTGTGAATGATAAGGCTGAACTTGGGGCAGTGCTCAACGCGACAAATAAACCTAGGCTTCCGGACCTTACCACGAGTCCTTGAAGGAAAAGGCATGATGATATCCTGGAAATTCAGGCTCGTAAAGCATTCAAGGACAGCCGCAAGCATATCTTGTAGAAAGCCCGGCTGTATGCTGCTCTTGATCCCTTTAAAATTGCCCATGCTCTACTATGTTAATGACCACAATGTTTCTGGGTAACTTGCTATCAATCTTTGTCAAGATAGGTTGGGGTAGGATTTTGAGAGAGAGAAGCCATTGGAAGAGAAGTCTAATCGGGGCGTACTATACAAATCAGGGGGTTTGATGGAGTATAGAGATGACCGTATAAGACGCACCCATTGGATATTAACGCCTGGTCACTGTTAAGCTGCTACTACTTCAAGTCCATATGCTAGTGCTTACAGTCCGAAGGACTAGCCCGGACTACATGCCAAGCACATGGGAATGACTTCATCGCACGCCCAGTCTACTCTGGCGTTACAATTGTACCATCGATACTTTGCTTACCTGCTCTCTGGATAGTAGTCGGTGAATAAGCATGGCCACTATTGGTCGACTCTACCGGTAGTGATCTCACATCTTGGCCACGTTTCTGACAGAGGTAGCGTATTATTAGGCTCTGCTTATCTCACCTCCCCAGCCGCAGCCTCACCACACAGGCACTCGCATATCACTAGATCTCATCCTAGAACTATTCTTCCTTGAAGCATGTTCTTCACGCTCCGTTGAATATAGTCTATTTATCATGTTTCTACTACTCATCTCCGCTCTATTCTTTTACATCTTCACAAAGACGATATACCGCCTCTACTTCCACCCTCTGGCTTCGTTTCCAGGCCCAAGACTAGCAGCTGCAACAACAACATACAATGCATACTACGACATCTTGACTCCAGGTCTTGTGAAACATCTCCCTGAATTACATAAGAAGTATGGACCGATCATTCGCATTCAGCCCAATGAACTGCACGTTGCGGATTTGGAAGGGTACAACCAGTAAGTCACACATATATGCCCAAAATGCAGCAAGAAGAAGGATATGAACGACGAAGCTAACGTAACGTAGAATTCACCGCGTAGGCACACCCTTCACCCGTGTCTGGCACGACAACCCTTTCCTAACCGGCTCTCTACAATCCAAAACCACACTCCCCGAAACAAAAAAGCGTAGAGAATTCCTGAACCCTTTCTTCTCCAAAGCAGCCATCTCACGAGTCGAATCGCGACTACACCGCAAGAAGCTCGTTCAATTTCTCGACACGCTGAGTAAAGCCGACAACACCATCGTGAACTTCTTCTATGCATTTCGGTGCTTGACGGCGGATGTGGTGATGGATTATTGTTTCCAGTCGGACTTGTCTGCGCTGGCATCGCCGAGTTTTAGGAACAGGACGATAGAGACCTTTGTGGAGGGATTCGAGTTGGCTACTGTGCCGTTCTTCTTCCCGAATTTGTTTGGCTTGTTGACGAAGATTATTTTTGCTCTGCCTGATAAGATAAGGAAGGAGAAATTTGCGCCGGTGTATGGGTTTCAACTTATGCAGAAGTTAGCAAGGGAGCGTGTTGAAGACGCCATTGTTGCTAACGCTGACGCAGACGATGGGCATGGAGAGAAGGTGATGCTCGGGGAAAAGGAAGAGAAGATTCAAACTATGTTTGACTTGATGCTACACCCGGATGTCTCGAAGGGCCAAGTGACACCACCAAAGGACGATATGATCGCTGATGGCTGCTTGATGATTGCCGCGGGAACAGACACTACGGCGAATACGCTTGGGACTATTCTCTGGCATGTTACGCAGGATCCGGGTATTGAACAAAAACTCTTCGCTGAGCTGAGAAATGGCATTAGCATAGATGGGGTGGTTAGTTCAGCAAGCTTAGAAGGCCAGGGTTTCGAGTATCTGCGTGCTGTGGTAAAAGAAGGGTTGAGGTTGAGCTATGGAGTTCCCGGCAGGATCATCAGGAGGGTCCCTAAGGAAGGAGTAAGATTTGGAGACACGTTCGTGCCTGGCGGTGTAAGTTCCAACCCTTTCTTTTCCTACACATTTGTAGAGCAGACACTTATCCTGGGGAAGGTCACAATAACATCATGCATCTACATGCAGAACACCGACCCGCACACATTTCCCGACCCGTTCACATTCGATCCTGAGAGGTGGCTGTGCGACTCGGAGACGTACAAGCTGCGAGACAGACAGATGTTGACCTTTTCTCGTGGCTCGAGGTCGTGCGTTGGCATAAAGTAAGTCACTTAAAACCTAACGTCTGGCGGAGGAATCTGACAATACTGGAGTCTCGCGTATGCCACAATGCACCTAACAGTTGCCCACCTCTTTCGCCGCTTCGAGATAATTACGACTGAGTACACGACAGCAGCGGATATGGAGTGGACTGATCACTTTGTGCCCACACCAGTTGGGAAGATCAAAGCGCTGGTGAAACTAAGATCAGACTAGAAAGAGGGAAGAGGAAGCCGGTGAAGCAAGCAAGCAAACGGGGCCAGCCAACAAACAAACAACAGCTTGGCCAGCGGTTTCTTCACTCGAAAAACGCAAAAATCTATAGCTTTCATAAGTTACCTAATTGGGTAGTTTACGTCACTCCTTTTGTCAAGTGAAGGCCCCGATTGTGCTTGGCATCAAAAAATATTGAGTCTTTTCACTCGAGGAAAGGGGGCAATCCACAGTTTCTAGGACTTGCCTAATACGGTAACATCTGGTAATCAGGCCATCGGCGGGTCTGTCATGAGATGAAATACTTTTGGTATCATTATTTTGTGGAATCTCCATGGTCCTTACTCCTTAGCGCTCAGCACCTCCTTTACTACTGCGATCACACTTGGGAATGCATCTTTTGGTGCAGCAACAACGCCCTTGTTCTCCCTCAATGTCCTCCCAATGCCAAAGTCCAGCGGTTTGCCCCAGGCATCACTGACTTCCCCGCCGGCTTCTTGCACGAGTACTACACCAGCAGCGTGGTCCCATATCTTCTCCTGATATGTCTTGCTGACAGGTAACCTGAGGTACAGATCACCTGCTCCGCGTGCGATGGAACCGTATTTGGCCTGGGAGTCCATTCGTACAGAGGGCTTGGTGATGCCGAGTTTTGAGGCGATGGCGGCATTGTCACCTTGAGAGGAGTGGCCCGCTTCTACTGATTCGCAGAAAGTCGCTTGGGACACATCTGGGAGAGGCTTCATGGTTATCTTCTTGGATTCTTGTAAGCCGCCCTTGCTGAGTGGTCGACTTGTAGCTCCCTCGCCCTTTACAGCGCCAAACAGCACGCCCTTGCCCTCCTTGTCATCCGCATCTTGACCAGTCGAGGAGTCGAGAGGTGCCTGGTCATCCACGGGGAGGTTAGGGCATCCAATGACACCCACAGTCGGCACGCCATCTACTAGGAGGCCTAGGCAGACGGCATACTGACCACCTCGTAGAAAGCCCTTGGTGCCATCAATGGGGTCCAGTGCCCAGATCCTTCCTTTCCTGCCTCCCTCGCTCCTTCCGTTATCGATTGCCGTCAACATATCGTCCGCAGACTTGATTGGGCCGCCAATCTTGTCCTCGGCAGAGCTGTCGTCCAGTTTCGCGGCCTGCACGAGCTCCCACACGAGATCGCGGAGCGAATCGTTCTTGCGAAGGTCGTCCGCATCCTCTTCACCGACTACTTCATCTTCGGGGAACGCATGCTTTATCGACGCGATGATTAGAGCCTGTGCGCCGAAGTCGCCGATGGTGACGGGGGAGGAGTCGCTCTTGGAGAGCGTGCCTTTGGAGTGGCTCGAGTATACGGATTTGGTGAGGAGAGTCGCTCGTTGAACAGCTAGGAGTGCTATCTCCAATTCCTTTTCGTAGGCCATCGCGTGGAGTGTTCGGTTGGAATTCGCGTGGAAAGATTTAGTGAAGGCGGGGGTGGAGTAGAACTGCTGCTTCAACTGGTAGAGTCGTGCAGTACTACGTGTGAACCAAGAGGGATTGAGTGTAAAAGCCAGGATGAAGGCTAGCAAAAAGAATCTAGATGGCGTAATCTGGGCTGGCATGAGCTAGAAGCTCTGGTTTCGGGCCGTGGCTGGTGTTGCTATGTGGGGTGAATTGACGTAAAACGTATAACTCGGCGCAGGGCTTCGGAGGTTTCCAATTTGGTAAAGGTCACGTGCGGGTAGTGGATACCAAACATGTTACGAGCAACTCAACCCTGGATGACCGAACTGCATTCCGAGAGCACCAAGATTTGGGCTCCTAGCTTTCACTCCGAATCTAGTGAAACTTGCTTTCTTAATTTACTTGGTCACGCCTTTAGTGAAGGCCCTTCCTGCCTCCACGCTCGTTGTTCGTGTAGAAAGTAAACAAAGTCGACACAAAGACAACGCTCTCAGCTCCACGCGACAGCGACAATCATCCTCATATACTCAGCAACAGCAAATCGGACCCCTCAGCAACAGCTATTTACCTCATTAATATGGCATCTCCAGACTCGCAACCGGCGCTCGCGACGACGAAGCGGAAGTTTCACAAACTCCTCGACAACCTTACCGCCAGCACGTCGACGACTTCACTCGCAAGCACATTGCAAGAATCTAATGTATCAAGCACGTCACTGTCACAACCAGGCACTCCCGAGCCGCCGAACAAGCGTCCACGAAGCTCTAATCTCAGCATGGAAAGGGAAAGGAACGTATCCGCTGGTCAAGAGCGCATCAGAGTACTGAAAGAACAGCTCCTCACACCGCGTAGAGAAGGCACTATCAAGGTAGTGGGGAAGAAACAGGCGCCTGCGGTGACTACGCCTCGCAAGGCACCGAACTTTCAGCCATATAACCAACAGCAGTTCCTAGATCGACTGAGGACATTTGCAGATGTAAAGAAGTGGACGACGAAACCAGATTCGCTCAGCGAAGTAGAGTGGGCTAAGAGGGGCTGGACTTGCGATACCTGGAATACCGTTGCGTGTAAGGGAGGGTGCGAGAAGCGCGTCGCGGTCAAGTTGAGGCCAAGGAGGAAGGATCTCGACGGCAAGGATATTGAGATGAGTGAGGATCTGGCGGTGGATGTGGAAGATGCGCTGGTGGAGAACTATAGAGAGCTCATCGCCACTGGACACTCTGAGGAGTGCTTGTGGAGGAAGCGAGGCTGTCAAGGTGCATATTGGTGGCCGGACACAGAAACGAAAGCTAATAATGAGTACAGAAGATATATACCACATCCCTATCGGAAGCCGCAACCAGAGCAAAGCTGAGCTACTTACTCGCTACAGCTCCTTCAAAGCCATGGCCGCTGACCTTCCACTCCTCGAGAACATAATATACCCCGACCCCGCGATACACGACGTATTGAAGAGCATTCCGCCTGCCTACTTCAACACAGGCGATCCCGAATCAACCGTCTCCCCACCATCCTCGCCGACAGACATTGTAGCCTTCGCCTTCGCACTCTTCGGCTGGTCAGGCGCGTCAGAATCTCGCATAAGCCTCGCAGTATGCAACCACTGCTTCCAACGCCTGGGCCTCTGGCTATCGTCAGACACCCGCCTGAAGGAAATGAGCAAGAAACTAGACGTGCCAATAGAGAGTCTGCGCCTCAACCTCCTCGAGTCACACCGCGAGCACTGCCCGTGGAAGAACGCCGAAGTCCAGGGCAACGCAAGCGACGGCCCCACAGCACACATGGCCGCATGGCAAAGTCTCGAGTTCATGCTCCTGGGCAAGCAGAAAGACAAGGGCTCAGCCCAGGGGTTTGTTGCTGGTATAGGTGGTGCACACAGCAGACATAATAGGAATGTGGAGAGCGTCGACCTGGGGAGCGAGGTCACGTACCCGCGCGGAAGTATGGACAGTGGTGGTGATGAGAGGAGTGTGAGGGAGGTGGAGGAGGAGGCAGATTCGTTGCAGCAGAAGTGGAAGAAGCTCAAGGCGAAGCTGAAGAGGACTGCGAGTAAGAAGAGTTTGAGGAGCGTCAAGAGTATGCGAAGCGGGAAGAGTGTTGGGGATAAGGAGGGCGGGAAGGAGAAGTCATAGGTTGGGTTCCTCTCTACGTAACTTTCAGTGGGGCGGGGAGAAGAGCGGGAACTCCACGGGCGAATGTGGAAGGAGCTCTGGAACACATGGGAATGGTGGCAGAGTCGATTGGAGTTCGGCATGGAATCTTGCATGGTATTCCCGATGATAGCTGAACTTCCTACATAATGCAAGATGTACAAATGCACCCAATGATCATGTCCCACAAATGGCTTTTGAGAATCTCGTCGTCGCCTTTTCCGCTCCTTTACGCATCACCGTCCATGTCAACATCGTCGTCGACATTTACGCCTCCCTCCTCCTCCTTCGCAATCTCGGCTTCGTCCGCCTGCTCCCCATCACTCACATCACCCTCTCCCTTCTCACCCACAGCCTCATCCTCGTCCTTGGCCTTCTGCGCTGCAGCCTTCGCCTTATCAGCAACATGATTGATAATCTCGGTGTCCTTCTCATTGAACAACCTCAGCAGCATAGCCTTCCGGTCGTCCTTGTCAACCATGAGATTAGCACTGCCAGGATGTCTCCACAGCGGTAGCACCATGCGGAACGGGATACCTTGCTCGTCGTCCTTCTCCACGCGCACAAAGCAGCATCCAACGTCCATCTTCTGGAGTTGGTCGCCGACTTCGCCGAGGCCGTGTGCGCCTTCTTTGGGGAGCTTGGGGAACATTTCTAGGACTAGCTGGTGGAGCGTAGATTTCTTGTCGCACTTTACGATGCGTTTGCTCGCCCAGGGTTCGAGGATACGGATGCCCTCGTTTTGTAACCGCCATGGTGCGTGGCTGTTGTCTTTGTCTTTGATCTTGTGCGCGACGAACATGACTACGCCGCAGTGGATGAACTTCATGCCGCGGTCTTTGTTCTGCGAGATGATGGTTTTGGCGAACGCGGAGGTGTAGTAGATTTTGTTGAGCGAGAGGCCTTCCTTGTTCTTGACCATGAAGCGGTCACGGGGAAAGCGATCGGAGATGCCGAAGAAGTTCATGATGGATGCGATTGTTGAATCGTCGTTTGCCAGGTACTCAAAGTACTCCTTGTTATTACTCTGATTCTCGGGCTTGAGACGAGCGTCTTTGGGTGCAGTTGCTTGTAAACTTGTACCATTTGTTGTGGATCCGTTGGCGGCAACAACGGGCTCCTCTGTTTGGGTTGATGTATTCTCTGCGGCTGGCTCGTCTGTCTTGACCTTCTTCAAAGATGCAGGCTCCTCGACCTCTTCTAACTTACGCTTCAATGGGGCCGCCACGTCAGGGACCGCGGTTTCACCCTCCGCCTTGGTAGCATCTGCGTTGATCACATTTTCCTCAGGAGTCGGGATCGATGCATCAGTTGTAGTTTGGGCCTTGGCCTGGGTCCTGTGTGCTTTTGCTGCATTTTCGGGGTTCTGTATCTGCGCAATCTTGATGTCGTCTAGCTTCTCGATGATTGCAATGAAGAAGCCTCCAGTGTCCTGCAAGTGTGGATACACGCGGATGCAGCGCTCGAGTGGAATGCGCTCCTCCTCCGACTTGGGTAGTGGCGGGAAACAGCCCGCAGTAATCTTGGTGGAGAACTGGCGCTCTGGCTCTTCCACTTCGTATTTGGACCTTGCCTTCTGATAAGCTTCCCAACTGGTGAACATGTGAGCAGTCTTCTCCCCTTCTGAACCCGGTATTGAAGATGTGTCGAGCACTTTCCACGTATTGAGACCTGGCTTCCGTTTCAAATTTGGCAGGAGATCAGAGCAGTCTACAAGCTGGACCTTGGAGTTTCCTCCACAGGCCTCAATAGCCGCCGCAACGACAGCCTCATTCTCTACTGGATTCATGCTGCAAGTTGAATAGACCATACGGCCGCCCTTCTTCAGCATTTGCAGACCTCGAAACAGGATACGCAGTTGGAGGTTGTGCAGACCGAGACCATCCTTAGGTGTCCACTTCGCCCAAACATTTGGGTTCTTGCGGGCGGTCCCGTCGCCCGAACACGGGACATCAGCCAAGATGCGGTCATACTTGAGATACTGCTTCCGCTGGCCGTCGTTGCTCGGAAGCTCGATAGAGGGGAAGATCGAGGCATCGTGTTGCGTGACGATAAGATTGGGAAAGTTGAGTCGCTTGACTTGATGGACCAACATGCCAGCGCGCTTGTAATCGGTATCGTTCGCAATGAGCAGACCAGTCGATCGGCCGTCGTCGCTGTAGTCGCCTCCTTCGCCAAGGTCAACAGACTCGCCGTTCGCTGCCCGCCTGACTCGTTCCTCCTCGTCACCGTGAATCATCTCAGCTAATTGCGCTGACTTGCTTCCGGGTGCGGCGCACATGTCCAATACCACCATCCCTGGCTTCACATCGAGGAAATGTGGTGGTATCATACTGACAACCTCTTGCCTGCTAATGTTGCCCGATGCCGCCTCGGCGACAAGGAATTTTTGGAAATCGGCGAATGGCGGATATCGTCGAATAATCTTCTTGTGAGTCTTCATGTGCCAGACCAGTTCGTCAGGGAACGCATGTACCGGCTCTGGAGGTGGGACAGGCTTGCCTTCGAACTTCTTGGATGCAATAGCGGGGATGTATCGTTGCTTGAAGATTTCGCGGACGGCAAGGGCATCGGACTTGGTGCCAGTGAAGCGGAAGCTGTTGGGCAAGTCGGCCTTGAGCGCTGTCCACATTTCTTCGAATTCAGCCTCTTCCAGAAAGCCGCCCATGCGGTAGTAGCTCTCAAACAGCTCGTTCTTGCGCGCGATGTCTGACCATGGCTCAGTCCGAGTATCTCTGCCTCCTCCGCTTCCTTTCCCTCCCCCACGTCCTCTGCCTTTACCGCGGAACGGTTTGCGACCACCTTGACCTCCGCGCGCCATGTTGTTGTCGGTCTGGGAATGTGTAAGTTGTTGATTGCAGAATGCGCAGCTAAGAAAAAGTCCGCTAGCTAGCTCCAGGTGGAACCATTCCAAAAGGATACGCTTGGGCCAACTCTCATCAAGAACGCCGGTTCCCTTGTAACTTCCAACAGAAAGCTCGCCTCTTAGTTTTGAAACACTAAAGTGCTAAATGATCCGTTGTACTGCTTCTGGGTATATTCCAAAGACAAAATGGAGCTATCTTCGATGTACTGTACTCTACAGAAGAACTTACAAGGCTCTTCAGTGACACGACGTAAGGCTATGACAAGCTCCCGGGTCAATTGGATTCGCCTCGAAGAACTACTTGAGTATAGGGCCTAGAGTAACTCGTATGTGTTGAATAGTATCGTCCTGCGGTCTTCAGTGTATGGTGAGAGGTGTGTGGAGGCATACTGACCGTGTACCAATAAAAGCGGGGCACCAATCTTGGCGCACACTGATTTTCGACTTGCTTTGGAGACCTTCCTCATCGTCGCCTCAACCAACACTCCAGCTCGACTAACCCCCAGCAGCAGTAAAAATGGCCCGTTCATCGTAAGCCAAGAGGTCTCATCGCAACTGAACGTATGCTAACCCTCATGCTTTCAGCGTTCCCACCCAGAACGACATCGCCGTCCCCGAGTCGGTGCTCAAGAAGCAGAAGGCTCACCAGAAGACGACCGACTCGCAGGCCGCCGAGCTCAAGAAGAAGCGTGAGGTACGATGAACAGACTCCCAGAACCTGCGAAAGCGGATAGGAGCATCACAGTTGGCTAAGACTCTCTTAGGCCAACAAGCAGAAGCGCGAGACCCTCTTCAAGCGCGCCGAGAAGTACAACCAGGAGTACGTCAAGGCCCAGCGCGATGTCATCGAGGCAAAGCGTGCCGCAAAGAAGGACAACGCCCTGTTCGTCCCTGCCGAGAACAGGCTCGTCTTCGTCGTCCGTATCAAGGGGTATGTTGTGAACCTTGTCCAGCAGCATCAGCTCATAGGTACTAACCCAATGCCAGTATCAACAAGATCGACCCCAAGAAGCGCAAGACCCTCCAGCTCCTCCGTCTCCTCCAGATCAACAACGGTGTCTTCATCAGGCTCACCAAGGCCACTCTTGAGATGCTGAAGATCGTCGAGCCCTTCGTTGCCTACGGATACCCCAACCTGAAGACCGTCCGTGAGCTCATCTACAAGCGCGGGTATGCCAAGGTCAACAAGCAGCGCATCCCCATCACCACCAACGACATCATCGAGGGCAGCCTCGAGAAGTTCGGCATCACCTCGGTCGAGGACCTCATTCACGAGATCTACACCGTCGGCCCCAACTTCAAGCAGGCCTCCAACTTCCTCTGGCCCTTCAAGCTCTCCTCCCCCACTGGTGGCTTCCGCACCAGGAAGTTCAAGCACTTCATCGAGGGCGGTGACCTCGGTAACCGCGAGGAGTTCATCAACCAGCTCGTCAGGCAGATGAACTAAGTTTTCCACACTCTTGGTTCACTGGGTGGAGTAATGGGTTAGCTTTGAACGATACCATGAAAAGATCACGAATGTTGGTCTCTCGCCACTTCTCTGTTGAGAATTGAGGGAAGGCCGAGCCACATGCTCTGGTTAGCTTAGACAAGTCTTCTGCATCTCCGCTGAAGAAGAATGAAAAAGTTTATTCCACCTTGACTTTCGATGATTGTGTTCCCTCGTGATATCCGTGACGCTCGTACAACGTAGCTGTTCATGTTCGCTCAAACTAAGTGACACTCCTTCTCACCAATTTAACTTTAGTTCTCTATGTTCCTACCACGGTGCCCTGTCTTGCCTGATATTTGCTCATAGCATACATTATGCTCTGACTTTTTTCACATTCTGCACACGCACCGCACTCGTGGAATTCTCAACGTAGGCATCGAGCTGGTGTGTCATAAAAGGGTTGGCATAGCAGAAAGAAATCTATCAGTATGTACTGTGTACGCTTCCCATGTCCATGTCCCTGTAGACACCAGACGCACGCACTCCAGAAATGCCAAAAACGCTAATGCACTAATCTAATGGCACCGATGGAAACTCCTTCCCCCCCTTCCCGTCCAGTCCTAATCCTGATCCCGAACCTGATTCATCCCAGACCAGCCCATACCCCCTGGATATCATTGATAATAACGTCGCCAGCCAGCCGTTTCATTCCTTTCCTCCCATGCTTGCTATCAATCATCATTCAATCTGACCCATGAGGAATCGTTGAGCTAATAAATGGAAATAATGTCGAGGCTATGCTCCTGCAGTCCATTGTTCGTGTGAAAGTCTAGTTGTTGTGTTTGCTAATGATCGTGCCGTGCGCCTTGTGTCAGGCAATAGGTGTCATGGTAGGTGTGAGTAGCCCATCTGCCTGAGCCTCGCCAATAAACTCCTCGATAAACGCACTCTCGGCATCTGCGTTGACATCGTCCGTGTCAATGTCCGCCTCTTCACCTGTATCATTGACGTCGTCTTGATCTTCGTCCGGGTTATGCCCGGCCTGAACTTCCATTGTTGGGTGTAGCACCGTTGTCGGTTGTAGCAGCGGCGTCATAGTCATATGTGCTGGAAGCAGCTGCATGTGCTCCAGATTCTGTTGTAGAGTCTGCAGATCCTCGTGTAAATCTTCCGTCATCTCCACATTGTTCTCTTCGTCCAAATGACTGTCGTAGGCATGGTGATATGGTGATGGGCCGGCTACGCTGACAGTCGTTATGTTTGCCGGCTCCTCCACAACCCCGAATTCAGTCGTCACGGTGATCGAATCTGGACTCGGAATCGGCGGGTCGCTACTAGAGGGCGCTCGCGTGTCACATGGAAGGACATCCTCAGGCGCCATGTCATCCTGGTACACAGCAGCAAAGAACTCATGCATTGCGCCAGCCAGTTCATCTGCCTGACCTCGCTCCTCTCTGTCTTTCTCAATTTTAGCCATTGCACGGAGCTCTGCCTCTTGTTTGGCCTTGACCTCGGCTTCAAGGCGACATTTGGCGCGTACGTTAGGTTTGCGAGCACACGTAGGACAGTGGTAGTTTACCGTACAGAAGGTGCATGTGCATGCTGGGTTCAAGGCGGCGCATTGCTAATAGATATTAGGACCTCTCCAAGTGTGTCACGGTGAAATGAATATACTTACATCGCAGACCAACACAGCACACTCGGAGCACTCCTTGAGTATTCCGGGACACTGCGGCCTGTTATCTCCCACGGGACGCGGGTACTGGCAGAAATACGCCCCGCAACCTTCCCACTGGACGGGATGCCGTGGGTTACATGGTAGCGGAGGAGGGTTCGTTATCGAAGTTGGCGGCGCACGGGGTGAGCTTGGCCAGGAGCCTGAGTTGCGACTACGCACATTAGATACACTGAACGATCGAGGTCGAGATGAGCTAACGGGGACGAAGGACAAGGAAGCTGCTAGTGGGAAAGGATCGGATGTTGAGACTGAGTTGAAAGACGTCGTTGCGGACATCTCCGCAGACGCAGGGGCGGCAGGGGCCACCAAAATCTGTGATTGTGACATGGGTGTCTCCGAGGATTCGGATTGGTTATCGGCGGTGGAATAATGATCGTTGCGTGATGATGCGGTGGGGGTGCGTTCAGGATCTGGCGTGCTCGCCCTGTTCGGATTGAAGTCTGGAATGACTAGACGCTGAAGAGGCTCATTGTGTGCCCGAACATGCTCTCGCTCGGTATGCATGTCTCGGTATCCACATTTGCGCACCTTCAAAGCTCTGAAATCGTGTTCTTTGCATATCGGATTCTTGCAGGCTCGGCACGACACCTTCCATCTAAAGCTTCGATAGCAGTCGTGACATAGCCCTCGTGGACATGTCTGCTGTTGTAGATCCAGCGTATCCTGCTTTAGATACGCTAGGATATCGACGTCTTCTCCGAGCACATATTCGTAAAGGCCATTATTCTTCAGTTCCCGAATATAATCCACTGGTCGAAGTTGATTTGAGAAGTCAGGGTCCTCGAACTCTTTAGTCCTTGGTAAGGGTGCTGCACGAATCTTGTCCGCTCCTCTGCCGCCTAGTCCAGTACCTAGAACAGCTATACCACCGCCACCAGAGAAAATAGGTTCCAGGCAACACCAGTGCATGTTCAACTTGGGCGGCTCTCGGTTCGCTGGAGGTACTGGCATTCCGTTGTTGAGATTGCCGCCATCTTCTGAGTCTGAGTCGTCTGAGTCGTGCGCACTCTCGTTCATGAGGTTTGGAGATCGTGTGGCCCCTGGAGCCCACCAGAATCGGTTCCCGTCAACTTTGTCTTCTCGTTGCCGGTCCTCTAACGAAGAAGATGATCCAGCTGCCTGTCCGAGTGTGCTCCCTAAAGTGTTGCTGTTTCCGAACGCTAAGTTTGCAAAATGCCGTGTCTTTGCTCGTTTCCTCGGTATTGGGCGGTTAAAGGCACAGCTTGCGCACAGGGTTTTCCGGCATCCCATACAATGCATGCGGACACTGCAAGACTCGCATCGCTCCAGAATAACATCGTCGCACTGCGCACACTTTACCTCCTCTATGAAGGTGGTGTGACTCTTCCTGAGGTGTGCGGGGACGTGCTTGCCTTCTCCAGCGTATTCTCCATTCTCAGGACCAAGTGGCTCGCCGTCTTCTCCAGTCTCGGCAATCTCCCACAATCTCCCGTCGTGAGAGCCCAATTTCCTGCTGCCTTCCGCAGGGCCTATGCGATTGCTTGATCTCCATAACCTGTCGAAGGGAACCCAAACCTCCATGTTCTGCGGACCTGCTCTGCCCGCATGGTAGTCTTTCCTACGATAGCACCTCCCTCCTGGGCTTGGGCACCATGCTGTGTCCGTCCATATCCCTAGCTGGTGGCATATCTCGATGAGCTGGTGCGTGGGGTCGGAGTCTGAGTCTCTGCGAATGAGAGAAGAGGGAAGGTAGGGTCGTCGGCGGTGGTGTCGACAGCGGTAGGTATATAGGCTCTTGAGAGCAAGGTCTTTTTGCATCCATGGCGCATCCTTCAATGTATATGGCTCTAGAAATGGAACAATGTGGTATTTGATAGAAACGTTCTTGCAGCCTCGTACAGACAAGTGCTGTAGGATATCGATCCGTGGCGCAAGGACACTCCCAACGAGCGCAATGCCTGTCACGGCGGTGTTGCACAGATCCAGGCTGGTGAGGCGTGTCCCATTTGGCGCTATTATCTGCTTTAGTAGGGCATCGAACGAGTACGCCTTGGATTGCCGTTCTCTACTATCGGGTGTCTCGTTCCCCGGCGAGCCCACATTGGTGACAGCGGGCTGGGGCAGCCGGAAGGACAGCGTCTTCCATGCCAGCGGATAGTGGCGCAGGAAGTCGCGCAGATGCGGCGATGTGTGGTAGAGTTGGAGGACGGCGACAGTGGATAGTTGCGAGAGGAGCGATTCGAGGACGGGCGGATACGATGTTATGACCGTCTCGAAGAGAGCGAGGGTGGCATGCTGTTTGCCCGCATCGCTCGCAGCCCGTGACGCGGCGGTGGTCGACACACTGCGTGTGCTCTCAAGGGCTTCGCTGTCCCAGAAGAGGTCCGTCTGGCTCTGCTGTTGCGTGCTCATGCTTCCGGAACGCTGCAGGGCGAGGTTGAGGCGCTCAGCAAACTCTGGCCCAACGAGGCAGTCTTGATGGACGAGGCGGCACGGAAACATACAAAAGAGACATGCAGAGGAGAGCAAGGGCGTCTGCAGCGCCGGTATGGCTATCAGGAGCGTGGGACCGCGTCGCGGAAGCGAAGGTGGTCGTGTGCCTAGCAGGCAGGGCGTCGATAGCCACCCGTCTGGTCGCCGGTCAGGGTTTACGTTCCAGCAGCGAGGGTCATGGATGGCGAACAGATGGGCTCTGCCTGGGGGCTCTCTCGAGGCGAGCGATGCCGGGATCCAGGCAATTGCAGTGCAAGACGACTTCACTCAGGCTTCTGCTCGCAACAGGGCGTGGTGAGTCTCCAGCGCATGCCAAGGTGAGATTGCTGAGACACGCATTCGGCCTCCCCATGGAGGAATGCACCCGTCAGCCAGGTGCCAGCCTATCAGCCACCGGCACATCACAGCAGCAAACTTCAGCCTTATGGCTACGACAGGCACCACGACACGGCACAGCAGCATTCGTTCACTTTGATCATCATTCTAGTTTTCCGAAGAGCAACGCAAAACATTTCATAACATGATCGTAGCCCTGACGTATTTCAAGGCATCGGAAGAGGGCGTATTGCGGTCATGGTGCATCGTTACATACGAGTTTCTTCGTCAATGAGGCAGTCACGCAGTCTACACCGCTCAATCCTATGTCGTGCGCATTCACAGAGGCACAGCATTTTATCTTCGACAATCTTCATACCCCTATGGCTACAGTTCCCCGCCACGATTACAACAATGTACAAAAATCCCCCTGACTTGCTCTATACGCATTTCGCCCCTCGCCGGGATATCACGTTCTAGAAGACTTAAATCGAACACTAGAGATGCAGACATGAAAACGCCGAAATCAACCCGGCTAACACTGCGCCAAACTCCACGTAATCATGCCTTAACGCTATGCTGCTTGCAAAAACAAAACGAAGTAACAAAAGAGACCGTGTCTGCATGCTGCGCTACTGATGATGCGGCCCACACCTACTGTGCCAAGTGGAAACGACTTGGTCCTGCTATCATGGTGATCCACTCACTGTATCCAGCGATCAAGAAGACCATGACAGCGTATCGAAGCCATTCAAGCTCCATCCTACACCTATACGTACAGCTCGCATTGATGGCGTCATCAGAACACCCAATTACCCTCCGTGTCCCGATCTTCCAGTCCGTCGAACAGCACAATGTCCCAGTCAAAGTCGTATTCGGAGTCATTCCCTGTAGGTGGCCAAAGTGCGTTGCTAATGAATGAGAACACTGGGAGGTGCTGTCCAGTGGCCTTCGCATTCATCATTTTGCCCGTCTCAGAGTCGACATCGAACGCAGGCCGCCTTGGCAACTTCTTGAACTCTAGCTCGATTGTGCCAAAGTACGGGATGGAGAGCCGTGTCTTGCCAGCGGATTGCCTACTCGGGTCGAGAGACGACAATATCTTCTTGAGGACGACGGCGCTCCTTGCTGCGATCTTTTCGCGTGAGCTTGCCTTGGCCAATTTCTCCATCTCGCCTATGAGGCGGCATAACATGGCGAAGTCGGTCCCCTTGGTCTTCTGCACCTCGCTCTTCTCCTTTGTGCCCAGCTCGATGACGATATCAAGGGTGAGTGTCACAGCGGCAATGAACACACCGATCTCGGCGAAGCGACAGCAGGCTTGTGTGATGCCAGCGTTTCGAAGGGCGAACCATCTCATCAGCACGTTGCGACTGGCCTGCAGAGCGGTGACCTTTGAGAACTCGTAGCGGCCTTCTTGCGGCGCTCGTAGAAGATACGGTAAGTGAATGAAGATCTTCATTTCGAAGTGCCACATTTGTACCATAAGCCTTTCTAGTGTAGCGAATGACTCTGGTGATCGTGCTGTCGACGGAATGTTCGGCACCTCCCAAAAGTCTTTTGGCATCTCTTTCATGGTCGACTCTAACTTTTCGTCCAGCGCAAGGGCTGCGGCGTATGCCTGTGGGGAGACTTCGCGATCGAGTTCCGCTATCTGCCGTGATATGACATTGAGTTTTGAGCGGTGGACTGCGTGCAGGTTAGCATCCTCGGGGAGCGGGTAGTCGTCGGCGCCGAATGGAAGACGTAGGTGCAAGCCTAGATATCGATCTAAATCAACGAAGGTGCGCCATATTTGCTTCGCATTAGAAACTGCCGGGATTGGCGGTTGGAGATCTGGTTGGTTGATCTGACGCTGGAAACCCATGAGATGGGCGAGATTCATGCCTCGTCGGATGATGAGCCATGATTGGCGAAGCGAAGCGCTGTTGAGGTGGTAAAGAGCGAGAAGCAGAAGTGTTTCGAGACCATGGAGGGTCAGCATCTGTTCGTCTGAAGATGTGACCAGAGACGTAACAGTGGCCACATAGTTTTGAATTGTAGCATCCAGGTTCCACATGCTAGATAACCGGGAATCATCAAATTCCGGCGGGAGTGAGTTGATACAGATGGCCAAATGTAGCAGCGTGCGGGCAACAATGATAGACCGTTCTCGAGCGATCGCTTGCATGTCCAGGGCGTACGACTGGTGGTCTTTGTTGATGTAGATATCAGGAGAAGCGCTATAGATACCATCGAGAATCATCCAGCCATTAGAAGATTCAAATATGATGTCGGCATCATGCTGCGAGGGTAACAAAGCAGTCAAAGCTCGATGAACTTTGTCACTACTCGAAGGATGTCCTTGATCAGGCTTGTCGACTAGTGTGTTGATAGAAGGTGCAGATGTCCACGTTTGTGCGCCAAGCTATCTCAGTGAGTATGGACAACACAAGGGGAAAGCGCGATCGACTTACAATTCCGTCTCCTAGCGACGACATGCTCTGTGTATCGCTCGAGAATTTGGGCAGATCAAACTTGGGCTCCATGTCGCTGGAGCTAGTAAGGGTTGGACTTCGTGGAGCGTCTACTGGTGTGCCAGCTGTGGAAGGTTTTCGGCATACAAATCGCTCAAACAGTTGCTCAAGCTTGGACAGCCTTTCACCGATGTGTATTGAACAAGCATGGTTCTGGTCTACCCGATCCGGCCCAAAGGCACTCAAATTGGGAGAACTGATGTCTGTCTGGCTTGAATCTGCTTGAATTTTCGGCCTCTTGCCTAGATAGGATATTAGTATGAGACGTAGTTCAAGTCGTCTCGAATTCATCCTTACATTCCCAGCAAGCTCGGCGTAGACCTTTCGGTGGTCTCTTTCTGCCTCCTTCATGGCTGGCCATACTCCCGGAGTCCGTCATGGCTTGCTTAAAGGTAGAATAATTGATGATATACGCTATAAAGAATCCCCTCCCTCGGTGTAGATCGGCGCATATTGTACAACAGCAGCCATTCCATCCATATAGCGGGGTGGAGGTGTTGCGATGGCAATTGCCCGTGTGCTGATGTGAACCTAGTCGGTCAATTTTCGGCCGTCTTTTTGTCCGCAGTTATGCGGGCAATCACTGCAATAACCCCGAGGATTACTCCACCCTACCAAGTCAGACTAGGATGGGCCTCGGCGCCCATCCGACTACCAAGTAGAAACATGGCAGCCCTAACGAAATAAAGATGCCGCGCTCTGTCGTCTCAAGTTTCTTTACCACGAGGAATCTTTTTTCCGACACCATGTGATTCGCGAGAGCATGAAGGGCTCCATCACTTGCCCGTCGACTACCTAGAGGCGGCCAATTGAAGATTGCCACCACAGCCAATCAATGCTCCGAGAAAAGTACCTGGGCGCCTGCGCTTATACCAGCTATCTCCGGCTCGCACGAGTGCACTTATGGAAGCAATGTGCTATGAATACAAGGGTGAATAATGCGCTCGGCTCGACAGCTATTTCGATTACCAATATGACTTTCAGTCTTTCCTCTAGGTGTTAACGGTCGTATGGCGTCGGAAGTGCCGCCTGCCGCATCAAGTCCCGGATCCGAAATGCTTAGGTCTCAATATGTAATCGCAACCCCTCGCCGGGCCTTGCCCGATGTTGCAAGGCGTAACAAAGTAGGGTTGTTGACACCCAAAAATTTCACACATCATCCCAACGAAGTGATCGTAAAGCTTTCTGGTGCACAAGCATGCATTTAGTCATCGCACAGTAGCAAATATGCGTCATTCCATCAATGTTGACTGGATGATGCCAACGTGTACAGCATGACCATGACAGCCGGAGATCCGATCTTTGAACTAGAACATCCTAGGGCTTCCGAACGCGTTTTTACCGACGTTGGCGACGATTGACAAGCGCTTGCGTATGCGTACCTAACATGTACACAGTATAGTTGTAGAGCGTGTTAAAATAAGCCAAGGTAGCTGTAGCGCTCCGTGCGGAAGCCGAAGGTAAGTCAATCTATTCGAGGATATTCACCACAGCTCCCAGGAGCGCATCCTACGTTGCTCAAAGGAGGCGAAAGGCATTGTTTGAGTGTACAAGGTCGAACAGACAGAGATATAGCCGATGACATCAAGAAAACCGTAGTGCAACCTGATATGATTGAGGTAGCTATGCTTGAGAGGTCAAAGATGATCGCTAGTTCATCTGATGCATTACTATGGTCTGATGATGGGCTTGTTCTCGCCCTCGTGGACGCGAAAGAAGGTCGTGCCTTTGGCGCTGCTGCAACAAGGCCCGGAGCGATCACAGCAGGCGAGTTAGGAGGTTCAGACGATGTAGACCATGGACACGGGAACTTTTAGGAGGAGAAAGGTTGATCTGACGCAATCCATTTGGTCCGTCGATAAGCGTGGTTGCGGTCGCGAAGGATTGCGCTCATTCCGCCTCCCAAGATGGCGGGACGACCATTCGACCGCAATAATCTGCCACAAGTGTGTGGTATGCGGCGAATTTCTCCTACAGATTTGTAGCTACGACGCACTAGTTCACGCCAGGCTCCATAATGCAATTGAGGGTCAAGGCGAACTCAAGCGTACATTTCGTCGTATTCGCCATCATCGTCGTCTTCTGGCGGTGGTGGCGGTTGTTTCTTCTTCAGAAGCTCCCTGCGATCGAGAGGGCATGTCGAGTTCAGTTTGAGCCAAGGTCGTATGCAATCCAGATCGAACCGATGATCCTTGTGACAAGGCAATTGAATTACGAGCGGATATTCGTCTGTCGCGCAGCCCCGGTTAGCCAAGTCTTCCCCGCGTGTGTTGTATGTACAACTCACCCTCTAGAAAAGGATTGACGCAGATTGGGCACGTATCTGCAGGCTTTAGGGCCTTCTTCGGCACCCTCTCCAGTTCGTCCAAGAAGCTGTCAGGCACGCCCTTCAACTCTGTTGGTGGGTCATCTGCATTCTGCCGCAGCACCTCGATCATGTCTGCCAACAAGTCGTTTTCCCCACTGCCCTCGTCCGCAGGTCGTCCGCGCATCTGTTCAAAAGCGTTGGCTAGCAAGCGAAACGCCGCAGCCATGTTCTCAGGCTGAGGGACGGCATGGGCGTTTGTATGTGCGTGCGGGTCGGACGTGTCGACTAATTCGAGCTGCGAAAAGAAGGTGGACAGGTCTGGTCGGCGCGCAGGCTGTTGCGACTTGTCATCCTTGGTGGAGATGTTGTGTTCGACTGTCCCAGGTCAATTGCAGCTCTGGCTACGTTGGGCCTTGCGAGGACTCACCTTCGTAGCCAGACATGATGGCTGTGAAGCCGCGTATAAATTACAAATTGCAAATCCGGCCGATGGAGCTCCCGAGCGAGATATATGCTGAAGCTGTGGAAGAAACGCGTCACGACTGGAGCCTACCAGTAAGCTGCCAATGTTGGCCCTGGCCGTGCTCGCCTACCAAATGAAGCCGACACGGAAAAAGGAAGACCCCGCCACCCCGCACGGCACCGCCACAGCTGTGGCTATGCCAATTTGCTCAGGCGCGCGCCATCGTGTAGTGAAGCTCGATGCGCGTAACACAATTTCCAACCTCATGACGTGCGACACCATGTCCGAGAGTAAACTGAATCGGTGCTACCAGATGCGGTAATGTTCCGAGGTCCTTTGCTGACACCTTGAGCTGACACCAGCACTTCTGCTGCATGCAAACCTTCAAGTAACTCAGCGACTGGACATCTGCAGCATATTCTGGCTGGCTGACTCCGATTTATATAGGGCCTAAGGCGTACACGATCTTCCAAAAGTGCTTCAGGTGCTGAACAACCATTGCGCTGCCGATAAAACCGCTCGATCAAATCTTGCTGCAACGTCTAGTCCCTGATAACCCCCTACACACCTAGTAGACGATGCAAACACCATCGATAATTGCCACGACCGAGTCGCGTTAAAGCAGTACACAGTATGTCGATCTCAAGAATCTGGAAGGTGTCCGCGTGCCATTTGAACGGGCACGATCCATAGGCCGGCTCCACCGGTAGTCGAGACTGCACAGCCACCAGGGACAGCTTGCTTTCGTTGCCCTTGCGCTTAGTGCCCGGTAGTCGTCACCACACCCCTTCTAACACCTTTCACACATAGCGAGGGGGCGCAGTCCAAACGGCGGCAACGTCAAAGGAGCGCTGAAAGACAAAAAGGCGAGGACGTCTCTTTGAGCCTACTACCAGCGCAACGAACCCCTCTCTCTCCGCAGCTGTGCCAACGGTCTCCATTTCATCGACGACGTGCGTCAACGGTTGCAGCCATCGACAAGTATAACATTCTCATCCTTCCGCTACCTCCTACAACCCCCCGATGTTGCTGCTAGTCATGTCTACCGAGATCCCATCTACTATAGACCGTCTGTCGCCCTCCTGGATACGGCGGTCACGTTCAGGAACGAAGAAGTCAGCGAAAGAGGCAGACTCAAGGCCTACGACGTCAAATGGACTTCTCTCGCCCGAGTCAGCGTCAGCATCCAGCGCCAGCGAGGACTCGCGCTCAGCCCGCTCAGCCAGATCTGACCGCCGGCCCTCTATCCGGGAAATGGTGAACAGGCTGCGCTCACCATCAAGCGCCAGCCTTGCTAGCAACAAATCGCAGGACGTGGACTTCAGCGAGGTAGAAAATTGGTTCTATGGCTTCCGCAAGTACAATCAGCTCGTCACAACAAAAATATCTCCGGACCGAGCCTATCCATCGTCCGAGTTCTCCAAGGCCACCAAAGCTCTCACCAAAAATTTGGGTGGCCAGTTTATCCATGGGTTACCCGAAGCAACATTTGATCTCTCATTATTATGGTGTCCGGCGGGCACGCTGACACGAAAGACGGATGGCAACGAGCCCTCTTGGAGCTGGACCGCTTACGACGGGCCCGTCAACTTCCCATTCGACCACACGAGCTGTCCAGATTACTACAAGATCCCCAGAACTGAGACAGAATTGTTCCGCTCAGAGATTGTAAACTTTCACATTGGACCTGCGAAAGATCCGTACACCATCCGACGAGAGAAGGGTGAAAAACTACGGATGAAGCTGCCGTCCTGGTTCCACGCTCCTCGGGGCTCCGACTCCAGCATCGAGTCAAACACACTCAGATTCACAGCAGCAACCATATCAGCAGATAGATTCCGCGCCGACCCGCTTGTCTGCGAAGAAGAAGGCGTCATGGTCAAGCAGCTTCACTGTTCGGAACTCTCCAACGACCAAAATCAGCACTGCGGCGTATTCATGGAAGGCCCCTCTATCCTCGAGCCCTCAGAAGATGGCCCCTTCGAATTCATCCTGCTATCGCGGAACCTGCGTGCCAAGCACGACGAGGATACGCGGAAACCAAGGGTCCCCACCATGCATCCGCCGGGCACGCCCGTCTGGGACGGAGAGCGCTTCGTGTGGGATCTAGAGGTCACTGACTTTGACGAGACGCTGTATGCGCCGGGCCCCTGGAAGATGCTCAATGTCATGCTGATCAAGTGGGTCGGCGATCACGCTGTGAGGCTGGCGGTTGCGAGGATACATGAGGATGCGTGGAATGCCGAAAGCCCGGTCAGGAAAGAAATCGTGCTCAGGTGATGACAAATGATACGGCCTGCGTGATATTGTGAGGATTCGTTTCTTATATCATGAGTTTTGATATGAAGCTTTTGACAGCAAACCGTGAAAGGGCGATTGCAATTTTTGTATGTAATTTCAGATACCAGCCCGAATGCGGGCAACTTCGAATCCAAATTATCCTCTCAATGGAAGATTCCATTCTACATAGGCAAGATTGCTTAGTGTGTACATCGGTGGAGAGCTACTTTGCACATGCCCCCATCCACGCATGAAATCAACATGAGAATCTCGATTCAAGCAGGATGCCCCACCCCTGATCAATTCCGTTGAACCGTTCTTACTTCCTATTTCCCAGCGCCCCTCTTCTCCATCTTCTCCACAACCTCATCGATCTTCTTGAAGCTCCAGCTTTCATAGAAGCTCGGGTAAAGAAACGGGCGCAGATCATAGCGGTTGTCATCGGGAGAGTAATCTTCCATGTGAAGTGCGGGTGTCATTGTAGTCATCTTGTGACGGTTGATAGCGTAACAGTGGAAGAAGTGCTTGACTTTGGCAGCGGTTTCACGGGGCGTGCATTTGTCTCGCCATTCGTGCACCAGGCGCTGGAACATGCCGAAAGGACCGAGTTTCTGCTCTTTTCGCAAGCGCCCGAATACGGATAACTCTACGTATGTCATGCCCATGTCTGCTTCGTCACTCTGTACATAATCCTCTGTCAGGGGCTCAAGCTCGGCGGTTGGCGTCGCTTCGAGGAACTCTTCGAGGATAGGGAGCGAGAACTCGGTCTGCGCATAGTGCAGGAAGCGCTTCAGGTCGGTCTTGGATATGGACCCAATCGGGTTGAGGTCAGCACTTGAGCAGTCGTATTTAGTAAGGTAACCGCGCAGACATTCATCGACATTTCCGGATGCGAGGACCAACAGCGAGCCTCCGCCTTTTCGATTGAACACGGTGGGCAGCATTTGGGCGAAGTAGTAACTGGTGACCATTCGACTTCTCGCCTGAATATTTTGTAAACTCAGGTTTTCTGCTTGCGTACCACCATGGACTTTGAAGTTTGGCTCAAATCCTGTCGCTTGCGTCAAGAGCTCCTTCTGTGCGAGGAAAACATTATCAATGTCCATGTTAAGATGGCGGGATCCAATGCTCTCGGCCAATCGCTGAGCACGGCTACGAGTCTCGCTAGAGGACTGTTTTGCCATTCCAAGGTACAATGTGCTGAGGAGCGATCCGCACAACTCTCGAGCATCCTTGGGCATCCAGCCGTCCTCATGGTGAGGTCCAGCGATTCTCTTGACATCAGCCTTGACCTGCTCGTTCCCTTCGTCTAGCGCTGACATTACTAGTCTACACATGCTGTAGACTAAAGTTGCAGTGCTCGCGGAGTCAAGCCCGCCAGAAAGAGGAAGAAGGAAACCAGCTTGTTTCGAACGGCGGAGGAAAGACCATAGCCAACAAGCCGGAGACAAGGCGATCTCTTCCTCAGCTTTGTGCACGCTAAGCGGTTGAGGCGGGGTAGGCATGACGTCTAGGTCAAGATCATCTCCAGTACTTGACAAGTTGAAGTCGACATGGATGTATTTTATTTTAGGTGCGGAAATGGCCTGGAGACCTCGAGATGGGGTAGATCTATAGGCGCGGACCTCATCCAGATCGACCGTGCTGACGATGACTTCGATGTCGTTCAAGGAAAACTGGGTTCCCTGTCCCAAGATCTGTCCATTGCAAAGAATCATGGATGAGCCGTCATAGTAGAGACGATCACCATCGCATCCCTGCTGGTTCGAGTAGAGGTAAATGCCGCCACAGACTTTTGTAGCTTGCTGAATCAGACCTATGCGAACGTCTAGCTTACGCAAGCTATGATGTGAGCCAGAGCTGTTAGTTATGATTTCTGCTCCACTGAGCGTCAATAAATTGTGCGGAGCAAGAGGCTCGAAGAGCTCCTGACATGTCTCCAAACCAATACTGCTATCCTTGGTTGATACAATTGCATTGCCGATGGGGCATGTCTCCGCTCCTTGCAACTTGTGGAATAGCTCGGGTAGACGGTAGTCGTCAACCTCATCGGTCTGCCACGGGGTGAAGTAGCGCATTTCGCGGTAGTTGCCATCTTGTGCGAGCCACATCTTCGGCCTGATGAGGATGATCTTGCCGTTTAGAGAAAGCACACGGCAGTTCAACCTGAGTCCCTTGAACAGGATGGGAAGTCCAATATCAAGGAGGATGTCATGCGTCGCTTCGTTGCTGAGGATGGAGTGCAACATTTCCAACGCGTGGGTGTACACGTCCATCTCCAAGAAATGGTCGAGGCATCCATATCCGGTGATTTCCAGCTCAGGCCCTGTTCTCAGTGTGGCTCCCTTTGCTTTTGCTATCCTGATACTCTCTAGGATGCGGTCTCTGTTCCCCTCGAAATCGACTGGACGGATTAGCAAATATGGCGGGGAAAAGTCATATAGAATACATACGAGCCCACTGCGAGAGAGTGCAGGTAGCAAGTGTCACTAGACGTCTAGACATGGTGGGCAGTATTCGAGCACAATTGCTCAGACTTGCGGATGTCAAGATGACAAGAAAAGACACGGCCAGTCACAATGAGGCTCCGCGCATGCACTGTATCGGACGCTTATCGGCAACGGCGGGGCACGTGTGGCGGGATGCGCACCAACAGCAGGAAGGCACGGAGGCATGTTTGCTCGGCTGCACCTGCACTTTATTATAATTGTACAAAACACACGGCCTGGTACTCGCTCCTCCCAGTGTCCGCCGTGGTGGTGAGGGAGCCTGCACGCAATCTGCACGCAATCTGCACGCAATCTGCACACACTTCGCTGGGCCTGCTGAGTACCGGTAAGGGAGGAATTCAGCGCCCTCCAACCCCGCACGCTGATTCGCTCGACGCCCCTGGCGAACTTCCACCATCGAACGTCTGCTCAAGACATGCGGCTGGCCGGTGACATGAGGATAGGGCTCTGATACGCTGTGCTGACCGGCCCGTTCTGCACCTTCAACCAAGCTCAGGCTGCTGAGTACCGCTAGGCGTCCGCGAGCCGTGATTCGAACATTACTGTGTATGTACCAGCACCAGCACCTTATCCGCCTAGGCCAGCCCCGCCGCCCTGCGTTTTGCTACCTGCGCCGAGAACTAGGGCCGCATCTCGACTGGATCTGCCCTTTATAATTTGCAATTGCGCGTCTGGCCATCTTCGGTTCGGTGGCTTGCGTGAGGGCATGGTCGTTCTTTCTCGCCGCCGTCACGCACCTGTTCCTGATATCTCGCCATGGCTGACCCTCACAATGCTGCGACCGCGCGCCTCCATGCTGGCAGATCCAAGAAGAAAATGGAGCACCAGCTCGCAGTCAAGGCGCGAGAATTCTATCTGTGAGTCCTCCCCACATCTCATGATTGCATAGCTGCACAGCCGATAGGACATGTCTTAACTCGGCACAGGTACTACCCTCAGCACCCAAAGTCAGATGGACCTCTAAGTTGCCAACCTTCTCCATCGCCTTCTCCAGCGCCAGAACCCGTTGCGCAAACGCCCCCGGGTAGCCCCCTGCCGTCTATAGACGATGCGCCGCGGCCATCCGAAGATAAGGCCCTGACAGCCTTTGCGCAACTGGGGGCTCTCCGTTTGAATGCGCGGCGGTGTCTGATATCCTTCTTCGACCGACGAGACTGCTATATCCTCGCTGAAGCTACGAAATCGCTCTCTTTGTATAGCGGAGAGCCAGAGTTCCAGGAGGATTGCATATGCTGGGGCAGTACCATCTTCCCAAAAGAGCAAAGCATATGCTATTACACGGTCAACCTGCCCCCGCAGCTCGCTGGCTTAGCCCTCGACCGACACAATGATCTTCCTTCGCTGGTTGTCAACGACTTGACAAAGGACGATCGTTTCAAAAAGTATCCCTTCGTAGTGGGACCACCATACTCTCGATTTTATGCTGGCGTGCCAATCCGGAGCCCAAGTGGACATAGCATTGGCACCTACTGTGTCTTGGACGACAAACCGAGGGATGGTATCTCTGACCATGAGTTGGATTTCCTTAAGGATATGTCTGGCACGGTGATGCGTCATCTTGAGATGACACGCGCGACCCAGGATCAGCGCAGGGGCAAGATTATGGTCAAGAGTTTGGGATCGTTTGCCGAGGGCAAGAGCGAGCTGGAGAATTGGTGGCAGGATCCATGGGATTCAGTGATTGAACAACTACCTGCGGATCGCCTACAAGATACGATCGTAACGCGTCGTCAGCGTGCTCCAGTGCTTCCAAACGTTGCAGAAGAGCCACTCGTGCTTAATAGAAACGACAGTGCCGAATCAAACATCCCAAGTCTGACAAGTAAAAAGAGCCCAGATACTACATCAATATCGAGCGGTCATCCTGCGAGTACAACTGCGACGTCAGCGCCCGATGTTGTCCCAGAGATTCAGCGTCCAGAGGTCACGACGATGATATCGTCGACTTCTACAACGAGTGGAGAGAAGGACAGGATAGCGCCTGAAGTCCGGGCTGCCTTCACTCGGGCTGCAAATATGATTGTAGATGCAACAGAAGCTGAAGGCGTAGTTTTCTTTGATGCTAAGATCAGCACGTTTGGCGGACTTGTTGATGATGACTTCTTTTCAGACCAACTACCAGAACCAGACAAACCTTGTATAATCTTGGGCGCATCTTTGTCCAAAAGTCCCCGCGGATTCAAGGCATCGGCTGATGCCGAGGCCTCTATGTCGGAAAGTGTCCTACGCCACTTTCTCAGACTATACCCACATGGTCAGATATTCAATCTCGACGACGATGCTACCTCCCCGGCTGTCAATTCACCTTCCGCTGGTGGCGAGTTGGAGTTTTCTGATGGCTTCCCGTTCACCGTGTCTCGGAAGTCAGAATCCACCCGAAGTCTAGACGACGAAGCGTACCTTAGGACCATCTTCCCGAAAGCACGAAGTCTTGTGCTATATCCGCTTTGGGACCCTCATCGCGACCGATGGTTTGCCAGCGCAGTCATTTGGAGCTCGGATCCTATGCGTGTCTTCACTAGCGAGCAAGAATTGAGTTACTTGGCTGCCTTCAGTAACTCTGTCATGGCTGAAGTTGCTCGCTTAGACACAAAGTTGGCGGACGCTGCAAAAGCTGATTTCATTTCTTCCATCAGTCATGAGCTGCGTTCGCCCCTTCATGGTATTTTGGGCATGACCGATTTACTAAAGGATACAGCCATCGACAACCAGCAAGTCTCACATGTGGCAACCATAGAAACGTGCGGCAAGACTTTGTTAGAGACCATTAACCATGTGAGCTGCAGTGCAGAGTGGATCTTGACGTTGCAAACTAACACGTATAGGTTCTCGACTTTGCTAAGATCAACAATCTCACCCGTGGAACGTCAAGACGCCACACGAAGCGCACACAAAGCGCGAAGCACACGATCAATCCTGGCCAGGCTCACACAAACGATATCATGACACTGATCAACGATGTTGATATGAGTGTTTTAGCGGAAGATGTTGTCGAAAGTGTCTTTGCTGGCTACACGTACGCGAAGACATCTGCGCAGACATACGAAGTGCGTACACCACATGCGGACAACCCTTCCATCTCAGTCATACTGGATATCAATCACAGCGACAACTACATTTTCCGGACTCAGCCCGGCGCCTGGCGACGTGTCATCATGAACCTTTTCGGAAATGCACTGAAGTACACACCTAGCGGATATATTAGAGTGAAGCTCGAGGTGAAGCGGAAGCCAGGCGTTGCCGATGAGGGTTGCGAGTTCCGCTTTACAGTAACTGATTCCGGTATTGGCATGTCAGAGGACTATATCAACAACAGGCTCTTCCACTCGTTTGCCCAGGAAAATCCCTTGAGTCAGGGTACAGGCCTCGGCCTAAGCATTGTTAAACAGATAGTCGAATCTCTAGGGGGTGATGTCGAAGTACGAAGCGAGAAAGGACGAGGTACTAAATTCACGGTCAGCTGCCCACTCAAGGAGTCCTCCATGTCTCCCACCTTCCTTGCTAGCGGCCCGGAGCAAGACAAAGAGAAGCATTTTCGCGAAGTGAGTAAGCTTACGAAAGGGATGAAGGTACGCTTTGTAGGCTTCGATGAAGTGGATGAGTACTTCGTGGAGGGTCTTACAAATAAGACCGCGGCGAAGCTCGCCCAGAAGGCGCTCGACAGCCTTTGCACCGAATGGTTCGGCATGGAAAGATGCACTGATGGGCAGGAACCAGACTTGGTGATTGCTACCGAAGCATGTGCAAAGATTTTGCGCACACAGCACAACAAGAACCCTGAACAGACTTCAGCAGCCCCGGTCATAGTTGTCTGCCAGGGTGCGGCATCCGCTCAATCAATCACCGCTATCACTGTCCCGGGCATCATCTTCGAATGTATCGGTCAACCCGTTGGACCCCACAAGATGACGAAAGCTCTCAGCTTTTGTCTGGAACGCCACAGGGACCGCCTACCGCTGCAAGACACCGAGACTGACTCAACTATTTCAATGATGTCGCAACTTAACCTCAAGGAGAATATCGTCCCTTCTCCCCGCACCGACAAGCCAACGCCCGTATTGGAGGCATCCCGACCATTTCTCGCCTCAGTGAGCAGTGCTCCTCAAATACAATCCATCGGCTCAAGCCCGCTCAAACAGTCAATATACTCGAAACCCTCTCGATCTCTAAATTGTCTCTGCGTTGACGACAACCCAATCAACCTCCGTCTCCTGCGCACATTCGTGGATAAATTGGGGCACCGCCACGCCCTCGCGATAAACGGCCTCGAGGCTCTCGAACACTACAAGTCGGTGCATTCGTCTCCTTCATCCATCGATACAGTGACGGCAATCGATGTGGTTTTGATGGACATAAATATGCCGGTAATGGACGGCCTCGAAGCAACGCGGCAGATCCGCGCCCACGAAATCCGAAACGGGCTCCCGAAAGTCACAATCATCGCATTGACGGGTGTAGCAGGCGCAGATATCCAGCAAGAGGCCAACTCCAGCGGCATCAATTTATTCCTGATCAAGCCGGTCAGACTCGCGGAGCTGGAAATCGTGCTCAAGGGCGTGGCTACCGGCCAGGATAAAGCGAAGTTGGAGCTAGAGCACGAGAAGGAGTTAGAGCGGGAGAGGGAGAAAGCAGAGCTTGCGCTCATGAGCCTGCACGCTGGCGCTGGCGCTGATGCTGATGGGCATGGTGCTGCTGATGATGAGAAGAAGGAGCTTGTGAGCGTTGGCGTAAAGGCGCTCGAGGAGGTCGAGCAAGTGCAGAAGGTGGTTACGGTTACCGAGGTGCAGGGCGAGGAGGAGGCGGCTGCTTGAGCGCATGTCCTTCCTCTACACCGCCGCGTACAACTAACTACGTCTTATACGGTCGGTCTCTTCTTTCCGGCCCCAAGGACCGATATCCTTTGCGTTGCAAGATATCAAGATATGAAGTATGCATTACGGCGTACTAGGGCGGCGTATGTATGACGGCGATGCGGTGTGTTACCTTTCGAAGGCGTTATACCCCCGTATTTTTTTTTTCTATTCGAGTTTTCTCTGCATATTTAGCACAGGTATTAGCATAGCATAGCATGGCGTTTTCTTGCTCAAGTGCTAGCTTGAGCGAACGAATAGGTCACGACTTTATATGATTGGAATGAAAGCAGTACATAGTATCGATATGACAACCATGTATTCATCGATGTGAGCGAGGGAGTTTCAGTCGTCTCGCGACGTGCTTTGTTTTTTTGATATATTGTAGCGTGTTCGATGGAAAGTACTCAAAAAGGAGATATCTGGTGAAACGTAGTATACACGGTTGCTATCCCGGTCCCAATCCATATGTTCCAACTCCAGCGTACGCCAGTCCAAATCCACCGGACGTACCAACCTTGACCTACTACTATCTAATCCGCGCCACTTTCTCAAACCCCAGCAGATGCAAAGATGCCATGCAACCAAAGCCGTACGACACCCTCATCCACTGACATCTACACAATCACACAGAAGTCTACCTAGTGAGGAAGCCATCATGCTTAGCCTGAGCAAGCATCTTGCCGAGCTTCGGGCCCATGATAGCAAAGACCTCAAAGGCAAGGACATGCGCAATGAGGAACATGAGACCAGCAAGGACAAAGAAGACCTTGACGTAGAGCTTGATAAGACGGCGACGCGCCTCCCAGTTGAAGCTGCGCCACGCATCCAAGAAGCCCACGACACCGGTGCCACCAAGCATCTTGCTCGAGACCTTGCCGGCGAAGGTGCGGTCAAAGGGCACAATGGTGTCCTGGTCCTCTGGCAAGATGGAAGCCTCGATGCGGACCAGTGTGACGATTGCGGGCAGGCAGAGGAACAGCGTGCAGGTGATGGCCAGCACGACGACGGCAACCATGCGCGCAGCGAGCGAGGTCCATTGGGCGCCGCTGTACTCGGCGAAGTTCTCCTGGTCCAGCTTGTGCAGGCCCATGGCCATGGCGACGCCGCAGGTGAGGTACAGGCTGACGTATGGCATGGCGGTCGCGATAGCACCGGGGAGCGCGAGCGTCTTCCAGTTGCTCTTTGCGGGGATGCGCTGCCAGAGCTTCTGATCGCTGGGCATAGCCACGACCTTGTGGGTCCAGGCGGCGTGTACATTGGCGAGGGCGGCGCCAGCCAAGCCAGCGACGAGGGTGGTTTGGCCAACGAAGCGGGGGAGGAGAGAGGCGAAGAACTGCGCGACGAGGGAGAAGAGGATCGAGTAGAGGAAGTGGATCTTCAGGCCGCGGAAGCGTGCGTAGCCGCCGGCGTTGGCGACGAGGTGCTTAACGGTGCCGCGGATGCTGGACGTGATGGGCTTCTGGTTGACCAGGGTGATGGTAGGTCCGCTCTCCAATAGGCCTTCCTTCTCAGCCTTGTCTCCAGACTCGTGGGTAGACGGGGAAACGGTGATGGCCGCGACGGGGGATTCGACCATGCAGAGGGTAGTCACGACCTCTTTGAGCGTGTAAGACACCTGTAGGATATTACCGTTAGCCTTCTCATTCTACTTCTCCTTCTACTTGGACGTAGCAGATGAGGTCAAGGGGGCAGGCAGGCTTACGAGGCTCACGACCACCATGCTGGCCACGAAGCTCACATAGAGCAACACGAAGCCCCAGGTTGGCATCTTAATCTCCTCTCCATCGCCGTTCTGGACAGAGACGGCGCGCTTGACAAACGACACCGTGTTGGGGTGCGAGAGGCCACGGCGGGCGAGTTCCGTGAAGACGGTCATGGTTGCCACTCTCACTATCGATAGCACTCGCTCAGTGAAACGAAATGATTAAAAGCAGGTATTGTGTAGATATGTTGGTTGACGATACAAAAGAAAGAACTGCGTATGGTGTCGAAGGAGGAAGGGTGACGGGGACTTGGTCCGTCTTTCAAGGTTCGCAGTCAGCAGAGCGGCACAGGAGGCAAAGCCAGTGGTGCCAGGAGCCAAGAGGCTGTGCTGATGTGACGGAACGCTCGGGGCTAAACTGCTGCCTAGCGCGTGTTGGTCGCCTTAGATTGGTCTAGGCTTAGCGTACCGTCTATTATTGGCTTCGTCTCATCTGGGTCCGGACAACACAGGATCAAACACAGGTATACGTAGGTATCGTGTATGAAATTCATAACGTTAGGAGGGTACTTTTTGTAATCAGCTAAGGAGCAACGACTGAATGTACAAACCTTGCGAAGCACCTGCTACAAGTGTCGTTGCTTTGAAGTTGCTGCGCCGAAGGATCTAAGACAAGGCGTACACAGTGTGGGCGGCACGGTAACGGACCGTTGACCGGTATCCAATACTTTCGAGCGACGTGTTAGCAAACAAGAGACTGCAGCCCTGCACGGTATTCACACTTAGAACATTCCATAGAGGTCGATGCGCTAGATCTGCTAGGTAGGCGTATACACATCAGAACATCACGTTGGTACAAAGCAGGTCTCAATAAAGAGTAATTCATTACACCTTCCCAAGGGCATATGTGATGAGAATTACAAATGCTGTATTTCCACAACCATCGAAACCAAATCTCCATCAGGACAGGCACGGCTGTCCTCCAGAGGTGATGAATGTAAGAGGGAACATGTGAGAGCGCTAGACTAGATACCAGGACAGCTTTTGAGGAAAAGGTGATACACAAGCGCTGGTTATGTCCAATTTGGAGGCTTCGTAATCGTTATGTAGAAACCGAACGTGAGTCATCATCCGTAGTCATCGTGAAGATGTATGCGTATGAGAGAGGAGGCCGTAGCGGAGAGTAGGTGATTGTTCAGATACACAGCCCCGGAGAAATTGGTCGTGCCGAGGTTGTTTTACGTCCGTTGATCGCGGGGACTGGCTTACAAGGCCGGCTGAGCAACAGGCTTGGAGGCAACCGTCTCCTCATCCGAAGACTCGGTAGCTAGATTATTCCTGGGAGCAGCAGGGAAGTCCTCCTTCTTGACCTGGACCTCAGGGGAAGTGGAACGTCCACGGTACTGGTTGACAGTCTCCTGAGCCTTCGCGGTCGCCTGCTGAGTGTAGCCCTGAACGCTCTTGACAGCGTTTCCAGCGTGTTGATTAGCAAGATCCTTGACCTGCCTAGCCTGCTGGTTGGCAATGTGGTATCCCTTCTCGAGCTGAGCATCGATGGCCTCCTTGTTCTGGATGTAGATGAGAGGGCCGAGGAAAGTGACGATAGTCGCAATCAAGGTCAATCCCCAGAGAGGAACAAACTTGATGAGGAAGTAAGAAATCAAGGATGCGAAGAAAGCCTGAAAAGAGGCATTGTCAGCTATGGTTCATCTTAGAGTACATAGCAAGGCCGAAAGCCCTCTATCACTGAGATCTGGTAGGAGTAGAACTTACAGCAACCGTGACATAGACATTCTCGGCGAAGACAATGCGCTGAGACTCAATGACGAAGAAGTTGATGAGCTGCTCAACATCATCCGTCAGGCGCTCAAGCGAAGCCTTTGGAATGGTAAAGTACTGGCGAGGCCGAACTTGGGAGGTAAGACCTCGTCCGAAAGCCACTTGTCCAACAATTTCCGCGGCAGCGGTAAGGCCGAGCGTCACGTAGGAGCCCTTGAAGATGTAACGGATCAGGTTCAGGTATCGGGCGGCGAAGATGAAGATAACGGTGGCGGCGAAAGCGATACCGGTCGCGCGGGGATTCTTCCAGCTCAGGAGGCGGTAGAACATGCTGTGGTAGTCTAGTCCTTGTCAGCGCAGGCCATGACACACGAAAGCCAGGAGCTACTTACGGGTGAGGTTCTGGCCCGTGGCCGTCTTGTGGTCTGGGATGGTTCGGGCATTTGCGAGATCAGCAAATTCATCGCGCGTCTTTGCACCCTCTGCCTTGACGTTCTGGGCTACGGGACCTGCAAAATTTAGCTATGTGTCGTGTGCGGACAAGTTGGGCACCTGTGCTGCGTGTCCGTTAGCCTTGATTGATTCAGGAACGTCATGAGGTGTTCTACTGTACTTACTTTACCATTCAGGACAGTCTCCTTGGTGTTCTGCACCGCGGGGTGGTTGTTTGCGGCGGACATGGCGTTCTGTGCTGCTTTGTGGTTGTGAGTAAAGGAAACGTGGTGGTGTGCGAGGTGCAGATAAGACTGTCGTGGATGGCGTTAGTTTGCGTCTCGGCAAGGTTCGGGGGCGTTCTGTCCCACTTACCTCACTCTCTAGGATGCTGTTCTTTGCTTTGATGGCACTCTCTTGCAGATTCTGCGTTGAGTTGCCGTTTGCCTGCTGGTATTGATTGGAAGGTGCGGAAGGGTCGAGATCGATCGAACCCGTGTTCAGCTCGACACGCGGTGCTCCAGACATATCTGAGACGGGCAGCTGTTGGGTTTATTCGGTTGAGCAGGCGTTGAAGCGGGGCACTGTTGATGAGATTGAGTGTAGAGAGCAAGTGGAGAAGAGGAGAAGGGATTGTATTATCTCGTTGACGCAGTGACGCCTTGTATTTGGGCGGGCGCGACTGTCGTGTGCGCAATTGTTTCCAGTGCTCCGCTATGACGTTGGACCTGTTCACCCAACAAACAAATCATGGCCCAGCCTGGCTAACACCAGCGCCTTTTGCACCATACAGGTTTCACTCCAAGTTATGTCATATGTGCGAAGATACATCGCCTGTTCCTCCCCACCGTCTCCAGGTCTCCTCGCCTGTGTTCCTTCTTGCCCTGGCTGCTCCCTCCATGGCACGCATGGCTGCCTCCTGCTTTCCAGTTTCGCGACCCAGCCTAATTTGGGCGATTGGTTTCGCATGTGAAAGCCGGTCTTGGCCCCTCATCCCACAACCGCTTCAATGTTCGCATGACGCAATATCACGACTTGATCCAAAATATTTACAGACTTGTCTCAGGACGCGTTCCTTGCGCTGCTCTACTAGAAGACGTGTTGTCTTTCGAAATGCTTTAGCTGTGAGGGCTATTCGTTGGCCAGGTTCCAGGTTCCAACTACAAGCCCCTGCGGCGATCCTGGGTTGGAAATCAGTCCTGGAACATTAGCTCCGGGACAAATGGTCCCAGAAGAGGATGTGAATGCACTACCTTACGGAAGTGTGCTCCGGGCTCGTCTTCCGTGAGTACCAAAGCTCTTTTCAAATGATGACGACTTGCACTACAACAACCACAACATAACGCCACATGTGAATTCATTCTGCGTATTTCCACACAAATTATAGCGATCTGTTATGCTCCTGATAGTCATGGTGTATACAGCATGCCTAGACAATGACATCGGAATAATGTTGCAGAAGTGGGAAAGGAGCAAGTATCCACTGTCAACTCCGCGGACAGTTGCCGACGAAAGTGACGAAAACCGACCTGATTGCGTTCGAACATTGATACCTACAAGGCCAGCGAAATTCGTTATAGAATCTCACCGAAACCCAAGCATGCGGCTTGCAGTTGACCCATGGATGTTGATCCTGTCCCCTGCTCAGGTACAGGCTCGCAATCTAACCATCGTCTGGCCACGGTGGATAGCAGGTGACAAGCGAGCCTCTGCACGTGGCTATATCCAGTCTACTGTAGTATCCGGATCTAGGCCGAGGTCGAGGCCGTGTAGTGTATTGCGAAGACCAAAGTTCGAAGGCAATCTATCGAGCCGTGTCCGAGGCCCGATTATCGTCGATAACATTGGATCATAAGGGTGGATTGTTTCCAAATTAATGCAAGCCAGACGAACTTGTGATGGCCTAGCAGGGAAACAGTACGTGAGAATCATGCATCGACGCCGCTACGCCCTGGAAGTGCGGGTGCAAAAGCGGCTAACAGCTGAAATGCCGGCAGCCATCTTTGTGTGGATTTGTGCCTTGCCCCAAACGTGCGCGGCTCCCCATAGTGGACAAAGAAATGATCGATAAACGGTGCAACTGGCGCGAGCTTAGAGCAGTCTTCCACCCGTACGCGTCCACCAATATTTGACGATCGAACCAGACTATGGTCTAGTCTGTTCATTCTCGTGTTTCAAGCTTCACGAGATGCAATCTTACAGTGCTTCATGCTGCGCCGTAGGCTGGCAGCTCAAAGTCTCTCACAAGCAAGAGTGAACGAAAGAGGCATGTGAGTTAACAAGGCGGGGAACAGAAACAAGGGTCGAGACACGCACGGGGCTGCTCACCACCACGCGACGGTGGGGGGTTACCTACAGTACTGTACTGTGTAATGTGAGCTGCCAACCCTGCGAATGCGAGTGCGAAATCGCGCGATCAATACTTCAAAGTCCAGGCGAGGCTCTCTGCGATAATGCGCACTTGAAGCGCTGGCTAGGCTAGCAAGGCTGAGCGATGGCCAACAGGGGCCTAGGTCCTGGAAATGGTACCAGTCGAGCGACGGACTGCAATAGCGAAACACCATGTGCTTGTTGGCGGCTGGGAACACGTTTCTGACTCTCTCTCTGCCATGGAGTGCCACGCCTGAGCGAGCCATAGCGCGCGGTCAGCGTCACCAGAGAGAGACAATTTGGGGGCACTCGACGTCGGGGCCCGCCACTCAGCGGCACACCAAACCAACTGCACCTCGTCAGCCCTCAGCGCAGCGATAGAGGCGAGGGCGCTATCACGGGATGCGCACCATTCATGCAGGTGGTCACAGGGGTCCAGCAGTCGACGGGCAGCAAGCGTCCAGCTCGTTGCCTACTTCGTACATGCAATATCAATCGTTGACACGAGCACTCGTCGGAGTCATGCTCCTCATCCTTCAGGGACTCTGCTAATCCGTCACGACGTCGCTAGAGCGCGCCTATCAGGCTGTATCAGCGTGCCAGGTATTGGGCCCAAGCACGCCAGCTGGTTGGCACCGGACGTGGCAGCAGAGAGCCCGCGCGACAAGACGATCGGGCGGGCGACGAACAAATGTGGCGCTGTCCGAATCCTGGCCAAGTGTCAACCGCTGCGATAACGTACCCACAGCGGCCTGGGTTATCATCACCCTCTCTCACTTGTTACTCTTCACTCCTCCTCGTCGCCTTTCACGACGCGTCCAACGCCTTTTCCAAATCCGCAGCAGAAGCACTGCCTGGGTCTGAGATCATACCCACTCTACACGCCCGATTACTCGGTACACCAGCAACGTCAGCCAGCAAGCAGCGACATGGTCAAAGCGCCTTCACATCGTAATCTAGCACCGACTGCTGCCATCTCCACGCCCCAAAAGCGACAGTGAGCACGCGACAACCCAACAGCTCTCCCTCTACGGAGGCGAGAGTCTGTTCGGACTGCTCAGCAGCATGATAATACCTCGCGACCTCTACAACGACTCGCCGCCAGAGCGCCGCACCCGTGTTGCCAACAACCCAACCCTGCTCTACAGCTGGTGGTGCACCATCTTCTCTGTCGTCATTATCGGATTCCGCCTATCTGGCCGCTACATTCGCAATGAACAGCTCTTTCGCGAAGACAAGATCATGGCCTGGAGCATTCTTCCGCTACTGGCGCGCATGGGCTTCGTGCATGCCGTCCTTATCTACGGAACGAACAATGTCGACATTACCGGCCTAGACGATCCCGTCAAGATTCACCGTCGCGAGATTGGTTCTCAGATGGTCCTCGCAGCTAGGATCTTCTATGCTATGTTGTAGGTGTGCCATGTATCTAGATACTGCTTGTCGATTAACACGTGCCCAGCATTTGGATGGCTAAATTCACCGTCTCCGAATTCCTAAAACGTTTGACGGAACGATTCTGGAAGAAGGGCTACGAATGGGGCCTGCGTGGAATTCGCATCTTCCTCGTCGCCACATTCATCATGGTTTTCATTGCGACATTGGCAGAATGCCATCCCGTCACCCACTATTGGCAAGTCGTTCCGGATCCAGGACCGCAATGCCGACAGGGCTACGCACAGCTTCTTACTATGGGCATCACTGATATCATCACTGACGTCCTGCTTGTTGCCTTCCCTATCCCAATCATCATCAAATCTAGCATGCCACTTAAGCGCAAGCTCTCTCTCATCGGGTTGTTTTCCATGTCAATCATCCTCATCGCCGTCACCGCCGCTCGAATGCCCTCGGTCATAGCCAGAAAAGGACTACAACAATTTCGCACAGTATTCGCATCCTCGGAAATTCTCACTGCTGCGATCGTGTCCAACGCCATTATTCTAGGCTCCTTCCTTCGAGATCGAGGTCTCAAGAAACCAAAATTCAAAGCACCATCGACAACGGATAGCATGGAACGTAGGGGGTCAGCGCGACGCTTCACAAATCAGCCGTGTAGCAGTGACGAAGATCTTGCGCGCTCGTTGGGCTTCCGGACGAAACCTGAACTTACCGACGCGACACCCGACGTACCGAGGCCGGCACCCGTCGCCAACTTGGACCTTCTATCATCGAACCGACAACCCGGCCCCTTTACTAACAACAACTGGCAGTTTCCAGCCCAAAAGCTGGACCTGTCGCATCTTAACAGAGATTCAAATCTAAAAGTAGAAGACATTCGAGACCCAATGCCCAGTCCCCGAGCTGGCAGGCGAGTGTCGTGGTTCGACGTCGGCGGTTTACTTGAGAACTCAGCTGTCGCTCCATCCCCGACTGACTCTGTAATCACGCATGATTTTGCCTCACAACCCAGGAGAGGGTCTAGAGCTTCCAACTCTATAATGTCGAATGGTCGTGCCTACCCGCCCCCAGCACGCCGATCCTCGCGACTTTCACAACAATCAGAAGATTACGAAATGTCGGTCCGGCCGAGCCATCAACTACAAGACCCGGGCGGCCTGCTATCGGAAGATCGTGAGCAGGAGGAAGCTCAGTCATCGCCTTCTCCGACCTCTGGTTCTTCATATGGGCTCCCTCCTCGCTACGAACGAGGCCCATCCATGCAACGCCACTCTACCCAAACCAGCGACGACGGCCCCTCCTTGCAGGATGCGGGTGGTCTGCTTTCCTCACGTTTCTAATGTTTTCCTGTTTCTGCATGATACCCTGCCCTTATGGGCCTTTCCTGCATTTGCATAGTCTGCCTATTGCCTCTGCTTTGCTCGCTTTCTTTATGGTGCATGCACAATTCGTCTGTAATTGGCATGATCGGTGTTTAGAGGGCTCACGATTTATGGACAATGTATGTCATGAGATGATCAGGATTAATTAATCGAGATCCGATCTGCATGGAGGAATGAACGTAATCAATCGAATCGAAGAGTTCATCGGGCTGCGGATGTCGGGCTGTAGTAGAGTATTTACCGTCGTCGAAAGCGGCAGCATTACGTATGACAAGCCTGCATATGCCTGAACAATATACCGAGTTAATATCCATCGCCGGCTCTTCTGCATGTAAACCCGGAACATGGGCTATTGAATCACAGCGTCGATCATTGCTGATGCTTTCAATTATCCAAACCAGGTGATCGGGTCGGTAATTTAACCGTTGAGGCTTGCATGGTGGACCCTTCGGACTCGAGTCGTGTTCGGGGATTATTCACGATCCATGAATGAATGCTTGGCCAGTAAACGTTGGTGCAGGAGGCCAAGCATCAGCAGTGCTCCACCCGAATCCTTCCCACACCAACTCCTCTCAGGAACTCTTATTGTCGTGATCGCATGCAACAGATGAGCGCGCCGCATTGGACATGAACTCAGATGCTCCTACACTCCAAGAAATCATCCAACTGACCCGCCAAGAACTTACAACAGCGCAGAAATCGGATAACATACGCGAGTGCGGACGCGCCGCGCTCTCGCTTCTACCCTCTGATCCACAGCTATGCTCAGAGCTTGCGTATCAAAGCCTTCACAGTGTTCCTTACAAACAAGTGAAGACATGTTGGCGACGGCTGTACACCGATGCGAGCCTGTGGAAGGTGGTGAGGTTGGCTGAGGAGCCAGCTTTACCTCAGTCAACAAAGAAGGATTCAAATGTAGAAGAGGACGAATTCAAGAGAACATGGATCGATGAAGTGGTCAGGGTGCTTGACATGGCGCTCATATTGACTGGCGCACCGGGAAGGGAAGAGATTGTGGAGCTGTGGTTCTCAGCCCTCAAGGCCAGCCTACCCTCCCTCCACCACACACTAGACGAACTCGACCTCGATGGCCCCGAACGGCCAGTAAAGCGACAAAAACTCTCCTCGTCTACCCTGACCTCGCACATACCATCGACGTTCATAACCGGCCTTTCGGGGCCCGCACTCAAGCTTCGACACCCAGTACCACGAAGAAATGAGCTCGGCCTATCCACCTTTCAGAACATAGTCGGCAACACAAACACACATACTCCGCTCATTATAGAAGGCGCGATCCGCCATTGGCCTGCGCTTGATGAGCGGCCATGGAATTTTCCAGGGTATCTACTTGAACAAACGCTTGGTGGTAGGAGACTAGTTCCTGTTGAGGTCGGGAAGAGTTATACAGACGAAGGCTGGGGCCAGAAGATTATCACGTTCAAAAACTTCATGGAGACGTACATGCTTGAATCTCGTAAGAAAGAAGAGAAAGATGGACAGAAGGATCACACCGACCATGCTACCATTGCAGAGAGAGGGCCTGTGCAGCAGGTGGGATACCTAGCTCAACACGATCTGTTCGCCCAGGTCCCTTCCCTCCGCTCCGATATCTCCATACCAGACTACTGCTACTGCGATCCTGCGCCGTCCCCACACTTGACACACGTCAAACCTGTTCCGAAACTCGACGAGCCTTTACTAAACGCTTGGTTTGGTCCCGCAGGGACTGTCTCTCCACTGCACACCGATCCGTACCACAATATCTTGGCCCAAGTAGTCGGTTACAAATACGTCCGCCTGTATGCGCCTGAGGAAACACCGAAGCTGTACCCAAGGGGTGTAGATGAGAATGGCGTGGATATGAGCAATACGAGTCTGGTGGATCTCGATGAGGCTATGATAGTATATCATGAGATATCCTGTTGGAAGACGAGCGGTGGTGAAGACGCCGAAAACCGCGACGATGATATACATATGAAAAGTGAAGAGATCGAGCAAAGGAGAAGGGTGTTCGAGGAACAGCACCCTGGCTTCAGAAATGCACGGTATGTCGAAGGGATACTTGGACCGGGAGAGTGTTTGTATCTCCCAGTAGGATGGTGGCACTATGTCAGAAGTCTCACGCCTAGTTTCAGCGTGAGCTTTTGGTTTAATTGAAAGACTTCTCAATGCTACATGAATGTCGTGGACAATCGTACGAACTGTCTCGAATATTCCTATTTCTCGATTCTCGAACACCATTTCTCAAGATCCTGTGATACCCTTGTACTATGTACTCACTAAGAAGTAGCCCGTAGTTTTTGAGCTGGCGTCTCCCTCGCCCAGCCTCTATAAAGCGGCCTTGTATCGGGGTGTAAATACGCTGAATGATTCCGGGATATGCGCGTGTGGCGCTTTAGAGGAAGGTCCGGGGTATTAATGGCACGTTTGGGTGTTTGAGCTTGAAGGATTATACGGGAAGTGCGGCGGGTGGCAAGATGGCGGCGGTGAAGAAGATTGGGGGCTTGTGGGTTGTTGTTGCGGTGAAGCTCGTTCAGGTCAACAGTACACCGAGAGCGAGAGCGGAGAGAGGAATGAGAGGGCTTAGTTCGGTTAGATGAGCAACTCTGTGTGCTGGCAGAGATCACTCTTGAGGGGTCTCAGGGAAATAAGCTGTGTCTCCTCCCCGCCTCTAGATTGACATCACTATATCGGCTTCCAAGCACGTTGTCTCCGCCGCGAGAATTAATCAGCAGTACAATCAATGGATTGGAATTACTCGTATGTAACTAGAGTCCTCCGTGTATACGCCCTCACCCCTAAAATCGTGTTATAGGGCACTCAGGTTCACCGGAATTGCCTCCCCTCTGTGATGGAACACTAAATCCCATGAATAGCATACAGGTAGAGTTCCTCCGTACATATGTGTAGGTACCTTACCACCCACTCAACGACTGGTACTTAAAACACGACCCTGTCTCATACATACGTCCCGTGCATCGAACAGGCTTGTCGCCCAGGCAGCGCTTTGTACGGTGGTCGAAGGATGGACAGTGGTTGTAGGTTCTTTCTGAGCAGCCACAGTGCCGGTAGATGGTGAGCATGTAGGTACACATTTAGCTGAGAAGAGTGGACTGGTTTTTGTTAATGGCGTGGTAGTTGTGTTGGGGTTAGGGAATTTTGGATGTTGTGATGTGCTGGGGAAAAAAGGTTGTTAGTTATCGGGTTGCTCTTTGGAACGGTTCTATGAGGTGTGCTGGCAGACGACAAGTCTGAGAGGAGGATTCAATGGGGAGTTTCCCAAGGTGGCGCATCGGTATTCGCTACATGTGTCATGTCTTCGAGGCCTCCAATGAGCAAGTCAAAAGTCGAAAGTTGTCCTGGTGCTTCTCTGTCGCGGGTTTTTACACGTTCATTATGTTCCATTCACAAAGTTCAACCCGACCCTCATGATATTTTACCTCCACTAACGTAATTGCCAACCGAGAGATACAACTGGACCCCAAACTATCAAGCGCTGAGCCTCATAAGCGAACGCCCTGCTGTCGTGGTCCGCTCCCCAGTGACCCTGATTGGCTGCCGGGTTCTATCTGAAACACTGTGTATGTAGCATAGCCGCGCACAAGACTTAAGGCCCCCAAAAGCCAAGTAAGTATACAATGCTATAATAATGCAGGAACGGACTTATTCTATTGCTTGACTTCCTTTTTGCTCTATGTCTAGATAGGATGTCAAGCTCTCCTCAGAACGATGTTCACTACACCCGGGTGTCCAGGGAATCTAGAGACAGCGATCTCTCTTACACTAATATCCCCATAACATCGCAAGACGAATCGGATAACACAACACCAAGACCAGTCCCAACAGCAACGACCGAAGAAAATGGAAGCGGCAACTCATCTCTCATCGACCTACAATCCGTACAATGGCGTGTCTCCCTTTACACGCCGATTTCCATGATAGCTTTGTTCCTTTCGGGCATTCTCGTCGCAGTCGGTCATCATCTTTTCTACGCACGCTTCGATGGTACAGCAGTCCGTAGCCAACAGGACGGAGCATCAGAGTACATTTCTCAGACATGGATTATTCGCTACGGAACAGCTTTCGCTTTTGTAGCAAAGACTTTGCTGGCTGGCGCAGTCATCATTGGCTATAAGCAGCACATGTGGATTAATCTGCGCCGCAAAGCTAACTCAGTCGCGACTATTGATGCGGTTTTTGCAGCCACTCACGACTTGATTGCATTTCTAAGTCCGGTGTTCCTTCTGCGAGCGAAGATTCCGGCTTTGATGGCTTTAGTCGCATGGTACAAAGGGCCCCTCCTGAATGTTCATAGCAATGAGATTGACTTATATATCATACAGGTGTCTACCATTGGCAGCATTGATCACTCCATCGACCCTCCTTGTTGTCCCTTCCACACATATCAACAGCACGATGCTCCAGGTCCCAACACTCAACCTCAACAACGCGTCGCTCTACACATCTCTAGGACTCGGCGATGGCTCGTCCCCGCTCGTGCACCGTCTGACAGTGGCTACTGCTACCGGAATGCAAATCACACCCATGCGAAGAGTCCTAGCACCGAATACAACGTACCAGCACATATTTGACGGGTATTCTCTGAAATGTGAAGAAGCTACCGCGGATCAGGTCAGGAACATATCCGCCGTGTTCAATGAAACAATAGATCAGGTGTTGGAACAAGCACAGGACGAGATGGGAGACGCTGATATCAAGTACCTTTCTTTTACCCTGACTGCAGATGACAATGGCGTCGTCGTGCCTTCCCTAAACGTCACTACTTTCGTCTCGAACTGCGTGCTAGGCGCTACTTATAACCGATGTGTAGTTCGGGGACCAGGTCCGGCCATATGGGCACGATTGGGCAACGAAAGTATCGCTTGTAGTGCCCATGCCACCAGATATACGGTGGATTTTACCGCTCTGGGAGACACTCAAACCATTACCAATGTGGACTTCGAGTGGAAGGACAGCGTGCAAAATCCTGTAGCCATCAAACTCAACCAAGCAATGGCGACTTTGCTCAACGGAGTCTTCGGCATCTTTACGGACGGTGGTGCAGAGGGAGGGCTATTCACGGGCGGGACGACGATGATCGTTGACACTGCGTTGTTGGAACTACTCCAGAGAACCTACGAAGAATTGAGAGCAGCTGTGCCCCAGGAAGACTGGATGGCTGCGGAAAAGCGAACATTCCCGAAGATGATCGAAGAACTATCAAGAAATCAGACACTCAGTCTCTTCAGCAACGAGAAACTTTGGCTACCGACAAGCAACGCAAGCCTGGTGAACGTCACGCAGTCGACCTTTGTCACCATCTACGAGTATCGACCACGGAACCTCTGGTTGGCGTACGGTATCGCTGTGGCGTTTTCGTTAGCAGGCGTTGTACTCGGCTTGCGAGCGCTGTGGCTGAACGGCGTATCGCATGACAATTCTTTCTCCTCCATCATGGCTACGACGAGGAACCGCTTCCTCGATGACCTTACCCTGGGCTATTCGTTGGGGTCTGCTCCTGTGCCGAAAGACATCGCACGAACGAGGTTGCGGTTTGGGGAACTCAAGACTGATGTGGGGAAAATGAGGTCGAGGGCTGGTTTTGGGCTGGAGGAAATGACTATGCCGTTGAGGAAAGGGCAGGTTATTCACTAGACGCTGTAACGGAGGGATAGTATATGTGAATTAATGAGATTAATATCCAAGATGTCACATAGTTCAGATAAGAGGTCTATAGGAGTATTACGAACAAACGCTTCACAGTAGGTGAACCCTGTAGTCATGTTGGCTAAATGGCAACGTTGCATATCATTCTGTAAAAGTGCTACGCAAGCTACTGTATAGGTGATCAAAGGTATGTGGAGAAGAGGTTAGAAAATAATCTATATTGGCACAGTATGTGTTTTCGGTGCATTAAGTATGAGCTTCAGACCAGCCAATACGAAGGAGGAATAGGATAGTGTAGTAGGTTAAGGGCTATACCTGGAAGTTTGTAGAAGACCGAATTATGTGGCGCTAATTCACGTCTTCAATTAAACGTTAGTTTGATTCTGGCTCCCATTAAAAAGCTTCCCTCCAGCGTCTTTTAACATTAGCGAAAAACTAATAACTTTCTTTGTGCTAGTAGATTAAAATAGTTAGGCAAGAACCCCGCTTTAGCAAGGAATTTATAGAGACTTTATGTTAAATTATTTATTACGTATTAGTGTACATCTAGGCACAGTCTTCTATCTTCTCTTTGTAGATACTTCGTACAGTAGAACCTATTGAAAGGGGTTTTGTCACCCTAGAGATTTCTCCTCTATTTAGGTAATTGTGTGAAAATCATTTGTGTATTTAATAAGTGTTAAAGAAACTGCCCCCTAGATAGGACAAATGCAAGTAGATTAAACAAACGAAGGAGGAGCTTGTAAGGCTGCTCTTAAGCAAGCCAACTCGTCCGTATCAAAATTCCAGGCTGGACGGCGGATAGCTGGCACATAAAGATTTCTTACGACGACACTGATGCTTGCGCAATCAGGAACTTTGAACGCTTTTCCTACGCAGGAATTTCACTGGAAAGCAATTTTCCGGACGTGCCCTCCAGCGCAGGGCTGTGGCAGTCTGGGACATCACAAAAGGAGATAGTCATCCTGAAAGATTCGAGCGGTAAACATGCATCGTGTCTGCCGATAGATCGAGACGTCTTCCAGGACCGCTGTTTTACGCAAGGTAAAGCAAAAACAAGTACGACTTTGGACGAGCTCCGCGCCCGCGAAAAGTTCGAACGGTTTCTGTCCTGGAAGCTCGCAAGTAGGAAGGCAACGAAGAAGGAGATGGAGACCGCTGCGATCAGCTACGAGCAGCTGTACCTGGCAGGCAAGCGTCATGGTGGTAGGCACTCTGGTGCGCATCGACTGATAAAGGTGTGGTACCATTCCTGGACGAAAATGACCTACATCGAAGCCCGTGATACTCTTACACGTGAGGTTGGAGGCGTAAGCTTACCGAGACTGTTAATTCGGAGCGGGAACTTCGCATGGATTAAGCCAGTTGTCGAAGCCGTCCGTAAATGGTGGCGGGAGACCAATGATGCTGTGGAGACATGGCTTGAAGCAGCAGCTTTGGTTGATATTGCGAATGAAGAGTTAAGGGCAGGCAACACTTCGTTAGAGGGTTGTTATTGTACAACAGAAATGCGCAACGACATTACGCACCTCTGTGAGAAATGTGGATCGGAAGTACCTTGCATCACTCGCTCTAGAAATGTCTGGGGGCTGTATATATGCAAAAGCTGCTAAGCTCGACAAGGCAACTTGGCGTCGTTAAATGAGTATGTAATCAAAGTCGCCTTGCAAAGGCAGTTTCGAAAGGAAAATATCGCTTGTTGGGCGTGCATGGGAAGACAAGCAGGTTCAGGAAGTCTATCGTGAATGTGCACCAACTGAATGGTGGGACCGATACACCAATTCGAAGCGAGTAGTTCCAACGACCTTCAATCCGTTCTTCCCTAGTGTTGAAGCAATCGACCCATTCACCTGCCGTCTCGCCCCAGGCGGTACACTCCAAACTTGGGTGCACGCCGTCCCTAATCTCGGAATGGTCCCGAACTCGTTAAACCTAGCGAAGGGGATTCATCTGCTCAGCAGCCTCGCTGAGATTGGCAGCAATTGTGCGCTCTCTATTGGGGCCAGTTCTGACGAGAAGCAACGGCTAGACGAGCAGCTCATGGATCGCTTGGCTGAACAACGTGTCATTGCCATGAAGTACGGTGTCGCAAAGAAGCAACATATCAATGCAAGCTTCACGCCGGCGGAGTATCAAGCGGCACGGCAAGAATTTCGCTCTGGTCGGTTGGGCAGTGGCGACTCAGCCGATAGAGACACCATACTCCGTCAGTTCCAGAAGATCTTCTACAGCAAGTACGAATGTGCCTGGAACGACGAACAGAAGAATAATTTGTCGTCTATCTGTGCTTAGATTGAAGAGAGGTCTGGCGTGCAGATTCTACTTTCGAAGATTGATGCAGCACTATGGCCATTCATGTATAAAGCGATGTCTGATTCATAGGACTGAACTTATGGAGGAAGATATATGTGAATTAATGAGTTTGGAGAGGAGGTTAAAAAATAGTCCATATTGGCACGATATGTGTTTTCGATACAGCTAGTACAAGCTACAAACCAAAGCTGACTTTACGAAACCACGAAACACAATAAGCAAACCAACTCTGTGTAGCTGCAAGTAAATTACGTCGGTCTGATGATACACTTGTGAGTAGTTTTTAGTGGAGAAATAGTGTTGAGACTGATCGATAGTAAACTAATCAAGGCGCCAGAATAGTGTCAGTACTCAAAAGATGGGAGCTCCTTCGTAGGAAACGTCGGTTCCGAAAAAAGACGAATGTTAATTTGCAATGGGGACTGATGACAAGTTAAGAAAACACGAAAGCTGTTGGCTGAAAACAGTCTGCAATGCTAAGTGGCTGTTGGAAACAAGCACCACTCGGCGTCGTCCTCCATTGACGCAATCGTTGATTGAGCGCGACGTAACTGCGATAACTTTCGTCCGGTACGAGACTAGGTATCCCCGTGTGAGATTCGGCCTTCGCAATGTGGGTTTGGCAGTGTATTGGTAAGAGGAAAGTGCCACTAAGTGCGAAGAATTTCAAAGTCCGACACGTTTAACAGTAAAAGTCCACGCAAGACTCCCACGGTAAATAACACAAATCACAAGGAGGGTGCTCCTCGCGCGCCGCGGGTTCCTAGTGCGTCCCAAAGCGGAAACGGATGGATCGTGTTTGTGAGGCTGATGTGCGGGAAGGCGCGCATCGATCGCGCTTGGTGGTTGCACAGCCATCTCGGTCTCGAAACGGCACCGACGCGAGCCAAAAGCGCCGACATTGCATTGGCAATTATTTGGACATGACATCACCACTTCGACATCGTACAACGCTACCTATTATCAAACATGTGCAAAATGGGGGTGTCGACGCTTTTGTACGTGCAAGTCTCGCGCTCTGTGTTTGAGGGTCTTTTAGAAACCTCTTCGGATCCCCTACGACATCCGCAATTGTCGCGGAATCTAGCGGGCAACTCTACGCGATCGTCGCGAACGGCATCTCCTGTCATCCATTGTTCTCAAGCCGGTTATTGGACAGAAAACTCGTCCCTGCAGTACGAATACATACCGTACGACCGCACTACATCGGGCTGGCCATCCGAACACCGCATTCCGAGCCACTACAATGGCATCAGACGAGCAGCCTACCCCATTGGTTTCGCATCTACCCGGAGGCTGGACTGACACTCCAGCGGACCCAAGCCGACATCAGTCCTTTATCGGATCTCAAAACCAGACACAAGAAAGCTCAACGGGCGGTCAGCAGCAAGCCGCAGATGGAACCTTCATTTCCAATGCCTATGGCCTAAGGAGTGAGAGTTACCATGGCGGAGAAGGAGCAGGACTGTTCTCGGAATCCAGCCACAGCACTGCAGTGCCATCACCTGAACCCGCGCCAACACCAAGTGCAACCGAGTATCACACTTTGGAGAACGTCACAAATCTTATACCGCACCGTGATGTCTCACACAATGAACTTTCTCCCAAACCTGTGGAAACGACTGGTTTGGCTCAACAAGGCTATGCGGTAGAGCCAAAAGAAGAAGTTGTAGTTCTTCCAGATGATTCTTCTGATTCTGAGCATGAGGCTGGTGGATATGCGGCGATCAAGTCGGCCGACTCTGGGAGACCAGCACTACAGTCGAGACAGTCGAGGCCAATGACCGAGGATGACCTATTCCGCGTGTTGTCGAGGCGCAGAACTAACCAGAGCAATGCACTGGGCAGGTCCAATACAGCGGCGACCGCATCAAGCAAGGAAGAAGAAGACGAGATCAACAATCTCATGTCGAAGATGTTCGGACGCACCCGACAAGAAGGATCGGAAGAGGAAAAGACAAGACATCAAGGTGTCATCTTCAAGAATCTGACTGTGAAGGGTATGGGCATCGGAGCAGCGCTGCAGCCTTCGGTTGGCGACTTTTTCCTTAATCCTGGACGTTTTGTCAAGAACCTTATATCCAAGGGCCCCCGTAAAGCAGCAGGCAAGCCACCCGTTCGCACTATTATCGACGATTTCACGGGAACAATTCGGCCGGGCGAAATGGTCCTCGTCCTCGGACGTCCTGGAGCTGGTTGCTCGACGTTTCTCAAGGTGATTGGTAACCAACGATTCGGTTTTGAGGAGATAACGGGTGATGTGACCTATGGTGGTACAGATGCCGCAGAGATGGCAAAGAAGTATCGGAGTGAGGTACTCTATAACCCTGAGGACGATCTACACTATGCGACATTGAAGGTCAAAGACACACTGAGGTTTGCCCTGAAAACTAGAACTCCTGGGAAAGCTTCACGTAATGAAGGCGAGTCTCGAAAAGACTATGTGAATGAGTTCCTGCGTGTGGTTACTAAGCTGTTCTGGATCGAGCATACCTTAGGCACAAAAGTGGGTCAATCGCTTCCACTATATTACCCTTGCTAAGACGTCGTAGGTTGGTAATGAGCTTATTCGCGGTGTCTCAGGTGGTGAGAAGAAGCGCGTGTCGATCGCCGAAGCCATGGTTACGAAAGCCTCCGTACAATGTTGGGATAACTCGACCCGAGGTCTCGATGCCAGTACCGCCCTGGAGTATGTTCAAAGCTTGCGCTCCCTTACAAATATGGCACAAATCTCGACATCTGTAGCTCTATATCAAGCAGGAGAGTCGCTGTACGATTTGTTTGACAAGGTCCTCTTGATCCACGAAGGTCGATGCTGCTACTTCGGCCCAGCAGATCGGGCTGCGGACTATTTCAAGAGTCTCGGCTTTGTGCAGCCTGAGCGGTGGACTACTTCTGACTTCTTGACTTCAGTCACTGATGATCACGAGCGGCAGATCAAGGATGGCTGGGAAGATCGCATTCCACGCACCGCTGCACAATTTGGTGAAGCATTTGCAAAGAGCGAACAAACTCAACACAATATTGCTGAGATCGAAGAGTTCGAGAGAGAAACGAAGCGACTAACAGAAGAGCGAAACCAAGCAAGCACCAAGGCCACTAAGAAGAAGAACTTCACGCTTTCATTCCCGAAACAGGTTGCAGCGTGTACTCAACGCCAGTTTTTAGTGATGATTGGAGATCCACAATCACTTATTGGAAAGTGGGGAGGTATGTACACTCGTCATACACGGAGTTCTTGTGTGTTTTACATGTGCCTGGAGTACTTCGCCTCGGTTCCAGAAATCTTCTGACTTTCAAAATTTACGTGGAGTACTCCACGGCACATCAAGGCCGTATGTTGTAGCTTACGGATGCTAACTGTTACTTCCTCGCTAGGCATCTTCTTCCAAGCCCTGATTGTTGGCTCGCTCTTCTATAACCTACCGAACACCGCTGCGGGTGTATTTCCTCGAGGGGGTGTAATCTTCTTCATGCTGCTCTTCAATGCCCTGCTAGCCTTGGCAGAACTTACGGCAGCCTTCGAATCGAGACCGGTTAGTGTCGTATGAATGATTTCGTAACTCATGTACTGACCCTCCATGTCTAGATATTACTCAAGCACAAGAGCTTTTCGTTCTATCGACCAGCCGCTTACGCGATCGCTCAGACGGTGATCGATGTGCCATTGGTCTTGATACAAGTCTTAATCTTCGATATTGTGGTCTATTTCATGGCTAACCTCTCACGGACGGCGTCGCAATTCTTCATATCTGTGTTATTCCTCTGGATCATTACGATGACGATGTACGCATTCTTCCGTGCACTAGGAGCATTGGTCGGATCTCTAGACGTCGCCACGAGGCTGACCGGCGTTGCAATCCAAGCACTGGTCGTCTACACTGGCTATCTTATACCGCCATCTAAGATGCATCCTTGGTTCTCTTGGTTGAGATGGATCAACCCTATTCAATACGGCTTTGAAGGTCTCCTCGCGAACGAATTCTATAACCTCGAGATCCAGTGCGTGGCCCCGTATATCGCCCCGCAGGTTCCTGGCGCACAGGAACAGTATCAGTCATGCGCTATTCAAGGCAACACGCCCGGATCTCTTACAGTTTCTGGCTCTGATTACCTTGAGGCTGCATACCAATACTCCAGATCACACCTGTGGCGCAACTTCGGCTTCATTTGTGCCTTTTTCATCTTCTTTGTTGCCCTTACAGCCATTGGTATGGAGATGCAAAAGCCCAACAAAGGTGGCGGAGCAGTGACCATTTACAAGAGAGGTCAAGTACCCAAGACTGTCGAGAAAGAGATGGAGACTAACAGTCTGCCCAAAGACGAGGAGACGGGCAAGACTGAGCCGGCTACTGAGAAGCAATCCGCTAGCGATAACGATGAGTCTGGGAAGACCGTAGCGGGCGTTGCAAAGAATGAGACCATCTTCACGTTCCAGGACATCACTTACACGATTCCCTACGAAAAGGGGGAACGTACATTATTGCAGGGTGTCAATGGATTTGTAAAGCCCGGCAAACTTACTGCCCTCATGGGCGCTTCTGGGGCCGGAAAAACTACCCTACTTAACACCCTGGCACAACGTATCAACTTTGGTGTGGTTAGCGGAGACTTCCTTGTAGACGGGAAGCCGCTTCCACACTCCTTCCAGCGCTCGACAGGCTTTGCGGAACAAATGGACGTACACGAGTCGACGGCCACGGTACGAGAGGCGCTGCGATTCTCAGCACGACTGAGGCAACCTAAGGAGACCCCCCTCGAAGAGAAATACGAATACGTGGAGACAATCATTGACCTCCTTGAGATGAGAAGTATCGCTGGGGCTGCTATTGGCTCACAGGGCTCCGGCCTAAACCAAGAACAGCGGAAGCGACTTACCATTGGAGTCGAGTTGGCTAGTAAACCGGAGCTTCTTATGTTTCTGGATGAGCCGACATCCGGGCTTGACTCTGGCGCTGCCTTCAACATCGTAAGATTCCTGAGAAAGCTTGCCGACGCCGGGCAAGCCATTCTTTGCACTATCCACCAGCCGAGTGCTGTTCTCTTCGAACATTTCGATCAACTTCTTTTACTCAAATCTGGTGGTCGCACAGTATACTTTGGCGAATTGGGTCACGATTCACAAAGACTCCTGAAGTACCTGGAGAGTAACGGAGCGAAGAAGTGCCCTCCGAATACCAACCCTGCGGAGTACATGCTGGAAGCCATTGGCGCAGGTAACCCTGATTACAAGGGTCAAGATTGGGGAGATGTCTGGGCGAAGTCTTCGGAGAATGCAGAGCTCGGGAAGGAGATACAGGACATAATCTCGAAACGCCGTGATGCCGCCAAAAACGAGGAAGCCCGCGATGACCGCGAATACGCCATGCCGTATGTTCAGCAATGGCTGGCAGTTGTCAACCGAAGCTTTGTAGCCATCTGGCGAGACCCTCCTTACATCCTTGGTGTCACTATGCTACATATCTTCACGGGTCTCTTCAACGGCTTCACCTTCTGGAACCTCGGCCAGTCGCAGATCGATATGCAGTCCCGTCTCTTTTCGATCTTCATGACCTTGACAATTTCGCCTCCTTTGATCCAGCAGTTACAGCCGCGCTTCCTCAGTGTGCGAGGGATCTACGAATCAAGAGAGGGTAATGCGAAAATCTACTCCTGGACGGCTTTCGTCTGGGGTACTATACTCAGCGAGCTACCGTATCGTATTATTGCTGGAACCATATACTGTAAGTGCTACAGATCTCCTCCCCAGAGCCGACATATTGTCTTCATCTGTGAACTCAAAGGGCACTGAAGGCGTCCACGCCATTTTATATGCGATCTCCCGTGTCCGACTTACGTGCTGACTTTCAATAGGGTGCTGCTGGTATTTCCCACCGCACTTCCCACGTGATACCTACACAGCTGCAAGTGTGTGGCTTTTCATGATGCTCTTCGAGATCTTCTACCTTGGATTCGGACAGGCTATCGCTGCTTTTAGTCCCAATGAATTGCTTGCCTCGCTGCTCGTACCACTCTTCTTCACCTTCAGTAAGTCTTAGTAGCTTTTGTACATGATCCTCGTGCTGATTCGGCTAGTTGTATCATTCTGTGGTGTTGTTGTGCCATACGCAGGATTGCCATATTTCTGGCGGTCATGGATGTATTGGTTAACTCCTTTCAAATATCTACTTGAAGGCTTCCTTGGGCTGCTCCTTCGTGGGCAACAGATTCGATGCGAAACTAAAGAGCTTGCAATCTTCCCTGCTCCACCAAATCAGGACTGTCAAACCTACGCTGGTCAATATGCACAGCAAGTGGGTGGATATGTGCAGACGCAACCAGACGGGACCTGCGGATTCTGTCAGTACGCAACGGGCGACGCGTTTGCAGCTTCTTTCAACGTCTTCCCGAAAAACATCTGGCGCGACTTTGGTACGTCCACATCCACAGCTTCTTTCTGCGAACAAGTGCGCTGACATCATTCCCAGGCATCATGTGGGCCTACATTCTCTTCAATTTTGCAGTCGTATTCGTTTGTACCTGGTTATATCTGGGCGGTTTCCGCAAGATCAAATCAGTTTTCAGCCCTGCGGCACGTAAGCAGAAGAAGGAAAGTAAGAAGAGGCAAAGTGGTGATGCGGCGTAAGGCTGCGGCTGCTCGGTGTAGTATGCAGCGGGCTCGGCTCGGTTCCTGCGTTTGGGTTCGGGAAAACTCGTAGCTCGCCCGCGGCCGGAACGTGGAGCGTTCGTCCTAGATAGGGAATATGGGGCCTCATTTCCGAATCGTGCATCTTCCCCACGAAATACCATATGGTGCGGATCTGGAGCATTAGTTCGGAGTCGTCGAGGCGTAAGCAGTACCTGAGCGAATGTTGAAAGCTGGTAATAATGCCCATCGGTTACTGATAGCGAGGCCATTATGAGGCTCATCCAAGTAATACTCACTGTGTAGCCCCGCTCAAGGCTGTGCTGTGGTGACAATCAACGGTTGTGCATCTCCAGACCTGGCGGCTCTGTGTACATATCCGTGACAGCTGTCATGGTTTCCGTCTGCAGTGTGCGCGATTAACAGCGCACAACACGTGATAGTATGGCACTTGACAAATGAAGTACGCTCTAGAGGGTGACATTTCCATCGAAATGCCTCAAGTTTTCCGGCGTGCAGACCATCTGAAACTTGCAGGTGCCATCCGTCCGAGCATGTTGAATTGTGCATGGTGCTAAGCCTAAGGTGTTCGATCGTGGTGCAGGGGCTGTCTGGACCGTGAGGGCACACGAGCTGGAATCGGAACTCTTTATCTGCACCGCCTCTGAATCGACTATCGTGATGCTGCCCGAAACCAACGCGCCAGTCTTGGCTGTCAGGCAGAAAATCCTTAGAGCCGCGAATTGCCTTGGATGGTGGCTGCAAGTAGCTACGCGCTGGGAAACATCACGAGTTCCGCCATCTTTCTCGCGCTCAGTCCATTGCATGAGCTGAATGTGATCGAGAATTTGGCCAATAAAGCGATGACGACAGGCTGTGGCGTCTTGCCGCTTCCGGCCATGCAATGTGGGGTAGCCTGTGATCAGCCCCGCCAGCCAATGCCTGGCCTCTGAATGCAACGCAGCCTGGCTTGGGAGCTCTGTCACGCGCGCTCACACACAACCACACACAGAAACAATCACATCCGCAACAACACAGCAGACGCTTTGCAGCCAGCCCTTCGTACGCCCAGAGTCAAACGTCCATGAGGCTTGGAGTGAGCATTGCACGCCATGTATACCCGCCCCAGAGCTGACCTGTTAGTTTGCCGGTCGCGCCTTCCGAGCACACCCAGGCTTGGAGTCCAGTCCCGCGTTATTTTCGTCACTCCAAAGCCGAACGGCACTCCCACTACGAGCAGACCTTCCTTCATCCAATCAACGGCCTACGCGCTAGCTACCGCCCGGTCCACAGCCAGTCTAAAGGCGAGCGACGTCGTCAGGATGGAATCTCGTCACGGTATTAAAGAGCCCTCGGACCCCGTTGTTCGAACTGCAAGCCCAGCTCCTTTGGCCCAAGACTTTGCCCGTCAGCAGGTGTCCAAACAACAACGATCAAACTTCCATTCCACCTCTATCACCCCAATTCTAAACACAATGGTCTCTCAAACCGTCAACAAGACTAACCTCCACCCTTCCGGCGTCCAGTCAGTCACCTCACTGTCCCGAGGCCAATTGGGCTCACATGGACAAACAACGACTAACAAGTGTCTCAGGCCGAACAAGGAACACACGGAGATCGAGGAGGAGCTCCACGACAAGGCACACATCGATTATGACCGTGTAGCAATTGTAAGTTGTGCTCGACAGTCACTACTGTGGGCTCTAATGCTAACTATTTCTCAGATTGCCAACCCCTCAGTCGCCGCTCTGTACGAAGATGCTCTCGTCTACGAGACTGGCTCTGCCATCACAGCATCAGGCGCTCTCTCAGCATACTCAGGTGCCAAGACCGGCCGTTCACCCTCGGATAAGCGCATTGTAGAGGAAGATTCATCGAAAAATGAAGTTTGGTGGGGCCCTGTCAACAAGGCGATGAAGCCTGACGTAAGTCATTTTCCAATTCCCTTCGCCCTTTGATTTTTGCGTCGACTCGCAGCAGAAGCTTGTGAAGATCAGCGGCAAACGTCATGCACCCTGGGCACATATCCGATGGAAGGCGGTTGACGCCCAGATCCTTGCACGTGGCGGCTGGGGCTCGGCTGCCCCGCATCTGCACATGCAGGACGGTTGGCGACTCCCCTAACCTTCAAGAACCATCACGTGCAACCTAGAACATCTGCTAACAATCTCATCAGGTTTGGCGAATCAACCGCGAACGTGCCATTGACTTCCTCAACACCAGGAATCGCATCTATGTCGTTGATGGTTTCGCCGGCTGGGACGAGCGCTACCGGATACGCGTCCGTGTTGTCTGCGCTCGCGCCTACCATGCTCTCTTCATGCGCAACATGTTGATCCGTCCTTCAAGGGAGGAGCTAGAACATTTCCACCCCGACTATGTTATCTACAATGCCGGTGCCTTCCCCGCCAACAGGTACACCAGCGGTATGACCTCATCAACATCGGTCGCCATCAACTTTGCCGAGAAGGAGATGGTTATCCTTGGTACGGAATACGCCGGTAAGTTTGTGTTCTCATGTTGTTTCTAAGAATGACGCTAATTTCTACGCTAGGTGAAATGAAGAAGGGAATCTTCACTGTGCTCTTCTACGAGATGCCTGTTAAGCACAACGTCCTCACTCTGCATTCATCAGCGAACGAGGGCAAGAGTGGCGATGTTACCGTCTTCTTCGGTCTGTCAGGTACTGGCAAGACCACTTTATCTGCCGATCCCAAGCGTGCCTTGATCGGTGACGACGAGCATTGCTGGAGTGATACTGGTGTCTTCAACATCGAAGGTGGCTGCTATGCTAAGTGCATTGGCCTCTCTGCCGAGAAGGAGCCCGATATTTTCAACGCCATTCGCTTCGGTTCCATCCTCGAGAACGTCGTCTTCGACCCTACAACACGTCTTGTCGACTACGATGATGACACCTTGACGGAGAACACCCGCTGCGCCTACCCCATCGAGTACATTGAGAACACCAAGATTCCCTGCATTTCGTCAAAGCACCCCAAGAACATCGTCCTCCTCACCTGTGACGCACGCGGTGTCCTTCCTCCCATCTCGAAACTCAACCCCGAGCAGACTATGTACCATTTCATCTCTGGCTACACTTCCAAGATGGCTGGTACCGAGCAAGGCGTCACCGAGCCTCAGGCCACCTTCTCCTCCTGCTTCGCTCAACCCTTCCTCGCCCTTCACCCCATGCGCTACGCCAAGATGCTCGCGGAGAAGATCAAAGAGCACAACACCGATGCTTGGCTCCTTAACACTGGTTGGGTCGGCGCGGGGGCTTCGACAGGCGGAAAACGTTGCCCGTTGTAAGTCGAATTTGATGCGCGTTTGGCTGAATTTTATACTGACAATAACTATAGGAAGTATACTCGTGCCATTCTCGACGCTATCCATTCCGGCGAGCTCGCAAAGGTCGAGTACGAGCAGTACGAGACCTTTGGTCTGTCTGTACCCAAGACTTGCCCCAACGTCCCCGATGAACTGCTTAACCCTGCCAAGAGCTGGAACGGTACCGCAGACTTCAAGGGTGAGGTTGAAAAGCTTGGCAAGCTCTTCATGGAGAACTTCAAGAAGTACGAGGACCAAGCCACGGCAGAGGTCATCAAGAGCGGACCGCATGTGTGTTGCTGCCCCACGAAGCATTAGAGTGCGGATGATGAGGAGTTTCTTTCTTACATTCAAACAGACTGACTAACGAGTGTTCCTTTACTCTCCCTTCGCGGTCGATCGTATCGACGTCAGCGATCTTTCATATCAGGGTTTCTTGTCTCTAATTTTTCTTGCCTGTATTATCGATCACGCCCTTATGGACGACGACCGAGATGGAGGCTTTTCATACATACTCGGGCTTTTGGGTAGCTAGGAGTTACTCAGGGAAAACATTGCATGGGAAGGATGGATGCGCAAAACGTGTGTAGTAAGATGTAGCGCATAGTAGCGAGATTGAAAAGAAATTGTTTGCCCATCATTATTGACTTCCGTGCCAATTGCCTCTTCTGTTGCCACTTACTATGACTAGGCTTGTTGGATGCAGGATAGTTGAATACTTGACGCTCAACACAAGAATGTTACTATAGAGGCTAGGAAGGGGGACAAAACTCATAAGCTCCTTCGTAGCATCAACAGAAACCCAACCCGCAGTTCCTACTAGAGAAAAAGAAGTGCAAGAGGCCAGCACAGCAGCCCTCAAAACTCTCTTTTCTCTTCTCCTCTACTTCACTCGTCTCTCCATAGACCATCCCGACCATTACTCAAACGTCGCTTCACGCACCGAGCCTGCCAGCACGACAATCCAACGTACATGCCGAGATAGCCAATCCTGAGCCACATGTCGAAACCCAGGAACAAGCCCAAGAACCCGGTCAGCACACCAATCTGCAGCATGACAAAGTACGCGAAGAAGTACAGAATCTTCACGACATGATGTCTCCTCTGTGAGCTCGTCGGTTCCAACTTGCCGAAGACCAGGGCGACGAGAACACAGGTTGCAAAGGACATGGCGAGGGTGTAGGGCGTGTAGATGACGAAGGTGTCGAGTGGTGTGAAGGCTCCCGATGCGAGGAGGAAGAGCGTCCATGTGCATATTTGGGCGATTGTGAAGAGTGTTGCGATTATGAGGAGGGAGAAGCTGGGGCTGTTGTTGTAGAAGTCGAAGTCGGGGCCGTGCTCGAGGAAGTTGGGGGCTTGAGACGGTAGAAGTCGGGGTGCGAGATATGCGGGCATGCCTAGTTGGACGACGCCTGAAAGATGTGTCTGTGTATTGGAGTTGTCGTGTTGTTCTGGTGAAGAGGGGGATGTGGATGAGGACGCGGATGGCAGTACATCTATCTCCCCATTTGAGTTAGGGTGCACTTTTCTGAAAGCATGTTTGTAAAAGGCAGTGCTGGACTTACGCATGCAGTACCCCTCGATAAGACCGACAACTGGTGCGAGTAGGAGCACAAGAGCAACGACTTGTCCGAACGTCCATTCCCGGCTTTCGGGTTCGATATCGTACTTCTGATGCCAGAGGTTTGATGTACCCCATGCAAAACTAACTGCAAGCCACCAGACCTTCATCAGTTCGTTAGCAGCCCGTCTACCCCAAGTCCCCGCAAGATTGGAAAAATACCTCGAATGCTTTTGATGATGTTACATCGAAAAGGGTCCGGTAGCAGAGGAAAATTGTGAGCAAGGGACGGTAGAGAAATATGGTGAACATGACGGGATGAGAAGAGTCGAGGTCACACCAGCTGTGGACTTTGCGCAATATCTTCTTTGATAGGGCACTGCACCAATTCCGCACTCGGAGATACGCGTCGATTGGTGCTTGGTAGAGGTGGAAAAGACGAGTGAACATGCCGAGTACCAAGAGAGAAATCGATATACCCGCACGCTGGATTCCTGCTCTATCCTTGGAACTAGCATGATGTTGTTGTTGGTGCGGGAAGAACGAGCAGATCGCGGGCTTGGAAACAAAAACCATCACATCCTCACGACTCATCTCATCGTTGAAATACCACGTGTACTGTGCCGTGGGGATGAGAGCGAAGGTGAGCAAACCCACCAGTAGGACCATGCCCGGTATTCGCCATATCTGAGCTGATTTGTGCTGGAAGAAGTAGTCGCGGAGGAAGGTTAAGCAGCAAAGGTGGGAGATGCTTGAGAGCCAGGCTAGCTGGATAATCTTGTGCCAGTGGTATACTGCGATACCGCAGCGTAATTGCGTGAAGCCGCTAATCAGGATTGCAAGACCGGTGACTAGTTGGAAGTCACTTAGGAGTAACATGCACTAGCTAAATTAGCAATGCGTACTTGATCTCAATCGTGGTCCTGTGTACATAGGTGAGGGCGTTCCTGATGCGATCAGTCTGCATCGGCACGTCATAGCCATGATGTCGGAGACATCTTTTCAACCTCCAGTTGAGTAAGTATACATCGATCAGGTTGGATTTCAGGTGTTTGTCTTGGCTTTTTGTCGTGGATTGCTTGTCCAGTCTACGAGACGGATGTGCATCGGGGCAAAATACAAGGACATAGTAGATTAAAACGATCAACAAAGCTAGACCAGCCGTGAGAGTGTATGCAAGGCCAACCTATACAGCTGTTAGGATCATGTAATGCACATGTTGATACGGTACATACACCGATGCCTGAGATATCTGGATATGGCGATAATGTTGTTGGTGGATTGGAGCAGTCGTACTGGCAGGAATTCGTTCCCATGGATTCGATCGAGGGACCAGTGTTATGCAGAGCTGGACCGTGGGCTCTCCTTGTATCGCAATCTGATGATGCTAAAATAAGCCCCTCAAACCCCAGTCTTTACACTCTGTGGGGGCGACTACTCGGCCAATAACAAGGCCCAGATAGCGAAGAGCCCCAACCAACATCATGGTTTCTCCGGGCCTGATTCATGCCTACACTGCATGAGCTCACGAAGCCCCACTGTTCTTCTTGCTGCGCCATACCGACCTCCCGTGGGCGAGGTTTAAGATTGTCTGCCTGGATCTTGGCGACTGCCTATCCTGTCCACTTCGCAACGTTGTTCGGAATGAGCTTCTTGAACATTTCTAACTGCTTCGAATGGATTGCCATCTTTGATTCGAGAATCTCAGGCCGCAGTTGCAGTGTTTTGTCTATGCGCTGTTCGCAGCCGCTGAAGACAACCGTGTAGTCGGGCAATCGTGCGTTCTGAGGGATGATCGAGGCAGCCGAGATGGTACAATACTATGCATAATAAGTAAATGATGACTTTGGGACCTCGCCTGCTCGTATGACATACCTTTCCAATGGTGCATCCTCTGCCTAGCACTGCACCCACCTGGATCACGCTCCCGTCACCAATCTCTGCAGCCTCCACAATCGCATTTGACTCCACCACCACATTATTGCCCAAAACCGTGCCCTCACCTCTTATTGAAGCTGTACTTGCACTATTCCTGGATGAAGCCACGCTACTCCTTCTGCTCTCAGCATCCAGCTCGGCGCCCATGCCAACACCGATCTTCGCTCGTTCATAGACCACACAGCCTTCCCCGAGAACTACAGGCGCTAAAGCGCTGCTGATCCTACTATGTGGGTGAAGCACCGAGTTTGAGCCAATGGTAATCGGCTGCGTACCCGTGAGCTGGGCGTGCTGTGCGATCAAGACAGATGCATCGAGGATGATGGAGGAGGGTTTGGGCAGGAGCGAAGTGCGCTTTGGAACGGTCGAAGACCGACGATCAGGCGCGGGGCGCGCCGGAGCTGGCTGTGCTGACATTGTAAGAGCCTCTCAGTTAAGAGAGTCTTCCGTGGTGGTATAACGTGGAGGTGGTGAGCTTCAAGACGCGCTGGACGCGTCGCGGGATTAGCGTCTCACCGAAACACGTGATTACAGTATTACCAAGAGTGTTCTGTCGTTTTTTATGGGTCGACAACAGGGATGGACTCCGACGATTGGTGCCCTCGCATATTCGTTGTGCAGATTTCGGAAGAAGGTTGGACCCCGGTTGTCACGCTCCGGGTATGTCGTTTGGCCAAGTGCCTCCTTTTACTTCGTTGAATCTATTGATAGTGCTAGCCACATCCATCACCTGACACGGGAATCTTGCAGATCGATCTTTCTGTCCCGCAAGTACATATATGGTTTGGTATTCTTCTGCCTCTAGTTACGTGGTACCTCCACGGCTTCCACGCTGCAATACCACAAATTGCGCGCGCGTAGCATATATACAGCCACATCTCTTGTACCTATCTGAAGGAATTAATAGAGCGAGGAACCCGCAGGCATGGGTGTAGCTTCATCCTTGCTGTTATGAGCCGCACTGACTACGCTTACCCCGTATATGCAGACCCTGGGCTAAGATCCACAACTTTCGTCCGAAGGATGCAGGTCCCGATGTAGACTGTGCAAATACGCCGCGTACATACTCCAAGCTTTTCAACTACAAAAGGGCGGACGCAGACGTTCAGGCACGACATGCAACACCAGCAACTCTTGGGCGCACAAACCATGTCTTCGCCCTCTTCATTGTCAAGTCTCTTCACTAATTCAGAGCAATGGCTCTCTGGCTATGCCTCTGGCAATGGGACTCATTGCAGCCAAGCATCTTTTACTACTGTTGACCTCCCTAATATCGAAATTGTTACCCTTAGTGCTGAACCGCGCGATAACTACACCTATGTTCCTCCTCCCATATACGGCGCCTCTCTTCCGGGTCTCAATTTCTGCAACGTGACAGTCACGTATACGCACCCTGGCTGGAACGACACTATCGTGACGACTATCTTCCTTCCGACCAAGAACTGGAATGGACGATACCAAGCAAACGGCGGCGCCGGGTTTGTGACTGGTGGATCGGGAGTCCTATTTGCCGGTATCATGAATTCACTCGCCGAAGGCTTCGCTGTTAGCACCACCGATGGTGGACACCTTAGCGATGTGAGTGCTCTGTCAGGTCTTTCCAATCCCTGGGCTTTGTCAAGTCCTGGAAATGTGAACTGGCCATTGCTCATCGACTTTGCATCTCTATCCTTACATGAGATGGCCGTGCTGTCCAAAGCGGCCGTCCAAGACTTCTACGAGGAACCGGCAAAGTATTCGTACTTCTTCGGTGGATCTCAGGGCGGACGACAGGGACACATGTTTTCACAGCAATACCCGAAAGATTTCGACGGCATCATAGCCTTATTTCCGGCGATTAACTGGAATAAGCTTGCAGCGCAGATTGCTTGGCCTGTGTTCATCATGGACAAGGAGGGCGTGTATCCTCCTCCTTGCGAGACCGACAGCATCACAAAGGCCGCCATAGAGGCATGCGATCCGCTTGACGGTGTAGTAGATGGTCTGATATCGCGACCTGACCTCTGCACGTTCGAAGCACACAGCGTAGTTGGCCAAGCCATCGATTGCGAAGGAACACCATCCACCATCTCCAAGAGCGCTGCAGTCATCGCCCAAGCCACGTGGGACGGACCACGCAGCTCCACAGGCGAATTCCAATGGTATGGGTATCTGCGCGGTGCCAATATCTCTGCGCCAGGTACCCCAGCAGGAACGGCATGCACTACTGACAACAGTACCGGCGCCAAAACATGCGAGCCAGCCCCCTTCTATGCTGGCCAAACCTGGTTCGTTAACTGGGTCAAGAAATATGCCGATTCTTCTATCCGTAACATCACGCACGAGGAGTGGGATGATCTCCTCTACGCTTCGGCTCAAGAATACGAATCAGTCGTCGAAACGGCAAACCCTGATCTGTCACGCTTCAAACGCGCGGGTGGCAAGATGATAACATGGCATGGCTTACAGGATAATCTGATCTCCTCCAACAGTACGGTGAATCACTACGACCGTGTCACAGCTTTTGATCCAGAAGTACACGATTACTACCGGTGGTACGAAGGTAACTCCACGCATACCACTTGATTATTTTGCTAACATACGAATAGTAAGTAACTAACATTCTTTATTACGCTGCGCAACCTTGCACATCTTAAGGTGTCTGTCAAGATGCCTCGAAGGTGTCTGTTAAGATGTCTCGAAGGCATCTAAAGCAGCTGCTCTATACTGTTTTACTTGGTATTTGCATTCTCTAAAACTAGAAAAGTGCTAATTGTGCCGCTACTTTGCAGTCTTCCTCGCGCCAGGCATTGGACATGACTTTGCTGGGACTATAACTGTTCCAGGTACTGTCCAGGCTATTGTGGACTGGGTGGAGAATGGTGTTGCACCAGAGACGTTGCGGGAGGTCGGTGTAGATCCAAAGGGAAATGCAGTTGAGCGGGATATCTGTCTGTATCCAAAGGTACAGCATTATGTTGGGGGTAACTCAACGAAAGCAGAGGCTTTTGCGTGTGTCTAAGCCTGGATTGTGATTGTGTTTGCGCTCTGTGTTTGGCTAGCTACCAACACAGACAACAATCCCATCAGATCGTGGCACTCATAATCATATACTCCGAATACTAAAGTACTTGCACTGAATCTATGGAGATATGTTCATGCCCGCATCGCATTCAAACAACACTCCGAATTCTTCCATTGCAATCCACTACAATTTCGCACTCAACTCGCCCTCCTTCCCCGTCTTCCCCAAAACATACTCAATAGCCTCAGCCGTCCGCTCAACGATCAACTCTACCTCTTCCCGACTAATCGTATAAGGTGGGGCCACAACGACAAGATCGCCATTCGTTCCATCCACCACGCCGCCTCCAGGTAGCAAAGCGATGGAGAACTTCTGCAGTCCAGCTGCATGAATGGTCGGTGCTACTTTCTGATGTACTGGAAAGGGCGTCTTTGTGCCTTTGTCTTTGACGAGTTCGATCTGGATCACTAGTCAGCATCTCGCGAGCGCAACCTCAAGGCGACGGAAGAGTCAGAGAGAAAAAAACCAAACATACCGCCCAAACAAGTCCCCGTCCCCTAATATCCCCAACATTTCCATGCCCGCCCAACCGCCGTCTCAAACACTCCCCCAAGTACACCCCCGAATCCCGACACCTCTCCACCAATCCCTCCTCCTTAATCACCATCTGCACCTCATGCGCGGCCGCACACGCAACCGGATGACCATGATACGTCTGAAAATGCATGAACGCCTTTGTTCCCCCTGCCAACACATCCACGACCTTCTTGCCCACAAGCAGCGCGCCAATAGGCATGTACCCGGCCCCCAGCCCCTTGGCCACTGTCTGGAGGTCTGGCACGACTGACTCTTGCTCCCATGCGTGGAGTGTGCCGGTTCGGCCCATGCCAGCGAGAACTTCGTCGAGGATGAAGAGCGCGCCGTGTCGGTCACATACCGACTTCATGGCGGAAAGGTAGCCTGGGACTGGGGCGACGGCACCGAGGGTTAGGCCGGCCATGGTCTCGAAGAGGACGCCGCAGACGGTATTGGGGCCGAGGCGCTGGAATTCATCGTCTAGCTCCTGTGCGAGACGGGCGACGTATGTTTCATTCGTGTCGTCCGGGCGCATGTCGCGGTATGCATAACATGGACTTATGAACGAAACGTTCTTGCCGAGTAAAGGCTCGTAGATTGCTCGTCGGGCTTTGTGGCCAGATACACCTAGGCCTCCCAAAGTGTTTCCATGATAACTTCTATCTCTTGCGATGAACCTGGTGCGCTTGCTCTGCGGACCTTCCAGCTCAGTGAAGTACTGCCGAGCCATTTTCACACATGCTTCTACTGCTTCGGAGCCGGAGCCTGTGACGAATACTTTGGGCATTTTACCACCTGTTGAGTCTACGAGGAACGAGGCTAGTCGCTCGTAGGCGTCTGTGGTGAAGTGCGGGGAGAAGGTGTATTCTACTGTGTTGAGTTGTTGCGTTATGGCGTGTTGGACTCGGGGATTGGCGTGGCCTATGCATGATACTGCTGCTCCGCCTGAGGCGTCAAAGATGGAGGATCCATTCGAAGTGTGTAGGTAGTGTCCTTTTGCCTTGATAATTCTGGGTGGGTCGATTGATAGCGAGGCGTGAAGGACTGAGCTTGGGACCGCTTCTGTTGAGACGATTTTATCAGACATTGTGGTTCAACTTGAGTACTGACCCTTTCGAAATTATGGACTTTGCTCGAAACGCGGTTTGTGGACTACTTATAGCTTACAACTGTGGCGTCTATGGCGCAAAGGGACGAAGGTGGGGTTGAGTACGTCGAGAACCTTACGCAGCAGCTCCAGCCGATGAGGGGTATCCTTATCTCGACTTTAATCATAACCACGGCTTGTTGAATCACAATCCACTTGTTTACATTCGACCTGCACTGTAGGAGGGAGCTCATATCTCTTGACCTTTGTCTACTTCCTAGTCTCTATATTAGCATTACTTGGTAAGGTTCTGAGCACTTTGTCTCCACCACAAATACGTTTAGTTGTAATAGTATGTTATTCATAATTATGTGTGTATGTTCGGACTCATTTTGACTTAAAACATTGTGTTCTATGGTAGCATTGCGACTGTCCCCCGGACAGCGTCCGATCAAGGTTTCAGGCTGGACGGCGGATGGCTGGCGCATAAGGATTCCTTACTACGACACTGATGCCTGCGCAATCAGGAGCCCCAATATCCCTTGCAGACCGTAACGAAGATCAAAACAATATACTAGTCGAAACGTAGTTCTCCAATTGTCTTAAGTTCGACTATCCCGACAACTACCATCATAGCTTACGAGACCTCGTAAAATCAATTGACATTTCACACGAGTTTTACAACCCAGACGCACCCAGGCCTACATTGTCCACAGCTGGGTACGATATTCCTGAGGATGCCGATTTCGACTTGTCGTTAGAAGCGGGAGGGCCTTATGAGCTAGCTATTGATACTGAAGAGCTTCTCATGGCCATTAACAATGAAGACGAGAAGGACGATGTCCACCCCGAGGCCAACCCCAGTATCAACCGCGGCAATGCCAATGTGGCAGCAGTGTCGATCGAGACTCTGAGAGAACGTTGCAGGACAGCTCGCTCTAGAGTCAAAGTTCTAGGACTGAGTGGGCACAAGAAAGTGGTTACGCTCAACGACCATCTCCTTGATAGGTTCTTGCATGATAAGCTCAGCAATACTGAGAAATTTGAGCTCAATGCCGATGTCACCGCTCTGGAGGATTATGTGAGCACCCCAGCTTGCCGAGCCTCAGCCGCTATCCGTGTTTCTGGACATGGTCAATGGCAACATCGACACGGACATCGACGCAGAATTCGACACAAAGGAGGGCATCGCTATGTTAGTATACATGTCACGGCAGGGGGAAATCGATTGGGATGAAGCTACTCAAATGGTCAGCCAGCCTCAGGTACTTCGCTAAGCAGCACTTGTGAGCCTGGGAGAAGGCTCAATCACTCAGCAGTTTTGAGAAGACTAAAATCCACCAAACACGAGCTCCTTCGTACCAGGCCGATCAGTTCCCACGGGCTAGGATGCCGTTGGCTTTAGCTTTGGATCCAAGTCACAGTCAAGTAACCAACTTAAAATGTCCTTCTTGCGCGTGTCCTTCGGCATTTTGACCATGGCCAGCAATTCCCCGCTGACCTCTGACACATCTTGCTCTGCAATCTGTCCTGCGCCCCCAAGGTTCTCATACGAAGTCCTAATCTCACGCAAATCTTCATGAACAGGTTTCATCACCTTCTCGATTATGCTTTCCTTCTCACACTGCCAATTCTCTTCTATACCATCCGGTATGGCATGGTACGGGCCATCATCAGCACACAATCGCTCGGAAAACAACTGGCTGGCCGCGTGATGCCGTGACTCTCCTCTTTTAGGGACTGCCCTGTAAGCCGCATCGTAAACATCGCCCATTCTGCTACTAAAGAAGTCGCTGTGGCCGTCATTACTAGCGCGGTTTTCGATTCCCTCCATGCAATCGATTAGGTGGCATTCGATGCTACAGAGGGCTCTCAATATCGTAGCCTTTTTGAGGCCAAGGTTCTTTGTAAATGATGGGTTCTCCACGTCGGACACCCGCTCGTGTAGAGCCTTATCGAACTTGTCGACTCCACTCATTTTTTCCGTCTCCATCTCGGACTTGAATGACGGGAACCATTCACGAAACTCATGCATGAAACGCCCTAGACTGACCTGAACGGGTTTTAGAAGCTCCTCGTTCCAATTGGCGAGCGGACGTCATCGATCAGACGCCTCACAAATGACTTCTCAAACTCATAAGACCTCCTTGAAAGGGTCGAGAGTTCACGTGAAACTTCAGCAGCTGCTTGCTCCAAGTACTTCATCAGCAAGCTGAGCATAGTCGAATCTGGTGTTCAGACGATTTGATATATCAACGTCCTTCTCACATTTTGTGAGAAGGACAATGATGGGTTGCTTTGGGCGTCATTTATGCTGCTCTCTAAGACGGTCTTCGAGGAATCTGCTGTTCGCAGCTCGTTTAATGTCTTCGGCGATGACGATAAGTTTGCATCCGTTTAATAGGCGCCTAGTCTTTGTTTCGCGGTCCTTGTTGCGGTCTCCTAGCCCGGGAAAGTCTCCTATTGCATAATGCTGTGGCGTAGAAACGCAATTGCCTTAAAGGCAATTCTACAACTCACTCAGTACGAAACTCGTTCGTAAAGGGCGACGATACCTGAACCGAATGAGTGCAGGTATCTGTTGCTGAGAGCGACATACACAGTAAGGGGGTCACTGTAGATCATCGGGGTTTTTCCCGGGCCGAAATGCTTGGCAGTGGATGAGTATCAGAGTTCTCGAATGGCTTTTTCTCGAATATTCCACGACTCTGCCTTGCCTACTACTTCAACCTGACACATCCACCAACATCACAAGGAACATTGTCATTGACACACGCCTTGCAGAACATTGGGCGCAGCTTGAGCTAGCTTCAGGTAAGTTTTGCATTGCATCTTTACACGTTTCGATTGTATGATGAGACACAAGCTGGCACCAGTCTGAGAAGACTTGTACTCTTTGCATGCGGATCAGCTGCTTAGACTCTTTAGTCGCCCTCTGATACAACCCTTGAAGCTCCGTTGTTACTTGATAACCGTTGAGAATGGAATCTAACTCACTTAGCAGCCAACACTCCCGCCCAGATTGCGCTCCCCTTCTACCACAATGGTCCTCCATAATCCAAACAATTGGCATTGGGTCAACAAGGATGTGTCAGGCTGGGCGCGGGAGTATTTTGACACGGAGCTTGCACAGATCTCCGCTGAGCAAGATGGAGTCTCAGCAAAGATTGACAAGGTCGTCAGCATGGACGGCGACGTGGATGTTAGCCAGCGGAAAGGCAAAGTCATCACCATCTTCGATGTAAAGCTCAAGTTGGAATACTCAGGTACGTGAGTGTTTGCCTTCACCCTCCTTAGGCGCGCTGACGCAAGTCGGCAGGCAAGAATAAAGAGGGCGAGGAAGCCAGCGGCACTATCACCATCCCCGAGGTTGCCCACGACACGGAGGAAGACGAGTATGTCGTATGTGCCCTCACACCTCTTGTTCTTACTCGAGTAAGGAATAGGCTGGCTGACTGTTCTCTAGTTTGAGATAGACGTTTACTCTGACGACAGCAGCAAGCAACCTGTCAAGGACCTTGTGCGATCCAAGATCCTCCCGCAATTGCGCAAGAGTCTTGCAAAGCTTGGTCCAGCACTCATGACAGAGCACGGAAAGGACATTCAACATGCGCCGGGATCCAATCCCAGCAGCGGCTTTACAACACCGAAGGTTTACTCGAGCTCCAGTGTCAATAAGTCCACCGGTTCTAAGTCTGAGGCATCCGGTTCCCAAAAGAACAGCTCGGGCGCAGTCGTCAATGTGACCACTATCACCGATAGCACTGAGTTCCGTACGGATGCAGCGAACCTATTCCAGACCTTCACCGATCCGCAGCGCATCGCAGCATTTACTCGCTCCCCACCGAAGAACTTCACCGGCGCTAAGCCTGGAGGCACATTCGAGCTGTTTGGCGGTAACGTGAGTGGAGAGTATACCGAATTGGAGGAGCCAACGCACATCGTCCAGAAATGGCGACTTGCGCAATGGCCTGCAGGGCACTACTCGACACTCTCCATCTGGTTCGACCAGAATGACGTCGATGCTGTCACGGTCATGAGGGTTGAGTGGAAGGGTGTTCCAGTTGGTCAGGAAGAGCCGACGAAAACCAACTGGGACCAGTACTACGTCCGATCGATAAAGACGACCTTTGGGTTCGGAACAGTGCTGTGAAATGGTATGAAGATATTGGCGTGGCAACTTCGGAGCATAGGGCGTTTGGAAGATTCACGATTGCATACGAAGCGACGGTTACGAGAAAGTCTCAATGACAGCCTCCATGGCATAGACAGACAATGCGAATATCTGTTAATGATAATAGTAGTGCACATGCATGTTGTGTGCTTCTCAAGCTGGCATCGCAGTATTAAGCTGCTTCGTACGTTAGCGCAATCGGGTGTGGCTTGCTTTTGCTTCCGAGCTTCGCAGTACTTTTTACTAATCACTACACAACACCAAACTCCATTCCTGTCGTAAAATGAAATCGTACCCAGCACCTGGAACGTTCATGGAGGCCTGCTCTTCGGGACCCAGCGCGTCCAAGTGAGTGGTTGGTGCCCCGCTGGTCCTGCGTACAGCATTCTTCGTACCTTCCTGAAATGGCACTAGATCGACTTGCAATATCGATACCCATGATAACAAGCTACGCAAGCTCACACAAGCTCCGCCTGAAGCAAGCTTGGGCCTGGTTAGTGCGGGGGTAGCTCTTCAGGCACAAGGAGCTCTCTGATCATTATGGGAAGCTGTACGATACTACTTCAATTGATCGAATGCTTCGAGGATCGCTATGGTCTCAGCACATACACTCTGATATATGGTAATCGGCTCCGGCATATACAATGGAACCGGAAAACAAAGATTACTTGTTCATAGAGGAGGTCCCACGACGTCATCTTACGAGCGACAGATAGCTATATCCTGGTTGCTAATCCTGGACGAGTATTCATTTAGCCTCTAGTGGAAGGTGACTTTCCTAGCTACAGTACATGGCCCAATTGTAGATTGTACGGTCGGCTATACACCTGCAAAGGTTTAAAAGATGGCTCACTGGCAAGAGAAATGGCGATTGCCGGTCGGTTTCCCTTGCTTTCGCTACTTTCTCAGGTTGAGCCATTGAGTCGCAAAAGACTGCCACAACTTTAGAACAGGTAAGCTTCATCCCCAATACATTGAAACGAAACTGATCTTTACAGCAGAGCTAGTATTGGTTCTCAAATTGCGCAATGAAAAGCACCCTGAAGTCCTTCACGGCACCATTGTTGGTCGCCAGTGCTGTCGCGCAGTTTGTCCCAGCCCCAACCGATTTGATCACGAAAGAAGGTTACGCAGGCATCAATGTGCGATACAAGGAGGTTCCCGCGGGCATTTGCGAACTCGATCCGGACGTGAAGAGTTACTCGGGTTACGCAGACGTTGGTGAAGACCAGCATATTTTTTGGTGGTTCTTTGAGGCACGCAATCAAGACCCGACGGACGCACCATTGACAGGTACGCCGGGAGGCTTCCTGGCCTTCTGACCCTCCATGCTAACAAACAAAAATAAAGTCTGGATTAATGGCGGCCCTGGTTCAAGCTCCATGATTGGACTCTTCCAGGAACTTGGGCCATGTGGTGTTGGACCGGACCTTAAACCATTCAACAACCCATACTCGTGGTCGAACGCGAGTAACATGCTCTTTATTGATGAACCCACCACGGTCGGCATGTCGTACACGATTCCTATTCCCGGCTACACAGATGACAATGGCTACATTATTCAGCTGCCCAACAATACATGTCCTGATTATGCAGAACCTTATGGCACCTGCGGCACGTATTCGAAGCCCAATCATACTTTGACAGCCAACACCACGGAAGGTGCTGCGCCAAATATGTGGAAGACACTGCAAGGCTTCATGGGCGCGTTTCCAGAGTACTCTCGCAGTGGTTTCAGTTTCACTACTGAGAGCTACGGAGGACACTACGGGCCAGTCTTCAACGGTGAGTTATACTATACTTTGAAGGACTTTCAATGACTGATCTTTTGCAGCCTACTTCCTCGATCAAAATGCGAAGAACATCTCTGGAGCACACAAGATTGACCTTGAGAATGTTCTAATTGGCAATGGCTGGTTTGATCCAATGGTCCAATACCAAGCGTACTACAACTTCTCCGTCTATCCCGGCAACACTTACGACTACGACCCGTACAATGACACTGTTAAGGCGGAATGGTACAACAACCTCTATGGTGAAGGCAACTGTCTCGATCAAACGAAGAACTGCTATGCAACAGGGCAGAACTCCATTTGTTCTGCCGCAGACAATTTCTGCTATGAGAAGGTTGAGAATTTGTACGATATATACAGCGGAAGGGATGAGTACGACATGCGGGAGTTGACCCCGGATCCCTTTCCATATTCGTTCTACGTGGAATACCTGAATACACCAGAGGTGCAAAAGGCGATTGGTGCTTACCAGAACTTTTCTGAAAGTTCTGGTACGGTCTCTACAGCGTTTGGTAGTACTGGTGATGACGATCGAGAGTCGGGAACTATCGAAGACTGTCGCAAGTTGTTGGATGCGGGAGTACAGGTCATGCTTTACTATGGAGATGCGTAAGTTGTAGCAGTATCCTTTGCAAATTGCGACGCTAACGGATGGATATGTAGCGACTACAACTGCAACTGGCTAGGTGGCCAAGTCATAGCAGAGATGATCAATGCGACTGGCTACTCCGAGGCTGGATTCGTAAACATCTCGACTTCGGACGGCATCGTGCACGGCCAAGTGAGGCAATCCGGGCTCTTCTCCTTCGTTCGCATCTACGAATCCGGCCACGAGGTCCCATTCTATCAACCACTTGCTGCACTCGAGATGTTTGAGCGCGCACTGAAGCAGGTTGATATTGCAACCGGCAAGGAGGATATAAGCGATGATTATTGCACGGAAGGAACGCCTACGAGCACATACAGGGAGGGCAACGCGACTATACAGATGGAAGTTTTGCCTAAGAATGCGACGTACAATACTGCGCTCAATGCACCAGATCCAGAGCCTACGTGGGCCGTGGAGGCAGCGGTGAGCAAGAGAAGCGTGCAGAAGAGGGCCGTAGGGAAGCTGGGCAGGCCTAGGAAGTCTAGGGGAGGCAAACGACCCGCTTGATCATATCGATATGAGTAGATGTGCATCCATTGACTAGTAATGTCACACAGACTACATGTCCAAACTATCTGATCTCTCGTGAGTTGCCTAGTGCGAAGACTGTTGTTTGGTAAGCTTGCACTGCATAACCGCGTCCGCTAGCTCGCTTCAACGTCATCATTAACGTTAGGGGAGTCCACCACTGTGCTGTCGATCGTCAAATTCATGTCCCCACTGTTCAACAATCCCATGCAGAGTCGAAAAAAGAACGAGCGCCAAGCTCTGGTGACAGCCTACCCAGTAAGCGACAGCCGTTGCAGAAATGTTGCAAGAGTCAGCATCGAGTAAGACGCGAGCGGGCTGATCCCTGCATATGCATGAAGCTTGGTGTTGGGAGAGCAAGCGGCCACCCACCACGAGAACGAGCACGGCAGCAGCAGCAATAGCAGCACCAGCATTGCCTGCCCACCACGAGCCCCCAAGCTGCTGCGCGACGCTTAGCATCTGCCCAGCAGTCCTCGTATTGAATCGAGCGCGACCCGTGCCGTCTGCCGTTCCGACATCGTGCAACGTCGGAATCGCATGCCCAACTTTTCCAATCATCGTCTGATAGTCTGTCCCCAACCGCGCATCGTCGGCCTTCTCCACGCCCTGTGATGGTGCTCTCTGGCGCATGGCCTCGCTGAGAGGCACCATACACACTCCACTACCAGCATAGACTGGTAGCTAGTGCTCCCCTGCTTCCGCGCAGAGGCAACGCAATAGCGGACGCGCGGCGACGCCATCCCAGCATGGCGCCCTCCAACATGTTCTCCTACCTGCGGCCCGGCCACGCAAAGCGTAATGCTTCGAGTCTGGCCTCCCCAGAGCCCACTTTCAGTCCCGCCGCCTATCCACTGCCGTCGCCCTCTCACAACACCGAGTACTTTTCGTCACCGCGCTTCAACGATAATGCCAGCTACACGTCCAGCTCGCCCATATCGCCATTCCCCCCACAGCTACCGCCCATTGCACGCGTTGCCTCGAAGCTGGACAAATCGACCTCTGCCAACAGCTCTGAACATACAGCCAGCCAACCCATCTCGATTGCTCGCCGAGACAACGCCCTGGGAGCGCAGGAGGGGGAGATGCTGTCCCCACCGCAAAGGGCGCAGGAGCAATTGCCACCGAGCTACGAGTACAATCCTGTCTCTGCGCGGCCGGCCATGGGTACTACGCCTACAGGCCTTCGTCCGCGAGGACTGACAGCGCCGCAAAACACGGAATACGCGCAGCAGTCAGACAGCCCCTCGCAGTCGTCAACACATCTGGCACGGCCCGTGCTCTCCCCAAGCTACTCGAACTTCTCAAAATCGCAGACATCCTTGATCAGTGGGATAAGCGATAAGCTGACAGGCAGCTCGAAGACTTCAAGTACGCCAACGGTAGCGTCCTCCAAGGGAAAGTCAAGATTGCGGAATCCCATGTCTCTTCTGATGCGACGAAGATCTGGACAGACGTTGGATCCCCTGTCTGATGAGTCACTAGTCACACCGTCGGTCGTTCCGCCTATGCCTGACAATTACGATCCTAGCATTCGAGGCCACATTGTCCACGACTTCAACGCGCCCAGAATCAATAGAAATTTCTCTTACAACAATGCATACACAGAAGACCGAACTCCGCAAGATTTGGGCCGTGTCAGTCCCGCAAAGATAGACAGAGAGCATACGCCTGTTTTCCGCGAACATTTTGACGATGAGACGAGTTACGAACAATCACAAGCTGCTATACGCGCCGAGCAATTGGCAGATAAAGGTTTCCTTGCGAGAAACTCGATACAATTCTCACAACCTCCTCCACCATTGCCCAAGGATTCCCCGCCTCCGCCGCCAGAGCCATATTCTACTTCATCTCCCCCACCTCGTCAGCATGTTGGCACCAGTCAGTCCGGTCTACCCGCTTCTGACCTATCTCCAGTACAGGAGACATCTAGCCCAATAGACGCACCCACTGAAGTAACACCCAGGAAGCGAAAGTCCACAAAATCGCCGCCTCCAGCACGCTCAAGAGCTACATCCGTCACTGATCCTTCCTTCCAGCCTGCTGGACTCCCTGCTCACTTCAGTAGTAGAGCATCTAGATTCAGTTTCCAGATACCGGGTGGCAGTGACTCTGCGCAAGAAAAGCTACTGGAGGAAAGACACAAAGCCAAAGAGGCGGAGAAGGCGTCGAAACAGGTTCGTATGTCGACGAACACAATGGATGACGAGTATGATGAGTACGACATGGATGACTACGACGAGGACGGCGGCTTTGATGAGGAAATCCCAATGCTCGGTGAAGAAGATGATTTCGGCGGCCTTGGCGATCAAACGCTCGACTCAGGCATTAATACCTTCGACTTTTCGTCCTTATCGATACAACCTGGTATGAACGATGCTATGAGCCCAGTTAGACAGCTTCAAACGCCGATTGATGGGAATGGTAATCCTATTGGATTCGCTATGTCTGGAGCGATGTTGCAACAGTTCCAATCTCAAGCGTTCGGTAGTCAGCCCAGTGGGCAAGTTGCACCAAGCGATGTAACTCATGGTCTAGGACTGGTTGGTCTTCAGAGTGGACTCGACGATCCTTCTCCACCCGTTTCCGTCGACGTTTCTGCAGGACCTGGTCCCACTACATACAATGAGCAGAGCCCGGGCAACATCGACTTCGACGACGACATGTATTTCGACGACGGTCTCATCGGTGATCAGGAAGAAGATGCTGTTGCGGAATTCGACGAAAACGTCTTTGACGACCCGAGTGGCCCGTTATACGAGAGGAAAGTCAAATTTACGCCTGAGCTGGACGCATCGCGTGCGCCTGCATCCTATCCTCCGGGACTTCCTTACTCAGAGACAGGATACGAAGCTGATGATGACACTATGTCGAAACACTTGGAGAAGTCGGAACCTTCGCTGGCCCACAAGACGTCTGTTGCGGCGCAACGCAATGTGCCTGACTTCAACAACATGAATGCCTACTATAGCGCGCTTGCTGACGCTGCCAATCGCGCTGAAGCTTCCGGCCGTTTTGCTAGGAAAGCAAGCGTTGATGCAGGCCAGGCCAGCTCTGATGTTGAAGAATACTCATCGCTTAGCAACTCGCGACCCAGTCTAGTACCTGATGATGGTCGCTTCAGTATGGAGACCGATGGGTTTCCACCCGACGACGACGGCTTTGGCATGAGCTCTAGTTTTGTGGATGACTACGAGTACAGCGACTTTGACTCGGCGCTAGAGGACGATCCTATTATTGCTGCTGCTAATGCTGAGGCCCTAGCTTATGATGATGAAGGGTTTTATGGTCAAGAGTTCGGCTTTTATGCGGCCGCTGTTGGTGAATCGCCGAGCGCTTGGGGTGGCTTCTTTGGTCCTTCTGGCCTCGGTCGTACTGTTAGTGGTCGTAATGCTGTGCGAGAACCGAACCTGACACCCATCACGGAGCGTAGCGAATACAGCACGCGCAACTCATTCATTAGTCTCAACCACTTTCGCGACGGACAGCAGCCGCTACAAAGTCCTGGTCTGGCACAACTTGCACGAATGAGTCCATATGGATGGGCAGAAGAAGAGGATATGAGCCTTGACGCGCTGATGAAGCTGCGGAAAGGCGCGTTTGGTGGCAGTGCTGCCAGTCTACCAGGAAGTACACCACAAAGCCCACGTAACTCATCGCCCATGGGCATGCAACTATATCCAAGAACGGCTAGTGCTGCAGGCGCTCGTATGGTGGAGCAAGACGACAGCGAGCTGGAAAGCGACGAGTCCGCAAATATCAGCGAGAATCTAGAAGGCGATGAAGAAGATAAGAGGCTGATGGATGCTGTCAATACAGCTTATGAGGAAGAGGACGGATATGAAGACGACTACGAAGGCAGCGATGGGTATGAGCGACCAGAAAGCCCGACCCTTACAGCGAGCGACTACAACTCGCTCTCAAGCCCCGCCAGCCACAATCTCGCAAAGGATACCCCGCTACTCCCTCCCATATCAGAACTATATGCTCAGCACAACGTGCCGCTGCTACATTCCCCGCCCAACATTCCCCTTCCCATGTCCCCATATGGCATGCCTCTAAGCTCGCCTTTCATGTCGCACCAGCGCCCGCCAGCCCCTCCATCGATCAATACTTCCCTTTCATCGCCCTCGGCAACCGCCTCTACATCGACAGCCCCGCGCCGCCAGTCCTTGGGCCTTATATCACCTATCTCGACCTCGTCGCCAATAACGCCGGGTGGAAGCGGATGGCGAGGTGGTCACTCTCGAAAAGGGAGCGCGGCGGACAGCGTCACGTATGTTAGGGAACACGATGAAGCGGGAGAAGGAAGGTGGGTGCTTGAACGGAGACGTACAGCCGAGAGCGGGGAATTAGAATTGATTGGCAGAGAGATTGTTGAAGGTGGTAGAATTTGAAGCTTCAACAACCGTTCGTTGAAGGATCTTCAGCAACCTATACTTGGTCGCGTGCTCTGGAGCTCCTACCGTATGGAAACCCACCTATCTTTTGGGGAAACCGTTGCATTGCTGGCGTTTGAGCGATTGGAATTATTTTGACGTCTGCATTATGGGAACAGGCTGGTCCTTGTGGACCTGGCACATGACTTAGATACCTCAAATACTAGAATGACGATATTTTACTAGCACAACATATGTATTGTTAGCTGTCGCCAGCAAGCATGACCATTGCAGTCAAAGCCTTTAGGGTGAGGAGCGCTAATAATGAATCAGCGGATATAGCCGAACCCATCCCTACGGGTCCAATGTCCAGGACCTTCTCCGCTTAGACTACCTGGTTTCAAGGTGAGCATATATGGTTTGGGCTCGTATCACGTACTACATGCAAATCAATACAGAATACCACCATGCGCAATTCTGTGTTCTCCCTTGACTTCCCTTTTCCCAATGTCTTATCTTTTTGTACATCGAAATCTCCAATTACGATACGCGTCAGCGCCAAGGGCAGATAATGCCGATTCCCGCGCGTCTTAACCTTTTCCGTCATCCCGCGTTGCGTGGGCAGGGAAGATTGAAGACCTTGGAATTGGCAACCAACATGTCTTGCATTGGACGCCCCTTTCACCCTCCCTACCAAAATCCCCTATCCGTTGAGCATCTTGTGAGCCTCCCTACCTGGGCGCAGATGCAGACCCCGATACCCCCGCGATAGACATTCTTCCTGCGATTACAGCGCACGCGACTCCTCCCCACTCTCATTTACTCCCAGTCGCCTGCCTGTCATGGCGATCCTGAAATCGAGCCTCATATTCGACCGGCGCATCCTCCTCGGTCTCGCAGCCGCCGTCATACTATCCTTCACGTTTGCGTTCCTCTACTCGCCAGATCTCCGTCCCAGCGCAGACTGGATACCGCCGCTCACCTCGAAGCCCACCTCTACCTTCTCCGCGCCGCCAAAGAATGCTCAAGACCCGAATATCGTTGAGCTGGACTACCTGGCGATCAAGCCGAATGTCTCGGATAAGATTAGGTTCTACTGGAACATTCCGTATGCGGCGAACGCGGGCGGGAAGAACAGATTCCGAGGCCCGCAGCCTGTAAATCGGACGTATGGGCTTAGTAAGGGCAGCGGAGGAGATGGAGAGGGTCCCTTGGTGTGGGATGGGAGTCTGGGCATGTGCCCGCGGATACAGAAGATTGACGCGACGTTGAGGAATAAAGAGGATATTTCTGGGGAAGATGTGCTGGGTATCAAGACGAAGTTTACCGAGGATTGTCTGAGTCTGAATGTTTTCACGCCGATTGACGCTGAAGCTGGTGATGATTTGCCCGTGTTGGTGAATATTCCTGGCGGCGGATTTCATCTGCCAGGACGCAGTAATGGTGGAGAGATGGTAGAAAAGAGTCGTCGTGAAAAGGGTGCGGATGGGAAGCTGGACAAGGGAATTATTGTGGTGACGATGTATTACCGCAACGGCATCTATGGCTTCCTATCTGGAGAGGAGATCGCGAAGGATGGTGATTACAATATGGGGCTGAGAGATCAGAGAGCAGCGCTGGAGTGGGTGCAGAAGTACATTCGGTATTTCGGGGGAAATCCTGATCGTGTTATCCTGATGGGAACGAGTGCTGGAGGCGCATCGGTTTTGCTACAGATCTCGGCCAACGAAGGAGATAACAACTACCCTGTTCCTGTCACCGGACGGAAACCCTTGTTCCATGGAGCGATTGCGCAAAGCCCGGCGAGTCCCACCTTTTACACACCGACACAAGCAGAGAAGTTCTGGAAAGAGGTGGCTGATGGCCTGAACTGCACCGACATTGCTTGTGTGCGAAACTCAAGCCCAGGAGATCTTTATTACGAGAACTACCCCATGTCTTTCCCCGGCCGTAACACGCCGCCGCGATGGATGTGGGCTCCCACCACTGAGCCAGCAGGAGGAATGTGGACCGAATCCGCACCCGCAGCCATAATGAACAACCGCTACGCCAAGGTCCCTACCATCATTGGTTTCACATCCAACGAAGGCACAGACCAAGTCAAGAAGACCACCGACACCGAGGGAGAATTCAAATCCTACCTCGCAGACCACTACCCGCTCCTCACCGACGACGACCTCGCCCTCCTCGCCAAAACATACCCAAATGACCGCCACTGGCCCGACAGCGGACGCTACTGGGACGCCGTATCCAAAGCCCAAGGCGACATCCGCTACATCTGCCCCACCTACCTAGCCAGCAACGCCATGAGCACACACAACCCCTCCTCAGTACCAACCTACCAATACCAATGGGACGTAATGTGGGGCCCGGACATCAACAACGGCTTCGGCACCAAGCACGCCGGCACCGTCGGCCAAGTCATGGTCAAGCGGCCCAACGAAATCAGCGACTACTTCATCTCCTTCATCAAGCATCTCGACCCGAACGTGGAGCGCACAAAGGGCACGGCCGTCTGGGAGAAGCTGGATGAGCGGAAGAGGAGGATGTATTTTACTAATATCAAGGAGGGTGGGAAGAGAGGGGATGGGGAGAATATGCTGGGCAAGATGAGGATGTGGATGGAGGGGTGGATACGGGGAGGGAGTATCGGTGTGGGGAGGTGGTTATGGGGTTGTTGGAAAGGCTGCAGATGAAGGGGGTTAAGGCGCTGAAGATTAATTAACGGAGAGGGTTGGGAGGAGGAGATGGATGAGTATATACCATTTATATGGCGCACTTTCGTGGCATTTACGGGCGTTTCATGGAATTGATAGAGTGGGACTTGTCGAGTACATTGGCTTTTTCTACTTGGTGTAGATATGCTTAACAGTTAATACTGGTTATGGCCATACCTAAAGTTATGTCTGTACGTACAAAGCTATTTTCGACTTCGTTATGGTGAGGTTTGATGTGCTAGCGTAGCCGTATTGCTTTGTTGGGCGGGTGCGGTCAGGAGAGGACACCTGCACCGTCGACCTGCACCATCAACCTCGCTTCGTCAGCACACTCTGGCAATCAAACCCCTCATCTATGCACGACATGCCGATCATATAAGGGTTCTACAATTACGAACTACAAGAAACCCTATGTTCGACATGCCGTATAGCTTCAATTATCATACTGTGCGACACAGTGCGCTGCGTCGTCGCTTCCGCCTCGTCAGATAGACGGAACAGTATGCACAGTGGCAGGAGGTCTTCTCTCACCTGGCTTTCCCGACGATGACTTCTTTTTCCTTAATCTCTCACTCCATGGCGCTTCGAACGCTAGTTAGTTCACTCACTCAATCACCTGTGGTATATCAGGGCTCTATATAGCCTCGCTTCTTGTCTTTTTTCATCGCACCTTCCTTCTCTACATTTCCGTAGCCGGCTTTCCCAATTACTCTCTTCAGTCTATGTTCTGTTTTACCTTTCTATAACCGACACTCTTCATTTCCTCTCTTCGATCTATTTTCTCCTTTTACCCTTCTACTACTTGAGTCCATCTTCTACCTCTCTCCACTCTGGTCTTTCTTCGCTTGTGCTCGACAGCCTTGATCACTGATAGTGCAGCTTTGCCATCAGCTTAGCCGTGTATACATACACATATGTGCGATCGGAAGGTGTCTACGATCCTACAATTTGAGAGCCACTCTTGCCCTTTGGGATTACCCGTCAGTTCCTCGCTCGTTTTTTGAGTGCATGGCACTAATGAGGTTCAGTGGAAGTTACGTCTACGTCGAACATGGCCGGTCGACAACAGCCAACACCAAGCGGCTCAAAAAGTCCTCTCTTCGAACCTGAAGGCTCGGCGTCACCTACTCTACACGACTCATCCATGTCTAACCCAAGCGCATCGGCAGCGGTCATGACCCCACTAACGCTAGGATCTATGCCCTTGGTGAAGGTGGAACCTGATACAGATACTCCGCCCTTTGTGCAGAAGCTCAGGGAGATAGAGGCCCACGCTGTTTCTGTGATGTCGGGATGGGAAGCTCAATACCGTGGCGGGGCTACTGGAACCACCACAGTCCCCTGCACAGCAGTTACGAAAAGCAAAGGTACCTAGTCTTCGAGGAATAGAATACCGCAGCGATACTGACCTGTTGCATAGACGCAGACAGTGACTCCGACAACGACGGCTCTGAGTCTGACTCTGGCTCTGACGATGAGGACTCTCGGGTGCCACCTCTTGACCCAGATAAGCAAATTCGTCCAAGGCTACCAATTTATCATCCTGGATTCAAGCTCACAGAACTTCTTACAAAAGGTGTCTTGAGCATCTTCAGCCAATACATCACCACAGCGGTGCGCAACGGATATAAAGATAGTGAGGCCAATCATCTCCGGACTCAGGTGTTGAAGAGCAGAAATATAATCTATCAGGAATCAGTCAGGCTTGCTGTAGCTGGAGATACAGGTGCTGAAAAATCTGCGCTCTTGAATTCCATTCTGGGTGTAGTCAATCTCAATATCGAGGTATGTCTATAACGAGTATTATGTTTCTTATGTTGTTCTTGTGAGCTGACAAAGGTCGTAGAGCGACGCAGGAGGAGCGTGTACCTGTGTTATTACGGAATTTCGACAAGCGCCCTCAACTCAGACGGCCCCTTATGCTGCTGAGGTAGAGTTCTTTGACCTCGACGTTTGTCGCCAGCTTGTGAAGGACCTCTTTACACAGTGGTTTAAGGTAAAGGAAAAACAGAAGCTCAACACTGACGATGTGGACGACGAAGATCTAAACCGCATGAAGACTGCGCGGGACTGTGTGCAGCAGATGTTTTCCGACCGCCTGGGTCACGAAAAAGCCGAGGAATTTATGGGCAACGCAACCTCGTCGAATGATAAGACGGTCCTTCACGAGCTCCTGAAGTGGACTACTGACATACATCAGCAGTTTGTCGGCAAGGGACACATGCCCATTGAATTTGAATCCAGCACACCAGAGAACCTAACGGAGCAGTATCATCCTTTCACTCGTGAAGTTGCAAACGCGAGCTTCCGAGGGAAACCTCTCGGGTTCTCTCCATGGCCTCTGGTTAGGATAGTTCGGTATGCTGATGCCTTGGCTCCTTCGGTTGGAGAGTTCGGCGACTAACGCATGACAGAGTTTTTTTGAATTCACCAATTCTCCAGCAAGATGGCATTGTCGCTGATGTTCCTGGCGTATCTGATACCAACTACTTCCGAGTCGAGAACGCAAATCGCTATTTGCAATCCTGCGACATGACGATAGTCGTTGGTAAAATTGATCGCCTGCAAGATAATGCATCATTCCAACAACAATATATGGATGCTTTTCGACGAAGACGTAGTGGAAGTGTGATCCTGGTGGCCACGAGATCTGATGTAAGCATTGGTATATTCTACCACTTCTCATCGAATGATTGCCTGACCATCTTCAGGACTTGAACGAGGAGAACAGCTCCACGGCGACATTGGACACGGCTGCTCAAGAACAGCTTGCACTTGTACATGAGAAAATCTCAGAAGTCGAACAGGGTATAAAGATGATTGACAACGAAATGGACAGCAATAGGTTGAAGAAGAACACGAAGGCCAATAAGCGGTTGAAAAAGAGGAAGAAAAGGCTGACTCGTCGTAAGAACGGACTCGAGAAGCAGTGAGCTACACTTTACGTATACACATGACTGTCTTACTGATGATTATAGGCGCAAGGATGTTCTCATTGCGAGCCGTAACAAGCAAGTCACATTGATCACAGGAGGCAACTATCGCGAGGACACTGGGGACGATGCGGGCGCCCCGATGTTTTGCGTCTCGAATCGAATGTACATGCGACATCTCCGCGGATTTGACAAGACCGACGAGCACAGCATTCCCACCATGCACCTTGAGCAGACACAGATCCCTGCACTTTGCTCTTACATCTACGTTCTACCTTCAAAAGGCAAAACGGCTAGCCTGAATCACTTCATCAATGTTATGGTTCCAACGCTCTTGAGCATTATGCAAATGTCGTGCAGCACGACTTCAATGGCAAGGGCGAATCACTTGACAAGCATCGTGGGGAAATCGCGGGAGGTAAATGATAGGAGTGATCTTCTTGTTGTCACCTACATGCCTAACCTCATCAGGCATTCAGGACCAGAGTTGGTGAGCTCGTTCGCAAGTTCTGCGCAACCGACATTGAGCTCCTCTTCGGGCAGCTGTCCGATCACTCTTTACAGACGAAGTTTGATGTTTTGACGTCAAAGAATCTCGAGAATTGGGAGGCTATGGTATTTTATACTCTATGACCACGCCAGCCACTTGGCAACTAACAGTACTTCAGGCTGCAGCCACTCACAGAGCTATTGTCAAGAAGAACGGTAACACACTGTGACCACAATGCTCGACATGACTCGCTTTTCTGACATGTGCCAGGGACTTACACGCAGAAGAAGAAGAATATCTCTACGAATTGGAACAATGACTTGTTGTCTCCAGTGAGGCCAGTCATCGACGCGGCGTTCCGTACTATCATCGATCAATCGACCGAGACATTCAAGGCGGAGGCAGCTCAGGTCAGCAAGGAAGTTATACGTGAACTGGATGCTACACTGAAGAGTAAGATTCTCTTTCTATATCAAACCTAACACCTTATTGATTGTACCATCAGACGATCCACACGCATTAGCTTGCAATGCATACGATGTGTGTTTCCGAGAGAACCTCACACTCTATTACGCCGACGTTGATCGACATGTTGAGACGGCCGCGAAAGGTCTTAAGACTGCTTTGATGTACGTACCGTAGTGAACAACTTCAACGTCAATCTCGACTAATATGTCTTAGAAAAGTACACATCAGCGCTGTCGGCCTCAAGAAGGATCACTACTTCCCAGACGCTATGTCTAGGATTTACGAGAAAGCCTGGGCTAGGAAAGGGGCTGGCAAGGGTACGTTTCTCATTTTGTTGTTTTTCATATCCGCTGACATCTCTTGAAGGTCAGACAATGAAGGACGCCCGCTGCCTGTACCTCCACGAAGCCGTTCCTGGCCCAACCGGTCCCTTCGCTGAGATCGCCAGCCGAGCGAAAGATGATGCTTCCAAGGCTATCAATACAGCTAGTGAAGGTCTTGCAGCGTCGCTCGATGATATGCTCCGCAAGGTCCAAGTGGCCTTCGATATGATGAAGAAAAAGAAGGAGAGTGATACACCAGAAGGGAAGAAGTTCCGGACTGAACTACATCAGCTCGTGGATGAGGCGCGAAGGATCCTGAATGGGGTTGCGCAGGAAAGTCTTGAGCTGTGCAAGCAATATAAGTAACCGGGAATGGCGGCACAGTGCAAACACTGGAGGTGCAGTCAGATATCAGGCGCCTATGAATCCTGACGAATGATTGAATGGCGGGATGTCTAATTGCATGGTCAGGTGCCATTTCAAACTATCTTCAATTTGGTCGAGATATATGCTCACTCATGAGCTCAAAAGTTAATTTACTGGCGGAGTCTGGTCCAGGATTGAGTATCTGCTTTTTCACCTGTATAAAATGCTCTCTAAATATCATCATGGACTTCCAAACCTTCAATATACTTGCTGTTCACTCCTTCGACTGTCTCATATTCTCAGTATTCCCGAACCCTCTTTAATTCTCATCTTTGGGCTACTCCAGCGACGATAGACTGCACAAAACAGATGCACCACCATGCATGTCCGCTCACTCCACTCTCCGTCATCAGTTATTCATATTAAACTTATCGACTCTTCAGATTTCGTCCGTATACATCGTAAGTAAGTAAGTAGGTAGGGTAGGTAAGGTATCTTATCATCATACACTATACAGAAAATAGAACGGAACCGAGGTACGTCGCATCTCAAAGCCAAAGTGGAATGGGTATCGGAAACCGCCGACGTCCGCCATGGCTCCTGCCCCAACTCCCCACCAAAACCCCTCCCCACGTGGAAAATGCTCCGTAGATCCTCCACACGCACTGACTAGTCTCATGCTGGCCCGTTGGGCTGAAAGCCATTATGCGAACTCATCGAGTCACCCGTAAATGTGCCAAGCCCAAGCGACACCGTTTTTGACTCCCAACATTATGTCATCAAGAAGCCTTTGACTTTTCACATACCCGTTCCCCCAGGACCAAAGAAAAAGCCGTCAAAGAGATCAAATCCATTGCCATCACTCCAGTCATGCGTGCCGTCACCAAAGCCCATTCCAAACCCTATGCCTACGTCTTGCATCGCGCCGTTGCTGTTGCCATTGCCGTCTCCACCTCCACCGTTGCTACTCCCTTGCACGGGGAAACTATCTAGAAAGTCTAGATCTGAAAAGCCTAGGTCTGGGTATGTCGATGATATAGATTGTGCGAAGGTGTTGTATGGGAGCTGATTGGACACTTGGTAGGGTGATGCCACGGGATTCGAGTGCGTATTCGTGGGTGATTGGGATATTGGTGGTGAGAGATTTGATGCTGTAGAGAATGCCGATTGTTGGTTGGGAGAGGTCATGTTCGGCGAGGTGCCAAAGTAGGATTGTTGTTGGTGTGTTCGAAGTTGTGGTGAAATCTTCAAATCGGCAGTAAAGGGTTGTACATGTGATTCTGGTTTGATTGGTGGAGGCGGTGGTCTCATCGCGTTGACTTGGTTGGACACGCGGCTGAAGGACCGCTTGTCCGTCTCGTCATCTGAGAAGAGATCCTTAAGGTTCATGTCGAACCTCGGGATTGGTCGTCGGGATTGCTGCTGCTGATAGTAGCTAGCTGTATTTCGTGAGCCGTACCCTTGCATATCGGCGTCTGACCTTGCGTCTATGTCCGATGCAGAGGTGTATGTTGCAGTCGGCGAATGTGATGATGGTTGTGTGTGGTACTGCTGTGTCTGTGGTAGCGCCCGCAGCGCTTGTGGACCAAAGCCAGTTGTCGTCATGCACATCTGAATGGTCGCTTTGCTCATGCGATCGAAGGCGTCACGGCATGCCTCCGCTGGTGGGCACTTGTCGATGAGGTCACCCAAGACCGAAGTCGCGGCTAATACGGTAAAGTCGACATCATCAAGCGACTGCAGGGCTAGTTAGTCGCGAAAACTCGAAGATAAGGCATCCAAGGTTGCACAAGGAGTCGGAGTGGCTAACGTACCAATAAGCTGCGTACATGAACGCTGTGCCACACTGCGTAGAGGAAAGATATGCCTAGAAAGTATTAGCGCTGTTGCTCATGGTTCGACGGAAAGACTTACCGGCCATGAAGAGATGATGAGTGGCCAGGAAGGTGTAATTTACGAGATGCACCCGATGCAGCTGCCGATATAGCTTCAGAACCTTTTGCCCTGCCTCGGCGACTTTGAGGAAGACCAAGTCCTCGTCTTCCCGCTCTTCCATACTGACCATAGATGGACTACCAACGTCCGAGCCAGCGTTACCTAGTTCGCTTTGTAGACCACTAGGGACCACCAGGCTTTGCCGATACAACATAATCAAGGCTTGCCAATAGTTGAGTTCCAGAAACAGAGGCGAAAACTGCACGCCGGCATCAAGCTGCGTTGGTGCCGAGTCCTTCCACTCCAGTAACCGCCTATCGATGTCGGCCCGCCAGGCGCGGAAGGAATCAAATTTGGCCAAGAATGGCGATGGGAGCTTCGTGTGCATGAACTCATTGCCTTGATTTGCCCCACTCGCCCTTGCTTGCTGGGCTTGACGGTGTTGTAGGACTTGAAGAATTTCAGACTGCAGTAGTCGCAGCCGGAAGTAGTGATGGGCAACGATCTTGTATGTAGGCTTATCCTGGTGCGGAGGCGGGTCTAGGAATCCCTCTTTAGTGATGTAGCGATCATCAAGGAGAGATGGGAATTCGGTAGTCACTATCTGGTCGGTGATACCCTACCATTCGTTAGCTTATCTGATGAGACTAGTAGACTTTGCAGTTGATGCTAGACGCAAACATTGTCGATCGAAAATCCCGAAATCCAGGATCCGACCGCCTGGGGCGGCAACCCTGTCCAATTATGCCGTACCCTGCGCGTAAACTATGATGATTGCCGGCATAATTGATATCAGAAGATCCACCGAACAGGACACACAAGAAGTGAATTGTACTCACAAATGGTCTCCCAACACAAGTGCTGACCAGTCTATCCAATGAATAGACACACCACCATAATCGCCTGCGTAGATCTCTGACCCACTGTCTGCGACCTCTTTCCTTTGCATCGATTTTCGTGGAGTTTGCGCTGCCGGCAGCCGCAGCGGATCCTTGCCCATTGCCTTCCGTTTTGAATTCCGCCTTTCCGGTTGTTAGGTCTTCGGAACCACCGCCATCGATACCCACACCGTCTTCGTAATGCAACCCCAAGTCAACACCAAGACGGACTGCAACGCCAACAATGTACCACAGCCCGGGTGCAACAGGTCTCAGCAGCGCAAAGCCCGCGAGAAGTAGCACGGCTTGCAATTCCTCAAGGCCCCCGCCAAAACCGTCGGGACGATCTGCGGCGGGAGAGGATCCTAGGAAGTTTTCAAGGTGAACAATCGCAGACGCGTGGTACTCCTCAGGCTGGTGCTGGTAGCCTGCAAGTCGCCGTTTCTTGCTACTGGGAGGTGAAGATCGTGTCTTGCTTGATGAGCGTCCGTTATCTGACGTTGGCGAGTCTTCCGAGTCTGAGCTTCCTAATATGATGCCAGCACCTATAGCAAAGACTATGTTGAGCATGTATGACTCTCGCGATGTGCGGTGCCGCTCCCCGGAAGTGTACACGCGTTCAAACATTTCCATGAACTCGCCCCGATGCAGAATTGGAATCTGCGGATTCGCGTGCTCGAAGTACAACTCGACGAGGCGTGAACCAAGCTCGCGATCTGGGAAGGGTGCCTGTCGAATAGTGGGTTTGGTCTGCAGGCCAAAGAAGGAGTCGCGCATTGAAGTGCCACTATCTACGACATTGGTCGTAGCCTTGCCTCCTCGATTGCTTCCGCGCTCGGACGAAGATCCTGATACTGAACTCTTGACAGCGGCAAAGACCACTCTCGCGAAAGATATGCCTGAGGTGGACCCCAGATACCGCGGGTCACTGGCGCCCTGTACCGAGACCATTCCAATATTGGACACCAACTTGGTGAGCTTCTCGCGATCGTACTTGTCATTCTCCTCTTTGGTCTGCGCCGAAGTAGGTTTGGTGGTGCCATTGCGAGGCTGCGGCGCAGCAGAGACGGGCTGGGCTGCGATAGTGCCGTTGGCTGCAAAAGCCGGGTTGAAGTCTTCGGCTTCCTGGAAAGGAATCGAGTTCTCGTGTAGCAGTGTCTCGAGGTAGGCTACGCGGGTTTCGAGGTAGTAGACATAGCTGTGTCGAGGTCAGTCCCGGAGCCGAGGTGAATGGAGAAATGCTCCCCCATGCAAGACAGAGTGGGCAGAGGACATACCTGCGAGGAATCTCGCGCTTCGTGATGGGATCATAGCCGACGCACTTGACGCCGGCCTTGTCGCACGAAGCGCATGAGGGTAGCTTCTGGTCGCAGCGGTTCTTCCTGAGGCGACAGCGGTTGCATGCGCTCACATTGCGGAAGGAGCTCGAGGCTGAGGAGGGCGCCGTGGTGGGCGAGGCAGGCTTCACCGTCGACGCCGACGAGTCCGCGGGCGAGGGCTTGTCCGCGTCAAGAGCGGACTCCTCCAAGGAGCGCTTGATGCCGGTCATCAGGGCGCATGGCAGGATTCCGGTGGTTTGGAGCTAATCGAGGGCGGATATGGTCCGTTTGCTGGCGGCGAGCTTGCTTCACGTTAGGCGGGCGACCTTGCCTGTTCCCCGCACCACGCTCTGGATGGAAATAAGCGCCAGCGACGGCGATGGGAACTGCGACACGATTATGCGAGGCGTGCGGAAGCAATTCGTCCTTCTGTGGCGTGCAGCTGCCATGTCGGAAAAAGCAATCGACCAGAGTGCTGGCTCGTGGATGGCTAGCAGGCGGCCTAAGGATATCTTATCAGTAGCTGCTAGATAGGCGGTAGCCTCCCACCCGGCCCCCAACCGGGGGGTAAGGCTGAGGGTGGGTGCTGCAGGTCATCGATGCCATGGACACCACACCACCATCATGTACTCCCAGGTTTTTTTTCTGGCTGAGATGCATGCAAAACGTCTGGCATACCTTGACTGGTCTTCTACTTGTGGAGTGGCACCCGCAAGACTACCTACCTGTCTGAAGACAGCCAAGCCAGCGAGGCCTGCTTCTCCCTGCAGAACACATCACCACCCACCAAATATGTGTACTGCTTAGTTATGTACATCTCTCAATAGCGTGTATCCTGAAAGAGACCTACAACATGCGTTTGTGGTATGTGAATGTAGCACACCGTTGCCGTATGTGAACCTCTGCACATGAACTGGTGCAAGCCCACGATTCCTGACTCGGCAGCCTTGCGTTCAGCACACTGTGCGTCAAGCACACCGATAGAAACCCATGTGGCATCTGCAATGGAAGCACCCGTTTCCCCCGCGGAACGTACGCGTCGCGTGCAGCTGCCTCTCCATAGCCGTTTTAATTCTGGGGTCAGACATTAATAGACTCACCGCTGGAGAAGCTGCCGAGTCAGATCCATGGACAACTCACAATTCAACATGTACCAATCAAGCCAGAAGTCATCAGCTAAAAGGAGAAATGGGATCGTTTTCGATTGCTCGCGCTTACACGTCTAACTCGAATAAGAGTCGTCAGGAAGAGGCAAAGTACTAGCTACTGGGGGTATTCTGTTTCCAATGAAAAACGCCTGCTCCTGGACTACCATCCGTTGGTGTCCTGTACAATCGAGCGTTCCTTCTAAAACATGTTAACCAAGAGATTTCCGCCCAATTACATAATGTCGCTAAGTTGATCCGATAGAATGCGCCAAGCAGAATGCGAGTGAAGAAGATACCGAAAAGTCTATGAGCCAGGAAATAGATCCAAGAAGAAAAGGTCGCTGCCAGCGCGGCGTTCATTGAATTTCCAAAACCAATTGCGCCGTTTTTGGGGGTCGTCATGTAACCGTCTATTTGGAGAGTACCCTCTCCACCGTCTCCTCGGGCGTGAGCGTGATGATGGACTCTGCGTCGGATCCAGAATCCACCAGAGCCTCTTCGTCCTCTTGAGTCGCGAACTCTGCCCGCTTGTGGCCTTCTTTGAGCGCGAAGCCTGGGAGCCATCCGAGCAGAGCAACCGCGGCAATGGTCCACCACGCCAGTCCAGACATCCCGCGGTTGTCGCCCAAGCTATCCATGAAGCCTGATACCGTAGGGCCGAACCCACGGGAAACGCTCGCAGCAGACATAGCCACACCGTTCAACGTGCCAAGCACTCGCTTCGATGGAGACGAGTTGGTCAAGATGATGGCTAGGGATGGGTAGGAGAGTGACTGGAACGTAACTTTTCCGATAAGCAGAAGCATCAGGCCGGGTACGCGGAGAGTCGTTGGAAGTAGGGCCAGATACGGAGCCAAAAGGTAAAGGACCGGGTACAAGCAAAGGGTGATCCAGAAGGTGCGCAGACTACCCAGTCGTCTGCTGAGCCAGGGAAAAACGATGATCTGGGCGAACATTTGGAGGACCCCTTGTACGGCCAAGAATGCTCCATTAGTTTGAGAAGACCAGCCGAACCCACCCTTAAAGTGGAATGGTAGGTGTTGATCTACTTTGGAAGGCTCGGCCTTGGACATAAGGATCGGCAGAAGTTGCTCCAGGGAGATGGTATGGCTGTGACATGTTAACCTTGTTCATGGTGTGATCCATGAGAACACTTACAATGCGAGAATGCCATAGCACACCACGTTCAAGCATATTTGCTTCGTGAAAGCTTGTCGAACAGTGGGTGCAGGTTGAATCTCTTTGTCCAAAGAGAACGAAGGTGGTTCGGACATTGAAGTGCGCGTGCTGCACAGCGTAGGTGAGCTATCGGTGCTTCGATATGCTTGTGCGTTGTCGTTGTGGTCTTCGAGCATAGATCTCATCTCGTCAAGCGCAGCATCCTTGTCGTCGAATGCCGCGTCTGCGTCTCGCTTCCAAATTTGGCGGACAATCCATTGCCCCGCTTCGCATCCACGATCCTGGTCGTACTTGCGGTCCTCATGCGTCTCCTCTAGGAACAAAATGCCAACCGCGAGTCCAAATACAACTACACCAGCGCAAACCAGATTTGGCAGTAGGTACGGATACGATTCGAAGATGGTGCCTTTGAAGATCGACAAGTTTTCGGCGGGGGATGCTAGCAAACCGCCAAGAGCTCCGCCGATGATTGTGCTACAAATAGCGGTCAGTGGGTATACGAAACGTGGTACTCAGGAGAAACCTACCCAAGACACCAGACAAAGGGCATGATCGAGTAAGCGCGCGCTGTCTTCAGTCAGTCTCTGCTGGCCGTGTGATCAAAATTTCCGGCAGACTTACGCTGGTGCCGCTCATCTGTCACCAGCTCAGCGACGGTTGTTTGGAGGACGCCGATGTTCCTGCATATTCGGTTAGCGAAGCTCAGACGCTAAATCGCACGATGACCTCACCCATTGAGCAACCCTCCGAGTGCCCGAGCAATCAGAGCCATTGGCAGGCTTTTGGCGAAACCAAAGAGGAGCATGCTCAAACCAGTTCCAAAGAGCCCTCCAAGCAGCACCTTCTTTCGGCCGATCCTGTCACTCAAGCGACCCCAGAAAATCCCACTTATGCACTCCATGAATGCGAATGAGGATGTGACCATGCCTGTGTACATGGATATCTCTGTATCATTTTTCGCAATGTTGAAAGACTTGACCATGAAGTAGGCATAAGGGAAGATCGACATGAACGCGATTGGTTCACATATTCGGCATAGCGCTGTGACTGTTAGAACGAAGTGGACGGCACAAAATCGAACTGAGAGACTCACCTAGAACGGCCATTTGCCTTGTGGGGAAAGGTATTTTGTCTCTCCCCATGGCAGAAGTCCCGCCATACCGAGCCATTGATGTTATGTTAGAGGGTAGAAGACGTAAGAGAAGAGTGAAGAAGTAGGTGTGGTAAGATAGTAGGGTAGAGACAGGAAACGGTATTTGAAGAGTGAGCAAGTGCGGCCAAATAAGACATGTGCGTGTTTGCGACAAATTAGTACCTCCAGGGTTCAGAGGCGAGAGTCAGTTGGTAGGAGACGCGAGCGTCACAAGGTATATAAGGAGGAGCAAGATTTAAGTGGCGCCCTGAAAGCGGATAGCCCGCTAGGACGAGCAAGGATTGTAGCGGCGGGGAGGAAACGGAGAGAACAGGCGGTGATGATAGTGGGTATGGATACGTAGTGTGGGCGGATAGGGACAGCGGAAGGACCAGCGAATGTAATAAAGAGCGGATCCTGTGATGCCATGGCTTTCGACGTAACAAAGCCTTGAGCTTGCCGATAAGCGACCAAGAATTGCTGTGCTGGCGGTCAAATTACTACTAGTCTCATGTCAGTGGTGACTCCAAGTCACCGGATGGTAAGGGCAATTTTGTGCCCAAGTCGAGCAGTAGACCTGCAAACCCCTGAGCGTGGGCCAGGGCTGGAGAGAAGCAAAGCTTCTCGCAGAAAGACTGGAACCGGGCTGGGCGGAACCCACGACATTGGACGAAGCTAAAAGCAACCGAGTAAGGCGGACTAGGGAAAGGTTGCAAGAGCGTTGAGACGACATGTAGGATCAGCAGCACGTCCCGGCACAAACACGCGGGCTGAAGTTAGCCCAAACCCGCGGATGCGGTCCCAGGCACTAGCGCCGTGCATCAAGCAGCACCGCAAACTGCAGGGGGCCCTTGTACCGACCAAGAAATCGTGTGAACGATATGCCGGCCGTCAAAGACCGTCCCCAGGCCGCAAACGGAAAGCGGAAGTTTGTCCCATCCTCCCCGATGGCGAATGGGACCTGCTCCGGCGCGGACGAAGTGGGTGCCAAATTTTTAGTAACTGTGACCTCGCTCAGGGGCGATGAAGTGCGCGATCGAATCTTTCGACAGAATGCGAGTCAGCAAGGGGAAGAGTGGCCGCAGACTTTCCACGCATTTTCCACGGACCGTCGCAAGGACCGCCGCAAATCATGCTGTATAGAGCGCGCTGGCATGGCATCAAACCATGATTGCGGCGACAAACCAGACAAGTGTAAGAGCAAGAATGGCGGTGTATCTGCGCACGGTAGGAACAGCGACTGCGTGGACGTTGATGCAAACCCGTCCCAGGCCGTCACGCGGCGGTGCACATCAGTCTGCGTCGCCTTGCTGCGATACATGACGATACAGGTCGTGTCGTCGTCAGCGACGCCATGGCACGAGTCGCGCCGTCTAAATGGCTAAAGGAGAAGGACGCAGCACGTTTCGAATCCTCTCAGATCACTCCCTGGCCCCCGGCATGCGGCGATTTTATTTGCTGCCCCAGGTATCATCTCCACGCAACCTTGCGCAGTCAGCGTGATTTGGGAGCCGCCCACGACCTCGCGACTGGGCCCAACCGGGTCGCAGGACGTGGCTTGCTTCTCGCGTCTGTCATTGCCGTGTCGTGCCGCCACCAGCTATCCACCCTGGAACGCCCAAGATGCTATCAGCTGACCCTGACTTGCGCCCATCTGCGACGTCGCCATGGGCTCTGTACTGCTGCCCAGTCCGTCAGCGCTCCTCCAGGCCAGCGCTGTGCCAGCGTGTGCGGTGGGCCCAGAGGGGCTCCGGTGCGAATCGCACGCTGGGCTGGCCGCAGGCGTCCGGTGAGAGTGTGACTGTGACTGTGCCAGGCGGCGTGGACAAAGCAAAAAAACGGGTAAAGCACAACGGTTGTTTCGAGGCAGAGGACGGCTTGGCGAGGCAAGCGGTGTAGATGTAAGGCTGGCTCCTGCAGTAACTGGCCGGGGTGTGGCTGCAGCTTCCACGCGAGATTGAACACGATGGGCAGGGGCCTGGGAAGAGCTTGAGACGACCAGTGCTTCTTAGTGCCTTCTGGCGCCTCACGGGGAATCCTCCTGCACGTTTGATTGCCCCAGCAGGCCCTCCTCCGCCGGGGCCGCGACTCTCGCAGAGGAATGGGCATTTGGGCCGCATACAGCTGCACTGCGACCAACATGTGCCGACGGGACTCGTAGTAGACGCACGCCTGGATTCGAGGGAATCTGGAGGAGAAGGGTGGGCCGCAGTGGGCCGCTGCCGCAGTCTGCTGTGATTGGCGCGAGGAGGTGTGGGAAACGAAGGCAGTACACAGTACAGTACCGTAGGAGTACGTTAACTTAGCGACCCGGCAGGGCGGATCGATATCCTCCGATCTTTGAAACCTGACGTCCACCCCCAGCGCCCTGCACGTGAGCTGCGTCTTGCGCACGGGTGTCTTGTCTGATGCAGTGACATCGCAATAGGCACTGCCTGATCTGTGGGTGGTGAATGGAGCCAGCGCACTTGGGCTCGCGAGGTCGCACGACAGGCCGTCGACATTGGACACAGCTGGCTGAGCCCATGGGAAAAGCCGGTCGATCCTAATTCCGATACTGTACTTGGTCTGCAGGACTGCAACTCGCCTGTGGCATCCGCAGACCTGGGCCGTCGCCTGGAGATACATAGTGATCAGATACTGGACACGGCCGCCGGTGTGCGCAAACCATGTCCTGCCGGCGTGCCAATAATGTCGTGGACGCTTACGGACGCGACGCGCGCTGTCACTCCCGCAATGTGTCACATGCGACGTAGGATCGAGTTGCTTGCTTCGAAAAGAGGATATCATGTTACGACAGCTTAGCCTCGACGCGGGGCCCGATATCAGGACGCTGAGAAGCCGACCGTTCTGCAGGATGCTGTGCTGCAGCCGACGATACAAGGGTAGCCAACGGCAACCAGACCGCAGTCCAACACGGGGCGGAGGAGATCGATTATCGTCGTGTCACTGCAAACTCTTCCCAGGCGGTTTGCGTGCTGAGCAACTGTGTACCGTGGATGAGGCAGCCCAACCAGTCCCACCCGTCCACGACTGCGGAGCAGTAGAGTCAGCGCCGTCATGGCCGTGTAATGCGCGCCCAAATCCTTTCTTCCTTACGTGAGGAATAGGTACATGCTGGGCAAGGCTCCCTCGCCCTGTTGAACTGCGTTGGAATGCAAAAGTAACGATGCTGCAACTGCAGGTGCACTGATGGAGGCTCGCGTGTATCGGCTAAACCCCAATGGCTACTAGCGTCAAACGCGCATTGGATCTGTCTTCCAAGGAAGGTTGCCACTCGGCTTCGACGCGCCGTCTGGCGGATCCCGAGAACAATCCCCATCGTACCCAAAATGCCGTTGTCCGTCCCGTCGCCGGCTCTCCCGTCTTTTCGGAAGCAACAACTTCTTGTTGAGTTGTAGGTTGAGGCGTACGAGTTGGCGGCCCGCCCTAACCGTGACCAGCTCTAGCCTGCGCTATGCACAGCTTGACGGCGTCTTCGTGACCATCACGCCAGGAGACCCGTCTCTATGGGTGGGCGTTATCTTCGTACGAAAAGGTACTGAGATGCCGTAGGGCTATGCACCCTCTATCGATGCTGTGCCAGCCTCCCAAACCTAATCAAGCATGTATTCACGTTTGACAGGTCCATATGCGTCGGCAGTCTTGCGCTTCCAGATCTCTTTCCCGCCTACCTATCCTACTCTGCCACCCCTGGTGACCTTTTCTACCGATGTTTTTCATCCTCTGCTCACGCCACTGACAACGTATACTTACACGACTGGTTCCTCGGATACAGATACTGTCAGTGCAACCGACGAAGAGAGACTGCCACCTGGAGGCTTCAGTCTCCGACACGGCTTCCCGCACTGGTTTGGACGAGCTCGTAGATCTGCACCAAGTTCGCGCGAGGTCAGTGGATCACTCATTGGCAGTCCAGCTCAGACCTCCACTCCTGTAGGGTCAGATTTCAGCAATGTGACCTTGGGCGCTTCCGGTGGCAGTCTTGCTCCCAACCCAATCACCATTGTGAAGATTCTCGAGTATATTCGCTCAACCTTCAATGAAGAGTCAGTTCTGGATTCACTTCCACTTGAGGCTGCAGCAAATCCTGGGGCATATCATGCATGGAGGACGTATCAAGGTCCACTCTTGCAAGCGCAGCAGTCTGTGTCAACGTCACCAAGCCTGGATCCAACAACAGAGAAGGAGGAGGAGGAGGAGGAGCCTTCAGCACTGGGAAGGAATCGTCGACCAGGAGCGTGGAACTGGGAGGGCGTGTGGGAGGAGCGCGTAGGGAAAGCGATTAAATCCAGTCTTTCCGAACCTGTGCTATTCGGCGCTAGTGCAGGAGAGGATATAGTAGGTTCTGTAGCAAGCATACAACTGCATGACATGCTTATATAAGGACAGATTCGATTTCGCGAAGGCGACGATGAAACCATAGAAAAGATGAAGAGGCAATTGCATGTTGCCGCTTCGAGGACTACAGAAGCATGACCCGTAGATATGAGGGAAAAGCGCTATGCGCACTGAGGTTGAGAGCGTGTCAACCAGCAATTAGGTGAGGGCAAAATGGCAGTGGCACTAAGTTATGATACCCCCAATATATGCTTGGAACATCTGAATATCGGACAAGGCAGTAAAGCTCTTTTGCAATGATCGCAATGCTACTAGATTTGAAAGGTAGTGTTCTTGGGTCCTCCTGTCAACCCATAAAGCAGGCGCGGCCCAGGTTTGTTGATATTCTGAGGTCACGACTTCCTCGATCGTTTTAGCGTAGTTTTCAAGTCTTCCTCTAGGTACCTGTAGACCATAACCCACTATTCAGACGATGTTCTCATCAGATTGAGACCTCTTTTCAGCTCAATTCTATTGGTTACTCTTCTTATCTCTTTGCTTGTCTTCCGGGTTCTTCGACATTCTATGCGCTGTGAGGGCATTTATCCAAAATCGCGAGTCTCGAGGTGAAGGCGAGCGTGACGCGTAAAAGAGCAGCGTTTGTGTTTACTTTGGCGCGTCTACGATGATCACAACAACAGCTGGCAGTGTGCTACTTTCCCATGCTACCCTCTGCCCTCCTCCACTGTTCATACAAAAGAAGCCACGCAGAGCAACATTTCGACGGCGCATACTTCGTAAGTCAACCCAGAGTCGGAACAGTGACCAGTACGTGTTCGGTCCACTAGACGACATCATCGACGAGATCAAAAGCGATATTTGGGTGTCGCCGCCCGTTTATAGCTTCGATTTCTCCGTCAATGATTGGGCAAACGCACCCAACGCGCCGTCAACGTGGACTGCAACACCTCTGCCTGTCAGCCGCAACCCCAGCGACCAGCCTCTAACGATACGCAAAAACAGAAATAGCCGCTCCTCTACATCAGGATCGAGCATGGGAGACGCAAGGGCGCATCCGCGCAAGCATAGTCGCGACGAATCCACGACCAACACCATGGTAGGTTCATCTGGCGACACGGGCACTATCCCATGGCCGTTGTTGGACACTACGATATCGTACGAACCTATCAATGCACACAATTCTCCAGAATCCACAACAGACACTGAACACCTTACTGCGCAACAGGCTTTGGAAGATGTAATTCGCAATGCGGAAGTCCGTCCTGAGGCTACGGAGCGGCGTACGTCGCGTCTACGGCGTCGCATCACGAATGGGTTTTCCCGCATGCGCCGCACAGGCACTGGAGAGACAAGCTTCAGCTCGGATGGCACTTCTGACAGCGTTCCTCCCGTTACCACTGTATCGCGCGCGATGAATACAGAGACGGACCCTAACTTGGAAGGGCAAGATCCAAGTGAAGAAGCGGTGGAGGCGTACATGATGAAGCACGCCCGCAAGTAAGTAACCCAGTTCATAAGTCTAATGAGTCTCATGCTAACAATTATCAGCGGTACCAAATTTCAATCTGTGATGAAACGCATCGCGCGGCGACTCCCTTCTCCCGTGGAGGATCACCTCGATAGCTCGGACAACTTCACCTCGCTGAGAACATCTACAACTCCTACCACTCTGCGGGCTGCTGTTAGGGTTCTTCCTGAAATTAAGCTTCTCACCGACGACTTTCAGGAGTTCAGCGTCGCAGTTGATGTTGAGGGAGTTTTGTACAATCGGAACCTGCTCCCCGACACTACCATTGACGTGGTATTCGTCGTGGACAATGGGTAAGCACCGCATTAGTAGATTTTCTAGTTTACACAGCTGACGATTGTATAGGTACTATGTAACGAAAGATTGCCTCAACCGAGCGTTGGACGCCGTCAATGGCGCTCTGTACCATTTGGGTGATGGCGACCGCGTGGCACTCTACACGACGCACTGCACTCATCATGCCGTCACGGGAAACAAACCTGACCTGCATTATCCATTCAAGCCATTCGATGCTCACAGTGAACAAATCTTTCGAGACCTTACTAGCGGAATCGCTGTATGCGGTACGCAGGTATGGGAGCCGCCTCGCCCGAACCCATCTATGGTTGAGGTCATCCTCGGCATAGCAAGGTCCCTGGACAATGCAGGCCTAAAGGCCGGTCGCACTCACGTCATTTTGCTATCCCCAGCTGGGCATATCTTGCATGGTGTCTCGAAGCATTTCCCGGAGCTTTATGTCCACCAGATCAGTCCTGCAGCTCTGCCTTGTCGTCCTAGTCTCCCGCTTCTGGACACTGTGTGCACTGACATCTGCTGCCAAAATGTGTTCATCAGCAATTGGACTTCCTATCAGTCTGTACCTGGTCGCATTAAACACATTCTGAAGAATGCTCGTGCTGAGAAGCCTATCGGAGAGCTCACCAATGTGTCTATCGACATTCGTACTAAGCACGGCTGCAATATCATCGAGATCTGTGGAAGTAAGGACATTCCCATCTTGCGCCTCGGGCAAGTCCATACCATGATTGTACGCATTCGCGTCAATCGAGCCGAGACACAAGGCGTTGATCTTGACACTAACAATCCTGTCTTGAGTTCAAGCCTTGGTGTCAAAGGCCTTAGACAGGGTCTAAAGAATTCTATAGCTTCCGGCGCCATCAAGATTCATCTCTTCGACGTTCAAGCCTTCCACCGTAACTCTCTCCATGCGTCGGACTGTTGGAATTACATCGAGACTCCGTTGTTGGTCATTCGTGAGATGGGTGGTCTAGCCCCTCCCCTGGACACAAGCATGGAGGTCTACAAGCGCCAATATTTCCAGAAGTTTGTTCAGCTGGAGATCAACGAGGCCAAAGCTGAAGCCCGGAACCTACTCTCAGAGCTGGACGGTGTCAATAACCAAGCAAAGCAATACATCGAGCGCATTGCCAAGGAGATCGACTGCCACCAGGCAATTCAAGACTACGAGCAGAACTATCGACAGAAGCTTCCGCTGTGTCCCGGACCAATTACGATCGAGGCTTCTCCCCACGAGTGGCTTATGGACTTGTCGAACGGCAAGAAGACCAAGCGAACTGGCGTGGCTATCGTGAAGAGAGAGGATATGCACGGTCTCATCGACGGAATCAATGGTTTGGAGCGATTGGGCTGAGACGATGAATGAAATGAGTGAAATCTCAGGTTATCTGACAAGTGCAGGGTTTGGCGTGTGGCTGGCGATGACATGTGTTGGAGTAACGAAATTGGGACTTTTTGACCGTTTGGCTTTTCATGTTCTGGAACAACCTCTGGAATCCGAACGCAATGGGGCGTTCCAACCCTACCGCGCTAGTCTTGAACTGTCGCGGAGGCTGCTTCTACGCGATTGCTGTATGAAGTTACGCGGTCTGGCAGTGGAAAAAGCCACAACACATGGGTAACGAGTAATGGGGTCGGGTCACGAGACGACGTTTCTATGCGGGACTGTCGATCCCCCCTAATAGCAACCCAACTTTCTCATGAAACGTGCTAGTACACAGTAATAAGCCAATGGAACAAAAAATCTCTGCTTCTCTCCTTCCGTCTCGCAACGGATCACTACTTGAAGTTTAGCGTCCTTTGAAGCCCAACCCAACGACACAGCTCTCCTCCTCATCTGCACCCACGCGAGACTGTGCCCATGTTCCCATGATCCCCACCTTCCCCCCTTAGAACCGCGCGCTAAAAACCCTTGAGTTCGCCTCACTGTCTTCGCGGAGACTAAATAACCCTTTCCTATTGGACCCCTCCCCCCTCTTTCCATCCATCCCACTTACCCACTTTTTGGATTAGGGAAGGCTTTTCGGGGAACCAAAGTTATCGAGCCGCACACCTTCCTTCCTTATACTTCAGGACCGACTTGCCTGATAACGCCGAAAAGGAGCCTTGGCCGGAGCTTTGTTCCGCTTGGGAAATAGACTTTTGCGAGGGCCGGGGTGTTGTTGGCTCGTTGGTTTTTTGGGGCTAGTGTGAGTTCTGTCGGTGTGCACCTACCTGGTTATGCAGCATCTACCGGTATGTAGGTATGTATGTACTGTACATACGGTGTACTAGTCAGGTTCAAACCCGGCGGTAAAATTTGAAGCTACATATTGGTCCCTTTTTTTTTTGCCACAAAGCAAAGGTCAAGTAAGGGAGATGACGATGCGGCTCGCCGGAGTTTTTTTTTTTTTGCAAAAGACGGCGATCATCGATCGTGCTTACCTAGCCTTTGGGCTAAGAAAGGCTGCTGGGATGCAGCGGTGTTCTGTGGCTGTTGCCCGTTGTTGGTAATGTCGGGTCGGTAGTATGTCGGTGGTGGATGGATGGCTGGCTTGTGACAGGTAAGTTACCTAGGTGCCGAACGGCCTTGCATATACAGTTGGCGTACGAGTTATGCGCACAAGAATAGACGAGATGCGTAGATGCGTAAGGTGTGGGTCAATATCGTTGTCCTTGCATGATCGTGGAGAATCTTGACGGAGATTTTTGTTGGCTTCGGCGTTGGGAGCTTCGTGTCATCGGACATCGCCGCATGAGGTGCGGAAGACTGCAGAGGCGAATCAGCAGTACGCATCTGACATGGATAGCAGAATGTTCTCGAGCGCTCCGTGCAGGCCATAACTACTTCTTGAGCCAACTCTTGCATGGTCGAGCCTGTGAAGTGCGAGTGCAGAGTTTCTTTCATCATTGATTGAATTAGATGCTGATGTTACAAATAATAATGTACAACTTAACCCACCTGAAGAGATTGACGAGTTCGAAATCGATACATCAACTCTTCGATAATGCCCCAGTGAAAATATAAGACTAAAGTCTATTACAACAGTGTGTAGGAGATCATAGAGAATCCTGCTGCTGCCTGTTACGTTCGAATATGTTGCCAATCAATCTTGCACGCGCAACTTCCCAAGTTCCTCCCGCATCTCTCGCACGAGCGCCTCATCTGAGTGAACACTCCTTGTCACAGGAAAGTCGGGACTATGCACACCATGTTGCCGCCCGTCTCGCATGAAATTCAACCTTTCGAGTAAACTCGTTCTCGGACCTTGAAACCCAAGGTCTTTATTATACTTGAAGGGTATCTTGACAGTCAATGGATGACCGGTGCTAGACATCATGACTTGACCTGCTCCAGCAAGTGCAGGCTGTTTGCGTCGTAGTTGGGTGAGTGACCTTTTGTTGGTCGGCGGAGGAAATAGGCTGTGCGGCGGAGGACTCACGCTGAGCGTTGGAGGGGTCAGCAAAGGAGAGGGCACGCTCGATTCGTTCGAGTAGCGCTTGATCTCATCCCAACCTTTGTACGTCGGTGCAGAAGGCGGTGATACAGGAGAGTCTGATGGGGCTGGGTGCATAAGGCTTCGGCCATGGGATGCTGGCTTGATATAGGTACTTGAAGTCTGGTAGTCGTAGGCCAGTGAAAAGCGTTGCGGGTCCGAGATACTCGTATCTAGATTCAGAATTGAATTTGAAACGTATGGATTCAAAGGGAGAGTTTCTGAGATTCTCGAGCCAGATGCCTTCGACAACGTTTCGTGCATCGGAGTCTCCGGTGTAAGAGGAGGTGCGTATATCATTACGGACTCTGGCGTCTCCGTTCCTGAATTGATCAGTAGCGGAAGATCAGATCCGTGTGATGGGTATTCAGGTGTCGCATAGGGCTGCTGCGAAGCCGCCGCTAATCCTGCGATCGCCGTAGAAAACATCGCAGCAGCCTCGACCGTGGTGGGAGACGGATCCCTGAATGGACTCGTCAAAATTTGAGATGGGTCTTCAGGGTTTCTGAAAGGATTTCCTGGATCGCTATAACGGTTATCCAATCCAATGCTGGCGCGCTCATGACCAGTATATATACCATTTTGAGGTACTCCGGGCGCGGATCGAGGTGACGGTATCCCGCCAGTGCCACCAGACATCAGACCAGACGCACTATCATCAGATACGCCTTCATTACCGGGCCCGGGAGGATCATACAAGTACGCCACTTTGGGATAGGCACTTCCTGCACTCCACCGCTTCGCTGCTCGTTTAGCGTAGTAGCGACGAACGATGAAGATTGCCGCAACAATCGCAAGGAGAACACCGGCTGTGCTTCCTACGGCTACACCAGCGGTTTGCGACCTAGTTAAAGGAGGTGGAGGCGACGCCGCGGTGGACTCGGACGCGGTACTGGTGGGTGTGGGAGTCGGAGAGAGCACCTTCGTGGCTCCGTACCCGACATTGTCAAGTATCGTTGATGAATGGGAAAGCATCGTAGAGTTCAGATATATTCTTAGAGTGGTAGTGCTGCTCAGAGAAGGTACAGTTATAAACGTAGAGTTCGTGAACGTAAAATTTCCGTATGTGGAATTAGGAAGGATTGGCGTCGCGGTAGCGTGAGTCTCCCCAGGTTGGCTTCCGCTAAACGTGCTGAAGATCCCAGTCAGATTAACTAATCTACTTGACGTCTCTATCAGCTTCGTAGTCTCGTGTGACGATGAATTAGTCCAACTGCGAAATGTGGTGGTTGTCTTCGGGAAAAGCGGAGACGATATCGAAGTCGATTCTGATACTGGGATGATTGTCGGATAGGCGGAGAACGTAGAGTAATTTATGTTGTTTACACTTGATACTATACCTGTAGGTAGTATTGTTGCTGGGTTCGTGCTGCTTGTAATGCTTGGACTAAGCTCAGAGAAGAGGAAATCCCAAAGGCTTTCGACGGATGTAGTTGTGGAAGAGGCACTCGGTTCTGTCGATATGGACATGGTCCATGGTACTTCAGAGTACGCTATACCATCCGTGGTAGATCTGGCTATCGCGGTCGAACTGTGGGCGGATGAAGATTGGTTTCGAGCGACAGGTGATGCCGGGCATGGAGCCATACCGTCAGTCAGCAAGCCAGTTAACATAGCGCCATCAGTCTGGATTGGCGTAGTTGTAGTTGTAGAGAAAGATAAGAATACTGATTTAGTGATGGTGGGCTTAGGAGTCAGTGGTAGACCGGATGACGATGCTGCATTTTGAGCAACCGTGTTCAATTGCGGAGCGAGTACTCCAACAGGTCCGGTCATCGTCACAGGTTTCGAATGTTCTATAGTAGAGATAATTGGCTGTGTTCCCGGGCTTGGCATTTGCGTTGGATGTTGGATGTCAGCAGTCATGATGACTGTTCCTTGTGCTGTTCCTGCTGATTCGACTACCTCTGCTTGAGATGCCAAGTCGCTGGTAAATGTTGTGTTCTGCCGTAGTAACGAAGCAGAATGAATGTCCGCTGATGGATGACCATATGCGGAGCGAGACGCAGATGTCGTGGAGATGTCGTCCGTGGTTGATGACGGCCGTTCATAGCCACGTGTCCGGCGTAAGGTTTCTGAGGCCGATTCCAATGGTAGTAACAGTAACTCAGGATCATGGGAAGAGCGTGGAGATTGCGCAGTTTCCATGTAAGGCGTGTTGCTACACTCTGGGGTCGATGCAGCCGAGATCTCGATTGCCGTAGAGATAGCGACAACAGAAGAAATTGCGCCTTCAAGCGCAGTTTGAAAAGTCTCTGGACGTCTTGTCGAGTTTTGGAATGGCTCCCCACGCCGGAAAACCACTGGGGGTCTCATCTCTTCTGGTACATGTTGTCTTCTGTGTAGTGCCTCATCTGTTTGACATATTTAGTAGTTGTCGTTATACGAACGTAGCAATTAACTCACCTTGTCTATCCAATGAAGCTACAGTTTGCACCACGAGTAAGGCAGAAAAGAAAACGAACAAGCTGCCTTTGGTCCGCATCGCATACTCGATCCTGTGTAGTGAGAGACTCGCATTTGGAGAGCGAGTGACTTAGAAGTCGACAACAACACGACGGCGAAGAAGTAGAGGTCTTGAAACAGTGCGAACGGCAGAGTATACTAAAGAGCGCCGTACGCCATATGAGAAGCCCGACGGCGTTGCATGTTGGATAGATCGTGCGTCGGGCCAATTTTGGAAAGGCGTATCTGCCTTAGCATGGGGCGGTGCCCGCATGCAACACCGAATATGCACCGCGTAAGCTAACAATAGCCCACATTCAGGAATAGGCGCCTAGGATCTCACAATCTTTGGGAGAGGCGAAGCAATTGGGAAATGAATTAGGAAAAGACCGGTGTATGTCAGAAGCTTGAAAGCGTTCGTCGTGCGCCTGACTGGTCCGCTCCGGCATGTCGAGATCTATGACATTGTGCACAGCACCTATTAGGCTTGCAGATCGCAACTCGAAAGCGGCGCGAGCGTTTGCGGCGTCTGAACACGCCGTATTAACAGCCCCAAGTCTACGTTTCGACATTGCGGCGTTGTGGTTGTGAAGTCGCTGAACCTGGAAAGTGTTCTTGGCCCCATGTGTTCGACACAAGACCCGGGTGACCACGGATCCGAGTAAACGCGATGTACAGCCGACGCTCAAGATGTCGACCCGCCACCAGTTACCATATTTGCCTGGCTGTCCCGGATGAGCTCTTGTACCCAAAGAGGAAAGGCACGTAATTTTGAGGCTATCGCGGGACCTAGAATGAGTTGTCCACCCTTTGCTGCGATGATCTGGTTAACCATAGCCTCAGCAACATCTTCCGCTTCGAGAAGGCTCACGCCGGCACGCTTCAAACCTGCCTGTAAAGCGGGGTGTGATGTAATGGCCGACTTTGTCCAATTGGGATGGACGATGGAGGTCTTGATCTGAGGACACTTGTATCGGTGCTTCAGCTCCTGCGTTAGGGCCTCATGGAATGCTAGGAGTGCAGCTTTGGTGCAGCCATAATCCGCTGCTCCTGCTAAAGCAGCGAAAGAAGCGAGACTTGCAACTCATGATATGGCCTTTGTTCTTGGCCAGCATATCTGGGAGGAACTCCTGGACAGTGCTCCAATGACTGAGGAGATTGATATCGAATATCTTCCTCAGCTTCTCCGGGGGGGGATGTCGAGAATTGTCCATCCATTACCGATACCAGCATTGTTGATCAGGATGGAAGGGTGCCCCAGATCAGAGCGTGTGGCGTCTGCGGCCCTGCGTATGTCATCTCGAGAAGTAATGTCGCACTTATAGTACCGTATGGACTGCTTCTCAGCTATAAAGCGCGTTAGACTAGCAAGTGGAATTTTCGGGCGATTGACCTACATTCTGTGAACGATTCTGAAAGCGGGCTGACGTCCAACACCGCCACCTTGATGCCATGGGCGACGAGACTCTTGGCTACACAAGCTCCAATCCCTGCTGAGCCTCCGGTGACGACTGCTACTTCGCTCTTCCAGTTCCAATTGTCCTTATCATTTGTCCACAGCCATCTGTTCTCAGCCCAGCGATTTAGTATAGAATTGAAGTCGCGTATTGCCCAGAGCGGCAATCCCCACTTGAGACACCAAATCAAGGTTGCAAGTTGACTTTGAGAAAGGGGCAGAATTTGTCCAACTCCAAGCTTTTCAGCGTCTACGAGCCGTAACGCAACGGATGCTGCAGTGAGCAAGATGCATCGGATCATGATGATTGAATTGGAAGGTGTTATGAGGAGGAGGCTTGGGAGGTTGTGGAGGTATCAAGTTCTGTTCAGCAGGACAAAACTGTCTTGTACCGAAAAGAGATGGATAGTGATCAAATATTTATGTTATTGTTAGCCATCGGAGTTTCGTGGACTAGGGCTTACGAGACGTGCGCGTGGAGTTCCGGGTAGGGTAGTGGATAGGTCAAAGCTCCCCACCTCGATCATTTCCGGGGCTATGATTCGCTTACTTCGTGCAGATGTCCTCGAGAAATCCTCTAGTTGCGCGTACGAGACATCTTCCACATTCACTACACCTCGCAGTTGACATATGCCTCCTGCTCGTCCGACCTTTTTGAGCGGGACGCTGACGCCATTCTTGTATCCCGCGTTCTTCGAGTCACGGCTCGCTTCGGTCGCTTGTAGAAGTCGACTTCGCAAACCATTCCAATGGCAATTAAGATGCAATTCTACGGCCACTGAGTCTGTCAATGTTCGACCTGACACACAATCATCACGACTGGATCCCACTGCGGACGATTACTCGTTGACACCCTTCGCCGACCGATGCATCCTCACGGTTGAAGCCGGTGGTGGCGGCCACGGCTGCGTCTCATTTCTACGCGAGAAATACATTGAAGAGGGGCCTGCAAATGGCGGTGATGGCGGGAGTGGAGGAAATGTCTACATACAGGCAGTCCGCGGCGAGACATCACTACACAAGCTGGCTCGACGGCGATTGATCAAGGCTGGCCGAGGGCGCAATGGACAGGGCAAGGTCAAGGGCGGCGAGCGGGGGACAGACATCCTTATCACGGTGCCAGTAGGGACCATTGTACGCGAGATACAGCGGCACGACCCGATCGCGATAATGGAGGAAGAACACTGGAAGATGGAGTCTTACGAAGGAGAAGCAGAAGAGTCAGAAGAAGGAAAAGGCACATACAGAAAGGATCGGTGGCTCGTCTACCCAGGCACAGTACCTGCAGAGCTCAACAGGATGAAATTCCCAAAGCTTCCTCCGCCTCGACGGTCGCATCTCGCAGCCCTTGAACCGCAAGCGCCTATGTGGCTAGACCTGGACCAGCATATGGAAACGCCTATGTTGATTGCGGCAGGCGCAATGGGCGGCCTAGGGAATCCGCACTTCATGACACCATTCAACTCGAGACCGAAGATGGCCACGCGGGGAGATGAAGGCTTGAAGATCTCCTTACAACTAGAGCTGAAGATACTAGCAGATCTGGGTCTCGTTGGTCTACCCAACGCCGGGAAAAGCACGCTGCTTCGAGCGTTGAGCAACAGCCGTGCTCGAGTGGGCAATTGGGCTTTTACCACCTTACAACCGAACGTTGGCACCGTTGTTCTCGACAATCACAAGGGACGACCACTCGTTTCATCACGCAATCGGAACGGCGAAATTCGGGAAAACTTCACAATCGCCGACGTACCAGGGCTCATAGAAGACGCACATCTCGACAAAGGTCTCGGCCTGGGTTTCTTACGCCACATCGAACGTGCAGCAGTGCTCGCTTTCGTCATCGACCTATCAGCCGGCGACGCCGTTGAGGCACTGAAGCTACTCTGGCGCGAAGTTTCCGAATACGAAACTCTACGTGGGAAAGAGCTCAACGCCGAAACGGAGCGCAGGATGGTAACGTATAATCCGGCTGGCAGAAGCCCACCGCCAAGCGATGAGCCCGATTTCGACACACCACACTTGGATCCATCACCGACACCACTTCCCTTCCTTACATCTACGCCCATTTCTTCTAAGCCCTGGTTCGTCGTCGCCACGAAAGCGGACTTGCCGGACACTCAAGCGAACTTCGAGGCTTTACAAGACTATCTTGGACGAGTGAGCAAGGGCACGCAGTCGCACCCGAGTAGCAAAAAGAACGCATGGAAGCGCAACGTACAGGCTGTGCCCATCAGTGCAATTCACGGAGAGGGCGTGCAGGTGATTCCGCAGCTGGTGATGGATCTGTTAGATGAGTAGATAGTTACGAATGATACCCCTTTCTCCACTCCAGTTTCGTTCCATGTTTCCAACTTCGCATTGCGTGGAAACTGCAGTATATGAAGATAATAATATCGCATAGAAATGTCGCTCAAGTAGCTGCACTACGAAGTGGCTTATATCTATTCATGCATCAATATATCAACACTTCTCTGTAGTGATGCTCACAACGTAACCACATACAGAAGCAATATCAGATATGCAGCTCCAAGAGGAATGCAAGCTCTTATCAAAGCCACAAGAGACTCTGTGTTCGTAGTATCAGGTTACTGTACACAAGAGTCATACTTCATTTCATATTGATACAGGTATGGATTACAAACTTCACCTTCACCTTCATCTTCACCACAAGACGCGCACCACGTTAGCGCGGCAGTAGCGCGTACGCTCTAAGATAGGTAGCACACAAACGGCAACGGAGGGGTAAATTGTAGTTTCAAACCCAAGACCGACGCGGTTTCTTTCCTCTAACACCTACTTCGTGGTAGATCGCGTCGGCGGTTTGACGCTCTTCCTGAATTCTTAACAGCTGAGTACTAGAATGAGACATTGAATGGTCTCACATATTGTGCACGGAATAAGCTGCGTAGAAAATACTAAAGTCATTCAGGGTGTCATAAGTACAAGCAAATAAGTACAAGCCCGCTTGCGTCTTTGGCTAACGATTGAAATGTCGAAGCGGTCGAGAATCCCTCGCTGTAAACGTGCAGCGCAGCGCAACCTGAGGCTGCCCCGCGCTCGTAGCCGGGCACGCAACGCCGTACTGTGCGATGAGCCACGGTCGCGCCCCGCGCGAACGTGAATCATTGGATCCATGCACAGACCATCCGATTCTCCACTAGCACGCTAGCAGATCCTTTCTCTTTTACCAGCAGCCGCGCAAGCAATACCAAAGGCCATGAGCGGATGTACAAGCCCAGGTTTACTAAAGGACTATATAGTATTAACAAATACCCATCACTTCGCCTTCGGGCATTTGGTCAATTTGAAACGATACAGAGAAGATTAGCATGGCCCCTGCACTAAGGATGACACGCTCAATCAAAGAGAAGCTACCATTTTTTTGCTCTTATATCTTGACTTCTAACCCGTCCTACCTCCCATGAGCCTTAGAGGTGGAGGTGAGAATGATGGTGGTGGCGTGGGTTCGAGTCGGTGTGGTGGCGCCTTTTAGGTGTTCTTTTTGCCTCGCGAACTTCTTCTTTTTTGGCTGGGACCGAATCACTCACTGAACGCTAAGGTTATGATTAGCTGTGGGGTAACTGAGATTGCTAGGCTTAGAAGCAAGGTATAAGAGCAAAAAAATGGCAGCTTCTCTTTGATTGAGCGTGTCATCCTTAGTGCAGGGGCCATGCTAATGTGTCGGCGCCGCTGCGCGGCGCTACACAAGAGTAACGAGCTCGTGGATGCATACCATAATGAGCTGAGCTAACTCAACATTCTAGCCATGTGGGTGAACCTTGCGGCCCTCCTGAAGATGCAGATCAATAGACTGGGAGAAGACCAACCCTCGCGATTCCACCTTAGACATTATCTAAGTCGTACAACAAGGCTAAGCCTCAGGATGTCTATATTCGCGGCGCTCGCAACCGAAAACACAAGAAGCCCGAGAAGCCTGCCACCATTCTGCCTGATGACGATGAGAACCACTAGACGCCACCTGATTTAGATTCAGAGTAGCTTGCGAGTTTCTCTTTTCGCCGTACGATCCTCGCGCGGCTAGTCTAGCGCTTCGGTGTTTCTCATTTCAATGTCTCTCAGTCAGTTCTCTTCATGGTTATTGTTCACATGTTTAGTAAGAGCTCAGGGTTAGGGTTTGCTGCTAACCCCCATCCCGCCATGTTTCTCCCACATCGGACGGGTGGCGTGTATATCCGGAATACGGACGATCGAGTCTCCTGTTCGCGGGGTACCAGCAGCGTGGTCTCAACTCTTCAGTGTCCAAGTTGTCTAACCAGTCCACGAGCCGATTTCCGCGGGGAATACTCTTGTCCGGATCACCCGCCATATGCACCCCAACACCATCCTTCTTCTTGGTCGCCTTTCTAATGCCGCTGACTTTGATGCCGAGTCTACGAGCAGGGTCATTGTATTTAGGCGGCGTATGCAGGTACCAAATGACTGTGTGGGTGTGTGTTTCACCCTCAGGCCGCAAATCGCACCAAACTCGGATCGTCTCTTCTTCGCAGTGAACAATCCATGATCTTCCAATTCGGAACTTCTTGGCCAAGCAATTTCTATCCATGTCCCACGAAATATTGTACTAATGCGTTGTTCAATTTGTATTTGTCTTGCAGGTTGTTAACAACTTATTGGTAATATCCTTAACGCCCTATGTCACTCTACACGGTTTTCGTAAAGGTTTGTTATAGCACTCATAAGTAACCGTGGAGGTATTCACATAGTTTTGATTAAGATGAAGTGAAAGGATCATAGCCTTGCGGGTGTTACAGAAGCAGATTGGTTTGTGGTAGTGAACCAACAGACACGGGCCTTTTCACAACGAAGCATAGCTGAGTTCGCATCTATGCTAGATATACACGCCACCCGTCCGATGTAGGAGAAGCATGGCGGGATTTGGTTGGCCATTGCAGACCTACCACTGACTAGAATCTGTATATGAAACTCTTTCGAGCATTTTCGCTAACATATACAGACCTAGTCCTGCATTTTGTATGCTGCTGGTGATATCAGCGGTTAGGAGAAATCCAGAGCCTACTAGAATCTGGAGACGTGTATGGAAACACCTTCGGGGAGTTTTATTCCAAACGCACACGTATTCAGGTTTAGTATCTCGACTTCGAAACCTCGCGAGAGGATTTGAAGTGTTGAGTGCTGCTGGTACAGCGATTAGGAGAAATCCAGACCTTTATCAGCCTGTCGACATGTTGCTGTGTTTCGTCAAGAAACATGCTTCGCGAAGCAGGAACACTTTCACGGATTTGCAACCAGCATCATTGCCGCGGTCTTTATGCCACTGGTCGCAGTTCACTGTGTCGAGTGGGTAAGTGGATGATAATACTGAGCGACCAGACTTCGCTAAATGGTGTCCGAGGGCAAGTTCATCACCGGCATTGCCGGGTATATGTGCGCAGGTGAAGATTTCCTTTCAGCGTGCTGAAGGCCTCTAGGACATATCGTTCTTTTGTTCCTGAGGTTCTGATCACAGCTCATGTGCTTCTGGTTTAGCCTTTATGCGTTGATATTAATGATCAAAGCGCGTGCGGAGCGATAGCTGCGTCCGCGGTGGTAAATGAAACGTCAGTTGTTTACTGATCAGAGAAGTAAGAAGACCGATGGTCGTGTACTTCTATCATTGACTTCATGTCTACCTAAATGGATGGACCTTTCTCAACTCTGCCGCCCTCTAATACAAAAACGGAACGATATCACAGTCCTCCGTCCGATCAAACGTCTCAAACTTGCCCTGCAACCTCCCCCCTGCATTATTCAACCTCTGCTTCCCCTCCTCCCCACCATCCCCACTACAACTACCACCAAGTACAACAGCCTTGCACTTCCAGCCCCCCAAATCCCTCTCCTCGTGCAACAACACACCCATCGGAGGCGAAACTTGATACCGCGGCACCAATAGACCCTGACTCGGCACCGCAGAATGACTTCCAATGATGATTTTCGCCATAGTATTCTGCTTGATAGGCTGTAATGACGCTCCAGGGGATTTGGATTGTGTAGACGGAGCACGTGATGATGATGATGGAGATGGAGGAGGGAAGAAGTGCAAAGTGCGCGACTCGATGGTACGGGGGAGGTAGACATGCTGTTGGATGTAGCATACACTGCCTCTCCCAGGTTTTTCTGCGTCTGGAAAGAGAGGGATGCGCATGACGTTGAGAGTTTGCGCCCGGGTAGTGAGGTACAGCGTCTCATCCGTCCAGTGCAGTGTATACGGCGAACTTGAGATCTTGAGTGTGGGCGCGCTGCCTAGGTCGATTGTCGTGCGGTATATCAAGCGCGGAGGGCTGCGCGTTGTTTTGCGGACCGACAGTCTATGCGTAGACGCTTGTAGACTCAGTGAGAGCGATCCCTTTTCGTCTTCGTCGTCCTTGGATGGGTCTTTCGTCTGCGCTTCGAGCGATGCAAAGTGTAAATATTCCCCCGACTGGGAGAAGTGCGCTTTCACGAAGATGTGGCAGCTTTTGAAGCGCGAGCAGCAGAGCAGCCGCGTGAAGAAAGTGTTGGACTTGTAGTCTGCGAAGAGGATTTCTGCATCGCCGAGCGGCCAGACGAGGAGGGGCTTTGAGGGGTGGAAGACGGGTGGCGAGTCGAATAGGCCGCGTTGCACGTAGCGTGTGAAGTGGAAGCTTGGAGGGCCGTCTGGTGTACTCAAGTCGTGGACTTGTAAGGAAATACGCTGCTTGCCTTCCCTGGAGGCCTTTCCGAAGATGAGTGCGTCGAGGTGTTTTGCCATGTCCACATCGAAATCGCTGTTGTTGCCATCGTCGTCATCGCTATCGCTGTAGTTGCTCAGAGAGTAGCTACTCTCCACAGAGCTTGTCTCGCGAGAGCTGCTACTGTCTGAATCATCGATTCCCAAGTCGCCCTTCTTAAACATGAAGCCTGAGATCTTGATCTCATCGCCTTCGCCCGCCGTCCAGACTTCGTCAACGTTCAACTCTTCGTCTTGCGACGCGAGGCTTTCCAGGTCATCGAAGTCCGGCACCTTTCCGCTGGCAGCTGAGGCTGAACTTGCGGGTGATGACGGATAGCTGTCGTTGACTTCTAATTTAAGCTCCTCAATGGTGAGACGTTCGTTGCCCCAATCGTTCCATTGATCTTCGTCTTCAACCTCATCTGAAAGCATGTCGCTCGACCCATCACTCCATTCTTCCTCCGCTGAGTTTCCAGACGCATCGGAGTCAGACTTGAGTAAGGGATCGTCCTCCTCAAACTCATCGGCTACAATGGCTTCGCGACGAGATACGTGTTTGAATTTGCTAGCATCTTCGATTCGCATATCGTCGATGACTTCAGTCTCGGATTCAGCATCTGACTCTACTGAAGTGTTGCTAGACTTGCTCGTGTCGACGGTACCAGTCTCATCCGTACCTGCAGCCGTGGTAGGGTTCGTAGACGATCCGTTACTGAGAACACCATTCGCAATCAGTAGGACCACTGCCTGGTCGTCAATTTCGGGCGGATCTTGCATGACCTGAGCATCTCGCTTGGCCATTTCCGCATAAGGAAATTCTCTGCGTGTGGTGATAGCGATGTGATGATGACGGCTGGCAAACTCATCGATGAACATGGAGCGCGTATCGATGTTCGATGCTAATTGGTAAAGGTCATTGCAGTCCTTGGTGTAGAGCTGAGATCCGATTCGCATGACTGCCAGGTCACTGCTCCATGTAACTACTGGTGGCTTTCCAAAACTGTTTGTCGATGGAGGGAGATCATAGAGGAGCCAGAGGGTCTCTATGAAGCCAGCTGTAAGCTTCTGAGAATTCCGAAGACACGGTGTTTCTCCAGTAAGATCCCACTGCTGGCAATCGAATTCGAGTTTCAGAGTCTCTTTCTTACTACAATCTTGTCAGCTGCATGAAGAGAACCTCAAAAAGCATAGATGAAGTCTGAAGATGGCAACTCTGGTTTTAGCGAGCTTGACCCCAACATTGAGCCTCCGTGGCCGAGTGAGTACGTGGGCGACTTCTCATCCAGACAGAACATGAAAGTCCCGGGAGGTATGCAACTTACACGTCATAGAGGGATAGCACGACCATTTCGCACCCTGTCGCATCGATAGCGTCAAAATATCTTGCGGGCAGACTATTGGTTGCCGCTTCATCATCGCGTACTTGCCAGCTGGCGTAACGGGATGGTCCAACATGCATAAAGTTGTCAGAGCCCAAGCTACCAAAGAAACACCTGTCCAGCTCGCCCGCATGGGCTGCGTTCAGGTTGATCATTTCATTTAACAGGTATCCCCAATCGCTTACGAAGAGTCGATAGTCGTTCTCTAATGTGTGGTCGCATTGGGCACCTAACCAAGCAGGGAACACACGTTTGATATGTGGACCAGCCTGAATGTCTTTGGCGTTCCACCAAAATTGGAATTGTCCTTGAAAATGTCAGCCACGATGACAACTTGTGAGCTATGGTCAATCTTACCTCCGACAAGAAGACTCTGCACTTGGAGGCAGGTGAAGAACTGCGCACTTCGTATGAAGTCTTTGACCGGCTCACAGAAGTCCTTCCATTGACTAGCTACGTCCAAATGCTTGTCCCAATATTTTGCAGCATATGGAAGTAGATGATGGTTGTTGATATCTTCGTCGAGCTCGTCCTTGAAGATTTGCCCTTCTCTCTTCAACAATGCTGCGAAGCAAGGTTGCATCAAGTACTTCAGACATATATCCGCCAACGTATCTGGAACAATTCGTAGCGTCTCGCGATCGTCTTCGGCGCCATCATCCTGCGCGCGCTTGAGGAGAAAGTTGCGAACAGTCGAGTGCGTCAAGGTACATGTTGTTACGGTGCCGTGAGGTGTTTCGGTATCCTGAACTCGTACAAGAGGTTGGCAAAGCGTCGTGACCTTCCTCTTGAATAGCTTGCGGCTCCGGTCGATATTCTCCCCGCTCTTTGCCTCTACAGCAGCCGTGGCTTCGCAAAGCTCGTCTAAACGCAGAGGGCGTTTCGCATAAACAATGCAAGAAAGGAGGATCCTATGAATGAATCAGTCAGATAATTTTGAGATCATGAAATGCGGAACTTACGAGACGAGTCTGCGATCTGATGAACCAATACTGTTCAACTTTCTCATGTAGTAGTTCTCATAGTCCTCGGGTAAGCCATCGTTGATCTGCTTTTGTATGGCTTGTAGGGATGCAGCATTAGTGATCGAGCTTAACATCAACGAAGCCCACAAGAAACAACCGTCGGCTCTAGCTCGAAGATCGCTAAGAACCAGCGTCTTATAACCCTCGTCGAGCTCCAGACTATCAAGCTCTGGGATTTGGTTCTTAAGATATCGCTCGATGTCCTTGTTATTGAGGTCCGGCGTTATCTGTAACGTGGGATAAAGTTGAAGAACGCCATCCACGCATGTTCGAGGCTGTGAACTACACCAAAGCTTTACAGGTAGCTTATCATATATTGCAAGTCCGATGAGAAAATCCAGTACCTGCTTTGCTTGATGCCAGCGATCGCCACTATCGCATTCCTCGTCTAAACCATCCAGAAATACATAAGTCGTAGTCATTCGTTGAGTGAGCTGGCGCAGAACATTCTTGATATCTTCGGCCTTGGAACTGGTTGCGGTCTTTTGGGTGATTGCGACGATGTCCTCGGGTATATCTCCAGTCTGCTCCCATAGCTGATTGCTCAACTGTTCAGCGAGCGCGCGGAGGACTTGTAGATATCGAAACGCCTCGTCGAAGGTGTAGTATTGAAAACAAGTCGCGGAAGTATCGGCACTCGTTCTTTGAGCTTCCTCGATTGCAAATGCTGTCAAGACCGATTTGCCAACTCCAGGAGCAGCTTTGACCCATAGTACGGGTGATGAATCTCTAGTTTGAAGCCAGTCCGTAAACAAAGCCTCGTTTAGTAGCCATGTGCAGGTCTCAGGATTCCGAGATCGAGTATTTTGTTCTTGATGACGGTGATTACTTTCGTTGATCTGTGGCGCGCCTCCTAGGAGCCAGGAGTCAAGTGAAGTTTTCCGAGCACGCTTTCTCTCTGCGTTTCGTATCTTGAGTTCCTCGGCCTGCATTTCAAAGAGCAATTTCTGCTCATCCCTAGCTATTCCCGCGAGTCGACGCTCCTCTGCGGCATCTTCACGTTCACCTCGTGCAAGTCGTTCTTGCACTGCAGGAACCAACAGGCTAATTCTTTGCGCATTCTTGTCAATAGCAGCTATGATTTGATTCAGTTTGTCTGTACTGAAAGAAGCAAGTGCCCGAGCCATGCGATTTGCGATGCAACGCTTGCATTCTTTCTCCACTCGGTGCCAAAAGCGGATGATGTCAATATAGGAGGCTTGTAATAGCTCTTGCATAGTCGCAGACTCCCCAAACAGCTCTTCGTATGCAGTCAATACTTCAAGATGGGCTCCTAGGTCGGCGAGTTGGCTACCAATCTTATCGTAGAGATCTAGAAATCGAGTGGAGCACTGGATGGCGACTTTCATGCACCCCCAAATCAAGGCGGTGGGCATCGGATCTGCATTGCACAAAGTATCGACAACACCGGCGTAGGTATTCAGTACCGACACTACTGGATTCAAGACTTTACGCATTCGCTGTGTAGCTGCGCGGTCGGTCGAGGTTCGCTCAACTTGCACAATTGCGTTCTTGACGGCCATTCTATCGATGGTGTCGCCATTTTGAATCTGTTGCTGAATGTCGCGTATGAACTGCGGTGTCTTGCTTTTCTTCGGTCTTGATTGGATGTATTCTTCGAGTGCTCGAGCGAAGGGTGTGGCTGGTTGTGGCGTTGCGGGAGCAGGTGCGGGTGGCATCGTGGAGACGTCCTCGCTAGGTCAATCCATCTGACAGAATCCCAGACTGCGCCGGAGGGTCGAAACACATCTTAGGCAAGAAAGCGAGATGCATCCACTATAAGAGGCTACGATGTGGCAGGGCGATCTGCAGTAAGTATCAACCGACGTGGTGGGGTCCACACAAGGCTTGCCGCTGGCATGGCAGCAGCCGTCAGCATCACCTTCGCCGTCGAATCAAATCAATGGAAGAATTCGTAGTGCAAGGCATGTACAGGGATTCCGTACAATCACAGACTAAATCGAGCGCCACTTGTTGTAGCTCTGTCACAGCCCCTCGTTGCCGTGCAGGCAGGAACATTTTGGCCCCCATTGTCCTTTCACAGCCTAGCGAGGTCTCTTAATCTTGGAACTCCCCTCCTTTGACGTCTCCGATTACCTGAATCGAATTGCGACACAACAAAATGGCAAACAACAGCACAAATGAGGAGAATACACGCCATGGTGAGCCAAGTCCAGGCATCAAGCGGGTGGTTACAGGTCAGTAGCTTTGACTCTGTACGAGGAAAAGCACTCACATAGAGAAGACCAGGGCAACAAAGCTCAAAGGTTGTTGCGTGTTGATCAGATGTGAGTCAAAGAAGCCTCAAGTTTAGCTTCTAGGGCGTTTACTGACACCTGAACAGCTACAGCAGAAAGGATCGACAGGTCCATTTCGTGAAGACGGCCAAGCTGACTCCAAAACCTGACCGCTTTGGTAAAACTGCTCTAGTCGTCCGTCGTATCATCAGCGCGAAGGGTATGGTTGCTGGCACGGAAATTGATATCAAATCGCCACACCTGGATCGTCTCTTCAAGGATATCTTCGAAGGCATTCCAGATCTGAAACTCAACGAGTCACCACCCATTGTGAGTGATGTGCGGATCTTACCAGAGCTTGTGAGCTAATGGACTGCCAGGCATCTCCGACGCTCTTTTTCCATGCTGCACCCAAGCTCATAGAGATAAAAGAAGCAGAGAAGCAAAAGGCTCAGCCAGATCAGTCGCTCATAAATGACATTGGTACCGTAAGTAGATTTGCAAACCCTGATACAAAGCACTTTAAGATGCCCATCTTTGTGATTGGCTCTGCTGACTTTACCGCACCTTCAGGCCCTGCGTTTAGTGGAAGAAGACTTTGGTGGAGTAATCAACAACCTCCAATCTCTACTGTCCAAAGGCGAAATCACCTTTGATCTTCTCTGGGCCATTTTCCCGCCCGGGGAACTCATTGTAGCCATGGAACATGGTGTTTTGAGACAACCCCAGGCCCTACCTATGGTCAGCTCGGACTACGGAACGCGCCAAAATGGAACAAAGTATTTCTGGGCAGATGGCAAAGTCATCACACACGATGGCGAAGACTTTGGCAAGGGCCGCTTCAGTCCTATCATTGAGGCTTTCGACGGATCGAAGAAACTCACAGCGCTGGAGTTTTATCCTGTGAAGTATCATCCTGATGAACCGGCTTTGCGGAAACGCCTTATTGCTCGGGGGAAGAAGTATATATCGTTGCACGAAGACCCGTGCTGCCGAGACTGTGAGTATCCTCAGTGTATGAAGGACGCGTGCTATATGACTGACTCTGAGTCTCAATCTGTAGATCCCCTGAATTATGCGGTCGGAGAGAATGAGCTCATCCCACAGCGAAAAGATAAAGACCCGGAGAAGATCAATGTTCGTTTGTCCTTTCAGGGGCCATAATCTATGCTAAAGCGTTACCCAGGTCAAAGGCAGAGTCATGGTTGACCCAGTGTCCTTCTACGTGCACAACAGCTCGTCAGATCTCAACAAACCAAGCGTGTATCCTGTCGATTGGATGTCAATGAAAGGCCTCACCGATGATGACTATCTGAACTGCGCATACTGGATCAACGGGTTCAGCTTAACGCACAAGAAATGGTGCCAGATGGTAGTTGAGGCCATGGAAGAGATCAAGTGGAATCATCAAGCGTTCCAGAAGCTTGTCATCGATGAGGACCGACGCCAACTGATCCACGCTTTGGTGAAAGCGCATCGAAACGATGCAACGACTTTCGACGACATTATTCAGAATAAGGGTCAAGGTTTGGTCGGCCTTCTTTCTGGGTCTCCGGGTGTTGGTAAGACACTTACAGCTGAGGCTGTGGCGGAAGTCACGCAGCGTCCGTTGTATATGGTCAGCGCAGGAGAGCTAGGCATTCAAGCCGATACGGTCGACAAGCGGCTGGGCGTGATTTTAGATGTGACGCGCCGATGGGGATGTGTTCTGCTCATCGATGAGGTGAGCACCCCAGAAAGTCTTCAGACCGTGTTGATAACTAACGATCCCCCAGGCTGATGTTTTCCTTGGTGCCCGTGGACAAGATCTCCAGCGAGACTCCTTAGTCAGCGTGTTCTTGAGGCGTTTGGAGTATTTCATGGGCGTGTGCATACTCACCACAAACCGCAAGCAAGAGATTGACCCTGCGTTCCAAAGTAAGTAGTAGCACTGCAAATCAACGTCCGCTGCTCCCAGGATAACAGCGGTTAACATACCCATAGGCCGTATTCACTTCACGCTCCACTACCCCGACCTCAACGAGGCAAGTCGCAAAGCAGTATGGACGAACTTCCTCGGCACGGTTGGCAGGACATCGGAGACGTTCAAAATTGGCGAGGATGATATCGATCAGTTTGCGAAGCATGTGCTCAATGGACGACAGATCAAGAACATTGTGGCCTGCACTGTGTCGCTTTCGAGGGAGAGCAAGGAACCGATTACTGCAGAACGGATTGAGTCGATGATCAAGATGCTAAGCGTGGATTAGTTTGGATTGACAACCAGGTCGATATGCGTTGGAAGTTGAGATACTAGGTTTTCCTTAGCAGTACGTTTGATCGATAAGCATTGCATTGATCAGGTGGCGAGCCTTATCGGCCATAAGCCTTGCAATACCTTGCAATAAAGTTCCATGTAGATGCCAGGTGCAGCCTCTATCACAGTAGATAACAGCGAATGACAAGGATCATCCGAAGTTACATGGGACGTCGGTTGCAGCTGAAAACGGCGGGCCTGGGAATTGGAGGTGGGAGAGAACCCGAGCAGTTGAGACACCAACCTACAGGTAATACGGTAACGAAACCAAAACCGAAAGCCATGTGAATGGCGCATACGATGGTAGTAGGAAAGGCTGTCGAGGGCACGTTGCTCACCCCATTGGCGTTCGGCACTACAGGACCCTGGCCCCAACGGCGTCTAACGAACCGCACGTCTCAACACTTCCGTGCGCTTTCACATGCCACGAGCTCGTTACCCTTTCACGCGCAAATTTGAGCTAATGCTATCTCAGCAAGAAGGTCATGCCGTGGCTGTCAAGGCGCCTGGGTTTATTCTGGGCACTTCCTAGATCCTCCGCAATGAAGTTCGACGCTCCCCATATCTCGCCGTTTGCGGTCCTGGGTTGATGATCCGTGAACGTTATCCTTGACATACCGATACCAAGGGCGATACCTGATAGATAAGCCAACATCATGCTCCGTCTCGAACGGACCGAAGTCTCTGAGGCAGATCTGGATTTCATGCCTACTATTGACGAGCGAAGAAACATCCGGCCCAGCATGCTATACCATGTCCTCCCGACCATACTGTCCAACCGCCTACCCACAATACCTTCGCTCCGGCGGTCCCTCAGCGGAAGGCATCATGGCAAGAGCAAGTCGCTGACGGAGATACCCGCTCCTGGCACCCCTCCCCCACACTACACCTCGAGGCCAGGAAGTGGATACGCAACTCCTAATCTGACGTGTGGGGAGACTGAATACGACTTCTCAGACGATGCTTCCGAACGGCCGAGCTCCTCGTTAAGCGCAGCACCGCCCTTGTTTGCCGCATATGAGACGAAGACGGGAATCAATTGGAAGTTTGCCAGTTCAGGTATGAAGCAAGAAACCTCACATACCGACACCGGCTGACCTGAAGACTCGTAGGCATAAGCCTGGTAACACAAGCCTATCGAGAATCAAGCAGTCCAACCCGCGAGACCGATGACACGTCCACAAGCCTTACTCGCCAACTCTACATACACGGGATGACATATCTACTACGTGGTCTCCCCACTGATCTCACCCCAGAAGAGACATTGAGCCTACAGGCTGCGGTGCCCCAGAGCATCGCAAACGCGCAGACCGAGTCGCACAATCACGCATTAGTGCCTGTCTCGCAACGTACATCCGTCTCGCAAGAGGCGCGTCCACAAGAACCCACAATCCTTCATCGCATAACCGCAACCTTCGTTTTCCAGACGTTCGTCCTTCTCCAATTCCTCCTGCCATATATCCGACTGTTCCTCTCGCACACCTACCAGTTCGAGCGGAAACACCAAATCACGAAGCGACTGGTCAATTCGAGCGTTACAACCGTAGATGAGCTGGGGCGCAGGAGTTTGAGGCTGTCGCAGACAATATGCCAGATGAACGATGGCAAGGTGGGGCAGGCTATCAACGAGATGACGATCTGGTGGGTGAGGAGTGTCACCGGGGGCGTCCAGCAGGGCCTTGAGGAGGGATTGAGTGTGATGGGGGCTCGATCTGAGGGTTCGCGGGGAAGGGTGACAGTGGAGAAGATGTGAGCAGTATCTACCTACATAGCATTGGGAGAGGCGTTATGCATCTGCTTGGGACGGATTTAATGACATTAATGACATGACGCTATGTTTTCCTTAATAGAACATTCTTACTGAAGATGAGCTGTGCGATAATTGTGCATATGCTGCTCAACTGCTGTGAGATGGGTAGAGATGTTATCTTATCGGGCGGCCAGAAGGTGAAGGCTAGCGCGTCGAATGAGAAGCACGCGTTAACTGACGCACGTCCCCCGTCCGCCGAAAAAGTCAAAGCCATTGAAAGTTTTGGTGCGTCTCCTCCTGGAACACCATCACCCAAACACTGCCATTCTTTCATCTCAGGCGCCTCCTGTATAAGAGGTGCTTTCTTGACGGACTACTACTTTAATACGACGTTCCTCAGACACCCCGTAATTGACAGTCTCATAGCGCAGCTCCGCGCCCTTTCCACCCACCATGTTCGGCGCATTGCGAAGATGCCCGGCAGCGCTTTCGAGGAACCTGCCGTCCGCTGCGATTTCCGTTAGAGCCCTGCGGGTACCCCTGTCTCAGTCGTCAAGCGCGCTGAGGCTATCGTCGTCGCGCTTTGCAAATGTCTCAATATCCGGATTCCATCACAGCGCGAAGTGGCAACAAACGCAAGCAGAGGCAGTGGCAGAAGAGGTCATTGCAGAGGAGGGACCAGTCACTGAGTTCAAGGAACTGGCCAGCAGAGGCCTGGTACATCCCAACATCATCAATACCATCACCGGCCAGATGCGGCTCCAGACCATGACGGATGTGCAGACCAGGACAATCAACGAAGCCTTGAGCGGGGTTGATGTGTAAGAGACATCTTCTGACAGTGAGGAGATGTACATGGCTAATTTTCTACAGCATCGCGCAAGCAAAGACCGGTACGGGCAAAACGCTCGGTTTCCTCATCCCCGTCATCCAGCGTATCATCCAGAACGACCCCAAGCTGGGCGAGAAGGCCCGCGGATACAAGCGCGCCAAAGCAGACGACATCAGAGCCATCGTAATTTCACCGACACGAGAATTGGCTGAGCAGATCGCAGTCGAGGCCAAGAAGGTGGTATCCGGCACCAGCCTCATCGTGCAAGTCGCAGTCGGCGGAACACAAAAACGAGCCATGCTTCAGAAGACGCAGCGCGAAGGGTGCCATCTTCTCATCGGTACACCCGGCCGTATCAACGACATTCTCTCAGACTCGTACTCTGGTGTCAAGGCCCCGAAACTGGCCGCGCTTGTCATGGACGAGGCGGATCGCCTGCTCGACGATGGCTTCACAAGAGAGATCGACGAAATCAAGAAATACCTGCCAGACCCCGAGGAAGTCGAACGCCAGAACCTCATGTTCTCCGCCACCATCCCCCGCGAAGTCGTTGATCTTGTACGCAACACGATGCGCCCTGGCTTCCACTTTGCCAAGTGCGTCCAGGAAGACGAAGAACCTACCCACCAGCGGATACCTCAGAATTATGTTAACGTTGCTGGCTTCGAAAACATCATCCCTTCCCTCTACGAACTCGTCCTGCAGCAGCACACTGCCGCTCAGTCCGGTGAAGCACGCCCTTTCAAAGCCATCATCTACTTCAACAGCACCGCCGAAGTCACACTCGCCGCATCCGTCTTCTACAAGCTCGGCGGCGGTTTCAAACGCAACACTCCCCTTTCCGGTCTTCGCTCGTACGAGATCCACGCCAAGCTCTCCCAAGCACAGAGGACCAGGGCAGCGGATGACTTCCGCAACTGCAAGTCCGGTATCCTTTTCTCCTCCGACGTCACGGCCAGAGGAATGGATTTTCCTAATGTCACGCACGTTATCCAAATCGGTCTTCCCCGCGAGCGCGATTCGTATATCCATCGTCTCGGCCGCACAGGTCGTGCTGGAAAGGAAGGCGAGGGCTGGCTGATCATCACACCCTTCGAGAAGCAAGAAGTCCGCCGCCGACTCCGTGATCTACCCCTTAAGGACTCTACACACCAGCTGGAGTGCGCGCAGGTGGATATGAGCCAGGCGGCTGAGGTTCCAGAGAGCGTTGGCAAGATCCTGACTGACTGCGTGGAAGCGCACAAGAAGGTTTACCCCGATCAGCTCGACGCAGCGTTCCGCGGTCTCTTCGGATCATTCCAGTGGTATGGAGATAAGCACAGCCTTCTGGAAGGCGCGAACCGTCTTGCAGAGTTCGGCTGGGGTATGCCGTCTCCGCCTCAGCCTCCTGCCAGTTTGTACGCTGGCGGCGGAGGCAGGAGGGGTGGTTTCGGCGGTGGACGCAGTGGCGGTGGCGGTGGTTTCGGTGGAGACAGGAGTAGAAGTGGCGGCTTTGGTGGGGACAGGAGAAGTGGTGGTGGCTATGGTGGAGACAGGGGAGGTGGTGACCGGGGCTTTGGCGGTGACCGTGAGCGAAGGAGTGGTGGATACGGTGGTGGTGGTGACCGCAGAGGAGGAGGCGGTTTCGGCGGCGGCGATAGGAGAGGTGGTGGTGATAGGGGGTACGGAGGTGACAGGAGGAGTGGTGGCTTCGGTGGCGACAGACCGTCGAGGGAGCCGCGTCTCGAGTTCTAAACGCCTTTCCTCCCCCTTTCACGACCGAACTTCGAAGCCTCAAGTCCGATGAGGGGATCGTTGCAGCTGTATACTAACTACGTCGCCTGGAGTTTCTTCTCTCTTGTACTATATATTAAATCTCCCAAAGAAAGGGAGATTCGGGGAATTGTCTTGATAAAAAGGTAGGTTGGTTGGCTGGCTGGATGGATGGATGTTGCATTGGGCGGCGTTTTCTCAGGTCGCTCGCTGCTCGGGCATGATGATAGATTATTTTTTGTTTGAACATTAACAACACATCTCCAATCTCTTCACGGTGGAGTTTTTCAATAGTAAAAGTACAGGGATGAAATGTTCAGCGATAGGGAAATCGCCACTTTATGCTAGAAAGTCTGTGTTTGGTGCCGAATTCATATTCAGTGAGATAATGCTACATGGGTGGATATGGATTGTGTAACTAACTTGACTGGAATGTTGATTGTAACCATCTTGCGCTAGTTATGAGTTTAGATATATACATAGATAGCCCGATAGTCTCGAGTATCATGCAAACATGTTCTCGACCAACACATAGCTCGATAGGTACTTACGTCCAGTATCGTTGTCGCGTTGAGTGAAGAAATACACCCGCCATTAGGTCTTGGTAGGCTGTGAAAATTTCCTGGCAATGTCGTAAGAAGCCCATGATGAAACTAGCCTGAGATTGTCCAGTGCTGCTGAACATGGTGAGCACGAAGTAGTCATATTGATTGTGTCCAAAAGAAAAGCCCCGCCGCTTGGTACTTCTGACCAGTCTGCGTAAGGTCCTGGTAAAAGTCTGCGCTGAAGATTTGACAACGTTACATCGTGGCTCCAGTGGCAATTGTTGTTTCCTGACTGTTTGCACCTGTCTGCGAAAGGAGTTCCTGAGGGGGAAAGAGTGTTCATCGGCTTTTTGTGTGCAGTTGTCATTCAAAACTGAAATTACAAAATCGAGAAAAGCAGTGATGAAAATGGCATACGTTTGATATATGCCTATATCGTGATTGAAAGCCGTAGCTCTTTCTCTCGTTCGAGTGCTGTGGAGATGCAGATTGTAGACATATCTCTCCACGCAAAACACTTGATCCACGGTAATTTAAGAATATTCCAAATACTTCCTCAACGTCCTGCTGCTCGTTTTGACCTTTTGAATTCATAAAGCATGAACATTTGAGACGTTGACTCGTGAATATAGGAAAAAGACACAGTGCAATGATAAGGTGACGGTGAAATCATTGAGGAAATGTAAATCTTTACCTACGTTGAGTCCAAAAGGAGCATAAGTGAGTCTAAGAAGTATTGAGCTTGAGCATACAACCATCATCGACGGCGAGTTCATGCTCGGGTGCAATGGCGGTTGGATCCTACTTTATGTTGGGAGCGGTCAGCCCCTTGCCTCAGCCGTCCTTCCGGAGGCTATGAGTAATGGAAATCGCCGTCTAGAAGTTTATCGTCGGGTGTCGAGACGCGGTGTACTCGTCCTGCTGACCTACCTGCCCGTCTCTGGCTTATCAAGGGTATCACGTTGCATTGCGTTTCGATAAGGCAATGAATGAATGAATGATGCCTTGCAGTCCCCATTGGCGTGGGCATTGGTGGCGTGAATGCGATGTCGGTCCCTCGCTCGGACATACCGCTGCACAAAAGAAGTCTTTCATTTAGCGTATGTGGGCACGGGTGGCGATTATTCATGTTCCAGCTTTTTTGAGGCCGACGAGATGCTGTCGGGCCATCGCATCGCGACTCGGGTCGTCGCATGATGTCCGACAATCCGAAGAGCATCAAAGCTGATTTTGAACACGAGAGTATTGGCGAAGGCGCCAATCATCGGATGCATGCCGCTCGAGAGCTTCGGAATGGACAAGGAATTGCTAGAGGACATCCAGATGTACATCTTCTGACATGGGTTTTACACTCCTTTGACATGGCCAAGCAGCGTCACGAGGCGTATAGACAGGCGACAATGCGTTGTGAGCTGTCTAGCGTATGTGGAGAAGAGCTGACGCAGCTATGATTGTTCTGTATTGATTGCAGAGCTGAATGCGAAAGGGGCGGTTGCTAGCGTATGTGGGGTTGAGCGTATCTCTCTGCCACTCGGTAGGACAGCATAGCCAGTCGAGGAAAGCTGATCCAGACAGACCGATACACGTCAAGCAGACGTGCTCGACGGTGGTAGACGAGCTATTATGGCACCGTGATAATGGATTGCTAGGATCAGCAGGACGTGAAGATCCGTCCCCCGTCTCTTGCAGATCGAAACAGGGTGGCTGAACTTACGCTACTCAAGCTGGCATTGGCTGTTTAGCCTATTGAATGATCTAGAGTAGAAGTGCATATGATCAAGGGGCATTGATGTTGAGGATTTGAATACACATGATGTGATGAAGGGGTGGACGGTATCAAGGAAGAGAAGGAGAATATCGCCGAGGGCCTGGACCTAGACTTTTGAATGCGACTGATGATCGAACAAGCTTACTAAGGTGAGATCAAGTCTGGATATTGCGATACGTGCCATTGACGTTCTGATCGTGAATCCAAAGCGATAGAGGGTGGAAGAGTCCCAACAACGGCCGGTGTCCGGAGGCAGCAGCCCATCGCGTGTGGGATCACCGCATATGGACTAGAAGTAGGCGCTCTATCATCACCCGTTGCATAGGCCCCGGGTGTGGCATATCTCGCCAAGAACAAGGCAGGTCGTCAGAGATTACAAGTCATTCTTCCCGCCAGCAAGGGCAGGTGACCTTGTACATCGTAGCCCAGACAGAATCGGTTAGAACTGCATTGACAGCAGCTTGCACAAGATTCTTGTCAGTGAGCGCGGGTAACAACCTACTGAAAAGACATTTGTAGGTCCACGTGGTGCTTGAAGGAAGGAGCATCTGGCTGCGTCTCTCTCGAGAGCCGCACACATCTGTCGTTCAGCGGTGCAGCGCGCTATCAGTAGTGTGCAGAAGCAAATTGCAGCAAATAGTCGTGATTTGCCAGCCGAGTAAGAATTCTCCGCTTGCGGCCTAGTCCGACACAGGCCGCAGATACGAATCACGTGCCGACAACTCGGATCGCTCCTATCGGGAGGAAAGGCGATTTGCCGTCGCGCTCGGCGACGAGTCGACAGGCTGAAGAGCGACCGGGCCAGACAATGGCGAGAACTTGCTGATTGCACATCGTCTTGATTGCTGCCTGACGTGCTACCGTGGCTTGAAGCACATGTTTAAAGTTTTTGTAGACCAGGGTGCCAGGTTCAGGGTCTGGCGACATGGATGAAGAAGTACCATTTTAGCTCGCCAAGAATACGCTCACAACCTCACTCGCTTCCAAACTTCCGACCAGTTCCTTCAAAACGCGACGAATCGGTTTGCTACCGCACCCTTGGCTGGTAGATAATGTCCCGGATCGCTAGCTCTTCCTCGGACCCTGCATCCATACCTCGTCATGGGCCTTGTCAATCATCTCGATGTCCTGCACTGCAACCTCGTCCCGGACCATGTACAGTAGTCTGTGCGTACGCGCGAGGAGGTGCTGTCTGCTATCCGCTCCCAGTCCGTCCGGAGCTGCGAGTGCCTGCGATGTGTAACTGTTTGCCATTAATCGCAGACATGGTTTGTGCTGCGTGGAGGGAAGTTGACTGAGCCGCTTGGTGTCCGACCTTCCTTCACAGCGGCTCCTCACGCGGTCATTGAGGACGAATTGAGCCTGAGAGCGTTGAGTAAAAATCTGAGCGCAACACGTCTTGTTGACGTGGGCAGGCCGCTTTATGTAAAGCGGAGCGTGGTGAGTGCAGCTCGAGTTGAAGGTGAGGGAGAAGTCGCCATCGTCCAGAAACGGCTTAGCGCGCGTTGCGTGCTCAGCTAACGGGGAAGGCGTGATCACTTAAAGGTAGGAGCCTCTTGCGGCAGCGTCAAGATCGCTTTCCCCACATACACCGTGCAGCTGAGCGGAAATTCTGGGGCCCTCTCACTATCTATAAAGGCGGGCTCGCCCTCATTCTCACTAGAACCTGCTCAACCACGCTTCTACCATAATTTCTTTGACGGTCTCGCCTAGTCAACCGTGGAAACTACACAGCTACCGCGCACAATCCCTTGAACATTTCCCATTGCTCACGCGACACCACTTTGTCAGGCTGTCCGACTCGGAAACACTGTCAACACACATCAACATGGCTCCAAGCATCTTGCTGGAGCCGGACTCGCCGCCATCCTACTCTCACCCACTCAAGCAGTCGCCAAAGACGCCGGGCAACGTCTCACGTGAAGCGCATGCTCCTGTTGGCGGAAACTTCTCGTTCGACTCTATCAATGACAATGGCTCTGTGAACGACAGCACTGGCGCCACGAACGGCCATGCCCACTCGGGGCGTCAACTGGACGGGAATCAGTTCATCACCGCCCAGTCTCTCCTTCAGCAGTCGGAGGCATATGGATCGGGCGGCCAGCGATCGAACGGATCTTCAAAGACGCCGAACATCTTGTATATCATGGCTGATCAAATGGCCGCGCCACTACAGAAGTTCAACGATCCAGACTCGGTGATCAAAACACCCAATCTCGATGAGCTTGCCCGCACTGGTGTCAACTTCTCCAGTGCCTATTGCAATTCTCCGCTGTGCGCTCCTTCGAGGTTCACCATGTGTACTGGACAACTTCCTTCCAAGATTGGTGGTTACGACAATGCTTCCATCCTAGGTCCTGAGGTACCCACCTACGCGCACTACCTTCGACGAGAAGGTTACGAGACAGCTTTGGCAGGCAAGATGCATTTCATCGGACCTGACCAGCTTCATGGGTTTGAGCATAGGTAAATTCAGCCGTCGTATGACCAGTGCAATTATTAATCCTGAAATCACAGGCTCACTTCGGATATCTATCCTGGCGACCTTGGATGGGCGGTCAACTGGGACAAGCCAGAAGAGCGCCAAGAGTGGTACCACAACATGTCATCAGTCATGCAAGCTGGTCCTTGTGTGCGATCCAACCAGCTGGATTATGATGAAGATGTCATGCACAAAGTGAGTAGCCAACGGGTCAACCACCTAATGTTTCCAGGATGTGCGCTGATCACTTTTCCTCTAGGCCCAGCAGTATTTATACGATTATGTGCGCTCGGACCCGGAGACTCGTCGGCCTTTTGCCCTCACCATCTCTTTGACTCATCCCCATGATCCATACACTATGATTCGGGAGTATTGGGACCGCTACGAGGGCGTGGACATCCCCTTACCTAAGACCGAGATCGCTCAAGAAGACCAAGACTCCCACTCTCAGCGGCTTCTGAAGACCATCGATCTTTGGAACAACCCGGTGCCTGACGAGGCAAAGATTCGTGCCCGTCGTGCCTACTTCGCCGCCTGCAGCTTCGTTGATGATCAGGTTGGTAAGCTTGTGAAGCTCCTCAAGAACTGCTACCTTGATCAAGACACTGTGATTGTGTTCTCCGGAGACCATGGGGACATGCTTGGAGAGCGCAGCCTATGGTACAAGATGTCTTGGTTCGAAAATAGCGCTCGAGTGCCTATGATCATCAACTACCCCCCCAAGTTCGAACCGAAGAAGGTGAAAGAGTCGGTCTCTACGATGGATCTCCTTCCCACCTTCATCGACCTTGCTGGAGGAGACGCATCCGCGATACTTCCAATCGATGGTGTCAGCCTTTACGACTACCTCGTGTCAGATAAGCCTGGTAAAGATGAAGTATTCGGCGAGTACATGGGTGAAGGAACAGTAACGCCCACATACATGATTCGACGCCACCAGTGGAAATATACGTACTCTCTAGTCGACCCGGCGCAGCTGTTCGACCTCGTCAACGACCCACGAGAGCTCAACGACCTCGCAACCTCGCAGGAGCCTTACTACCAGAAGGTGCTTGCTGGGTTCCAAGCTGAGGCTCGCGCGAAGTGGGACTTTGAACAAATCCACAAGGACGTCTTGAAGAGCCAGCGCATGCGACGGATTGCTTGGAGTGCTCTTCAGATTGGTAAGTCTTGGTCGAAATACTCTGAAGTAATTCTGGCAGAGTGACTAACTATGATCAGGCCGTAAGGAGACTTGGGACTACCAGCCACCTTACAACGACAAGGATCGCTTCATTCGCTCTCACATTCCCTTGGACGACCTTGAGCGTCGCGCTAGGTTCCCTGTAGTGGATCACTACGGTCGTGAGAAGACGGCCAGCGCCTCCCACCACGGCATTGCTGGTGCATACGGCGAGTAAACGGCTGCTTGTGCAAAGCTGTCATCACCATACCTTTGACTTTCGTCTCTTGCTCCTGAAGTTTAGCGAGACCATGGCTTTTTACGATGTTATGCATTGCATTTACGGCGGACGATATCCTCTGATTCACGAAATGCGAGCGGCATGATCATCTTGATTTCACAGCGGAATGCATGGCGTTGGGGCGAATATTGAGTTAAATGTATGCATACAGCGAGCATGAGAGCAAAATCATTGAATCATTAGTGCATTAGTTAGATAAAGCAATAAAACATGAAAAAACCCCAAGACTGCTGTACACGCGTTTGCGGAGTAGGTAGTTGTGATCGAACTGTTTGATTAATGTGCAGCATGACATTGGACAACGAGACGATAAGCGTCCGCAGGCTAGCTCGTGTCGCACCACCGCACGTGAGGGCGTGGCGTCGCCTCCACCAGTCGACTTACATAGGTGCGGCAGGTCCCTTTGACGCCCGCATTTACGCACCTTTACCACTAACTCTTCCTGCCTCTGCTCACCTGTACCTCAACTCGCCTCAGACCCAGTTCGAACCCCAGGACCATTTCATCACCCTCAGCTCAAGATGTCGACCGCCGCCCGCCGCCGCTTGATGCGCGACTTCAAGGTACGCCACTACCCTGTCAGCGACGCAACGAGCGCACTACAGACAATGGAGATGGTTGACAGGATAACTTGCTGACGAGTACGACACAGCGCATGCAAACCGACCCTCCGGCTGGTGTCTCTGCGTCTCCGATCGCGGACAACGTCATGACTTGGTACGGCCCTCCGCATCACCCCCGCACGCGACAATCTAGAAGCCCTTGTTATACCTCATCCATCCTCTCTAGATGGCTCTCTACGATGAAAACCGCGGGTAGGATACTTTCAAGAGACGGATCGCTAATGATCTCACAGGAATGCCGTCATCATTGGTCCCGCAGATACGCCCTTTGAAGATGGAACATTCCGCCTTGTAATGCACTTCGAGGAAGCATACCCGAACAAGCCGCCAGGCGTGAAGTTTATCAGCCAGATGTTCCACCCCAACGTATATGGCACAGGAGAGCTATGTCTGGATATTTTACAAAACCGGTGGTCACCCACCTATGATGTTGCCGCGATCTTGACGAGTATTCAGAGGTAAGTGGATACAAGAAAAGCTGCGACTAGACGCAGCCACGACTTGCAAGCGACTGGGTTAACATGAGGCAGCTTACTCAACGACCCGAACACATCATCGCCAGCCAACGTTGAAGCATCCAATTTGTACAAGGAGAATCGCAAAGAGTACACTAAGCGCGTCCGCGAGACAGTAGAGAAGAGCTGGGAAGACTAGATGGCCCGAGGCATGAATCGTGACACAAGATTGCGACATAGCAAGGCATGGCATGGGAGTTAGGAAGGACATGGGCTCTCTTATATCTGTTTACCTGGGATCCAGCGGCGTGCGGTATCTGTCCTGGTTTCCCTTACAGCGAGGCGTTTGGGGTTGAATATCGACGTATTGCATAGCAGTTTTACGTAGTCAATGAAGCTGCTCTTCCTTTATTTACATGTGTTGCTGTACACAAGCTATAATGATGAACATTAGAGCCCAACTGATGCAGGATCGCTCCCGTGGAGTTGATTACCGGTGGTCGTATCCACACTTCTTACAGGTCAGATGGTCGAGATGATCTCGAACAGCTCTGCTCTGGCCTATGGGTGCGGGAACTGCGTCACGGCCGTTGGAGTACGGTTGGGGGGAGGTAAGCGCGCTACGAGGCCTGCAGGCCGACGCATCAACATACGCCGAAGCCTGCACCTCGACCCAAGCTTGACATCGTCGTCCAACATCGATTCACTCGCTGCGCCTGGTTGCCTAGGCGCTAACCTCCCTCTGCTACAGTTACCTGTTTGCGCTACTTTATGTGCGCCAGAGACATCTTGGAATTTGTTCTAGTTTGTTTTCCCTAAAACAGCAGCGGGGCCCTTAATTACCCACTGCCACGCGCCGAAACACAGCGAGACGTGACGGTACCACGACAGCCGTTCCCGCCGGGCTTGCAGCAACGCCTGCAGCCAAGAGTGAGAGAAGCAAAGCAGAGGGAGGCCTCTGGGCCGGAGCGCTAGATTCCACAGCAATCATGTCGTAAGTAGTGCTGGTGGTGCGAGCCTGTTGCGGGGTCATGTGTAGCTAACTAGTTGACTATAGGGGCTCCAACACAATCAAAGGCATGTAGCGACACGGGGAGAGCACCAAGTGAGGGTATACATGTTACTGACTGTAGGACAATGTAGTGGTGGCGCGGTTCCGCCCGCAGAACAAGGTTGAGATAGCCAGCGGCGGTGAGCCCATAGTCGACTTCAATTCCGAGGACACATGTACAATCCAGGTAGGGCGCAATACCTCCGCTGAGAAGCAACCACGGCCTAGGAAGACTGCTAACAGCTATGCGTGCAGTCGAAAGAGGCCGCGGGGGCCTTTACCTTCGATCGCGTCTTCGATATGGCCTCACGACAGGCCGACGTGTTCGACTACTCCATCCGCCCGACCGTGGACGATATCTTGAATGGTTACAACGGTACCGTGTTTGCTTATGGCCAGACGGGCGCGGGAAAGTCATACACTATGATGGGCAGTGATATCGACGACGATGTGGGCAAGGGTGTTATCCCACGTATCGTACAGCAGATCTTCGCGAGCATATTGGCATCACCAAGCAATATTGAGTACACCGTCCGGGTCAGCTACATGGAAATCTACATGGAGCGCATTCGAGATCTGTTGGTTCCACAGAACGACAATCTACCGGTACACGAGGAAAAGAATAGGGGTGTATATGTCAAGGGTCTACTGGAAGTCTACGTTTCGAGCCAGGAAGAAGTATACGAGGTCTTGAGAAGAGGTGGAACAGCACGAGCGGTTTCAGCCACCAATATGAATCAAGAATCATCACGGTCCCACTCCATCTTCGTCGTCACTGTAACCCAGAAGAACGTCGAGACGGGGTCAATGAAGAGCGGGCAGCTTTTCTTGGTCGATCTGGCTGGTTCCGAGAAAGTTGGGAAGACTGGAGCAAGTGGTCAGACCTTGGAAGAAGCGAAAAAGATCAACAAGAGTTTGAGTGCACTGGGCATGGTCATCAATTCTCTGACGGACAGCAAAGCGTCCCATGTTCCTTACCGAGATTCGAAGCTTACCCGTATTCTGCAAGAGTCTCTTGGTGGTAACTCTCGAACAACGCTCATCATCAATTGTTCGCCAAGTAGCTATAACGATGCTGAAACTCTGAGCACACTTCGATTCGGTATGCGCGCGAAGACAATCAAGAACAAGGCCAAGGTCAATGCAGAATTGAGTCCTGCTGAGCTCAAGGCAATGCTCAAGAAGGCGCAGGGACAAGTCACCACATTTGAGAACTACATTGGTGCGCTAGAAGGCGAAGTGTCTCTTTGGCGCGGAGGCGAAACGGTTCCAAAGGAGAGATGGGTACCGGCATTAGACACAGGCGCCACAGCGAGCAGACGACCGCCTTCAACACCGCGCGCGGGAACGCCGTCGAGATTGGACGCTACGAGGAGCTCGGAGACACCATCTAGGCCGGATTCCAGGATGGAGCTGGAGCGCGCAAGTACACCCAGCATACCGCTAGACAAGGACGAGAAGGACGAGTTCTTACGACGCGAGAACGAGCTTCAAGACCAGGTTGCGGAGAGGGAATCACAGCTTGCCAAAACGGAGGATCAGCTTAAGACTGCTAAAGACGAACTTCAATACTACAAAGACCGGGATTCAAAGACCAACAAGGACAATGAACGCATCACCATGGAGCTGAATGAAATGAGGATGCAAGTTGAGAAGATTCAGTTCGAGAGCAAGGAGGCGCAGATCACCATGGACGGACTCAAAGAGGCCAACTCCGAACTTACAACCGAGCTCGATGATGTGAAGCAACAGCTTCTCGATGCGAAGATGAATGCCAAGGAGTCCAGCGCCGCAATGGACGAGAAGAAGCGGAAGAAGGCTGAGGCTATGGCGCAGATGATGGCTGGATTTGATCTTGGCGGCGAAGTGTTCAGCGACAATGAACGTAGCTTACGGAAAATCATCGAGCAGCTTGATCAACTCCATGAGATGAGTTCCTCCGGCGAGGCCATCGCTCCAGATGCGATACAAGAGCTGCGCGAGAAGCTCGTGGAAACGCAAGGCATAGTACGACAGGCAGAACTCTCCCTCACTGCTCGGGGCGAGGAGGATAGCGTACATAACAAGCGACGCGAGGCTCTCGAAGCACGATGCGCCAATTTGCAGAACTCGTACGAAGAGGTGCTCGAGCGCAATCTTACAGAGGCAGACCGAGAAGAACTCAAATCGCGTCTTGCAGACGCTTACTCCGCTCGACAGGAGGGCAATCTGGAACTTGTCGAAGGTCTAAAACAGGATCTTGCGCTGAGAGTAGAAGAGAACCAAAAGTTCAGGGCCGAGGTTGAGAGTCTACAGCAGCGCATCAAGAGCGGAGCGATTGCCAATGGTGTTGCAAACGGTATCAATGGAAAGACGGTGCAGCAACAGATCGCCGAGTTCGACAACATGAAGAAGAGCTTGATGCGCGATCTGCAGAATAGGTGTGAACGGGTAAGTACCGCCATGACACCTGATCTTTATCCCCAATCAACGTACTAACTTGCTATCTACTAGGTTGTCGAGCTCGAGATTTCATTAGATGAGACTCGCGAACAGTACAACAATGTCCTTCGCACTTCCAACAACCGCGCCCAGCAGAAGAAGATGATGTTCCTCGAGCGGAACCTCGAGCAGCTCACCGTCGTCCAACGACAACTCGTCGAGCAAAATTCAAGCTTGAAGAAGGAGGTTGCTATTGCGGAACGCAAACTGATTGCTCGCAACGAGCGGATACAGTCCCTAGAGAGCTTACTCCAGGATTCGCAGGAGAAGTTGACTGCGGCGAACCATCGGTGCGTACAAACTCTGATTCCTAACCTTGGCTTACAATGTCGGCTAATCTACGAGCAGTTTCGAAGCACAACTCACGGCCGTCAAAGAACGTCTCGAAGCTGCCAAAGCTGGCTCCACCCGCGGGCTAGGGTCACCAACCGCTGGTGCGTCTTACGCCAACGCTTTTGGCGGCGGCGTCGGCTCGAGAATCGCCAAACCCCTTCGCGGCGGCGGCGGACCCGTGCAAGATGGACCTGTTCTGCCCGTCATCGGCAACTTACAGAAGCAGGACGCCGATGGCGAAGCAAACAAGGCGAAGAGGACGAGCTGGTTCTTCAATCAGCGGTAGGGAGATGTGGGGCCTCGACATTACTTATCTTTAATAGAGATATGAGTGATTCTAGGAGTTCAGGGCGTTTCGTCACTAAGTCACCAGGCCCAGGTTAGGAGAGATGTATAGCAAGAAACGAGCTTGACATAGCTCTTATGCAGCTCCACGAGAGACGACGAGGGGTCATGACGAACGCGATGGCACGACCATGGAGTTTGGTTGTCGGTCTGGTGGGTCTTGTTGCGCTCCATGCTTGCACTTATACCATAGATTTGTTAGTTGAATATCGAGACTCAACTCCACTACACAATCACAACTTGCAACAAGGGGTCTTCTAATACCATGTAGTAGTCAACTTGAGCATGACTACGTGACTACTCATTGGTAATAGAAGGGCCTGGTACCCTTCAATAAGAAATCTCACTCCAGTCATCTACTCAATAAGGTGTCCACCAGGCTACACCATCTCCTATCCGGGCCATCTGGACCCCCAAAACCCCAGCCTGCAGCTCCTCAAGCAATCTCCTCCGTCTCCACCGTCTCCAAGACAGGCTAATACTCCCTCGCCTTGATCTCCGCCATCACAAACTCACATTCGCGGCTTAGCTTCTCCGCCGCCTCCTCCGCCTTGCCCGCCAGATACTCCGCTTCGCCACCGTAGTCAAGAGCCCTGGAGGCTCCGACCCTTGCAACACGGCGCTGCAGGCTCTTGAGCGCGCGGATGTCCCCTAGGAGGTACTGGCCGAGCCCGCGGATGTGCTCGATGTCGGGCGCCAGCCAGCGCTGGCCGCCGCCGCTGTCGCGCGAGTAGGTGACTAGGAGCGTGTAAGCGCGTGCTGTGCGGCCTGCGAGGTCCGCGAGGGAGGAGGGGGTGAGACCTGAGGTCCCTTCGTCGTCGATGCGAGATGAGCCGTGGGGCTCGCTGCTGCGATACTCGCCTTGGTGCTCGGGGCGGTACGAGTCGGTATGCTCGCTGCGGCGCGAGCTGTGGTGGGGACAACGAGGGTAGGAGTGTCCGTGGAGGGGGGCGAGCGGGATCTGGTTGGGGTTGGAGATTTCACTCTCCTCGGGGCCAAGCGGATAGGAAGGGTGGTAGGAGGAGAGCATGGGGCGGCGGCATTCATTTGGGTAAGCCATTTTGCTGATAGAGAGGGAGTGTGTGAAGAAGAAAGTAGAGTGGAAGTTTGTAAAAAGGGAGGGGCTTTTGTGGCCAAAGACATTTTCGTTTGGGAGCGGTGAGAGTGACGGTTTTTATCTAAGCGCGGTGAAGGTGAAAGTGAAAGTGAGCTTGCTTGAGCCTGGAGAGTAAGAGATGATGCTGGAAGAACAAACTTATTTTTCTATTCAGCAGCCGAGAAACTTCACGGAAATGAAAATTAGAATGAAAATTTGAGAGTAGATAGATGAACCTGTAACTTGAAGTCTAACAGTAGTGAGAAAGATGTAAGAGATAGGTATCAGCATCCCTACCAGTGAATATAGTTGTCGTAAGAAGTCGAGAACCTCATCAGGTATAGAACTGACGAATCAACAGAGGCATGCTAAGTACTAATGACTGGATCTATTCACAACTGTTGACATACGATTACATCGAAGACAGAAAGCTATCAATTGTACGCAGGAGGTAGTATTTTTCGAGCACCGGCTCGTTCCCTACCGTTACGCTAGCGTTGAACATAAACCGTCTGAGCGCTTTGTATCCCTCACAACTAAATATTAAAGTGTTGAGAGAAAGTTAAGGATATTGTGTGGAGGCATAACGTAGGATTCATTTATCGTGTTGAAAACATTTCCGGAGTCCTTCGTAGAGCAGGAACGCTTACGTGACATTGAGGAAGTAATTGGCAGTTGTGTAGGGACAACAAACAAAGATTGCCAAGAGGACTTCTGCACACAAAGCAAGCACCAAGCACTGGAGATGGGTGTCCTATATGGAGCTTACACGGTTCATGAGATGAATTATGATATGATTGTATCGTCGGCTTCTTGAATGCGTTGGTGATTCCTTCTGCAGCTGGTGCGAGAGGTGGGCACGTGGGGTACAAATGCGACAAGTAGCAGGCGCTTCCGGGAAGGGCGCGGGTGTTTGCAGCGTCGTCTTCTAAGGTCAATCGAAGGGATGATAGGAATATAGGACATCGTCTGTTTATCAGGGCACAATATTATGCATTGTATAGCCATGTTGACAGCGCAAGGGTACGCGGTTGGTTGCCGTGGAACCCTGGTGCATTGGCACGCTAAGACGTTCGCGCAGTGGTTCTCTTGCATCCACCAGCCTCCAGGGAAAACAACATCATTGGAACCTTCTTTGCCCAGGAACCCAAACCCCGTGGTTCGACGCGCCTCTCCTTCGTTCAATTCCTTCCCTCTAGCTCTCCACTTTGTCACAGAAGCTTCGGCACCTTGCTATGGCTGCTGCGCGCTGCTAAGGAACCCTCTACGTGCCTGTTGCGTCGCGTCGTGAGCTCTCCATAGTCACGCCTGCCCCTCCACCACTCATTCCTCCACCACGCCTCAGGCCCAACCACCGCCAAATAATAACTACGTATGGCAGCAGTAGCTGTCTCTCACTCGCCTCAGGTCTCTGCAGTCATGTCGAACCGTCGCGTGCCTCTCGCAAACCTGCAGAATGTCGCCAACTCACCTTTACGCGCGACTGCTATCGGAGGAAAGCGCCAACGCTCGCACGCGAGTGAACAGCGTGATATGCCCTATGGCCAGCCACCAACCAAGAAGCACATCATTGAAGTTGACGATGCGGAAGCGCGTCGCCATGGACTCGTTCGTCGGAGCGGGGCCCAGCCCACTGCACTGACTAGGAAGCTTGAAGCAGCACGCGAGAATAAGGCCCCGGCAAAGCAGATGGAGAGAGTGCAGCGAGCATCGAATGACCTCGAGACTATCAGACAATGGCAGCGGCATTACCGCAAGCTGTTTCCGCAGTTCGTCTTCTACTTCGACAGCGTGTCAAACCCACAGAAGGACAAGCTCATGAGCAGAGCCCAGATCCTTGGTTCAGTATGTCACCGGCATCCCTCCTCCACCAAGTAGTACTAATAATCCTCAGCACGAGGTCACCTTCTTCTCTCGGGAAGCTACTCATGTCATCACAACGCGTCCTATTCCTGCCGACCTCGACTCGAGCTCCTCGTCGCACTCCAAGGGCACTGTCAACCCTGCTCAGCTGGAAAACAAGAAGTCGGTATTCGATGCCGCTCTTCAGAAGTCTAGCCGTGGGGACATCTTGTACAAGGCCAAAGAGCTGAACATGAAGATATGGTCTGTGGAGAAGCTACAGCGGATGGTGGATACCATGTTCAATAAGGAGACCGGAGAGGATGCATCCACTTACCCCACGCGTCAAGGTGTGGCTGCACTACCGCAGAAAGGTCGTCCAGCCGATTTGCAGAGGCTACTCCAGAATGAGAAGTTGGATCGGGACTATGTCATCGCGTCACAGGATATGATCCCACTTCGCGGATACTATATCTACGTTCACGATATGGATGAAGCTACACGGCCTGTCATGATTCGAGAATACCAGAAGGTTGAGAAAGACAAGGGCAAGTGGCCACAGTTTCGTGCATCAGGCAACGGCAGGTGCCCGTTTGTCGAGGATCCCCATTTTGGCCGTCGGCAACAAGAGGAACAGGAGACGCGCCGCGTAGCAAGAGCAGTGGCAGTAGCCCCTCGAACGCGCGCAGCATCTGCTTTGGAAGAGAAGGTCGCTCTGGGCGAGAACAACAACCTGGCCAGGCGGCCTAGTGCACCTGCTGCGTACATTAAGGAAGAGGAGGAGGAGGAGGATGCTAAGCCGCTGGATCCTCCGAAAGTGCTTCCGCCGAAGCGTACCAACACCGATGGCGTCCCGCCTATGTTTGGCAGTGCTCAGGCTAGTATCCGGGCTGTGCCACGGTTCATTGGTGGGGAGCCCATTGCTTCTGGTCTCCAGGCATCGAACATCACCTCAGCTATCCGATCTCAAATGATTTCTTCAACTGCTGCTGGACCCCGGGCTGGAAACAGTAAAGAAGTGAACCAATTGAAGCGGAAGGTTCTTGAGAAGAACAGCGTCCCATCGGCAAACAGTGGTCAGTCATCCGTCATGAACGATGTGAGGGCTGCACTCAATCAAGAACACTCTCAACCTATGCGAGCGGCTAAGCGTAGAGCTCAAGAGAATCTGGGCTTCGTTCGTGGAGAGGAGGACGAGGAGAGGCAGGCCCGTAAAGCCGCTGCCCTCCGTAGACGCAAGACAGCTGAGAAGGAGCTTAAGCCTGGTTACTGCGAGAATTGCAGGGAGAAGTTCAACGACTTTGATGAGGTAAGAAGTAACATTGTTGCATCCCCTGTACTTTGCTAACGATGTTCAGCATGTGGTCTCTCGCAAGCATCGCAAATTCGCAATGACTACTGAGAACTGGGCTGAGCTTGACCAGTTGCTCTCCCAGCTTAATCGTCGATGAGCTTCACCTACAGTATTGCACAGCACACGACTATATGTTGCATTTGTAATGGCGTTGATGCACGTTTCGACATTACGACATAATTTCCCTTTACACCCATTGTTCACTTCTTGCCCTCCGGCGTATGGCTTTACTCTGCGAGCGAATACCCGTTTCAATGCATTTCCGGAACCTTCAGCATATCCGAGGCGTGTCTTCAAACTTTCTTTTTGGCGGCATGGCTTGATTTGGTTATTTCCTAAAGTTGTATGAGCTCGATCCCTGGAGGCTTACGATGCATGCGTCATTGTATATACATATTGCATCATGACCATTTGTGGTCTTTTTTGCTGGTTGTTGCGATTGCAAACCGGCTTGCTGCGTTTCGACCGGCGTTTGCGGTCCGGTTGATGTACCGAGAGGACGTGGCGACGAATGTGCGGATGTGCGCGATACTGGAGGCTATGTTATATATCGCTATCGCATTAGATATTTAGTAAGGTAGCAATGCGAGAGTAGATATCATTGATTGCAGTCGCTCCTGTTTGCTGGTGATGTGGTTGAAGTAGTGCAGGCGCTGATTGGCTAGGCAGTCGTTTACACCCTTCCATCGTGACTTCCGTTTCTCTCACTGTCATGAACTCTCTTCTCACTCCAAACGGCCCCTTACTTTACCGACGGCAAAGTCGTCGAACCTTAACATATCTAGACACACGCATATCGTACTCCAGATTCTCCAGACTTTTTGCTCAAAAACTTGTTCCTTGAGGTTGGCCTCCTGGCGTCATAACCAACTTACTTCTCCGCTCACATCATGTCGGACTCGCCTAACGAGAGGATACCGGACGAAGATGACACATCTGAGGCCCCGCTGACGATGGCGGCTTCCGTCGTACTGACGAACTTACCGAAAGATGCATCAAAGGCTCTGGAAACGGCAGGGAATTTGAAGGTTGAAAAGAGTATGTATCCATTGTCAAAACTATTCCTACTTAAGTCACAACAATAAGATGCACTCCTTTTCGACGTAACTCCCTACTACTTTACTTGCATCCATCTCTGTCTCCTCTTCATGTCTAATGTTTGGGCAGTAACCGTCCGACTTCAACCAATCGGCTCAGCACCGCAATTGAACCAGCGGGTCTTCAGGTTGTCAGCGAATCAACAATTCGTGACCATTGTTCGCTTTTTGAGAAAGAAGCTGGGTGTTCTTCAGCACGAGAGCGTCTTTTGCTATGTTGGTAGCGTCTTCTCTCCAGCTTTGGATGAGGGTGTGGGGAATCTCTGGACGGTAAGTAAAGCTTGCTTCGTAGCATGACGGGAGAGTGTGAATTTGCGATATTGTAGATGCTAATGTCTGGATGTTTAGTGTTTCAAGCAGAACGAGGAGCTCGTCGTTGGATACGCAATGTCGCCTGCTTTCGGATGACCATTTAGACGGATTTCGCAGCTTAAAGCTAGGGTCTACGTGCGTTCAGCGACGGTGTCCAACTGGGTTACCGAAGACGTTCAGTGATACTACAAATGGTCACACCACGCGATGTATGCATCACGTCTCGAGAAATACCCACCGCGAGTACAGTGGCAAACAGTCGTTTGTTTCATATTTCTTTAACATTGCAGGACAGAGTCTACTCTATATGTCTGTCGTCTCTTTAGGCCGCTTTCGAAAGCGCACAACAACATGAGCCGCTCCAGAAACAGTATGGGTATGACAAAATGCAACTACCACCAACGCCTATAATCATGAACCATGCAAAACTAACAGCCGTTGTCTGCCTTCACTTCTTCTCGATCAACTTCTCGAACTCTGTAAGGACTTCCTTCGCCATTGGATACGTATGCTCCTGTGCCGGGTACTCTCGGCTCTTCACTTCAGTCTTGTATTGCGAGATGGCCCTTATGGCTTCACTCCATACGTTGCCGTATTGTTTGACAAATTTGGGAAGAAAGCGACCTGGCGGGAAGTTTCCGAGCATGTCCACTTGAACGAGTACCTGACCAGAGCAACCATTGCCGGCCCCGATGCCTATCGTTGGGATACTAAGCTTCTTCGTCACCAGTGCAGCGATTTCGGCGGGCACGGCCTCCACAACCACAGCGTAGGCGCCGGCCTCTTGAACCGCAAGAGCATCCTCCAACAACTTGACTGCTGAGGCAGTGCTCTTACCCTGTACTCGAAATCCTCCAAGAGAGTTCTGCCTTTGCGGTGTGAGGCCGATGTGGGCGAGCACGGGTATACCAGCTTCGGTGATCTTAGCGATAGTAGGCGCCATCTCCTTTCCACCCTCAAGCTTGACCGACTTGACGCGACCGACTTTGATCATGCGGATAGCTGATGCGAGAGCTTGTTCAGGCGAGATCTCATAGCTGCCCATTGGTAGGTCTCCAACCTGTGCTGTATCAGTATACTGACTAAAAGCGACACTATATGCAATTGCTTACCGTAAAGGCACCCTTCGTTGCCCGCGCTACCGACTTGCAGTGCAATAGCATCTCCTCCATCAACACTTCACTTGTGTCTTCCATACCAAGAGCTACCATAGCTAAACTATCTCCGACGAGGGTCACGTCCATGCCTGCATGATCGGCAACAAGGGCGCTCGGAAAGTCATGCGCCGTTATCATGGTGATAGGCTCGTTCTTCCGGTATAGACTCTGGAGTGTATTGATCGTGACAGGCTTGCGGACGTTCGCAGGCGCAGCGCCTAAGGGTGAGTGTGAGCTCCATCTGACCGGGGTGGCAGGCAGCAGTACACGTGGTATCGACGGCAGCGGCGAGGTGTGACGCGGTATCGACCAAGCTATCCTTGAAGATGCTTGAAGAGGGCGCATAAGGGCATGCGACATCGCAACGGGGTGCGGAAAGTGGTTCAGGGGTCAAATCCGGGGGCGTTGAGAGTTTGGTAAGTCCCCGAGGACAATGCGGATGAGAATTCTGCGGCCATAGCTTAGGGCGAAGCGAAGTCTTAAATATGGATTGACAATGCTGATATCTTCAGCGCAGTTCTGGTGTTGACGGACCGAGGTGTCCGAGCTTTTCCAGAGGAGTCAGCTTGCCCAGCCGCCAGATCCCTTTGTCGGGGGTACCCCAACCTAGCCGAGGGCTCGATCGTTCCTCACCGAACCACCAAGGCCCATAAGTATATGTGTGTTGGCTTTACATCCACAGGAACGCCAGGTTGTTGACCCGATTCCTGGTATGCCAAAGCTTGACAGACGCAATCAGGTGGGAATGACAGATTGACAGCGGTGTCGGCTGTCGAGGCCTTCGGAGGAGATGCGGCGTTGCTCCACCGCGATTGGGTGTGTCTTGGTTGATTCACACTGGGTCCTCTTTATGTCCAATCTTGACATAGACCGCTAGCCAGCTCAGGCTGGATGTCTTTGCATTGGATGGCAAGTTTGAAGGGGTTTCTCAAAGGCGGTGCGAGGTTATGTCGACAGTGTCGCTGGATTGATGGTCGCAACCAATGCATTTGATGATCAGCAAGAGAGAAGGCCCCCTTCATTGTGTAACGCAGCTAGTTGAACATAAGGGAACATAGCTTTTTATTAGGACGTAAATCAATAGAAGATGCTTATACAGCAATTAACAGTTTGTACATGGTCTTGATGAAATATCACTTATGCTAGAAGTAGCTTTCACAAGGCTACGACTACTCTTAACATCAGCCCAGAGAGAAGACCGATGAACTCCAGCAGACAGCTGTATAGTTTCTAGATATCACTTCATGTAACTTACCATTGTAGCAATCAAAGCGCATGACCGCGCGGTGGCGCACTGTCCCTCGGCGATGATTTGCCGGACACTGACAGGGACCAACCGGTGCGCAAGCGTCACTCGCCGGTATCGATGCTCGTGACCGCGACTACCTCAGTATCCCTCAGTCCCTTGATCCTGGTATCTTACACCATCCTAGCTCCGAGACACGACATCTCCAACGTCCACGACGGCAACAACTCACTCAAGCCCACGAACGGTCTAACGCTTGCCAACAACGCACCTCCCGCCTGCCAGCGAGTCAGCCCTCCGCTATCGATAGCCCCGCGACCAACCTCATAGGAGCCCCCGTCGGCCGCACGAGCTTCACACTTGCCCGCGCAAGCCCGCCCCGACCTACGAATCGAGCGATATACTAGAGAGGAATATCTGGCGTACACATAATCTCGATACAGTCGCCACCATGAGTTCGCCAAAGAGACGTATCGAGACGGATGTAGGTCATCTCCCGAAGCTAGATACTCAAGAGGAAGGCAAGCGCTAACGAAGGCTTTCTTTGCTACGTATAGGTTATGAAGTAGGTCGCGCAAGCTCTGGAAATATAAGAGAGGTGCTAATGACTGTTCAGGATGTACGTCGCAGCTACACGCCCAACCGCTTACTTACGCCGGGCACTCCCGCGGCGTTATTGAGAGTCAGTCGCTGATATATAACAGGCTCATGAGCGATTATGAGGTGACACTGGTCAACGACAACAGTAAGCTCGCATCGTCTAGTTTATACATAAACTCATTGCTAAAAGACTGCAGTGTTAGTGCCTCCATTTGTCCGATCGCTGGGTCCGTCGAAACACCGCTAACACAGTACAGGCAAGAGTTCTACGTTCGGTTCAAGGGCCCCGAGGAGAGTACGTGAACATTGTTATATTTGCTTTGATCGAGACTGACGACATACAGCTCCGTTCCAAGGTGGTCTCTGGAAGATTCACGTCGAGCTCCCGGATCAGTATCCTTACAAGTCTCCTAGTATCGGCTTTGTCAACAGGATCTTCCACCCCAATATCGACGAGCTGTACGTTGTCCCGTCCCTATTACAAATACTGCCGGCATCGTCATTTCATCCTGTGAGCTGTGTTGCTAATCTGTGTACAGCTCCGGCTCCGTCTGCCTGGACGTTATCAACCAGACATGGTCACCCATGTACGACATGATCAACATCTTCGAGGTCTTCCTTCCACAGCTGCTCCGCTATCCAAACCCAACCGATCCCCTGAACGGAGAGGCGGCCGCGCTTCTCATGCGGGAACCAAAGAGCTACGATGCCAAGGTCAAAGGTACATACACAGTGCGTAGTGGTAAGACTAACATGTGCTAACTGTGGCACAGAGTACGTACAGAAGTATGCCAACAAAGACACTGCCGAAGACTCTGACAAGGACAATGATGATGATGACGAGATGAGCTCCGTCGGCAGCTACGAGTCAGGCGATGAAGACGAAGCAGCGGGCAACATGGAGGACATCTAGGCCGCGAAGTCTTGCGGCCGAGTCGTTCCTCTTCCCATTGTTCCATGTTTCCCTTTCCTTCCCCTCAGTTACATAAGTATGGTCGTTCAAGGCGCGTATTAGGCGCACACACATGGGATGCATTATGACATCTCTTTCCCCTGGCATTGGGATGTCTCACGGATTGCTTTACGGTTTGTTAATTTTGTTTTGTTCATGATAGTCTATTTCTCTTCTTTCACAACAGTGGAACTGCGGTGCTTCAGTTCGGAAGGAGCAGGGTTCGTGCAGCGAGCGGCATTGCGATGCGGAGGACATTGAGGAAGACCCCGTCTGACACGTAGGTATTGTTGACTGTCAGATCTTCCTCGTTAGTTTCATATAATGCTTTTCTATTCAACTTAACTCGACTCACTCCACTCCATCTATTTCCTTTTTGTATTTCCTTCTATACCATCCATTTCCTATCTCCGTCCGTACCCCTGTTCATGCGATGTTGGCCTGGACGATCACCTCTTCCGGCATGTATGCAGGCTCATCCAGTTCCAGCTTATCGCTCAATGAACCTCGCTTCTTAACGTCCTCAACCTTAGACTCTTTGGCTGTGCGCTTTTTCTTGGGTGGTAGTGTGTGTACACTGTCTAGGTCTTCGTTTCAAAACTAGCAAGTCATTGTATCTCTACATGTATACGCCTGGCCATACTATCTCTTGTACTTCATATTCCCCTATTGGATTTATAAGCTCCTCGCTTGCTGCTCTTCTTGCGCTGCTCTTCTGAACATACAGTGCGTGTCAAAATTGGTGTTGTGCCTGTCGGAATAGTCACTGTCTAGGTCTTTGTTTCAAACCTACCAAGTCATCATATCTCTTTATGTATACGTCTAGCCATATTATCTATTGTACTTCACGCGCCCATATTGTAACTGGATGCTCCACGCTTCCACTCTTCCCGCGCCGCTCTTGATCCTCTGAACCCGCGGTGAAGCAGTCAAGCACCCACATCGGTCACCTCTCCTTGCCCTAACTCACTCTCACATTCACCACGCATTGCTAAGAGCCTGCTGCCTAGGGAAGCCGGGCGGGGCGTCGGCGTCGGCGTCGATCGCTCCGTTTGCAAACGGACGCGTACAGCTGTATATAAACAACTTTTTCGCCCGCCAAACTCCCACTCCATAACACCTCTCCACAACCACAATTTTTTTGTGGTCGACGACTCTTGTCGTCACAAGCTCCTCTAAAGCCTACAGGCTCTCTTCTCCTTCTCCTTCTCCTTCTCTCTCCTCCATGTCGCCATCACCTCCCACGATGGCGACGGAGGACCACTACTCTCGTGACCGCGAGGTCAACCACGCGCGCCGTCTGCGCGACGAAGAAGAAGAAGCGGACCGGCGCATTAAAGCCGCCGAAGCTGCCGCTGCCGCTGCCGCTGCCGCCCAGGCAGAAGACGACGACGACGACGACGACGACGACGACGACGACGACGACGACGACGACGACGACGCCTATCGGCGTGAGCAGGAGGAGAACCGCCTCCGGCGTCTCCGCGCCGAGGAGGAGACCGCCCGCCGCGCGGACGAGGACGCCTTCCGGGACCTGCGCGCCGCCGCCACCGCCCCCAGTATGGATCGACTATCACCACCACCCAACTCACTACTACTACATAGTAGATCAGATCATGAAGATGCTAACCTCCTGGTTTTGAAGGACAACCGAGGAGAAGACGCCCTTACCAGGGTCACAACCTGGTAAAAAAAAGGGTGACGAATTCGAGGCTGCGGGGGCTTCTGTCTTCGACTTCGAACCGCGCCCCGAAGCCCCGCAAGATGCCGGCGAGTGAGAGGCCGGACTTGCTTATGGGGTCGAGGGGGTTCAGGTCGGGGTACAGCCGGTAGGGGTTTGGTGGGTGGGTGCCACCGGGAACTGCACGTCTGTCGTTCTTCGTGTCGTCGGTTTCTGAGCTGCCCTAGTCGGTTTCGATGTACCCGTATGGGTGAAGAAGCTAGGTGTCGGTGATGGACTGGCCTCGCAAGTTCGCTTTCGTGTAGTTCGGCGGTTGGTTGGTGGGTCGTGGGTGGATGGGTGGGGACCGGGTGCTGGAACTGCACGTTTGTCGTCCTTCGTGTCGTCGGTTTCTGATCTGCCCTAGTCGGTTTCGATGTACCCGTATGGGTGAAGAAGCTAGGTGTCGGTGATGGATTGGCCTCGCAAGTTCACAAATGTGTAGTTCAGTGGCCTGCGGTGGGTGGATGGATGGTGGTTGATGGGGGAGGGATGGATGAGTGAAGAGAAAATCAGTGGTGTATTATAGTTTTTTTTTTCTTTTGCTTCTTTTGTCTAGTAGGGAATGATTAACGATTGTATATTACCCTGGTTTTGGTTCATGCAGTAAGATGAATATGAGGATACGGATGTGTCCTTCTGACCTCTGTAACAGCTTGGTGATTTCGATACTTAGAATTTTTGAACCCACGAGGATGATGTGTAGGGTAACTAAGAGTTAGCATAAAATTAGGCGTGAACACTACACTGAAGTAGCTATATTTTCTTTTGTTTGTATCGTGTAAGTATTTGTATCTACCTAGGTCATCTTTGCAACAGCCTTGCAAAATGCCGACGAGGTCGATGACAATTCTCTTTCATCGCTGAGTGATTGAACCTTCTCCCAGGTTCACAAGCGCCGCTTAGCGAAGTACCTGAGGCTGGCTGACTATCTGAGTAGCTTGCCGAGCCTCAGCCGCTATCCGTGTTTCTGGACATGGTCAATTGCAACATCGACACGGACATCGACACGGACATCGACGCAGAATTCGACACAATGGAGGCCATCGCTATGTTGGAATACATGTCACGGCAGGGGGAGATCGGTTGGGATGAAGCTCAGCCATCTCGAATCAGAAGCCGACCAGGCTGATGACAATACCCTAGAAGCTTGCGAAATATTCTATCAAGTTTATGGCAACTCCCAGGAATTCCTTGTATTACCAGCCTCAGGCAACGTCCGCCACCCCTTACGTTTGTCTGTCGCACACAAGATACATGGTTGTTGGCCGCAGTCACTGGCGACAGTATGGAATTTGTTCGACGATTTTCCTCTACAGCTTGCGGAATAGCTGTGCATTGTTGATATTGTAGTATCTGTGTCCACCAGGACTGCATTCGCAACAGCCCTGCACTCTTTATCTGATTTTGTGTTCCCCACGATCACCTGTGCAGCATGTACAATCTTGATATCTCCCAATCCGTATCCACCAGCACCAACTATCAGACAGCAGAATCAATCCAGTGAAGTCTCTGAGACTCATACAGCTTCCATAGTATCAGGAGGTAGGCTTTCATCGTGCTCCGAATGTGAGTGTCTGGCCTTCCGCTTCTTCGACCCGGCACTATCGGTGGCAACATGTATCCTCGCCCATCTTTTAACTTTATTGAACCTCTCAACAATGTTCCCCGGTAGCCCGCTAGCTTGTCCGACTGAGGCTCCATTGCGTTTCATCAAGATGTCGATGCTTGTTCGGGCTCGTGTGATGGAAGGGTTCAACGACTGCCCGTGGACAGTGTCACGGAAATATGTGAGAGCAATGTTGCGTAGGAGAAGAATGTCGCCGACTTTGACGCGCTCTAATGCCTGTAGTAGCAGTGTCTGGGCGTTTGTTTGTTCATTGTTTGACTCTCGTGGTGGGCGGATCCAGAATGAGACTTTGAAGCCTGAGCGTGTGTCGTCTGCAACGGTGACTTCCCACAGATGCATTTTGTATCCGCCCTTGCGAACAAAGACTTCTCGACGCTCGGGGTTGGTCATCAGTACGCAGAGTAGATTCGGCGTAGGCGTTTGAGGATAAATGGACTTTAGGTGGTGTGGACTGGGAACTGATCCTAGTGGCATTATGGCCATCGTGGGCGGTATCTGAAATGTCGAGTTGAGCCCATCAACTCTGCTTGGACTGCTGGAATCTGTTGTGGAGGTATTGAAAGAGGTAGTCAGAAAGGACGCTGAAGCGACAGTATTATCGGCATCTGCATCGGGTAGGACCTGAGAAGAGAGAAGAGTATCGTGGAAGATGATAGAGTGCCGAAGGAACCCCTCAGTATCAGATGGCTGGCCATCAAAAGTGACCGTAGTGTCGATGTTCGTCGTATTTCCATCAGGGAAGGTTACATCCTGATGTGCATTTGGAATCGAGAATGACAGATCGGCTTGGTGAGTTTGCAGACCAGACCTTGGGAGATATGGTTGAGACCAACCTGTGCGTAGACGTGTGTGTTGGCTGGTCAGGCGGCGCCATTTGAAAGCCTTTGTGATATCCTCTGTCTCAGTCTGCCCTGTCACCTTCTGGAATTCATTGCACTCATCGATTTTCAGTAGATTGGTGTCATTAAAGTCGAGACATTCGCATAAAGGTGCCCCGTTCAGCGTTTTGAGCCTCATTGGCTAATAGGATGTCGACGCGCGACTAGGTTTACGGAGAAAAGTGTTCGTAAAACTCCGACTCGACAGGAAATCGACAAACTGGTTGAGCCGCATTGCTCCAGGGGATTAGCCGCTCGTCGTCAAATAGGAACAGCGGGATTCGGCGTGGGTGAAAGTACTCGGAGAAAGCTGCCATCTCCGAGCTGTCATCGGTCTTTGTATGCACGGCTCCTGCCACTTCACCGAGGGTGTTTCAGTCTTACTTAAAGGCTGGGTGCCGGTAAACAAGAATCTGATACTCACCCTCCGATTTTACTGTTCTACAGCCTCCACATTGTCGTTATTCACAGGTAGCACCTTGCTCGGACAACGCGGGTGAATTGCCGGGCATCAATAAGCGTCACCGCGCCCACATTCCGCGTCACGGCCTTGGCGATCTAATCTGATGTTAAAAGTTCCCGCCGGCTCGCAACGATGGCGCCTACCAAGTCGACCGCCTACAGAGTTCCTGCAATGTTCAAAAATCTGTCCTACAAGCTGACTTCAGCCTTGTCCTCGTCCGAGGTGCCCACGTTGCAGAAGAATGGCGAATTCGTGAAAGCCAAAAAGACGGAGGAGTTGTTCCCGACCACCGACCCCGCGGTAGACGGAGACGACTGCTTACACGACTGTGCGACATGCACTATCAAATACCCGCGCAAGTTCGACATCGATGAGACCGAGGAGCTGTATGGGCACGTGAAGGGATGGAGCACTCATCTCATAGTTGCGACGGGGAAGACGGACTGGGTGCGAGATGTCGCGGATGAGAAGGGCAGCATCATGGAGGCCGTTGACAAAGGGAGTGTGAAACCTAGCAATGGAGTGAGTTCTACCTTTTCCATGTCGCAACGAGTGACTCCGTATTAATTGATAGTAGAAACTCATGCTCTCCGCCTCCGACATGCCTATCCCAGATCACTCAGACCACAGCACGACAGTACTATTACTGCCATCGTGGCAGTTTATAGACAATGTCACGCCCGCAAACACACCGGAATTGATCACAGAGTTCGTCAATCCCGGTCCGACCAACAACGCGCCCCTCCACGGTCGCACAACCTCCTCGCTACCTCCGTCAATACCACCGGAAGAATCTTCTTCCGCCGACCCTGCATCAACAGCCTCGCCCACCGCGATCCCGCGCTCAATATCCACAACATCGAGTCTCAAGGCACGACCATGTCCCCACAAATACCTGATCTTGATGTGCAGTCAGAAGACTCGAGATGCGCGTTGCGGTCAGTCTGCACCTCTTCTCCGGAGGGAGTTCGAGCGGTTACTGCGGCCATTGGGCTTGTACCGAGACCTTCACGACGAACGACCAGGTGGTGTAGGAATCTACTTCATAAGTCATGTTGGCGGACACAAGTTCTCAGCCAACGTGATGGTCTACCGGCATTCTTCGGTAGTGGAGCATCCCAAGGAAGCCAACGGTCACGCCAACGGCGTCCAGGAGGCACTGGAAGAACTGAAGCTAGAGCATGAGGATGGGAGTGAGGTCGTTCTTGATGTCAATAAGGAGCAGAAGGCAGATGGAAACGGCGAAGCTGCGCAGTGTATATGGCTTGCTCGTGTAAGACCAGAGGACTGCGAGAACATCATTAGATATACGGTCCTGCAAGGGAAGGTCGTCAAGCCTGAGAGGCAGTTAAGGGGAGGTTTTGATCGAAGCAAGCAAATAGCAAGTTGGTGAAGTTGTTAGCGGTATTAGCAGTAATTGGGCAGAGGGCGTTGTACGCAAGATGTTCATTTCCGACTATATCTACAAAACTACTGAGACGATACTACGATATGCAGATACAAGTTTGTTCACCACATTAGGCGTATCACTAATCTCTCCGTATCTGGAGTTATTAATTCACTTCGAAATGTTTGTAAGTAAACAGTTGTTCACTACACAGTATATGTGTGGCTTACTTGGACCGCATATGCAGGGAGTCATGTCTGATTTAGCCTAACACGTGATTCACAATGGCAAGGCTGAACACCTGAGGCTCAACCTTGCCATCCTAACGCTCTAAGCGACATCTACTTTATTGCTGTCCAGAAAAGTGCTCGAGTTCCATTGGTCGCGAATTGAAATCAATCAGTTGTGAGGCGTGCGTAAACCGAGTTGTGGGTGTAGTGAGGTGGTCTAGGGTTGGGCGAAAGCAGCCAAATGCACCATTTCAGTAGGGCGTTGGGCAGCGACGAGCGGGATCAAAGATCCTACTGCTACATGCCGTTGAGGGTCATAACCAGACATATATGAGTTGGCCCTTTCACAACTCTGAGCTGTGTCGGCCTTGTTCTTTTCCTCCGCCGTTGAACGTGGCCACATCAGCCTCGCGTCACCATTTGGTTCCCATAGACTCAGCAGCCTTGTCCACTTGTCATCGGCTACTAGCAAAGTTCACAGTCGCACAAATTCCGCCAACGCAATGTCTCATAACACAGCTCGAGAGGACCGTGCGCTCATCAGGAGGGAGGAGGGGGAGCTGGAACTTGTGCGAAGCAACACCGTGAATGTGCCTAGTTCCACGGTATATCCAGAACAGGCTGGTCCGGCCTACCACTTAACGAGCGATAACCGCCAGTACCACGCACATTACCCAAGCGGCGACCAAACACTCGCACTTTCTCTTCAAGTCCAACGCTATCAACATCAAACCGAGACTTTATCCGCCGAGGCCACAGCATGGGCGACTGAGCGAGGAGAACTGAAGAACAGAATCAGTTCGCTCGAGAAAGAGGTCACGGCGGCAAAGACGGGCTGGCAAACATGTCAAGACTATTGAACGACGCATTATAACAACCTACAAAACCAGGTCAAGGCAAAGGACACCTCAATAGCTGAATTGAATGTGCGTATTCAGATGCTTGAGAGTGACCTTGGGAAGGCGAAAGGAGAGAAGGAAGCAGCTAATAAAGGTTGGGTGTATTACAGTGATGAATGGAAGAAAGACGAAGAGAAAATCGAGGATATGCAAGCTAATATTGTTGAATTAGAGAAACAGTTGTTAAGACTTGGAGTAGAAGCCTAATGTCCAGAAACGGAAGCTTTCTCAGTCTTAGAGAACAAAGCAAAACAAGAGAAGAGGTCTCATTGTTGGGCACGATCAGGTCTTCTTTTCTGTGTTAGCCGGCACGGAAGATTGATTTCGTCGGGGTACAGTGGTTTGCCGTTTTGCAATACTGCTGGCTCACGAGGGTGTATATGAGACTTTTCATTTTCTTGGACCAGTGCTGCTCACATAAGTTCATTTCATTTTTCCTCAACTTTTTCATCACGCTCGCACTGTAAAAACACTTCCATGGGGATCGAATTAGGGAGACGATCCATCGCCAGTGCACATGGAAGAATATACGTCAACTTAGGCAGTATCTCGTAGATCATCATGTCGTGTAAACAGAGTTATATTTATGAAACTACTCCAAATACGACACCCCTCTTCATCTCGACCCGCCCCTGACTAGAACGGTGCACCAAAAGACAAGATTGAAAATGCCATTGCCTCCACCTAAGAACAGCACATATCAACTTAAGAGTTTGCCTCGAATGCCCGCTGAGTAACTTAACCAGTGTAAGTGCACTTGACCGTGCTACCGCTAGCGGAGCAGCTGGTGTAGACAGTTTCACCACCATCTGGAGAGATGTCGAGAATTTCAGCGTTGGCCGGTGTGATCGTTCCGCTGGAGCCAGTGGCGGAGGCACCAGTGAAGGTAACAGTGCCGAAATCAGCAAGGTCGACCTGGCTACCATTCTCCTGGAATGCCTCGACGATCCACTCGGCATTGGTCTCGCAGAGGCTGGAGGGAGTAGACGAAGAGGAGAAAGTGTGGGAGACACTCTTGCCAGTGCTCGCATTCGTAAGCTTCGCAACACCGGCTTTCTTGGACGAGGCATCAACTTCCATCGTGATCTTATCCCCAACCTTGACGGAGAAGCCGCTGAAGCTGTAGGAGTAGTCCGGAATCCATTCGTACCACGCATCGAAAGTACCGTCGGCGTAGAAGGAGATGCCGGTCTGGAGGATGGCAGTCTGGCAGGTATCGCCGTCGATGCCAACCCAAGCAGAAGCAGCGGCGCCGCGGGATCCACTGACTTTGGGAACGGTAATGGTACCGACGACCTTGTTGTATCCGCTACCAATCGAAACGGCTCCAGCCCAGTTGCCGGAGTATTCGACCTCGGTGTTGTTGGCGTTGCTTGCCTTGGGGATCCTCACGTTAGGTTTGGTGAACTTGTTTCGGCCCGCAGCGCGTGCAACCAACTGGTCGGTGGTGGATCGTTGAACCAACTCAGCACCGGGGGCAGCGGCGACAATGCTGGCAGCAGCAGCGAGAATGAGTGTGAACTTCATGGTGGATGTTGTCGAGAAGACTTTGAGTAACGAGAGAGAATTGGTTCTCAGAGCTGCTGTTGTGCTTGTCTGCAAGGTCGTCGCTGATGGCTTGGATGATTGATACTGCTGTGATGGACTGCCATTTTATATCTCTTCCTACACTTCATCTGCTCGTATTCTGGATTCGACCTGCCCAAATCTACCCATGTTGTTTCATTTGGGCTATGCTGTTAATCGCAGGTCCAGAGATACCCGCTGCAGTATTTCCGGGCGAAACATTCTATCCCAACAGTATTTTCGAAGAACGACCTAGTCCCCGGTACTTTTAAATTAAAATGTTTTATCACCGCAAACTTCCTCCCTCTTCTGGATGTATCGTGAGAATGCTAGTGTCTACGGTAGTATCCGGAACTCAAGCACTTGCCAACCTCAGGATAGTGCGTGGAAGGGTAAAGCTTGTCCGGCGAAGCATAAAGCCACTAAAGCTTAGTCTTTCGGTCGATTTTCGAGGACTTGCCAATCTTAGAGTAGTCTATCTCGGCCCAAAGCTTGTTAGGTGAAGCATAAAGCTTAGACTAGGCAGCTGGGCCGCGATAAGCTAGGGGCGGGGGACCCTAGTCACCAATAAGCGTTGCACCCTTCTATCACGTATACGACGGTTTTGTACCCAGCGCGCCAGCTGACTTACAACATTGGTCCCCTAGATCTAACATGCGGTAATTACTTCGCTGGCGCTGCAGATCATCCTTGTAACTAAGAACCTTGCCCAACTCCACCACCTGTTTCACCCCTGTCTCTACATTGCTTTTAGTATATGCTTCTCATAACGGATTTAGCTTAACGTACTCATACTGCCCATGCTCTGATTTACTGAATAGATGTGCGAAGAAGCTTTTGCCTCTCTCTCTTGCGGGATAGATAGTGAAGACAAGCATGTGTATGATACGTGGGATGAACAGGGGAATAGCGAGTGGTGGTGTCAAGCGCGTCAACCATTACGGCTACTTCGTCCGGCAAGTCGCGGCGCTACTGCTGTCATTTCCGATCCGTCACACCAGTATGCGATACTAGAACCGCGACGTCCGGGGTGTTGTTTGTCCGAAGGTATGGAAGGCACTTGAGGGAAGCCGGCACAACTTGTTCTGGTGGTGGTCTGATCGCGAGAGTGACCATGCGATAGGTTGACCGAATCCGTGCATTTAGAGTGTAGATCCTGTCTAGATTACACATCCCCGAAAATATCGAATTACAGGACTCATGTTATAGATTCGTAAAGCGGACGGCGCTGTTTCATCTTGTGATTGTTCTTCGCAGCACATTCTTATCAGTAGAGATTCATGTCTACTCTATTGCTGCGGATGAGTGGTATGCAAAACTCTAAGACTCAAAAGCATGTAAAAAAAGCTGGTTCATGTTCGGACGTGGTATTGTAATCAGTTCCTTATCAACATGGTAGCTAGCTGCTCAGGACTAGCGCACCATACGGGGTATGTACCACCACGTGCCGCAGCTTAGTACACACCTATTACATAATATGGCAAATAACCTCATTTCATACATCCAGTACCGATGCATGTCACCACTAATTTTACAACTCTAGTCCTGGCTATTGTTTCACGCGACAGGCCTCCGCATTCTGAGCATGAGATAGAGTCTCAAAACATATATCACCTCACCAGTTCCAGAAACGTGGCTTGTGCCCAATACATACCAACAAATGCGACTGTCCTTCTATCTCATTCTACACCAGCAAATCCCTCAATTCTAGATCCACGTCTATCATTAAACCCTACGCTGTAAGGTTTCGACAAAAGTAGCATCTTAGTCTTGCTATAAACAACATCGTTCATTTTCCTTCTGGCAAACGTCATCGTACACTGTCATTATTCTTCGCCAATGTGCCCCGCGCAGAATCTGGACGCACATGGTTGCGGCGTCGAACATTGCTCTATTTGACTGAATGTAGAGCATCAAATGCCTTGTACAGCCTTTCCAGCTGATCATCATGTCACTTTGTGCTCATGCTAACACAAGGAATGCTTGGTTTTCACACGCGTGTCCCTTGCTTCGCTTCGCCAACATGCACCTGTACTTGAACGTTTACTCTCCCCCGCAACCCTTCGATTGTTATAACTCGATTCCATTTTTCATCTGCTTAAGTCACAGATTATACTTTACTATCGTTCTCCATCTTATCATTGAATGTCACAATGGAGTCCAACACCTCATCAACCACCAACATCCAGGTGCCTGTCCGCAGGGTATCTCGAACAGCGCACGGCAAATCAGGTTCATCAATACCAGGAACGCAAAGTGAAAAACTCACAACCAACGATGCGCCCTTCCACCACACGTCATGTGTAGCTCCTCAGACTGGCGACCAGCGCTTCCACTCCACCACATCCGGATCCGACATGGAATCTCAGCTTGAATTTAATTTCAAGCAATCCAACTGGCGCCAGAGACTCCTTGCCTATGCAGTCCTCTTCATCGCCATCTTTGTCTGGTTGTTACTTATCGTTGGCGTGATGGTACTGACGGATAATTTCTTGCCTGGTGCTCTGCGGTCTTATGATATGTTAAAGAATATGGGTATCGAAGTGGCGAATTTGAGGTTCGAGATTGCAGGTTTGAAGACCCAAGTTGGGACTCTGTGGCAATTTGCTAATAGGATGAGGCCGGCGCGGAAGGGCGGGGACTAAGAGGAGTTGATGCGGGGAACGGCTGTTGTGGTATAGTTTTGATTATGATGTAATAGTAGGTAACCAAGCTTCTGTCATTGTGTCGATTGAATACCTAATCGAAAAAGTTTTCGAGAGTTGAATCACCGATAACCCTTTTCTACGACGAAAGTTATGATGTGGTGTACTAATAACTGTCAATTCCTCTACCTTATTTCCATACATCATAGAAATCAAAGTCAACACCATCCCAAAGTCGTCATAGAACGAATATTCTGAAATCGCCCTGTTATCAACGTCATGCTCCTAGTCCATCTGATATATTTTCTGATTGAGTAGCACCATCAAACACTGAAGTTAGTGACATGATATTGTGTAACAGCATTAGGCCAATCATGTATGATGTGTTGTATACTTAGACCTGATCTTATAGCTCAGTACTTGTCGTGTTTCCATTTCAATCTTATACGCATAGGACATAATCCCGATCATCAGTTCAACAGGTTTGTCTGCAGAGATCACGGAATGTGTTCAGCACGATGCCTATGAAAAGGGAGGATGATGATAAGAGAGACAGCAGTCGCAGTGCCTGGAAGAGGAGGCTGTACGCAACAGCTGGAAAGATCTTCGATACCCTTCTTGAAGGCGGTCAGCAAGGGCGTCTATCTAGACCATCTGTGACGGACTCATCAGTCAGTATGCATAGTCTCTCCCCATGTGGCTTGGGGAGAATACCTACCCCCACGTTTGAGAGAACAGACTTGTTCAACCAATCTGAAGGAGAAGACGAAGACATCTCTACCGTCACACAGGGTTGATCACAATTCTCACATTTCACTCCATGGCTTTTCTGTTCTCACAGAGCATGCCTGTGAGAATTTCAAATTAGCCATTTCCTGACCTAGCTAATCAGCTCATATCCGTACCACAGTATCGATGCCACAGCTTACCTCAATCCTCGCCTAATACCTAAAACTGCTTGTAACGAAGCTTTGACTATCGCATGATTCTAGAGTTAGGATGTTTCCATTACGTATCGATCCACAGCCCACCAAGTTATGGAACCTCAGAACTGTCATAGCTTTGTTTAAATATAGTGGCGAATGGAAAGTGAGCGGTTCGAGGCGAGGATGCCTTGGGCTTATCTCCAGCTTCAAGGCAGCTAGCCTCGTCACTCCAATCTTCCTAGACAACAAAATTGCAGCATCAAGCTGGGACGGAAATTAACGGGATATGATTTCAAGCTACCATAGGGGTTCTTACAGCGAAGACCGGAGGTTCACCACGATTCAAGATATCGCCATGCCCAAACAAGCTATCTCCATAAGGCGGAACCTGACCACAGCATTTCTTTACGCAGCCATACGAAGGCCTAGGGCAGGCGGCTACAGGAAACAGACCTCCGACTGACAAGCCGGGTGGAAATTCGCCGGACCAATAGGCAATAGGTGGCGTTTATACCAAAAGCCATATCCGTTGCCACTAAGACCAATAAGAGCCCCGAGCGGGTTGTAAACAAGCTACGATAGCCGCGATGGACCAGGTTGCATAGATTAGACCAACGCCACTGCAACTACACGTGTCAGTGGCTGAACATTGGCGAATAGCATGGTAAATCTGAAGGCGCAGCGGTATCAAGGCATCCGCCAAGGTAAACATTGTGGAGGGGAGGCTGGCACGACCTCGGGAGAAGACTCTTCTGCTTCAAGTACTCACCACGTAGCCAGCGTTTATTAAGCGTGTGCCGCTAATACCACTACGTTGCAGCTCACCTCTGAGATTCCATGGTAAATTATGGCACAACACTGAATGACACGAAAACTGTTGTAGGTACAAGCAGTTGAAAAATAAGGTTGTTTCTTGTCGACGATGATTGGTCCCTATTAATAATCGAAGGATCGGCGCTCCGCGCTTAAGATCGATCGCGCGAACGCCGCACGACCCTGATCTTCACCCACCAAACGTCGAAACAACAACGTCTTGACCGTTTCTACGACTACCACGCCACGCAAAATCATGCCGTTGCCTCTGGTGCGCGAACTTGCGTTCCTCATTCGCTCACTTAGCATGAACAACATCTTCTCTAACCTCTACGCCTTTACCTCTGTTTCAGTGCATCATGAGGCTCGAAGCGCCTATAAACTGTGCCACATCGTCATCATCAACCTGACCTCATAATGGGGCCAAATACTAATAATAAGCTTACCTGCATATGTCGTTCATAACGCGGCGGTAACAGCATACGCTAGGCTAGCCATCTGGCCACGCCAGCGGTTATACCTTAGTCCTGTACGGCTACACCCTCACCGGTGCTCCGGCCTGCCAGCTCCCGAAGCCTACGCCGCACGCAGGTGCCCTGGAATCAACCCTCAGCCGCCTCTCTTGGCAGTTGTTTTTGGAGGTTGGGAAGGGTCAATGCGCGTAGGCCGTGCGGTGAATGGTGGATTAGCTCGGTAATGCACCGATTTCTAGAACGAAGGCATAGTTGGCATGCACGCCTCAGTAACAGCAGTGTTTGATGTTTCAAGGATACTCCAATCATGGAAGTGGCCCGTGGAGGCTTATACTGCGTCCTGCTGCGATTATAGTATAGTTATGGTAAGTATACTGCAGGAGCATGCAGCATCTGTCCAGTCTCTGTTATCTTTCTACTTTCCAGTCTCTCAACCTATACTCTATCACGTCTCTCTTTCTTGCATCAGGCTGGTAGATCCAGGCTTACAGTCGTTCCAAATGCCTTATCCGATCTCTATTCCAGGCAACAAATCAAACTCGTCACGCTCACTACGAACTCCAATGCCGTGGCCGGCCTTTCCAGATATTCCAATCTACCTTGAAGCTGCAGACGAACGAGCAACTGCAAAGACATATGGAACTACTCCCACCACTCCCACCACCCCCGAAATTGCTCCGGCGAATCTGCCACATGGCGGTCCTACGCACCTACACCCAGATCACGCAACTATCCCGCAGTCTAGTCCAATTGATCCAAGCCCTACTACTACGATCCAAACTTCCAGTGACCGCTCAATTATATGGCCCATACCTGAACCGCCACCAGAGATTCAGCAACAGCAGCCTGCTCGTCGACCCACTCTTCGCTTCTTTCCAGCAGAACGTCCTCGAGTTCGTCTAGGTGGCGTTCCATCGTTACAGATCCCACAAATCAACGAAAAGACGCCCATAAACAATATACACCCAGGCTTGGGCATCGTCAACGGACCTCCCAAACCGCCGTCCATTGAGATATCACCACCCGAGAAAGAAAAGTCCGATTCTCCCAATATCGCTCAAAGAATCGAAGAAACCTTGTGGAGATATAGTGCTTCTGGAAACATCTTGAAGAGATGGTTGCTCGAGGTGATCAGTTGGCTCTTCAGCGCGATCTGCATGGCTGCCGTCATTGGGGTCCTTATAAAACTCAAGGATGAGCCATTGACGAAATGGGCGTTGGCTGAGAAGACCGGTTTGACACTAAATGCATACATATCCATACTTTCTAAAATGGCTGGTGCTGCCCTTATCCTCCCGGTCTCCGAAGCCCTTGGTCAGTTGAAATGGAGCTGGTTCTTGGAGCATTCTAAACAGATGTGGGACTTCGAAATTTTCGATAACGCTTCCAGAGGGCCTTGGGGCTCTCTTTTACTGTTAATTCGGACCAAAGGAAGAGCTCTAGCAGCATTAGGAGCTATGATCATGTTATGTTCCTTAGCTTTGGACCCTTTCTTTCAGCAAGTAGTGGATTTCCCGGACCGATGGGCCTTGCAAAACACATCGAGTGCTATCTCACGAGTAGTGCGTTATCAACCGCGTTATTTTAAAGAAACATTCCAAGGCTTTGAAATGCAACAGATGGATCAATCAATGTTCCCGGTTCTTCGAAATTTCCTTTACGATAATGGCACACAGCCCGTGCCATTTGGAAATGGAACCCGACCTGACATACCACTTTCTTGCCCTACAAGTAATTGCACTTGGCCTGCTTATGAAACCCTAGCGGTCTGCAGTCAATGTGTAGAAGCTTCGAATCTTCTTGAATTCTCGTGCCGATTCACGGCGATCGACTGGACTGCTAACCACACAGGGCCTATCAGCCCCGAGACCACTCCGAACGGAACAGTTTGCGGCTATTTTTTCAACGTAGCTGGCGGTGAACCGATCCTTATGTCAGGCTACATCGTAGAAGGGGCCGACAACGAGACTTCATTTGGCGAGGCTTTGATGGTGCGAACTTTCCCATTCTCGGATATGGAGACGAAGGCGCCGATTATGAACGGCTCTATCAATTTCAAGCATATCAGCAACCCGATCCTAGATGCTTTGATCGTCTCTGCCTCGAATGGTACAAACAGTATCTATGAGCGTAAACCACCAGTTGCACACGAGTGCGTGCTTTCGTGGTGTGTCAAAACTATCGAATCGTCCTACGATTGGGGCCAATACAGCGAAAATGTCACGGACACGTACATGAATAGGACCATACTGCCATTCCCGTGGGAAAGCGTCCCAGTACAGTTGGCTGACAACTCCACTGCCAGCGTCATCATATACAATCAGAACATTACCATTGAACGAGAGAGCCCTCGCGATCCTACTTCACTCACTGCCGTCTCGAACGCTACATACAATGTCGACAATACTACAGCCGCCGATGTAATGATCATATTCGACAGTATTTTCCCTTCTTACTACACGGACCATGGCCCTTCAGGGAAACCGGTCTTGCGATATAAGGATGGGTCCGATGGTCCCTCCTTTCGAGACCTTGACTTCAATCCATGGCTCGCGCCGAACAATCTCACTCGGCACATGGAGAGAATGGCTACAGCTATGACTAACGTGATGAGGTCAGATGTTGACAGCAAGGACATGCTTGAAGGTGACGCGTACAATAAGGAGAATTATGTTTCTGTTCGTTGGGAGTGGCTTACTCTACCACTGGGTCTTTTATTCATATCCCTCATTTTCCTCGCTGCCACGGTCGTAAAGTCAGCTCTTGAGCGCGACCGAGTTGGCGTCTGGAAAACCTCAGCATACGCGACGCTCCTTTATGGATTGCCGGACGAGATGACAAAGAAAATCACAAGATCTTCTAGCACTGGCACACCAAGAGCCAAAGCAAAGGAATTGAAAGTCAAATTACAGCAACATGGCTGGAGAGTATCTGGAAATTTGTTTTCTCCTTTTGCGCCCAAACCGAGAGTAAATCAACCTCCTCCTGGTTGGATCTAAAAGAAGATCGCCTTCCTATCTTAGAAACGCATGGCGGCCCAACAAATCCTTCGGAAAAAAAATCGCTACTCGTTCAACGAGACACGAACAGTATTAACAGAACTAAGATCCCCTTTGCCACGTGTCAACCGGACATTATAAACTATCATTCAGCCGAACAGGAAACGCATAGCCCGCTCAACGAGATCTCTCTTGCCCGAACCACCACCGGGAGTCTTATTGAGGCCTCGCCTGCCCGAGCCACCACCGGGAGTCTTATTGAGCCCTCGCTTGCCCGAGCCACCACCAGGAGTCTTATTGAGGCCTCTCTTGCCCGAACCACCACCGGGAGTCTTATTAAGGCCTCTCTTGCCCGAGCCACCACCGGGAGTCTTATTCAGGCCTCGCTTGCCCGAGCCACCACCAGGAGTCTTATTGAGGCCTCGCTTGCCTGAACCACCACCGGGAGTCTTATTCAGGCCCCTTTTCTCGGCCAAGTCATCAGAAATATCTACGTCGTCCACATACTCAGAATCTTCATCTTCATCTTCGTCTTCGGCGAGAGGGTCTTCGCGCTTGCTCTCGACAGTGGTATCTGATCGCGACTCTATCGGCAGCGCTTCAACAACGGGTCCTCGTTTGACGATGTCGCGGATTGCATCGTCGACGGAAAGGTCGTGACGAAGTTCAATAGTGTTATCCCGGGAGACGACCTTCGAAGCAGTCGTTAGTATCTGCGCTAACTTATGTTCGCGCGAGAACACTCACCTTGTGGTCTGGCAAAGGTGCAGCGAGTAGCGGTACGACTAATGATGCCGCAAGAAGAATGAGGCGTCCGTGCATGATTATGATGACGGATTGTCAACTGGATACTGAGCTATGGTGGAGGTGTTGTGTGAAAGAGTGAATGTTGGCACAGCCAAGCAAGAGTCTAGTTCCTTGAGCACGGTAACTCGTGGGTTGTTTGGATGATGGAGTTTGAAAGTGGGAACTGTCCTTGCATTTATCCATCGCTATGGATCCATAGTGACGACCGACGACCGAGCATTGCACGACATGCTCATCTCCACTCCTCATCCACGGCGCTTCAACCCGCGGTGACCTTCACCCTGATAACCGCCTTCGAAGCCACCGACGCGACGGAACACGCATGGGGCAAGCACGCACAGTGTTCACGTTATGCTGGAGTTGTGCAGTCATTGGGGGGAAGAATGGAAAGCATAATTGTTGGGGTACAGATTCGGCCAGCTGAAACTCCAATACCGACGCGACTGGAACACAAGGCGTTAGGCTGGACCTCGTGGAGGTCCGGCAACACGTCGCAATGGATTATGATGTCCCTGGGATTTTCGTCACATCGAGTTATCACATTTGCAAGCGCTCAACGGGCTTTCTACAAGGCAACTCTGTAGACATACGATTTCTGTGAGTGCAATTGTCCACCTGTAATTTCCCTACTCCCTAGGAATTGCAAGAACGATTTCTAACCAATCGAAGGGTCACTAGCGGTACGATGCGACTTGGCGGCGTTTTGGCCCCGTCCCTGGAGCTGAAGCGATTGGCTCTGGGTGGCTGGTACCTTTTGCCAATCAGCCGTTCCCGCGACCGAGTCACAACTCACTCAACGCACGTGATTTCACCGGCGTCAAGCTCCTTCAACTTCTGCATCTCGGTAGTCATTCAATAGATTCCGTTCATGAGAAACGACGCCACGCGATTCGAATCTGCGCTCGCGCAGCCTGCCCCACCGATCGGTGTTCGATCCATGGTGTACCATACAGTTAGGCAACATCCTCTTTGTCAGTGCTCGCACGTGCAGTCAGTTTGATGTCTCTCTACACGTTGTATCACATAGTAGTAGTGATATTGCAGTCTGACTATCTACATCTGGTCCGGCTTGACCGTTGAGTGGCTGCACCACTTCTCCTACTCCTTACCATTTAACACCAATACGAACTCGTCCTATGTCTACAAGACAACTTTGCCAGGTTCGAACCATATGAAAGGAACCGGGGCTAATCATACCTAACTGTTACGCGCGCAAGACCTGCACTGACGTTGCGAGAACCATTCTGACGGCGCTCGGACGGCAACCATGATCTGCACCTCAACCTTAAGGAAACGACCCTTTATGCGTCCTCCGTTTCTATTGCACCTTTTGCCAATGATTCTTCGGCTTATCGAAAGCGCTACCTTTCTCATCGATACAGGCTGGCAAGCTGTTCGGCGCATTCTGCTATGCATCAAATCACCCGCATGGTACAACGCGCTAGGATACCGTCTCTTCATCAGGCCTCTTTTACCATGTTCGTTCTGAATGTCTTGACTACGGCTGTAGTCCGCCAGCGTTTGGAAGCGCCGTTTTCCTACCCTTAGCATTGCGCATCAGGCCTCGACCGTTCACAATTCGACATATCTTGTTAATAATGGCTTCAACTACACCCATCGATTATACAACTAGGAAGCAAGCACCATACGGTGAACAATACTGAGGTTGATCTTATATTGAAGCGTGTGACCGTCGATTACGAACATGTCATCGCCATTGCAACTCTTACGGAATTGGCGCTCTGTAATCGAAGTATTCTACCACCATTTCACAAATCCATCATTGCGAGATCAGTTGACGGGGCAATCGAGCAACTGCTGGAGATATGAGTCTTTCTTAACATAGGATGGCGGCGCGATATTATCTCATGAAGGAATATTTGTTAATCTACAATCAAATCTATACTACGGAGCGTAATATTGCTACTCTGTTCTTCGACTGCTCTGTGATACGAACGTTTTTCTTTGCACTAATCTATATATCCGTCGGTATAGCCTGAGAATGGGAGATGACGTCACGAGCACATAAGTCACGTGCACCATTGTGTTGAGATTGAGCCGTGTGAGTTTCTAGCATGCAACCTTACACGTACTTGCAGATAGACCCTGACAAGATGGTCTTCGACCGTGCCACTATTGCTCGTGCTATGAGGCCGTTCATTACTGTGCCGCAGCGCTAACTGTGAGCGCATGGGCGAGGGTCCCGCCGGAGGGCGCTAAGCAGCCCCTCGCGAGAGGCTCAACAGCCTCGCACCCTCGCTGACTGTGGGGTGCATCACGGACCATCCAACACATCGTTGAACGTGAACTGTGCATACACGATACTGCCGCAAACCCACTCTTCGGACGACCACACCGTTCAGTGCTGTCTCTAGCCGCCCAATCTTCCACTTGAGAGCCGTGCACACGTCTCAAACAATGTCCTCCTTCGTCAGTGACATATCACACCCTTCATTCAATGTTCGATACCAATCACCTGCCATTTGGGGGTCTCGAAGTCGACGACATCTGACACTCCCAACTTTCACAAGGAGTTATTACGTTGAAACTACACTATCACACGAGAAATGCCGCAAAGCGACCGAATGCCATACCTCCTAAGACCTCGACCTTCCTACATAGACACGACAGCCAGAGAGCAAGGCAACCAAGCTCCTCCGCCTTCCCAAGTGTTTAATCACGACAAACCTTCATTAGACATTTCCCAACGTATCGAGACAAAGCTAGCCAAATATAACGCCTCTCAAAATGTCTTCAAGCGTTGGCTATTCGAGATCATCTCCTGGACAACGAGCGCGGCTTGCATGGTGAGCGAAATCATCTGCCATCACCATGTCTTCAGTCACCAAAACTAACACAGATCTCCGAAGGGAACGATTATCGGGATATGTATATATACTAAGGACCAACCACTCAGTAAATGGCCACTGGCTCTGACGATCAACAACGTGCTCGCTAAAATCGCCTCTGCCGCACTCATTTTGCCGATATCAGAAGCTATTGGACAACTCAAATGGACGTGGTTCAATGGTCCTACGTCGAAAGAAATGATTGATTTCGAGATCTTCGATAAGGCATCTCGAGGTGCATGGGGATCTTTCTTGCTACTCTTTCGCACTAGAGGAAGATCCCTAGCTGCATTGGGGGCTATATTGACGCTCCTGCTGCTCGCTACCGATACGTTCTTTTCACAAGCTACCGATCTGCCAGAACGGTGGGCACTTGATGGATATGGCGAAATCCCTCGTGTGGTTCGGTACGATGGCAACAACGGGGACATCTACGAAGATGGAATGCCGGACACCGTAGAGGACATCAACCTCAGACAAGCTTCACTCAAGTCGTTCTACTACAATGGCGATCAGCCGGTCGCTTTTGGCAATGGCACGAGACCAGATATTCCACTTTCATGCCCGTCAAGCCGGTGTGAATGGGATCCCTACGAGTCTCTGGGAGTTTGCAATGCCTGCGAGGACGTTTCTGACCTACTCACGTACGCCTGTCTGACTACGAGTCTGGACTGGATCTCCAGCGTTTACTGGAATCAAAGTACACAACCAATCGGTAACAAATCCCGCGATGAGTCTGGGTGCAGACAAAGCTGACCATCCTGCAGGGACTGCTTGTGGTTACTGGCTCAATGCCACGAGTGATGCGCCGATGCTTATGTCCGGCTATAGAGTTGATTCATCTACAAACTCTTCGACGGAAGGTGAAGCTCTACTGATGCGCAGCTTGTTCCTCAATTACCCAATAGCATCGGTGGTACCTTTCTCGGCGAATCCTCCGTATGATGGATCCATCAAATTCAAGGATATATATTATCCTCTCCTCGACACGCTCATCGTGAGTGCGGCCGACGGGACCGCTGCCAGTGTATACGGGAGGAAACGACCAGTTGCCCAGGAATGCATGTTGTCATTGTGTGTCAAAACCTTCAACTCATCATATGCCTGGGGAAATTATAAAGAAACCGTAACAAATACTTTTCTCAACACCACGCGCCGCCAACAACGATATCCCTGGGATGTGACCCAACTCGTCTCATTAGGCGACGAGGCGTTCTTCGTGGAGTTCCATGGTGACGTTAATGTTCGACCACCATCAGCCGTCCCCAACGCTACCGAGTATGGCGTGTCCAACGAAACCTATTCAAGGATGTATACAATATTTAACGAGATCTTTCCATCTTCGTTGACCGTAGAGAATGCGACAGCAATCCCGTGGTGGCGGGTCAGAGTCTATGCTTGGGGTCGTAACCAGCTTCGCCCCGTCCGCGGGGTTACGAACTGTCCATTGCTTGCACCAAGCAATGTCACGCAATACATGGAAAAGCTCGCCACTGCTATGACCAATGTCATCAGATCCCACGAGAGCCATGAAATGGTGCGAGGTCGAGCGTACACTATGACCACCTTCATAGCGGTCCATTGGGAGTGGCTGTCGTTTCCACTCGCTCTGCTCTTTCTTAGCTTGTTGTTCCTGGTTGCTACCATCATCAAGACATCAAAGAACACGAACGTGGGCATGGGGATGTGGAAGACATCAGCAATGCCCACGTTGATCTACAGCCTACCTAAGGATGTTCAAAAGGACTTTTCCTCACCAAGCACCTGGGGTAGCGCATCGGGTAAAGGAGCAAACAAAGTCAAGATCAGGTTACTTCCTAGCCAAGGCTGGCGAGTCTCGGGACATGCGTGTACGTCTCCCACACAGGTCGTGGTCACCAATCGCCAAGCACCCTCTGGGTGGATATAGCATCGTGACTCATAATTGATACCTTTTCCACTGTGGACTACGTCACGTTTTCAAACCCAGCAAGGTTGCAACTCATACTTCTACGCACCACATCCTGCCCTTCAAAAAATAACGTAACAGCGAAATCAACGTTCAATTTGCCGTCGTGGTATCTCAGCTCTGTCTCAAGTCGTTTTGTCAGCTTTTGTTACCCCCCGTTGACCCGCATTCCGGAGCTCGAGTCAAGAATCGATGAGCGAGGGTGAAGGCGGCAACCTAGGACATTTTATTCGCTAACGTCGCCAAGAATCGGTTGGGCTTATAATATCTGCACGAACCTTGCAGCTGCCAAGATAGCTGTGCCGTAGCGTTACGACGAGAGACTATTCGACCTCGTTCTTCTTACAAAAGAAACAGCAACGGCTAGATTGCTCACATGATCTCGCATACAGCTCGGCGCTAATCATCGCCTTGTGAACGGTGCAAACTTTGGGTCAATAGCTCGAGGCATAGTTGCGCGCTTCAGTATCTCCAGTGGCTAAACTGCTGTGGCTCCATAACCCTATCGGGCAGCTTATCACTGTAATATGCCACTTGTTTGGTACTCCATGCCATCCACTGCTCTCCAGCAGCCACTCCACCATGTCCTCCACGTCGAATTCCAACCACGAGTGAGATACGACCACGTCAACCGGTTGGTACTCTTCACACACACCTTGAGACAAAGCCCATTTCACCATGTTCGCAACACATCAGTCCCGCGTGAACATATTAAGGGATATCTCCTCAAGACCTGCTCCTCAGTGTGGGCAAAAACCACCTCAGGTTTTCGCTGCTCGGGCAGAAGAGAAAACTTCACTCGACTTCACACAACGCATCGAGCGGAAATTGGCCGAATATGACGCATCTCAAAATGTGTTTAAGAGATGGCTATTCGAGATCGCTAGTTGGTTCATTAGTGCGTCGTGTATGGTCGTCATTATTGTCATATACGTTCGCGTCAGGGATCGTCCGTTGTTAGAGAGCGGCTTGGCTCTTACCTGGGTCAATGTGCTTGGGAAAGTTGCATCCGCGGCGCTCATTGTACCAACATCGGAGGCACTGGGTCAACTAAAGTGGAACTGGTTTCACAACTCGAATGCCATGTGGGACTTCGAGATTTTCGACAAAGCCTCCAGAGGCCCTTTAGGTGCTTTGATGCTCTTATTTCGGACAAAAGGGCGCTCATTAGCCGCGCTAGGTGCACTCCTAATCGTCCTCCTCCTTGCGATCGATACCTTTTTCCAACAAGTCACTGAACTGCCTGAGCGATGGGCTCTTCAAAGCACTGATAGTGCCGTGCCTAGGACCGTCCGATACGCACCTAGTCTTGATACAGTCTACAGAGAGGGCGTAATGCAAGCCGTAGATGAAGATGACATTTTTCTTCTGGTTGAAAAATACTCTTACAGAAATGGTACTCAATCGGTGCCGTTTGGCAACGGAACTCGCCCTGACATCCCCGTTGTACGTATTTCCTTTTATTCTGATCTCCCATCGAGTCAGCGCTTGCACTTCTATGAAGTCAAGCTTCATACCTCGTATCTCCATTTTTGCAGTCACTAATTGAGGCTTTCGTCATAGTCATGTCCGACCAGCAACTGCACGTGGCCGGTGTACGAGACGCTGGGCGTTTGCAGCGAATGTGCTGATATCTCAAACCAGCTCAACTATACCTGTCTCACAACCAGGGTAGACTGGACTGCCGATCAGTATGGAGGCTATGGCGTTGAAGGAGGATATCCGAACGCGACAATGTGTGGATACTTCCTGAACGCCACGAGCGAAAATCCAATACTAATGTCTGGATACCGTCTGAATTCGGAGAACGGCACGAAAGGCGATGCTCTCATCATGCGCACACTGCCTCTCACTGCTCCTTATTCAAAAGAGCGGTATTACGGGGACGGGTCCATTCATTTCAAACATTTACGACACGTCATCATGGATGCCCTGATCGTCTCTTCAGCCAATGGGTCAGCAGTGGGCGCATACGAGAACGCACCACCTGCTGCTTCAGAGTGTGCTCTCTTTTGGTGTGTTAAAACGATGCGGTCAAGCTACGATGAGGGAAGGTATCATGAAGAAATAATCAGCACACTTTTCAATACCACAATCGGTGCGGTGCCGGACCCGTGGAAAACTGAATTCTTTGAGACCGACTCTGACAATGGAACCGACATATATTACCAGCAGGACATCGATATCGAAGTGGAAAGACCCCTGGATGGAAAACCAGGGACAGTATTTGGTTTGTCTAATTACACCGCGTTGGTCGTGATTGAAAGCTTCAAGAACATCTTCCCGGCACAAACTAGTGCGATCAATGAAACGGCTATTCCGCTGTTGCGTTACCAAACCTGGGCGCTTGGACCACCATGGATGCGGGAACTTGAATTCAATCCTTGGGTTGCGCCGAATAACGTGACGAAACATATGGAAAGGCTGGCGACAGCAATTACCAACGAGATCCGCTCAATCAAGTCCAATGCTACGTTCGTGCTTGGGTCGGCGTATGGTCGCGAGGTCTTCATCAATGTGAAGTGGGAATGGCTCTCCTTCCCTCTTTTGCTTCTAGTACTGAGCTTGGCTTTCTTGATCTCGACAATGATCAAGACGTCGAAAGACGGAGAGACAGGAGTCTGGAAAAACTCAGCTATGCCTGCACTGATCTACAGCTTGCCCAAGGATGTACAGCACCAAGTCACGTCTTCAAGCACCTCGAAAGACGGTTCCCATAGAAGAGCGAGAAAAGTCAGGATAAGATTACTTCCTAACCAAGGTTGGAGGGTATCGGGCCAGGTACAGGCACCACTGACGCTTGTTAGGAGAAGTAACCATGGAGCACCTCCTGGATGGGTGTAGGACATGTCCCAGTGAAGCGCAGCAGCAAAACAGGCCCCGTCGGGCGTTAATCTGTGTCTGATCTGGCCAGTCAGCTTGGTTCCATAAGCTAAGAGAGACTTGGTTAGTGCAGAGGTTGAATTGTCTAAGAATTGTATTCTCATCACAGGAATCACTCAGTTGAAGTCTCGTATTGCACCATAGTCCTCTCGCTTCGGTATCTCAGCCTCATGTCAACTGATCTTTACTACTCTCCAATCTCTACCGGGACGAATACAGGAGGCTGAAAACACTTGGTGGCCCAAGCTCCCGGGCGGCAGTGCAGATCACCCTATTCGCCCAGTGATCACCAACAATGCTGTGCCGCAGCGCGAACGGATAATAACCTATTCGATATCAATGTCTGGTCTGCATTTGTAACGTTCACTTCTTGCATGCAGCTCAGCGTTTACACCTTCGTGGTGACAGGTGGATTATCAATCCTTAGCAGTCTGAGGCTGAATCAAACCGCTAAGCTTAGTCGGCTGTGAGGATCAGTATGGCATCGCCTGCCGTAATGAAAAAGGTCTATCAGCTTTAGTCTTACCTCGTCTTCATGCGTATGGTTCTTTGCATCATGCACACCAGAATTCGACGAAATACGCCTATTGCTGCATCCTTCACGATTTAATTCCATGAACGGCTATTTGTGTCGGCATAAAAGAAATTACCATCTCTCGCCTCATCTCCCATGATGCATCGTTCTTCGTTCGCAAATTCGCCGCAGCAAGAATTGCAGCCTCCAGCGTATATTGGGCGATTGAGTGAACATGCCCCAACAACTACGCCTAGCCCATGTACGAAGCAGAAAGCATCATTGGGTCTCACGCAACGACTGGAAAGAAAGTTAGCTGAATACAATGCATCAGGAAACTTCTTTAAGAGGTGGCTTTTTGAAATTGCAAGCTGGCTTGTTAGCGCATTGTGTATGGGTGCTGTCATCGGAATATATTTTCGAACCGACGGAGAAGACATGTTACGTTCTAGGTGGCTTCTGACCTTTGCCAACGTCCTTGCAAAGATAGTGTCGGCCGCTCTTATCGTTCCCACGTCGGAAGCGTTAGGACAGCTAAAGTGGAACTGGTTCACAGAAGATAAATCTCGGGCTATGTGGGATTTTGAGACATTTGACAAGGCATCATGAGGTCCATGGGGCGCCGCACTTCTCCTTTTCCGTACAAAAGGTCGATCGTTAGCAGCACTGGGCGCTTTACTAATTGTTTTGTTACTTGCAATCGACACTTTCTTCCAACAGGTCGTTGTTTCCTCACCCGAATGGTGGTTGGTCGATGTCGGCACAGTACCAAAAGTCAGGAAATACTCGGCGCGGTTGGGCACAGAATATCGGGCAGGCCTTGAGCTGATGCAAATGGATAAAGATATTGCCACTATCGCATACGACTTCTTTTACGATAACGGCACTCAGCCGACGCGCTTCGGAAACGGCACACGTGCCGATATTCCCATCAACTGCCCCACTAGCAATTGTACCTGGCCGGTCTACGAATCACTAGGCGTATGCAGTGCTTGCCAGGACGTCTCAGAGATGCTTACATTCGGGTGTATCTCGAGCCGCATCGACTGGATTGCGAACTTGACTGGTACTGGAACCGAATCGACGTACCCTAATGGCACTGCTTGTGGCTATTTTCTTAATGCTTCAAGTGAGTATCCAGTGCTCATGTCTGGTTACAGAATGCGGTCCTCGGATCTGAGGCCTGGGGAAGCCCTTATCACGCGAGCTCTGCCCTTGGTCACCAACCCTGACAGGCAGACGTTGTTTGGCGGCTCAATCAATTTCAAGGACGTACGAAATCCCATATTAGATGCTATCATTGTAGGTGCTTCGGATGGGATCAACAGCGTTTATCGCAACGAGACGCCCACAGCACATGAATGCGTCCTTTCATGGTGCGTAAAATCCATCAAATCGAGCTACTCTTGGGGTAGCTATTCAGAAGAAGTTACTGGTAGCATCACAAACACATCCCTGGATCACGTATCCTATTGAGTCAGCCACCCTTAATGGCACTGACATCTACTATACCGAGGACATCAATATTGTATCGACGACCTTAAATGGCAACGAACTTCCATATGGACTTTCCAACGAAACTATGTATAAGACCGTGGCTATATTCGATGATGTGTTCCCATCATTTGTTACAGTCCAGGGTCCGACTGAGAATCCTTTGATGCGGAACAAATTCTACACGGCACTGAAGGGTCCTATCACCCGGGATCTGCTATACAACCCGTGGATGCCGCCCAATGATGTTTTGCATCACCTAGAACGGTTCGCGATAGCTATCACGAATGTGATAAGATCGTCCAAAGTTAGCGGTGAACGTGTTGCAGGCGATGCGTGGGAAAGAGAAGTTTTCGTTAAAGTTCGTTGGGAATGGCTCACTTTTCCCATCCTACTTTTAATGCTCAGTCTTCTGTTCTTGGTTTTAACGATTGTCAAAACATCAAAGGACACAGGTATTGGACTCTGGAAGACGTCCGCCATGCCTTCGCTTATCTATGGATTACCAAAAGAAACGCAGACACAGTTCACCTCATCATCGACATGGAATAGCGGAAATGAAACAAAGAGGGTTCGAGTCAGACTACTGCCAAACATGGGATGGAGAGTGTCCGGGCAAGATCAATTGACGACAATCCTGCAGGTACCACCCCCTGCAGGTCCAGGTTCGCGCGAAGGAATATGAAATGAATCTTGTAAATGGAATTAAAGAGATCTAATAGAAGACATATGAGCCCACACCTCAGAGTTACTCCTATCGCCTATTGCCAACGCCCCCTACTTTCCAGCCTTTAAAAGCGTGCAACGTCACCATTTTGCCTGCCCATACGCCCCATTTCCACATCGTCATTCACCAGACCCTTATTACTCGACACGCTATGTACGGGCGAGTAACCCGTGTCAACAGCGAGCCCTGACTTCTTGGCCACCTTCAACCTCTTCTTTTCCTCCTTCCTAGCCTTCTTCTCTGCCTTCTTCTCCTTTCTCGAGGGGAACTCGCTCTCAGGGCCCTTCAGCACCACACCAGGATGCAAAATCGCGAGCAAGGTAATCGCGAGCGCCATTGGAAACGCGTCGAGACCGAGCGCGTATCCCTCCTTGTATGGTAGCTGATTATCCGCTGGATCGACGCCGCCCGAGAACTCCGCAAGTCGATAGATGATGCGGATAGTGATGAGCGTCAAGACAGCGTAAAGCGTGTACGTCAACCACTTCCACCAATTCCCACTCTTCCCCAGGCCTCCATTGCCCAACAGACCCTGCCTCTCCAACCTCAACGCATCGACATGGAATCTGACAATGAGCGCAGAAAACAGCAAGATGAAGAACTCCTGCACGCCCACTCCACTCATATAAATCTTCTTGCCCACCTCCATAGTCTTCGCATCAGACCCAGGGTTCAACATCATGCCTCCCGCACCCTGGACAACAAAACTGAACACATCAAGCCACACGAACCATTTCCCCATGCTCATCGCCTTGAACCCCCAGATCTTCTTCTCAGGATGCAACATCCAGACAAGGCGTCCCGCAGTCATATACACAAACGCATTGACCCACAGCGGTGCAAGCAAGAACAAGATTTGAGAAGCAGTGGCGTATGCCGTGTTCTGCTGGTTGTGCGAGCCGAGCGCGCGGATAATGAAGGCGGAGAATTCCCAAGCTGCGGCCATGACTATTACCCAGCAGAAGGGTTTGCGATGCAGGATGGCGAGGGCGAGGTGTGCGAGGGTTGCGATGCCGAAGATTAGGGCGAAGGCGACAGCGGCTGCGAAGGAGGGGTTGTATGCCCACTTTGCATTGCAGGCTTCAGGTGGGACGTAGCCGTGTAGGCCCGGGGTGGCGGTTACGCATGAGGGTGTGGAGGTGGATGTTGAGGTTGTGAGGGAAGGAGAGGTGGTGGTGGATGTTGATGTTGCCATGATCTCAATGAGATGGACTTTTGAAGTATGCGTGTGGAACGAATAGGAGTAATAATGCAACTTGCTCAACTGACTTCTTGCTTCTCCAAAGATGATGATTGATGATGATAGTGATGAACGAGATGATACTGCAATAAATGTACTTCCCTCCTCCCCTCTTATATCCTCCATCTCCACCTCCATACCATTCATGCCTTGCCAATTCTGCCTTACAACCCCATCCCAACCCGTTCATCAGCCCTGATGCTCATTGCGCGTTCTCTGCACGTGACATCAAAGAATTAGCGAACCGCCCAATCACACGCATCGTACGGCCCAAAGCGGTTACGCTGATCTAAATGTACCCGAGAGCACGAAATGTGAAATTGTGTTTGTGATGCGGAGCTAATAACTAAGCCTTGATGCAAGGCTAAGCTACCGGTGGTGGCTCGGCGGGACTCCTAGTGAAGCTCGCGTGTTTCCTTGAACGGGACTAGTGCTTTCCGTTTCCGGGTGTGTCAGCATTGGGTTGTTGGCTTCAGAACAGAGAAGCTTGCGAGAGCTGGAGTACATCTGTAGGCGTTTGATGTAAAACGTGAGTCAGACGTCAACGCGTTTCATGCAGTGGTCGTGATTGGCTTTAGGGCCTGTCTGTCTTACGCTCAACATTGCAAGCTTGGGAAAGCCGAGTTACTGTTGTACTGTATCGGCATTGGCGGTTAATTAAGGTATATAGCAAGGCCGTACTTCTAATTCTTCTTCGCTCCAAGTCCTTCGAGTCTTCACTCTCATCCTCCCCATCGCTATGGCAATATCCTCAGCGCATGCCCCCATGAGGTCACTGAAGTCCATAGCGACGATCGCACACGCAGCGGTGGCGGCTACTTCAGACTCTACTTTTCTGCTTCATTGCGCTAAGCGCATATGGACGCAGTTCTCTATTCGTAATTCCTCTCCGGCTCTTTGTTAGGAGCGGTGTTCGCGGTCTTGATAAGCTTGGACGCAAGTGTTTCGCTCGGTTAGGTCTGAAGGGCTATTTTTCAAGCCACTCATCTTCAGCTTCCTTTCCTTTCTGTGGTATGACAAAATGGAACCGTTCGTCCAGCTCCCTCTCTTCAAACCATCCTCCCAAATATCAGATCTCTTTCACTCTCGCTTGCTCTTAGATTAATGTTGTCGTAAATGACATGCGCAGGCCTAGGCGGTCGTGGAGTTTCAGCCGCGAAGTCATCATGATTCGATTGCGTCGCCTGCGACCCAATCGTTGTTTCTTGTTCAATAACAATCTTTGGTACTTCTGTCCTTCGTTTCTTAGAAAATAAAGTTGAAAACTTTGACTTCTGTGCCGCTGAGTGGAAAGTAGTCATCGTGTGGACGCGCGTATCCGGTGCGTTGTCGAGAGCACGGCATTCGATGATCTCATCGATGCGCGAAGCTGTTCGTGAGAACGTGCGGCTAAGGCTACGACTTCTAGCGATAGATCTACGGTTTGAACTACTTTTCGTGGAGCTGGATTTCCGCGTTACGATATCGTCGAGGACAGACTTGAAGTCATCAAGGAATATGGTGTCAGAAGCGCACTTGAAGACCAGCGCGAAGCGCCAGTAAGGATTGATGCCACTGTTCGCTGAAAGGTGTGCTGCGGTTACTGCTACGTCCGTGAGCAGAAATGCGATTGACAGAACCATGCAGATGAGCATGACTCCAAACCGAGCGTTGATCTTAAGGAGACCCCAAAGCTTGAATCCGTATGTCTTCTTGATTGCATAAAAGAGCCTCCAGGTCGTGAATATCCACCACGGATCACGAAACAAGGCCTCCCAAGGCCTGGTTTTCTCGTTTACGTTGGACCCAAGCGAATTGAAGTAGTAGAAGTTCGACCACGCCTCAACGACCCAGAAGGGTTGAACGCAGAGAAGGGAGATGATGAAGACACGAGAGCCCCATTGAGGGAGAAACGGGCGGATCTTGAGCCATGCGACAACGTTGTGGAGGAAGTAGGACATGAAGAGCAGAGTCGCGGTCGAGGAGAGATACCAGCCATAGACTGGATCATTGAAGAATATAAAAGTTCCGTGCCAAAGGGCAAGTACAAGCTACTAATGTCAACATGGGTTCATAGATGTTCGTCCCAGATCAACCAACCTCGAGCAGGATAAGCTTGTGGAGCCATCTCCCAGAGCGATAATTGCAGAACACAAGCAATATCAAGATTATCAAACTTCCCACATTGTAACCTTCAGCCCATGCTTCTATGATTTTTCCTTCGGTCGTTAGGTCAGATCTGATTGGCGCCGAGGCACGTAGTGAGATGTGAGGTATTGCATCTGGAAAACGTGTCCGCAGGCCCGGTAAGTCGATATAGCTTAAAGGCGCCATTACTCCATGCTCTTACATCTCAAGCTCGAGAGTTACCAAGTTCATGGGTAACATTCAACTTGGTGACTGGGAATCGGCGCGTATACCCACTTTGTCACTGGAGCCGGCGAGTGGCTTCGTAACCCGGTCGGTAGCCGAGAGAGGAGTTGGAAGTAGGGGAGAAAAAAAAAATTGAGGGTCAAGAATGGCACCACCTTACATAGACCGCTGACGTTGCAAACTTGCGGGTAGATCCTGGCCATTGCACCCTATGTTTAGTCCCGCCCGATGGGCCGGTTGCATGGCGGAGGCGGTCTGTCGAACAAAGCGAGGCTGTCCAGCCCTGCTGACCGCAGTGAAGATCTCGTCGCTGGCCAACGAGTGCTCCATGCTGCTAAACAACCGTCTTCCGCAACGGGAAGTCCGTTTTAGCTCTGAGAATGAAACTCCGCCCGTACGCTGGAGATTCAAATGCCCAAGGGCGCGATGCAACGCAACTGCGCGATTGAGCAAATGGCTTGTTTTGCGCGATGCCTCGAACAGTCGTGGATCGCCGATATTGAATCCTGTGGCTGGGCTAATGACTTGGACGCCTTACCTTCAGTGCAACCCACCCGACATGCTCCGCGAAGCAATCAGCGCGTAGACAATTCGAAAGCGATGCATCCGTGAACGTATTCTGCAGCATAGCGGTCAACTTGCCTGTCTTCAACTTTGCCACGCCAGGCAAAGGTAAGCACTGTGCAACACTGGATGTGGTCGAGGAACGCCTAACTAGCTTAGCATGTAAGCAAAGACATCGCGGAATGTGAATGGGCGGGCGCGTTTCCATATTTGCGGCGAGGCTTGGGGAGGGTGGAGAAATGGGGCCATCGGGAAATTTGGGGTGAACCATTCGGGGTCCGGCCTTCCCCGCATTCTGGCGCCAGTTGAATCATTGCCGGATAGAGAAGCAGGAAGCAGATGGTTCAAGTTCAAGATGTGCATTTCAAGCAAGTCGAACAGTCCGGCGGATACATATATAATACCGTGTACACGGTAGTGTTCGACATTTCAGTAAGTCATCCAATCAGTCGAGGTACTTGAAAGGCTGATTGCAGCACTTCTACCAGTAACACTAGAGTCATCGAGATCCGCGCATGGCTGAGCATTCACATTCGGGGAGACCGATGCACGAGCAGATATTCCACATCTACCTCGGACTGTACTATACCTCGGCCTCTCCCTCATCTACAAGCTCTCAAGTACCCTCTTAGCACCGTCTGAGATTCTCTTAACCTCCCCATGCCCCTTCTTAACTACCTCCTCCATGCGCTTCTTCGCCTTCTGCAAATCATCTGGCAGCACATCTCTATTCAACTCGTACTTCCTCAGCTTCTTGTTATGCTCTTGTCTTGCTGTTTGTATCCACTTGTCTGCTCTTTCGGAAGCCTTGACGGCCGAGTCGACAGCCGCGCGGCGCGATTCGCCCGTTGGCGGAGGCATGGGGACTTGGATGGTAAGGGGGGTTGCTGGATTCAGGGGAGAGAGGGGTGAGGGAGTGTGGCGAGGCGGCAATGGCACTGGTGATGGGTTTTATGTGCTAGGTATAGTGTTAGTCGAGTAATTAGAGTAGAGCTGGATGGACTTGGAAGTAGTCAACGTACCACTTCTTCTCCACAGACAACGTTCAGCACTCTCCCTCTCGGTACGACCTGTGCGATGTCGCCTAACCGTACACTCTCCTTCCCATGGCCGTCCGGGCCGCCCTTTGTGCCTAATTGCACGTTCAGGCTCTCCACAACCTCTGGATTCAATTTCCCTCCCCCCTCGCAATTGGCTCAGGTCATGTGTAAGCTTCTCGATAGCCTTGAGGATTTGCGATTCCAGGCCTGAGACATCGTATGCTTCGTCTGTGGGGGTAGCTGCGCCCGCGTTGTTGACAGGTGGTGTTGAGTCGGTCCTGGCATGGGCTTTGTTTGCTTTTCCAGCTTTCTTCTGCAGAGGCGAGCTTAGAGAAAAGCTGCGGATGGTTTGCGAGGGGCATTGGGATGGTGCTGCCCGGATCAATGTGCTGGTAATCGTGAGCACTGCACTATTGCGAATTCTTATGAGAACATAAGTGTTTCCTTACAAGCTGCGACATGGAGACTCAATTGCCCTTGAGGACGCAAGTAAGGATCGTCTCGAGCTTAAGCAGGAGGCTGCACGCGGTATTGCTGTACGGGACATGGTTGAAGGCTGTGTTTTAATAAATAGGTGGGTTGATAGCCCTGACGCATGTTGGAGAGCTTGTCGCGTGGGCCACCACCGTCCGTGCACGCGACGAAAGGACGTCATGGCATCGACGCTACTTCATTGTGTATGCACGCACAACTTTCCAAAATATCTGGTTGATACAGAATTTCGGAGCGTCAAGATTTGAAGGCTGTTCCAAAGGGGGAAGATTTCTCCCCTTGTCAGATAGCTGATCAAGACAAAGGCGCATGGCCTCATGGTGATCGGCTACTTGTTTGGCTCATATGTCGGAGTATGTGATGATGACGGTAGGATTGGCGTACGAACTGGTTTTCGCTACGGGCTGTAGAACACCCGAGGGAGGATATCTCGCGGAGGCATGTATTGTTGACCATTGAGTCAATGAAAACCATGAGTGACCAAGATGAGCACAACGCAGACGGGCATGGAGAGACGTGGTACTGTGATTTGAAGAGTCAAGATACAAAAAACGTTTATGCCGTTTCCATCCCGAGTTCCCAAGTCCATCTCTGTAGCCAAGTGGTATCTCGTAATTCCATCCGTGCATTCCTCCACAGGAAACATCCCATCATCCCATCGTCTCAAGACTTACACCAATCCTTTCCCCATCCTCCCATGACTCCAGAGCAGAGCAGTAATTGCTGTATGTAACCAAGCCGACGCCACCCGGACAACAAACAAGATCTAGACAACCACCGATGATCTCGACTCTTCATCATCCTTCTCTTTGCCTTTCTCCTCGCTCACAGCAGCCCCCGCACACTTCCCCTTTCCCCTCCCCGCATCATCATCAGCATCATCATCATCGCCCTTTTCCCGCTTCCCCACCTCCTGACCCTCCACCTCGATAGGTCCCACAACCTCCTCTTCTTCCCCGCCACCTTCTATATCGCCCAAGCTCTCGTCATCACTACTATCATCAATGCCCTCGAACATACGCGCGAACCGTTGATGACCTTCTCGTTCTTCCTGTTCTTGCGTTATGGGCGCGTCAGGGTTCTCCGGATCTTCTTCCTGTTCACGTGTAGACTCGAGCTGTGCTTTGCGTTGAGCGAGGCGAAGGGCAAATTGGCGTCGTGCGCGGGAAGGAGGGATCTGTAAAGGTGGTGGGACTTTGGGCTGTGGAGAAAGGTGTTAGCTTGCCTAGCCGCCAAGAATTTTGGGTGGTCATGATCGGCGCCCGTAGAAAAGGGTGTTGAAACGAGTAAAAGTAAGAGTGGACGTAGAAAGAGGAAAGAGACGAGCCATGCATGCTGGGCCAAAAGAATCGATCGCCCAAGTCACATCACTACAAAGGAGATAAGAGAGAAAACGCCTCTTACAACGCATATTACTACATGTATCATACACCCTTTCGGATGGTGGAAGGATGTATGTACAGAAAGAACAAAAGGCCCTTGACGCCCAGCATGCAAGCTCTCCAATCTCTTAAAAGTACACAAAGCAATAAAGAAATGACAACGCACCAAGCGCGAAAAACGATCGTGATGTGTTTGTTCGTGATGGTGATTATCGATAATCCATATCAGCATCGTCAAATGAGATTTCACCCACTTGTTCGGAGTCGTCGACAGGTCCCTGCCGCTCCCTCTCTCTGTCGTTGTCGACATCGTCCATATCCTCGTCTTCTTCATCACTCGAGTTAGTAAAGCCACTAAGCAAGGAGCCACCGCTGAAGGTGTACCCACCACCTCCAGTGTCACCATGATTGGTAAGCTCCATGCTGTCGAGGCCAATGTTGCCGTTGTTGGCAAGGCTTGCGTTGGAGAGGCCGCCATCGCCCCCGAAGCCAGATGCCGCGTTCACGGCGTTCAGTACAGCTTGCCGGGGCCCGACGCTCATATCGGGTCGCACGCCGCCGAGGATAGCGTTGTCGCGTTCTCGAGTCTCCGAGAGTACATGATCGACATAGTGCATCCACTCTTCGCTGTGAACCTTGTCGAGGACCAGTTGAGAAAGAATATCCTCAGGATGCCGCTCTGTGAACTTCAACACTTCTTCAGCAATGAGGGTCAGGTGACCCATGTAGCCTAGTCGCATGTGAGTCTCGCCCTGAGCCTTGTCACTGGCCTGCTGCCCCTCGATGATCCGCTCCGTTATCCGTCCCGTATCAAACAGATCTATAGCTAGCGAGCGGTTGAATCCCCTGTCCATCTGTCCATTAAAAACCTGCTGGACAACGTCGTACACGACATTGTGGAGGAAATTGTTCCAAGGAAAGCGGAAGAAGAAATCCTAGTGTATTCAGCATGCATTTCTGGGGAGTTGGAATGGGGAAAGAACTCACAAGAATGGTCGGGACGACCTTGTTCTCAACGAAGGTTATCTTAAGTAAATCACCAACAACGGGCGTTCCGTCGATGTCAATCTCAAATCCAGCATTGCCGCCTTCTACGCTACCGAAAACAACAGACCGCACACTTTGAGTCTCATCGATAGGTGTTATCTCTGAAGCATCCACCTCTGCCACAGGTGTAGTGAATCGCGCAGTGTCGATACTGGCAGGCTCAGCGTTACTGTCACGGCTCTTACCCGCAAATAGTGGTGCTGGCTTGTCATCTGGATGAGGTGATAGACTTTCAGGTGGATCCAGACTGCTAGCCTCAGGGGTCTGGCTAAGTTGTTGTGTTAGAAGTGAAGGCCGGTCTGTAGCTTCTGCCTCTGTTTTGGCGTGCTCCGGTGCTTCTTGCCGATCATCCATGACGGTGTCATTATCCAGGTCAAGACCACTAACCTTAGCAGACAGACCTGCTGATGTGGGAGACTCCGCATCATCGGGCGGTTTTGTGGTTGTATTACTCGAGGCAGTAGGTGTTGCTGTGTCTTTCGGTGGCGTGAGAGGCTCATCAACAAATTCGCCGTCATCCGCGCCTGATTTATCTGGGGATGACTCTTTAGGCGCAGTCTTTGGAGAGCGCTCTAACGACTCCCCAATCTGTTCCTTCTCCGAAGCACTCTCTTTGGGATTCTCAGCTGCAACTTCTGGCGCAATGACCTTCTCAAAGTCGTCTTCCGAAGTGTTCTGCACTTGAAGTGATTTTATCTCCGCAGGCGAGTCCATGGATGGTGCGCGAGCATGGTGGAAGCCGTGACTGTCCACGCTGGTCGAGAAATCGCCCAAGTTGGCAGAAGCGGAAGTTAGCTTTCCCTCGGCCTTCAGCCGTTCGCGCTCAGCATCACGCCTCCTGACTTCAGCCTCGCTCCCCCGCTCGTTAAGCAGAGCCATGTTGCTGCAATGCAGTAGTTCAGCCATCAGTTCGCAAGTCTTGAAGCGATCGAATCCGAGTGGTTCTATCTTCTCGCCGAATGCTGTCTTGAGCTCTCGTTTCTTCGTTGTGGTGCTACCATCTCGTTGCGTAACAATCTGACTGGAGCTATTGACCAGTTCCATGAACTGCGGAATGTGAATCGCAAATTGGCGAAGCAATGTACCCAAGTAGATTGGGTCGGAGTTCTTGGGAACAGGCCCTATCTGATTCTCAAGGTCGTAATCCGAGTTGTTTTTCCTGATGACTTCGATAATAATTCCAACTCCAACAGTCAAGGGATTGCCCCCACGCAACATGAACTCTATTAACTGTTTGAGACATGCTTCGGATACCAGCTGGCGCGTTAGCTCGTTGGGACCTATTACGGATTGATCTTGCGTGGTAGCGTTTGCGGATATGGTGATGATGGCTTTAAGGAAGTCGCCTGCCGATGTTTGGGTGGAGGTGGATTGGTCAGGCGCAAGGAAGGATATTAGGCGTGGAACCAGGTTCTGCTGTTGCAGCCACTGTGCATTGTTAGCCTTTACATCTACCCAATTTACATCTGCCCAGTATCCTACATCAACAATGCCTTGCCCTCCCTCGCTCTTCTCAAGACTGATGATCTTCAGTAAGAGGTCCATGATGACGGGGCAATCAACGTGTTGGAGCATGTCCGAGACTACGTTGTCGATCGATTTGAAGAAGTCGAGCATCTCTTCCATCTTGCGATCTAGCAGCGACTCGTTGACTTTGGTGAAGTAGCCAGCCTGCACAGGGTCGAGAGGTGCAGGCTGCTTGATGTAGGCCCAGAATTGGCGTAGGGTATCCTGGTTCTCGAGGACCGCCTCCGATATCGACCAGACCTCTGATGACAAGATCTCACACGAAACGTATGCGTACTTCATACGCTGTCTCTCCTCGTTGCTCTCTTCGCCATCGCCAGAGTCTGACTGGGCGGTCGACGATGAGCGAGCTCTGCCGGCAACCTTGCCAAAGAAGCCCTGCCGATTTGGACTCCTGGCTTCGCTCGCACCTTCCCCGGCTGTCTCCTCGTTGGGCGATGTGGAGGGCTTCGCAGCGATGACATAGCGCAGCAGGCGTTCGAGGACATTTTCGTCACGCAGGTACTCAATCAGCTTCGAATTCTGCTGCTTGAGCTCCTGGATAAGGTCGGACTCGTCGAGGAGCTCCTCGACGGTGACGTCAGGCTTGTCGAGTATGTTGTCCAGCGACGACAGCTGCGCGTACCCGCCGAAGCGCCAAAACATGGTGGGTTGTAGTGTTTTGCGGCTACCAGCGCGGGGCAGGTGAGCAGTCGGAGAGCGAGGGACTCGAAGGCGGTGGCAGCTCAGCGGGGCTCATGCGTAGGAGGGTCGCTGCGCTCTTTCGGTCATGGGAAAGTGATGCAGATGGAATAGCTGTATAGCCGAGAGCTTTGTTAGAGCAGAACACAAGGGTGAGACAGGCGGGCGCGTGGTAGACAGCTCTGGGCTCCACGAGTACAAAGTGGGACAGGTACGTACCTGCCCTAGCGAGCGGCTCTGCGTGTGCGGGCAAAGCAATGGAGAGCGAAAGACGTGGGAGCAAGCCGATCCATGCACCGAAAGGTCGTAAGGGGTCGTTACAAATACAGGGGCCTCGTCAAAGATGGGATGCGAGCTCGATGCGCTGGTGTTGTGGGGGTAGGTGCATAGCGGTGGACAGCACCAGCACCAGCACCAAGGCTAGAAGCCGCCGCGTAGCGTTGCGCAGGGCCGGACGGCACAGCAGTGGCCGATCACTTGCAATTCCTCACTTCACTCGACGAGTACTGTACTGTGGTGTCAAATGTTCTACGAAGAAGGCGCCGTCTGCGCGTACTTGGCGGACTCTGAAAGTGCATTTTACTTTATCAAAACAGTGACTTTACAGGGTCTCATACTGTCAAAGAGCTATCACCGATCTTGGAATATATTTGATATGAGCTCCGAGGAGAGTACTCAGAAAAGAACTACTTTACAGGTTCTGCTCGCACGACACAATACCAGACCCTATGACAGCTTCGGGTCATGTGCCGCTACAGAGTTGGTCATAACATGAATAAGCTCATGTGCTCGGGGATGATTTGATGTGTAGCGGTTGCGCGCACGTGATACTCTATGACGCGGGTCCCGCCGAAGCTAGGGCACCGTTCGCGACTGCCAGCCACCATACACCCCTCATCGACGACCATTTTGTATACACACCACCGCACGACCTCGCTTCCGAACTCGATTATATTATAGCTAAATTACCTGCTAACACGCGAGTGGCTTGAAACAGTCGTCATTATGAACCGTCTCTTCGGAGCGAAGAGCAGCGCGCCGAAGCCGACACTTAATAGCGCCATCTCCAACGTAGGCCCTTCCCAAAAACCACACATCTCTCGCGTACTAACAGGATAGGTCGACACACGGATAGAAAGCCTCGATGTCAAGCTCGCCAAGCTCAACGCGGAGCTGTCCGCCTATCAGCAGAAACTCGCAAAGATGCGCGACGGCCCCGGCAAGACGGCCATAAAACAAAAGGCCCTCAAGGTCCTCCAGCAGCGCAAGATGTACGAGTCGCAACGCGACCAGCTACAGGCCCAATCGTGGAATATGGAGCAGGCGGGTATGATGCAGGACAACCTCAAGAATACCATGACCACCATCGACGCCATGAAGACGACGACGAAAGAGCTGCGCAAGCAGTACGGCAAGGTCAACATCGACAAGATCGACAAGCTGCAAGACGAGATGGCCGATCTCATGGACATGGGAAACGACATCCAGGACGCGATAAGTCGAAGCTACGACGTGCCAGAAGACGTGGATGAGTCGGAGCTCGATGCGGAATTAGAGGCGCTGGGTGACGAGGTCGAACTCGAGGGTATTGGAGAGTCGTCAGGAGTGCCTAGCTTCATGTTGGACGATGCGGCACCGCCACAGTTCATCGACGAAGCACCCCAAACTAATAAGGTCAAAGAGGCAGCAGGTTGATGGGGGTATTTACCGTATACCTAACTTAACGCCGCGACATAGCTGGTTAGATGGTCCATACCGTTGCGTATGAGGGGAATACCTTCGCGTAATCGCAGGTTTGGTACAGCCAAGCACTGCAAGACAAGACCTATAGCGAACACCATCTCCGCCAATACACCGCTCCATACACCTCTCCTAACTCGAAGCGACAGTAGAGGTAGGAGACGCAGGTGGTAGCGAAAAGCCATCTTCGCCGTAATGGAAACGGCTCGATGTACTAAAGTAGCCTAGCATAGCCCGTCAACAATATATAGCCAGCCAGCGAACGTTGGCTGTTGCTACATTCCATCTAGAAAATGGCCTTTCCTTACCATGTTGTTTGGATCACCTATTATCAGTCGCACCGCGAGAAAAACGCTACTGTGTCGCAGCCACTACTTTGATGTGGCGAACCCCTTTCCTGGAGGATTTACGCAAGGCGCTCTCAAGGCGCAATCTATACGCATATCATGCTGCGCCTTGCGCGTGGGGCATATGAAAGCGATGGGTTCGTGTACTCAGGTCCAGATAAGGCTGGGTGCTGCAGCCATTTTGGGTGTTATGACGCGGCAATCTAATCAAACTCGAATCAATAATCCGCTGACTGACCTGGCGCTCAGCCTGGCGCTGCGGTAGTTGTGTGTGTTACGTCCCCTACACTTCAAAATCCCAACGGTTTCTCTCACACAATGATCAACTTACACTAGTATTCATTATCAAGAGCATGGACTCTCCACCAGAGGAAAACGAGCAGTCTAGCCTTTTATCCATCGCCAACGACAGCAACGACGTGCGCGAAATCCAATCAGGACAGACCGACCACCGTGACTGGGTTCCTCTACAACGCCGGTCACAAGACTGGGGCTGGGAGTTCGCAGCTTGCCTTGGTAGCCTTGTCGCTTTTCTCGCAATGGTAGGCTTGCTAACTGCCTACGACGGGCAGTCACAACCGCAATGGTTTTATGGAGTTACGCTTAACTCGGCACTCTCTTGGCTCAATGTTCTGAGTAAAAGCTGCTTGCTAGTTTCAGCAACTGCATGCATTAGCCAGTGTATTTGGTTGGACTACACTGTAGAGACTAATCACCTACAAACCTTGGAACTTTATGACGAGGCTAGTAGAGGCCCTTGGGGCGCTATCCGATTGCTATGGAGGCTCAAGGCAAGGTCCGTACAGCTTCTGCTATATCTCAGCGTAATGATATTAACTAAGCTATGCAGACGACTTCCTTCCATGGGAGCTTTGCTTACTATTTTGGCCATTGGAATGGATCCTACCGTACAGCAAACAGCTGTTGTTCGAACCCGGTTAGTCGCAGAACAACAAGCAAGTATTCCACGCGCTCAGCAATTCATCGAATACACCAGCTACGGTATTGCCCCGGCCGAAACTAACTTCATGATAACACCAGCCATGATGGGAACCATCTACTCGGGTCTTTTTTATGGTTACGCACAATCACGTGGAGATTCTCTCAACGTTGTACCAATTTGCCCGACTGCCAATTGCACATTTCCCGACTTTTCAACACTTGCAATTTGCGCCAACTGTACCGATTTGTCTTACGCTGTGGAAACGAATTGCTCGACAGAGTCACCTGGATGGGGCCCACATCCGTTCTGTCTGTACACTCTACCCAACGGGTTGGCAGTTGACCAGAGAAATAAATCTGCCAAGTTTAATTTTACATCAATCGCCGTTGACAGCGCTTTACCTCTTGTGGAACCAATCCAGCAGGGAGAAACGTTCCTGAACATCAGTATCCTGAATGTTTCAACAACAACGACCGATATCACCCATGCATCTCAATGTACTCTTTCCTGGTGCATCAAAAGATACAGGGCTAAGGTAATCAATGGCCAGCTCAAGGAGGAAGAACTGAACTTTACGTATCCTCCTTTCAACCGCAACAACGGGTACGACGAGGAGTCCATCCCGCCGTTGGGTGCCGGAGGTTCCGTCTATTTCATTGACAATATCGCAGCGGGAACCCTAGCAGATTGGTTAGCAAGTAAGCTTAAATTTAGCGGCAATCTGGCGTTGCTGAGTAATAACATGAGCGCCTATTCTGATACTGACGTTTCATTCGTCTCCGCCAACTGGAACCAAAGTACGAGTGTGGATAATCTCTTATATGCGAGTCTGGGCGTCTTCAAGGGGCGGGATTCAGCTACACTCCTGGGAAACATAGCACAAGCCATAACCACACATATACGTACCATCAACTTTTCGTTAGATGAGAAAACGCCAGGGTTGCATTACGGTCCTTCTTTCGATTACTATACATCTGTCCGGGGCATGGCCTGGTCTCAGGAAGTTTACATCGCCGTTCGATGGCCATGGCTGGCGTTTTCAGGATTGTTACTTGTGCTGACGCTCCTCTTCTTCACTCTCACTGCACTCAAATCGACCAGTAGCAATGTTGCAATCTGGAAGTCGTCTCTTCTTGCGCTGTTGTTCCATGGGTTGAGTTCGCCGCGGTTAGAGGAAATGCAAATGATAGGGGATGCCAAGGAGATGGAGAACAAGGCAAAAGAAATAAGAGTTCGGTTCAAAGACACTGGATCTGGTGTGAGGCTAGAGGAGGAGTGTGAGAGTGGATGTTAGTGTACGAACATACATTGTGGATGCTGCTCTTAGAACGGAGACGGATCTCATGGCGCTTCTGGAAGTGCTTGGAGAAAGAAATGTCATTACGCAGCAATTTGCTATACCTGTGAACGCGAGTTTCTCACGGCGGGCAAAGTGCATATTGTACCGTCGCAAAGTTTCCTTCGAATTTATCCAGATGTCGTAATACGTGTATACATCCATAGACCTTCATATTATTGCAAAGAAACAGAAAGACCCGTCTCCTTACACACTTGTAGTCCGTTGAGGAGGTTCACCTGTGACGGAGTCAGTTTATGTGAAGCGAGCAAGGCAAAACCACGAAACGTACCAGTTTTGAATCTCGGTGGTACAAACACCTTGATTGTGTCGTACATGTAACCAAGCAGTGGAGGCACCCATATTGTGATGGCTACGATCTGTCCGAAACCCCAGTCGTTTCTGTCCATCATCTTGAGTGATGTCGCGACCGAAAGCAGGGACAGCTGCATGCCGACTCCCGCTAGGAAACACATTGTTATGACTCCGTAAATTACCGTGTTTGCAAAGGGTGAACGCGCTGAATGTTCAGTCCTTTGTGGCGGTGCCTCAATCTGCTCAGTCTCCTGCTCGTCCCCAGTACTGTTCGCCGCCCTCCTGGCAGATGGCCGGTTTAACCATCTGTGAACCTTTTCCGCCAACGCAATCAAGACGCACACAGTTGAGAAAGTCCAAATAATAGGCGTGAGGACGCGCAATCTGTGAGACGCCCGTACGATTTGGTCCTTGCCCCATTTGATATTGTTTGGACATACTGCCAGGGCCGAGTAACCGCCGCAGGCATCGACAGCACTAAGTTTGAACATGAATTGCTGGTATGCCCTAAATATCTTGTTCTCGTCTTGAATCTCGCTGTTGATTGGAATGATGTGAGTGTAGAGGACCCAGTAGACGAGGGACGCTAGGAGCCAGCAAAGAGTGGTCAGCATTGTAGCATCCATAGAGGCCTTGCGACATCGAAGTAGTAACACGTAGCCGAAAACTACCGGAAGAACGCCATTTGTCGCCAAAGGCAGCAATAGGAAGGTATTGAGCATGTCTGCGTCGAAGATCCCGTAAGTGAGCGATGCGATTTGGATTGTGGCACTGAAGTAGCACTGAGCTTGGTGAAACTGGACTAAGAAGCTCTCGAAGTTGTCTTGATGAGTGTGTTTTCTCTTGACATCGTTGCCTTTAGAGCCTGACAACTTCAAGCCTAGCAACGTGGACTTCTCTTTCGGCTGATCTGCTGCATGTTCTGCAGAAGCGAATTGTTTTGCGCGGCGTTTCTTGAAGACCTCGAAACTTGTAAGGCCAAACCATAGGACCACAACGAACATGCATTGCATTAAGTATGATGCGAAGACCTAATTAATGATTAACAAGGATTTTGACAATATGTACGTGGTTGTACTGACTCCAATCCCGACAACATCTGCATCCGCATAAGGTAGAGAATCGTATCCACCTGTACAAAGCGTGCTCAAGCACTGATTGATACCCTGGACATTTGGTGTTGAACTATTCGTAAGTAGATTGACTGCCGAGCATTGGGTTTGGCAAGTGGACCGGCGCCTCGCGTTGCCACACGTCGCTATCAAGCACTCCGTGACTGCGAAAGTGATGTTTTTGCGCGCGCCTACATCTTCGCCCTGCGGAATGTATTTCTCGACCCGTGGAAGAATATTGGACCCCAGATCATTTTGGTTAAGGTATCCAGCCATATTCGGCACGTTGGCACAGGTGAGGTATCGGCGAATAGGCGCGCGGCCGTTGCCCTCCCATGAATCATCCTGGGTTTTGGACGAGTACATGACTGAAATACTCTGACAGTCGTTCAGACAGTTTCCAGTTGTGTCGCATGCTCCACTGAAAACGTTGGGGTCGTCGAAAATTGTGCGACAAATTGTGGTGTTCTGATTGTCGGGATAGCAGCATGGTAGATTACTGGTCGAATTTCCAAGTTTGTCGCAGAAGATAGGGTCGCTGCCTTCCAAGGCCATTTTGTTGACAGATTGTTGTAGCTGTTCGGGAGAAAACAACGCGAAGAGGGTCGAGCTCCACTGGAAGCTTCTGTGATATTAAAAAGTTGATTTGCCGATCGATTTGTTGCGCGCCTGCGTCATGATGAACGCCTGAAAGCTCAGGTTACACGTGTTTGCTGGATATTTGGGGGCCAAGACAACGTATTGGACACAGCTGTCGTCGATCGAGATCTTACGGAGTGGCGGTAAGCGAACATTGCCAATCGCGAAGGGCGACGCATCAATTGGCGGGCCTAAGAAGTGAGCATCTGAATAAGCTCGGAAAAGATGCACGCATAGAACAGAAGATGGCGGTTAGGTATGTAAGTCCAATGGCAGACATCACAATGCAACCTACCATACCTGTAGTAGGCACCTAATCATAGCTTTGCTATTCCCAAAGAGGCTTAGTCGATGTAGGTAGTCGATCCGTAAGGTACCTATACAGCAACAAGTACAGTAAAGTAGCCAGAAGTAGAACACGGAAGCTTTACCTACTTCATACACTTCCAATGGCTGTTACGTCTATCATAAAACCATCTTGTTGAACCATTTTCAACCCTTCCATTTCTCAACAACTTTTTGCACCTCTTCCTGCGCCGACCAACAATGCAATTCTCTATTCGCGTCTCCGATCATCAATTTGCCTATAACAGTTAGCATGATTTTCTATGTCCACGAAGCTTACTACTCACCGAATGAAGGAATATTAATCATCAACCACAAAAAGCAGTACATAAAGTACTCAGCAACAACACCTACATTAGCTTTCCCACCTGCCATTTTCTTTCCTCGCTCAACTATCTTGTCAACTCTAGGCGCGCGAATCTCATGGAAGAGCTTGATTGCCACGTCAATCGCTTTCCCAATTTCCGTTATCTCATCTGTTTGTATTTCGGTTGCAGGTACCAGCTCCGCAAGCAACAATGCCAAAATCAGCGAGTCCTCCAGCGCTTGACTCGCGCCCTGCCCTGTCGTAGGATCCATAGCGTGCGCCGCATCACCTACAAGTACAAGTCCCCTCTCACCCCAATGTGGCAGCTTTGGCAGGGCCCAAGTTGGGTAGATAGATTCCACGTCCGCTTTCTGCACGATTTCTTGCACTATAGGGTCTTTCCAATGCTTGTGCCGTTCGAACAATGCAGATTTGATAGTTTGAGAATCGATGCATGTCGTGTTGGGAAGCGACGAAGTTTCGAAAGTAGACCACCACATGAGCTGTTTGGAATCTGGAGGGCCACCGGAGGAATACCCGAAGAAGCCGTTGCCGCCGAATGTGAAGACCATGGCTTTATTTCCGGCGACGTTAGCAGGAATAGGAGCGGCGTAAAAGCCGCCTACGCCGGATTGACCGCTGGTATGTATCAGTCTCGGTTAAGAGAAGATGGGTAAAGAGATAGTCAAACCTATAGACTGGATTATACCGCTCATCGTCGCCGAAGAGCGTCTTTCTCACCACGCTCTTCACACCATCTGCACCAATGACAAGATCCGCTTCATGCACCTCCTCGTTCCCTTCTTTATCCACTGTCTTCACGTTAATGCCCCGCCCCACATCTCGCTCCACCCCTACAACCTTTGCATACCTCACAACATCTATTCCATACTTCTCCACGACGAATCGCATGATGGTCTCCCAAAGCCCATGTCGCGAACTGGCAATGCAAACCTCCTCTTTCTCACCCTCTCCTCTAACAATCTTATCACTAGTACTCTGCGCACCCAACGTCCACCCATTCGCTCCCTTGAACACAAACTTTTCGGCTGGAAAGCCCTGCGCGACAATTTTGTCGTGTAAATCTTGATCTAGGTCGCGCAAGACGCGCATGCCATTCGGCGAGATACCTAAGCCACCGCCAACGAGCGCGGTGGACGAGGAGAGGGTGTCGAGGTTGATGTTGTGTTGTTGAGAGATAGGGAGTGAGGAAGAAGAATACGGTGCAGTTGAGCGAGGTTTGTGAGACTCGTATATGGTGATTGTATGCGTGGAGGGATGGGGGAGGTATTTGCGGAGATGGAGATATGTGGATAGACCGGCTATGCCACCGCCGACGATAGTAACATGCATTGTCTCGAACGATCTTGCGTTGACACTTGGAAAGAGAGGGATGGTTGAGAGGGGGTTATCATGTGAGGAACAAAGCGATGTGTAAATCACGGCTTTGCTTGCCTAAAATCTTAGTCGTCGAGTTCAGTAGGATATCTGTGTAGCGTGGCGTGAAGAATTTATGAACGTATATCTGGTGCTATTTAACACCTGAGGCATTACGTTTGCTTTCGTCAAAATCTGGTGTTGTCGATGTGCTCAAGGAGTAGCCGCGTAGTCAATACGAAATACGACTAGGCAGCTGCGACGGCTGAAGTGTGGCGCCAGTTTTCCTTTCAGCCACCTCGTCATGAATGTTGTTTGCCATAGAGTACCAATATATCATGAATGACTACGAAACGTAGTTAGGAATGCTAAAGGTTGTACGTAGGTAAGGAGGTGGGGTCTGCTCGTTCCGGCTTTAGTATGGTAGGACTAGCGTGAAGCTGCAGGTAGGACTCATGCATGTAGTACGAACTATCCGTAGATATAAATAAAAACAAAAGACTATGAAGGATAACGGAAGCGATAAGATGAATCTGAAAATAGTAATCTCACAGCGTAGAGGAATCCTAAATGTAAGGTGAAAGAGCTTCTCGAACGCACATTTAGCTAGCAAATTGCAATTGAGCCTCATTTCGCAAGTACCAAGCTGTATCGAAACCCCCTTTCTTCATCGAATATTGCAGTTCAAAAAAAAAAAGAAAAGCAGTGGTATCATTCGCAAGCGACAGTCCCAGAATTCAATCCCCCACGAAACGCCAAATTGACATTATTCATCCCCACCTCGATCCTCACCAAGTGCACCACTCCTACTCCACAACCTTGTCATCCCCATCCCCTTCCCTTCCCCAACCGCTGTACTTCCTCTCCTAAATATCCTCTTCCAGACACTGCCCCTCCTCTCCCCCGCCGTACTCATACTCCACATACTACTCCTCCTACGCTGCGTCAACAACGACGTCGACATGGGGGGTTCTGGTTCAGTGGAGATTTTGGTCCAGGCGTCGGTGATGGAGGAGCGGCGACCTGTTGTGGGGTATGTTAATTGGGGAGGAAATTGGAATGAGGAAGAGGTGAGGCGTACGCATGTTGCCTGCTCCGCCGCGGCCGTAGGAGATGCATGGGTCCAGTGTGGAATTTGGAGACATGGTGGTTGGTTTTTGTTTTTGGTGTTTATAGGATTGGGATTGAGGTTGAGTCGGCGTTGGTGTCGAGCAAGGATGAGGTGTGCTAGAGTATATATCTCGCCGTGATATAACCTCTAGTCGTAGGTAAGATAGGTATAGTTCGACTAAGTCATGCCTTGCGCGCCTCAGCCGCACGCCAAATCAAGTAATGAGTTTAAAAAAGCGTCGAATGCTGTGTCCAGGGTTGAGTAAGCCACGTCAAGCTTTTATTTTCTTTCCCCACAACAAAAAAGTATAATAACAAATTGAGCAGATGGACAGAGTCTGGGACTAGAACGTTGCAAAGACGTGTAACGACGTGCGACTATATAGGAGTACTCGCCCACACACATGCCCCCCCAACCCATCTCTCCAGCTCCACAAATCGCACCCTACGCAACCACACATAACTCCACTACTACCAAAACTATATTCCCGAACCCACCCGCACCCACTTACCATCGCTCCCCCTATCTTCAGCCCTGCGGCACCCCGCATCTCACCCCCAAATACTCAAAAGACACATAAGCTTTCCTACCGACGATCCCTGGTCTTGGCCCAGCCACTGCACCGAGTAAGAAGAGGGCACCACTGGCATGGCTGAAGCTTATCAGAGCTTGGCCACAATGACGCTATCCCTAGCTTCGTGGCAGGCTGAAAGTTTGACAGGTTTTGTCGCGTGATGGGTTTTAGTGTGGAGAGATGTCCTCGAACGGTGAGTGGTTGGTGGGCGGTGGTAGAGGTGGTTTGGGGGATCGGCGAGGGTCGGAAGGGGACCGGATGACGTAAGGAGGGGAGGAAAAGGTTAGTAAAGGGTCACGTGAAAGAGGTATGAGATATGTGGTTTACGTTAGGGGACCACAAAAGATATCGAGTGTCTGCTTGCGGGAGGGACAGGCGCGATGGTTTCGCGGTCGGGTTGGCATATGAACCCACTCGGCCTGAGCAATTTGCCTTGAGGAGTCAAACTTCAGGTTCTACTTGAAAATTCGATCCTAGACTGAGCTTCCAATGAATACTGTGTTTTTCACAAGACTGGGTTTTGTACACAGCTCGCTCGCTTACCACACCTGAAAGCCCTCGATCTCCGATGTCCGAATCCCACTCTTCATGTGACTGAATCTAATTAATCTTCTATACCACACCAAAGCCCTGCGAATTCTGAATAGCCAACTTCAACTTCCTGCTCATCGTCTCTCGATCCGGATAGTCGGGCAAATACAATTTGCCAAAGCACGTCGAGCTAGTAGGCAGATTTTCGGGCCCACCACCAACCCTCACAATGTCAAACGTGATGCTCTCGTATCCTGTCACCGGCACCCGATCGCTCGCAGTCACGAACTCGAGCAAATGCCTGCAATCCTCCTGATCGAACTCCTCCACGATGGTCCAGAAGTCGAGAATTGTCTGATGCATGGGCGAGTACCCGTCATCGTATCTTGCGCATTCCATTAGATCGGACCAGGAGATGTGTTGGGTACCTTCTACGAGGTTTCGCAAGGCTGTTGGCGTGAAGAAGTAGAGGCTTCTGGGGTGTATACAGGTTAAGAAGCCTTTGAGGAAAGCGCCGAGCTGTGGCGCGACAGACTCAAATGTGAGATGGCGGATGTAGTCGCGGACAAACTGCTCTCTGTTCTCATTCGTCACTAGCGACGGTTCGTCCTCATCGGCGTTTCCTGAATTGGCATTTCGTCGTCCGGATGCATTATGACTGAACGGTTGCCTCATGTCGTGATCAATCCGCTGGCCATAAACTTCGTAACTGAACGCATATTCGCGCATCATGACATCGCCAACATCGCCGTCGCTCCACGCAAGAAGCTCTTGGAAGGCTTTAGCTAGACCTGGCCATCCGTCCTTGATGGAGTTTAATGTATCGGGCTGGATCTCGCGATTTCGGAACGTGCTGTCTGCAGGGAGAAGAAAGCGATAGAGAGCAAGTGGAAATGTTACTGGTAGCGTGATGCCATTGTAGACAGCGAGGCTGAAAAGGATGCCGAGCATTTCAAACTTCCACTCTGGTTCGAGGGTACAGGGTTGGAACCATGTCATATGTGTTTTGTGATCAAAGGTGAACATGCCTAGAGGAATGAGTTCATGCTCTCGGGAAAAGGGATGCATACTAACCATTCTCTGGCTTGAACGCCTCAACCAGGACGACACGGAAGAACTCATACGTCACCCCGCCGTGATCTAGCCCAACCTCGCCCTCTTGCTGACCCATTTTCACTTTGAGCGGCTTCAACAGCATTCTCTTTTCTTGGCCCCACAGCTGATCCAATGTGTCTTTGAGTGGATTCTCTCGACTGACATTCAGGACAAGATAGTCGCTAAGCGTAGTCTTCATGCGATGGTTGATAACCCACGAATACGGCCGCGGTAAGAACATGTCGAGACAACGGTGCATTTGATGGACGTGTGTGGTGTGGTCGTACTGGCGCATCATGCTTGTAAAGTTGATAGTGCGGAAATACGTAACGAGTTGTTGTGCAGTGAATAAATTCGGGTACTGGAGGATATGGAGGACATTGGGCTTCTCTTCCCAATTTAGAAACCTCAAGGGCTCTTCGACTGTGTCAAGACCGTCGTGGAAAATCTGCAACTCGAACATACTGGGGCGCAAATTGAGCGGACCATAGTCAATGTCTGCAATGATTAGCTACTGGTGTTATGTCAAAGTTGTAGGCTGCTCACGGAGCTTGTCAAATAGCATCACTGCCGTTCCCACGCTGCTCCATTTGTTAATTTCGGCCTTGTTTTCCCACTTGTTGATGATGATAGTCCTTGCCCACTCCATGAAAGTAGCCGTCACCGTCCAACCTGGATCTTCGCTGGTGTCCTCAGTGAAATCCGTCTTGTTCTTGTGATCGAGAGCAACACGTTCGACCACTTTGAGGTGCTGAGTGATCGTATGAAGAAGTGTATTGTCAGCTGAGGTTTTCCCTAGGTCTTCTTCACGCTTGTCTCTTCGGCTCAAACTGGCAAGAATATGCTCGAAACAGGTACGCGCCCCAATGCCGCAGAGCAAGCGGTCGGCGAGACGAATTGCGGGCTCATATTCGAGTCTATCCGTGAGGTATGTGTATGTATATGGAGAGGTACCGTCTCGCCAAGGTATCCGAGTTTCGTTGACACCGCGAGATCGTAGGGAACGCAATGGCGCCCATTCAAAGGCCGAACCCCAAGGAATATATGAGGTCAGAGCATGAATACATATCATTACTATATGTGCTGCTTCATCGGTGCTCAGATAGCGAGATGTTGGATTTCGGAAGGTTTGCTGGTCAGGAGACTGTCTCGAACAGCTATCTGTTGGACTGATCTTGCGTGACGGCTTGAGTCGAGGACTTTTTTGTACATCGAGTTCTGGAGGAGGCGTAAACAAAGCTTCCACCGCAATATAGAGACTATCAAATATAAGCGCTTCAGTTTCCCAAACCCAGTGCCTCATAGATTTGACCAGACGGGCAGAATCGATATGCGGAAGAGGTGAGTGGCTGAAGGCATCGTTGCTGTCATGGAAGGAGACAAGAAGTTTTTCTGGGTCGCTTAGACTGTAGAATAGTGATCGTCTTACAGCGGCCTTGGTGCGATACCCTCGAGAAAACCTGCCAAGAGTCATGTCGAGGTCGAGGGTAATTTGGGTCTGATGTTGTTGAGATGCATCTTCCAAGAATTCATCGAGCATGTCACAGTTCAGCTTTGCCACAACGGGTACGACAGGGTCTGTGTGGGGAACATGTTTTGAGACGGACTGAGCACGTTGCAGTGCAGGCTTGTTTTGTCTTGGAATACGGGGTTCTTCTCCGCCAATAGTGAAGTTCTTTCTGCCCGTCTTCTTTATTGACAGCCTAGGCAACTCTAATGTGTCATCAAGTGTTGTTGGTTCGGTAGGAATTTGGCTGGGCTTTGTAGCGCTGGGAGGATGATAAGGTATTTTGAGGATTTGCTGGCCGTTGCCAAGCGTCTCCGAGGCAATCTGAGTTGCCTGTAGGGTGCCATGTGGCCACAAGTTCTGCAGCGCGTGTTGACGAACGATGCGATCAGTGTCAGTCTCAGGAGGCATGACAGAGGGAGCGATTGGCTGCGGTGTTCCTTTGCCATGATGAGGTACATTGCTGGGAGAGCGAATTAAGGCAAGAACAGATGCTGGGCTGGGTATCTGTTTGGAAAAATAAGATATCATGGCAGCGCTGTCATATAAGTTCTGGCCGAGGGACTTTGAATCTTTCTTCGTTTGATGCCGCTCGCCAAGCGCATCGATGACGCGCTGTTGGATGCCTGGTGATTGCTCGATACTGGAAGCCACTGGGTACGTATTCTCAATAGCGTGCCCGCCTTTTTCAGTATGGACGTACTGTAGCGGCAACGTCCGTACTGCAGGGTATACACTGTACTGTCGGTCTGTGCCATTTCTCCGCTGTTGAATAAAGGTGCCAATGGCGCCTTCAATCTCGAAGGAGTCTGGCGGGACTTTCAGTTCATGCGGACAGAGTGCTCGATGCGGGTTGTCTTGGCTGGCAAGGTAGTGTGCCAGTGCACGCGCGGTGAGCTGCGTGGGAGGTCGGTGCGGCTTGGGAGCGTTGCGCTTGTTGCACGAGAAGCAGGTGGGGGTGGTGCAGTAGGCGCTTTTGCAGCCATGCAGGATCTGGGACAAGTATCTACACTACAGTCAGTATCTGCTTCTGCTGCGGGTTATCGTGCAGCTGGCGACGCACTGTCGGACCAGGCGCTGGAAGCGAAGCTGTCTCTCTAGCTGTGCGCATTCGAGGACGCGATTTGGGTCTTGCACGTCGACGACATTACTGAAGGGGGGCGCCAGTCGCCTCGATGGACGTCCAGCACCAGCAGGCCCGGACGACGAGCTCGCCCTGGAGCCGCGGCGTGATGCATGCCCTCTGTTTTGCGTGCTCATGTCACTGAGGGGGATGGTGTGCGCAGCGGATAGCTACAGTAGGCGGCGCGTCTGAAGCGATCATGAGGTATAGCCGTAGTCATCCCTCGGTATCCTGGGGCGAATGTGAAGGGCCAGCGAGCGTGACAGATGTGTTGCTGTCAAACACACGTGTAGCAATGTAGCTGTAGCTGTAGGCCGTAGCTGTAGCGTACCTAGTACATATGTAGGGCTGAGTAGCGGCCGAAGGAGCCACTGGGAAGCCTCGTGCCGCGGCCCCGGCGCTGCAGGGATGCTAACGGTCGTGGCTTGGCAGAATGAAGTCATGCCGATGCCGATGCGTTCCTCTCAGGCGGGGATGCGCTCGACATTCGCCGCAGTCCCGGTTTCGCGTACCTCATCCGCCCATCTTCATCGTGCGAGACAGTCAGATAAGCAGCAATCCCTGTGCTTCTGCTCGTGCTTCTGCTTCCTACTGTGTAATCGTGCTCCACCCGTGGTCGAGAAATAATTTTGCCGCTCGGCCAGTCATAAAAGCCCTAATCGATTGCCCACAACCCCCACTAATCGCAAACATATTTCTACTTCTCCTACAGCACACTTTCCCTGCACCCTTGATACCCACCACCCCCCTTCCAAGGCCGAGCAGCAGCAGACATCATGGCGTCGCAGGCCCCTACTCAGGCGAATATCCAGTCCACCCACCCCTTCACGTGCAACACATGTCAGGTCGCCTTCCGCTCGGGCGACCTGCAGCGGGCACACATGCAAACCGACTGGCACCGCTACAACCTCAAGCGTCGCGTGGCGTCACTGCCTCCCCTCTCCTCCGAGATCTTCACCGAGAAGGTCCTAGCGAACAAGGCCTCAGCTGCCGCCACCGCCGCCAAAGCATCCTTCGAAAAGTCGTGTTCGGCCTGCCAAAAGACGTATTTTAGCGAAAATGCCTACAACAACCATCTCAACAGCCAGAAGCACAAGACAAATGTTACCAAGGCGGGCGGAGCTGCTCATCTGGACGATGCAGCGTCGGTATCAGGGTCCATGATCAGCTCTGCCTTTTCTTTGGGCGAGTCCATGGCCGAGTCGGACATCACTGTCAACGGAGACGTGGAGAAGGAGTTCTCCGAAGTGGTGGACAGCATCAAGAAGGCAACTCTGGATCCTCCTGCACCAGTCACGAGGAGACCATCTCGACCACACCATTCGGCCGCCGAAGTCAGACCGGAGCACCCGCTATCCCCCACCGCGACCAATGAATCTGCTGTTGACGACGATAAGAGCTCCGAAGCCGCCTCGACTAAACTTCCCACGGACCCTCTTCTGGATTGCCTGTTCTGCAACTACAAGTCGCCTAGTTTCTCGCTCAACGTTACCCACATGGGTCGCTTCCATGGCATGTTCGTCCCGGAGAGGGAATTTCTGGCCGAGCCTGAGGGTCTCATCAAATACCTCCACGACAAGATTCACATTAACAACGAGTGCTTAAAGTGTCACAAGATCTTGCACACTGCGTCTGGCATTCAGACTCATATGCGTGATAGGGGCCATTGCATGATCGCCTTCGAGACGGATGACGAACTTGTAGAGGTTGGCGAATTTTACGACTTCCGAAGCTCGTATCCTGATGCTGCAGAGTTCGAGGACATGGAAGACGATTCGGACGACTCAACATCAACAACAGGTGGCGGAGTCAAGCTTGGCGCTAGACGTGAAACTGTTACCACCACAGGTGACGATGGGGCCATGTCCAGTGATAATGAGCAAGACGAAGGCTGGGAAACTGACAGCACTGTCTCAAGTGTTCCTACCGATGAGATCACAGCTGTGCCCATCGATCGTAGCCACCGCCACAAATCGCTCAACAAGTCGAGGCATCACACTCATGCAGATCCTCGTCCACATCGGGCGGCTGATGGCTTCCACTCGCACGCACACAGCACGCCTCATGCTGTATACTATGATGACTATGAACTGCATCTGCCGTCTGGTCGTACCGCTGGCCACAGATCACTAAACAAATACTACCGCCAAAACCTGCGCAATTACCCTGGCGTTGCTGAGCGCATGGAGAATGCACAGCGTCGTTTGACCAACGGTTCAGCGGAGGATGAGGATGGGGATGTCGACATGGATGGAGAAGACGGAGAACAGCCTCAGAACGGCCGCGGTCGTCAACTCGTCACCCGGGCCAACGGTGGAATGGGCATGATCGGCGTCAGCGATGGCAAGAAGGCTGAGATCCGTGCAGTGGAGAAGCGCGAACAGAGACGCGCTGAGCGACAGAAGAACAGGTATCAAGCCGGCAACGAGAAGCGAGGCAACTTCCAAAAGCACTTCCGCGATCATCTTTTGCAGTAGTTTGTTCGTGCAGGCGAGGGCATGTATGGATTTGGGAAGGGTGTCTTCCGTCGTAGCACGTGGGGCGTTTTAGCGAGTATGGTTTGGACCTGATGTTCTACATGGGACCGCTCTCACGAATAACGAGCATGTTTGGGCGTTTGCGCTGGCATATAGATGAGTTACTAGTCTTGCTCAATACTACCACTACCCGTTTTGAATGAAGTAAAAGGATTCCTACCGTAAATCGGTGATTATCCTGTAGATGCTAAGAGACGTTGCTTATGTATAATCCAAGAAGAGCTGGGTTTTAGTGAGCGATCGCGCGTTTCTCGCTGAGTAAAGCATGCAATGAGACTACCAGCTCGAGTACGAATTATCCAAGCAGCGATATGAGAAAGAGGCGTATCTTGATTGAATTCTCTTGTATACCTTCTCAGTTTCCTGTTGGACCAAAGCAAGTTTCTTATTATTATTGCATTTGTCGGGTGTATAGACGGTGTGATTTAATAAGCTTCCCCTATGCCCCACGTGATCGGAATATGGACCGTCTTTCCTCTTTGGGAAGTCCACCTACACACCATGACTCCAACCACCAAACTTGACTCACATCTTCCCCATCATCACGAATTCTCACTGTCGCGCTTAAAGAACGGTCTCATTAGCCATTCCTGGCCCTCAAAGGACTTGACGACTAAGACGTGTATTTTCCCGTTCCGCTTGGACATCACCTACCCATCATGCCATCATCCCTATCCCAACAAGCACTCGACCACCTCGTACTATTCCTCCCCGTCAATCCAACCACCAACCTCCCCTCATCCCCCTTCTTCACCCAAAACTTCACTCTCACCCCGGCGGCTTCCACGCCGACGGCGCAACCTCCAACACGCTGATCCTCCTCGCCGACGGCGTCTACATCGAGCTCATCAGCTTCATCGCCCCCTCTCTCGTGCCCTCGCACTGGTGGGGTCCATCATCTACCTTCCTAGGTTGGAAAGACTGGTGTTTGACGAACGGGAGCACGCCGGAGGAGAATTATGAGCGGATGAAAGGAACGCATGAAATGCCGGTTCATGGCGGCAGGAAGAGGGCGGATGGCGTGGAGGTTAAGTGGGCTGTTACGTTTCCGCAAGGGGAGATGGGAGGGCAGGGTGTTAGGGGGAGGCTGCCATTTTTCTGTCACGATGTTACGGAGAGGAGTGTGCGGGTTGCGATTGATGGGGCGAAGACGAGGCATGCGTGTGGGGCGTTGGGGGTTAGGCAACTCAGTGTTATTGTTAAGGATCGGGAGTTGCTAGATGAGACGAGGCGTGTTTATGCTGCTATTCTGGGGAGTGAAGGCACGGTTGGGGATGATGATGGCGTGGATTTCGAAACTGGACGGGTGTTTGATGTCGAGGGGTTAGAAGGTGGGGCGAAGATCACGTTAAGATTGCCGAAGAGCGATGAAGAAAGCAAGAAAGTTGAGGAAACGGGCTTTTGGTACGGAGATGCGGTGCTGGGTGCGAAAGCTCGATCAGGGAAGGCTGTGGGGACGAAGGAGAGGCTTGACGGCTCTGATGGCGAAAGTGACGTGCGTGGTGTGTGGATCGAGTATGTTTGATCTCGTATTGTAATCATGCTCAGTCCGACCCTTCTCGTGATCGGGTGGTCGTATACCTCCGTGAGCGATGTGTACAAAGATCGTGAGTACGCCCTTGCGGGCAAAGCCGGGCCACGACCAGCGGAACTCCGACTGAGTCAATTGCATTAATTCACGACATCTTCTCCCATGTCAACCTATGAATAAAGCTATTTTCATGACTCTAACCTCTAACCTCATTCATACTCATCTTTCTCCAATCCCACAACCTCATCCATGAACAAAGTCCTCACCATCTCAACAGCCGTCGCACTAGCCGCATCGAGCACCTACCTCATCCGCCTCCAAACCTCCATATCCCCCATCCCAAGCCACCAAATCCTCAGCAGCCCTCACATCCCCGATGCATTCACCCAATCGCAGACCGCCTCCATCGTAAACCCAAAGCGCTATGCGACAAACACCGACACACGATCCACCACCATCTCGCTTCCTAAGAGCGTGACCGACGAAGTTATCTTAGCGCGCTTTGTTAAGGGTTTCTTCGGTGGGTATGCGTTTGCGCCCGAGGGTCTAGCTTTGAGGGTCGCTGGGAGGGATTTGATGGGTTTTGAACGTGAGTTTTTCATTGATTGGCGAAGAGGGACCGGGGACCAAGCTTGACTAAGACGATCGATGCAATAGAGTTCAAAGCCATACCTGTAGCTTCATACATATGGTCTCGATCCGAGCTGTCTAGGGAAACACTTCCGCCTCTCCATTCAGTGCTGTTTGGTGTTTTTCGGGTCACGGACGGTGAGTTTCGGACCGTAGCGCGGAGTCAGAGTTATGTTGATTTTGCGTTTGGGTCTGAGAATGGGTATGTTGCTGGGGTACATCGGTTCTCGGTCAGGCGAGAGGGAGATGGAGAAGATGATGGTGGAATTGGAATTGGAATTGGTGATGGTGATGGTGGGAGGGAAGAGAAGGTCACGATTGACTTTGCGTGTGTGAGTTATAGTCCGAAGGAGAATACGCTGCTCAAGTCGAATGCGTGGCAGACTTTCCATTTGTGGTATGCGATGATGTTGTTTAAAGAGGGGGTTGCGGAAGTCATGAAAGTTTAGGTGTTATTGTGTTTGCGGATACATGTGATATTGGTACTTGTTTTCTTAGGAAACATAGAGAAACCCTAAAGACACCATGAAAAAACCACTCAAAGATGAAATCAGGTTGAGTTCCTCCGCTACCCAGCGTAAAGCGTCCCGCTGGTCCGAGACCTACACGATTTTGATGCATTGGACCTCTGCATCCGAGAACCATGTGAGAATTTTGGGTGCTAATTTATGTTCGTCGTGCAAAATTCCAATTCTTTCGTAGCAGCCGGGCGCCGCTGCCCTTCCCCCCAAACCCCTTGAAGGTTGCAGAAGCAAGATTTGCGGAAGCATTTGGTCATGTCTCCAAATAGTCCCCAACCAGACGCAATGTACAAGACTTTCTAGATTATCAAAATCGTCTAAGTAATCTAAGATGACGTATCGGTGCCCGTTCCCGTTTAGGACATCTTCTCCTATCTTTAGGCTCCAGTCAACGGACATCTGGGAAGCTTGTATTGATAACAAAGCCTCGATTGCCGGCGCGGAAAGCGACAATACTTTCCGAGGAGGCTTTCCGGCTGGAATAGCCTCACTCATTTCGTTTTCAATCGACACGACTCTGGTCATGAAATCCTCGCCCGCAGGGGTCTTCGAAGAGTATTGTAGATCCCGGAGCCTCTCATTGTCGATGATAGGACTTTGTATGTAGTTTTTTTGCGTGGTGAATTGAACATACTGAAAGTTTCCGCACGCCCATGACCAAGATGGGGCCCTCCACTCCGTTGTTCTCCGACCCGGTTCCCACGTGTACCACATCAAATCGCAAAATATGTTCTCTCTCCACATTCCAGCTAGGTATTCGCCACATCCTCGCTCTTGAAGATGTTTTGCTAGGCCGTTCAAAGCTGGAAGATAATCGGACTCAAAAGTAAGGCGTAGCGAGCTGTAAAGATGTACTGTCTTATGCCAAAGGTCGAACAATCTCTTTGGATCGCGATCCATTGCCCATCTCCGGTTAAAAGAGTCACCTTTTCTTACAACCCAATCCAGCATTCCGCACTCACACAACGTGCATGTTCGGCATTCCCAGACCAGCTCCTCGCCTGCAAAATGAATCAAGCGTGTTGCAAGGAGTCGTTCCTGTAGACACCACGCACGTGACATCAAGGGATATTGGTCATATTGTCTCCCAGTAAACGAGTACATTTGCCTCTGCTTGAAATTATGATGAGCAAAACATTTTCGAACATAGATAGGTGCATTCTGGTCGTCCCTTTGGTGAACATCGAAACAGAACTTTGGTTTGGACCGATCTGAAAAGCAACCAATGTTGCCATTCTCAGCGTGCGTTGCCGCAATAACAAGGTAGGCGTTCCGATAGATAGATGCCATATTCGCAGATTCTCTTGTCCAATCTTCGTCGTCATCTTGAATGATGCATAAGGAATCGATCCAGATGTACTGGATTGACAAGTGTCGAGCGAGCGCAATTGCATCGCGAAAGGTCTTGGAAAGGGAACCTTCATTAATGACCGCTTGATGAGATAGCAGATTCGCTTTGGTCGTAAGTGCTGGCTGGTGTAATTTTGAGGAACCCCAACAGTGACTCAAGGCACAGTAATAACCCGTCAAATTTGCGCCCGGTCGCAGCTTGATACCTTCCGAACAACCAATGTCTAGCACGCGGCTCGGTAATGTCAAATCAGTGCTACTTGAGCGGCAGTCCCCGTGCTCGCGGCAATTGTTCAACCATTGAGAGATTGTATCAAAGCTCTTAGAATCCCCAGAGTTCCTGTGTGTTATTCTTCTTCGTCCTATCCTGCCGTAATTGATACGAACTTCCGCCGTGGTGAAAATCTCATATCCTGCTTCTCTCTCTCCCAAGCTCATAGAGATCATAGGAGGATAAAAGCTGATACGAATGTCCAATGCTTGCTCTTGTGTCCGTTGGGAAGCAAGTTCTGAGTCCAATTGTTCATCTCGCCAAGCCAGGCTACCCTTGTGACAAAACTGCTGGAAGGCGCAGACAATCAGCGTGCACCCTAGGCAACCCGTGCCTGCTCGACGGCTAGCTTCATCCAGGTCTATATGTATACTATCTTTGGTATATTCTTCAAAGTTGCCACACACTGAACAAGGTGCCGCCGCAGGCCGGTTGCTATGTGCTTGTTTTGAACGGATGAGGAGGTTGCCAAAGATCCCATCTGGTGGAAGCTCTGGAGGTATGTGATTCGGAAATTCAGCATCAGAAGTTGAGCTCCCAATTGCTTCGAGAGCTCGGCTGTGTGCAATATCTCGTTAGCATAGATCTACCACGGAGTCGATGTTATTCACCCTTTCTCCCATGACGCTGAGGATGCGATAGCTCTTCGTCCTTGATCTTTGAAGTTGGCCAGATCTGACGATAATGCCAGCGATTGATGTTGCGAACTTTCAGCCTGGTCCACGTTCGGAGTGAAGTCTTCCATGGTTGACTCTCCACACGGTGCTCGAAGTTATAGATGGGACTCTGAGTGGCGGCACTGGAGATACTCTTGAATGTAGTTCCGGTTGTTGTAAAGCAGCCTTGAACAGTGAACAAGCTTTGAAGAAGAGTAAGACAGTGGTAATCAAGGCTAAGGTGCGACTGAGCGTTGTTGTAGCGCACCTGCATGCAATTACGATGAGGGGTAGGAAGGTGCGACGCTGGTGGCACTGGTTTCTGGTCACCTCAAGCTTTAGCTTTTTCGCGTCAGATAGCTACAGCTTGCACCAGGCCACTTTGATACTGATGGGCCTCGCATATATGAACACGACTCTAATATCGCCCCGCGGAGATATTTAGAAGCCTAACTTGACCAATCGTTCTTCTCTACGAGTGCTTCGGACCTACTGGCAGAGTGTACAGAGTTACACCAAGGTCAGTTCATTCTCGATCCGTGACTCAAGGGTGCCATATTCTGAATCTTTGCCGTCATCCATCTCTCGAGCTTGATGTCGATAAAAGAAGGTTGCTAGTAGCAATGGCTGGAGTGGATCTGAAGGAGCAATATCCAGGCCTTTGCTTGACAAGGCTGCCGACCCGCCACGAGATCTAGAAGGCACGTTGGAAGACAACGGTTTGTCGGGGAGCACGAAGGACGCACCAGCTCAACATTCCATCTGACAGATGAGGTCGACCAAAGTCATATTGGTAGCTGTATCTTTGTGCTACTGTCAGGGTCATCTTGTATACTAGACGGTATTTTTCTGATACATTAGAGAATCAAATAGAGAATCATGTTTCTGAAATGTAATGACTGACTAATCTTGAAGGACCATGTTAATGGAGCGTGTCGTACTGCCAATCTCTTTGCAAGGAAGAGTTATCAAGGCCAACCGTGGTAGCCCCTGAAGCAAAGGCTGCGCGCCAGGGTTGAACTCGAATACTGCGAACGATAAGCTCGAACCGTGGCAGAGATTGGTTTGGATAAGATCCAGACTGGAGAATGAGTATGACCCGTGAAAAACCTATTCCCAATTCCTTTTGGTCAGCCTGCGCGAAAGTCACGCTTGACCAAATGTATGACTATGATTGTAGGAGCGAAATCTAACCAGATTGCAAGGGGGTATAGCCAGTATTGTATTTGAACAAATATCATGTTCATATGACGCATGTCCGCGAAACGAGTATGAGACAATCATGACCAATGTATCATTGACGCGACAAGAGTAGCATCCAAGCTCGACTAACAATAATGAGGCTGTTTTGTCAGGACTTCCTGAACAATGGTTGCGCCCCAGTAACATCGTGTGATACTCCAAATCAACTCACTCATCTACTTACTCAACGATACAAAAGTCATGTTGCATGAAAAGTGGAGGCCCCTCATCCCTTGCGCTCCACCTTCACGTTATACCCACCCTGAAACAGCCTCAGCTCAAGACCCTTCAGCGGCATCAGACACCTCTTCCATCTTGATCTCCCCAATCACGCTCCTCAGAATTTCGGGTACGATCTGGGCAGCGTCTCCTTGGAAGAACCAATCCCCATCGTACAAGCCTCCAGCGGGTATGTCATTCGGATCCATGTTGATTATGGCAACCTTCGCACCCCGCATCCGCGCCATGTCTACGTACCCTGCTGCGGGATACACCCTCGCACTTGTGCCGATCACCATGATCAGATCAATCTTATGCTCCGTTTTCAGGTAATCATCTATATCATCGAGCACACTGGACGGTAGCTGCTCGCCGAACCATACAACCCCAGGGCGGAGGAGGCCGCGCTTGCACTTTGGGCATTTGGGCAGGTGGCTGTAGTCCAGCTCTGGGAGGGCGACGCCCTCGTCTGAGATGTCCAGCTCGTTAGGTTGTATTCCGCGGGCGGCGAGGGCGGAGGTGCTGGTCGGGTCAGATTCGTCAGTAGGTATAGCAAGGGCTGGCACAATGGGGTCGGTGTAGTTGTTCTTCTCAACGTAGTTGCAAAAGAAGTCTGAGCATTTGACGTCAAAGAGGGAACCATGGAGGAGTTTAAGCTGCGAGGCGGGATGTTGAGCGCGTGGTGAGAGGCCTACATGCATAATTAGCCACATCTGCTATGCCTGAGTTTCAAAGACGTATACATACCATCCACGTTCTGACTCAGTGTAATGAAGCCTTCTCTTTTTGCGTGCTAGTTCTGCTAGAGCATAGTGTGCAGGGTTCGGCTTCGCCTTCAGCGCCATATGCCGTCTATAGCTGTAGAACTGCCACACGAGCCCTGGGTCTCGCTCGAAGGCCTCCGGAGTCGCCAGTGAGGTGGCATCATGAGTCCTCCATAGCCCTCCTGCTCCTCGGAACGTAGGCAGCCCTGAAGATGCAGATAGACCCGCGCCGAGGAGTGCTAGAATTCGCGTAGACTGGGTCAAGTGTTGCTGGAAGCTCTCCAGGTCCTTTGGCGAGACGACGCTGGGCCTGGTGGCAGAAGAGGCCATTCTGCGGGCGAAATGTGCTAGGGACAGGATGATGGCGGTCTGCTCAGGTTATGTAGAAGGAGAGGGGTAGTGTACATATAGGATGTGCTGGCCCTGTCGGGGCGCGTTCCAGGCAACAGCAAAGCAATCGACCAAGGATCTGCCGCGCCCAATGTAACTGATACACGGTTATGCCGTGACGCGCCTCGAATAGCACGAGGGCAATAATCCAGTCAGCTTGGGGAGAAGCGATTGCAATTGGGGGGAGCTGTCGTGCAGGTACGAATACGTCAGGGCTACGGGTCGCTATCGATAAGCGCTAGTTAGCGTGCCCCGGAAAGTTATGCCTCTTGCGCGCGCGACTATGATTCGCTTGCTCAGACGTCGTTCGTTCGTTCGTTTCTATTATTATGAGATCTTGTATGAGGTTATCACGGCCCAGCGCGCCGATACGATGGAAATTCGCGGATAGACGATATCGGAGAGCCTATGCGAGTGTGCCTGCTGCCGAACTCCGGTTCGGGCAACCGCTCCACGAGACGCACCCGCATCTGCTGAAGGCTGGGGAAGGTGCGACCATTCACACTTGCCCGAAGAGTCATGCTAACCAACCGCTACAGTGACTCCTGGTATCAGCGCCTTAGAGTACCATCAACGTCGCTCAAAGCTTGCTCAAGAGCTCCCGCCAAACTCCATCGCCGTCCTAGCGTCCTCTGAGCTGAAGTATGCCTCGGGCGCCGTCTTCTACAAATTCCACCAGGACCCTGACTTTCTATATCTGACGGGCTTCAAGGAGCAGGACGCATTGGCGGTAATAGAGAAGCTAGATGATAGAGAACATGTCTTCCATCTCTACGTGCGCCCGAAAGATCCCAAGGTCGAAGCATGGGAAGGGCCACGGTCCGGCATCGAAGCGGCCGAAGATGTGTTCAACGCCGATGTCACTGGCAGCATCGATGATCTGCCAAGGTTGCTCCCGGAAATAGTAAAGAGGAGTAAAAAAGTATACACGGACCTACCTCAAAGCCGCATGACCAAGAACATCCTATCGCGATATCTAGCTGGGACTGAGCCTGCGCGGACAGGTGGAATCGCAAACGTCTTTCGCGACTCGGAAGCGTCGGTGAAGCCACTACGACCGCTTTTGAACGAGTTAAGAGTGATTAAGAGTGAGCCAGAAATAATAAATATGCGCAGAGCCGGGCAGCATTCCGGTCGCGCCATCACAGACGCCATGCGCCAATCCTTCACTAACGAGAAAGACCTCGACTCCTTCCTCGATTATTGGTTCAAGCAAGACGGCTGCGATGGGCCCGCCTACGTACCCGTAGTAGCGGGCGGTAGCAACGCCAACACAATCCACTACGTCTCTAATGACATGCAGCTCAAGCCAAATGATCTAGTTCTGGTAGATGCTGGTGCGCAATACGGAGGCTATGTGACAGACATCACACGCACATGGCCAGTCAGCGGCAAGTTCACCCCAGCGCAGAAAGATCTATACAACCTCCTACTCTCCGTACAAAGATCATGCGTATCACTCTGCCGCGCGAGTTCGAATTTCTCTCTCGATAAGTTACATCAAACGGCTACAAACTCACTCTCCGCTGGCCTCCAAGACTTGGGCTTCGACATGTCGCGTGACGCTATACGGACTCTCTTCCCGCACCACGTAGGCCATTACGTTGGTCTCGATGTGCATGACAGTCCTGGCCTACCGAGGAGTCGATTCTTCGAGAAGGGCATGTGCGTCACAGTCGAGCCAGGCATATATGTCCCTGATGACGAGAGATGGCCTAGCTGGGCGCGCGGCATTGGTATAAGGATTGAGGATAGTGTGTGCGTGGATGATGACAGTCCGTATATCTTGACTACAGAAGCTGTGAAGGAGGTTGTGGATATCGAGGCGTTGAAGGGCGCAGAAACGAAGTTGTAGGTAGAAGGAAGCAATACAATTAGTGCCTCAAATGTGTATAACAATTATGTTTACCCAATTTCCATGTATGAAACTTGTGTGTTAGCGCACCAATTGGTAGCATATGAACACCCTTCTCACGCACAACTTCCATGAAAGAAGCTGATGATGTGCCTGTCGCGTCACGTGCACTAGTGTTCACTTTGAAGCAACTGTGGGACGTGAACAAGAACTACACCCAATGTTGTGACACAGTTACTTGCAATGTAGAGATATGTATTAGGAGAAACTATGTATGAGCTTTCGACAACAGTATAGAGCGAGTCTGCTACGATGACTGTAAGTGTGGTCGATCTCTAAGCGATATCCCGCCTCTCTCACTTTACTTCCAAGCCAGCCATCTGGAAGCATTCCAGAAGGGAATCATGTCTCACGAGAAGATCGGTAAAATCCTTCATGACGCATCTACATTGACGTCATGGCCAGGCAGCAAGCAAACCGCCTGGTCCCACTACCTCGCGCTTTCACTCCGCGCACCTGCAAACGCTTTTGCCTCCACCACCCAGCCCCACCACACAGCACCGCCCTCACCCCATCAAGAAACAAAAATAATAATAATCTATAATTGCCTATATATACTATTACAATCACAATCATTTCATAATCGGGAGGGTGAGAACGGGAGGGACGCTAGGGGTACTATTGGATTCGCGCCCCAGTTAGGCTGCCGAGGACCCTTCAGTTCGATCCTGGGGAATCACTAGAAAGTTTGTAAAAACAATTATTACTGGAGATAGTAGCTTATGGAGCCCTCGAATCAATCTGGCTGGCCCCCAGGATGATTCGAGGGGGAAGTAAGTGAAGTACTCTGGGAAAGTTGTAAGTAGCAAACGATCTAGTCGTTCCCCCCTTTTTGCTATTTTTAGGGGTGCTTTACTTTCCTTTTGTTTTTTGAAACGTAGTCAAGTTGTGTGTGTATGTAATAGTTGTTGGTGGAGGTAGGGGATACATTTGCGTTGCACAAAATACAATAAGCACTTGTACGTATAGGTAGTATCCTTTGCTTTGTATATGTGTGCAAGCCTATAAGAAAACATTTCCACAAGCAACAAGGTAAAGAACGAACGCAGTGTTTATTTTACTTGCGCAAATGCTGTCTAGCGATGACAGTGTACATTCAACCAAAAAGGCCCAAGGTCTATCTCTGCTGCGGTATACTGCCTAAGCATCATCGCTGCTTTTGGAGTAGGCGAAAGAAGGACGAAACAGCACTCATGCTTCTGGAGCTTTGGCTGAGTGCTAACTTCGACAAAAGGATTAGCCTCATCTCACTGTGGGATCATCTCACCAACTACTAGTCACTAGGCCATTTGGTTTGATCTTCCACCTCCTGTAGAGGGGTCACACCCTTCACCCCCAGATTCTCTTTCGCATCCGCTATCTCTAGCCACATGCAGTTTTCGCATCCCTGTGAGTCTTTCGTATCCGCCACCTCCAGCAAGTCTTTCGCGCCTTCTCCCTTTTCTACTACTGTTACCACCAAAGCGTTTTTTTACTTCCTCCGCCCTTCTTGAGCATTTGAAATCGTCTGCTTCTAGCGCCCGAGTAAGATTCGTGCTACTACTGCTATTTGCCCCTCTCCTACTTTGTAAAGGTTGTGGTGGTAAGAAGGATAGAGAATGTGCGCGAGACTGACAGGAGGTGGAGGAGGAGGTGGAGGGGTGGAGAAAGAAGGATAGAAAATGCGCGCGATACTTACAGGTGGTGGTGGTGGAGGAGGCGGAGGAAAAGGAGGAGGAGGAGAAAGGAGGATAGAAGGATAGAGAATGCGTGCGAGACTTACAGGAGGAGGAGGAGGTGGCGGTGGCGGTGGTGGTAGAGATAGTAGAGGAGGTGGTGTGGGAGGAGGAGGTGACGGCGGTGGTAGTGGAGAAGGAAGAAGGACAGCTACTTTAAAGTAAGTTTAACTTGTATAAGAGAAGTGCACAGCTTCGCTCTATAATATCTTCTTCGAAAGGGTGATAGATTCGATAGATATCACGAAGCAAACGTATGATTAAGGTATGAGTTTAGGGTTTGATATGACCGAATCTTCTAGTGTAGTTCTAAGCTATGCTTGAGTCCTCATAGCTCAATCGCATTAAGTTGTGTTCACCGCTTCTTTGCAAATGCATCCTTTGTTTGTCGAAAGCCTGCCAGTATCCGCACGGATAAACAGGGCACTCTGTTGGGATGGGCCTTCAGCAAGGAACCGGTCCATTGGATGCAATCCGTTCAAATGCGCATTTCCTCCCATAGCGAGAAGTTGACCATGGTATGGGCATGCCTGGTTAACTGTAGTAGGCGATAGGCTCCCAAAAACTTGATCGGCCTGGTTCCTGGAGCTCATATAAGCAACAGCTCTTACTAACAGAGCTTGGTCAAGGGCGGCACTTACGATACACTCCCGTTCTGAGACATGATTACGTGGTAGAAGAGAACATGAACGTGAACTGAAGACGAAAAGCTTGAGGAGGGGACCCTGAAGTCGACAAAGATGTAGATAACAGTTGAAAAGACGAGTGTATGGTTCAAGACAGTGGCTGATTGTTGGAGGAGCTGAGTGATGAAGAACCACGAGAGAGGGCCCATTTTATATACACTTATCGACAAAGCACGGGCATCATCTTCCCAGCCGTTCGTAGCCAGGTTATTCGAAAATGCAATGTCCCGCGCGGGTGTCGAGAGCCACGGTAATTGGTGCTAGGTCATGTTGTGGTGGTTTGACATTGCCGCATGCCAGCACAGACTTAAACTTGCTGCAGCATAAATTGCAGAAAAGAAAGCTAGATGCGTCTCCGTTCAAATGTGATCATATCTCTAGGTCCACATTGGGTTGTCTTCTTTTGCTCGCCTTGGCGGACCGGATGCGTGCAAGGATGGCAATACCATAAGGGGCTAAGCTTCCTTGAGGATGACAAGCTCTTTCCCTTGTAGACGAATAAGTGGCTGATGATCGAGTTTCTTCCTTTCCGGTAATGTACACCTAAACACAGCTACACATCCAGACCAAGTCATCACTTGGTTGAGGAAAAAACACTTCTTTCGTTTGCTCGAGTCGATCTATCATAGGTTTTCAGTTAGTCGCGAGAACCATCACGGTCCGAGTCGTCAAACTTGCCTCGTCGACATTAACATTATAATCCTATGCGGCGTCCTTGCGTTACCCGCCGTATAAAACTACCTGAGAGGGCGGGGCGCTGATTGGCTAGTGTTCTTTTGTCTGACTTGGCAAGGTAGGCAAGCTGTCTCGCTTAAGCTTGTTGCAGAAGCATGTACGCGTGGAGGACGGGCTTGCAGGCAGCAAGGCAAATACGGGCGTATCTTGTGCTACGGTAGCTTGCGCTCAGCTCCTAGGTCGATTCTGAATGGCTGTTACTCTTTTGTTTGGCTTGGCGATGATATATCCCGCGACGCCGCCCTGTTTTAGGGGGGCATTCGCAGCCCACCTGCCCGACAACCTCGCCAGACCATTCCACACCAAACCTGCTCTTACGAGAAGTCGATACACTATAGCTACAGCATTTTGAACATTCAATCACTCTGTCTCAGGTGCTAGGATTATTACTCCTCCATCTTCAGATACTCAATTGTGTAAGGCTGAACCCCGGAACGAAATGGCTCAGCTTTCCAATCATCCTCCTTCCACGACCACAGACCGTTGGGAAGAGTTAAAACCGGTGATTGAACGACTCTACATGAGGGAAAGCTGGAAGCTTACCGATGTTGTTTCCGAATTGAAGATCAACTACAAGTTTGATGCATTGTGAGTTGGATGATCACATAGATCATGTCGTTAAGTAACGGCCGCAAACTAGTGAACATCAATACAAATATCACTTTAAGAAGTGGAAATGGAAGAAGAATGTTCCGAAGTCGAAAAAGCAAGAAATTGCAGAGCAGCTTGAAAGCCGTGCTCGCGCAGGCAAGCAGGGTACCATCGTCACCTTCAAAGGGAATACAGTTGATCCACATAAGATCAGGAGACATATGAAAATGGAAGCACGTAGCTCGACCCAGAATACCGTTTTGAAGAAGCCGCCCGGCATCATAGGCACTGGTACTGGGCCTGTATTGCTATTTGCGAACAGCATGTAAGAGATCTACTGCAATGTTTCAGTTGTATAGACATTCACAATCAGTGCAGATTCTTGAAATGGAATGTTCCATACGCAGCTATGTGTCGATTACATCCACGAGCCTTCGATCATTCCTCCCCCCTGGGGTTCTCGAACCCAACGACGCCGGGAAGTGACATTTTCGTCGCTACCTCTCCGAACGCTACTTCTCCGCCCAATGCACCTTCCCCTACCTCAATGGTCATGAGACGCACGAATACGATCAAACTTGCTACATTGTTTGTACAAGGTCAACATGATGAGCTACTCATGTCTTTGAACGGAGAAGAAAGACGGTGAGACATGTATGGCCCTAGAAGTCCTACGTAGGCTGACGCGTGGACAGTATAATGTCAGATTGGTTGTACCAATATTGGCTGTTCTGTTTCAAGACTGCGAAACATTGGGGCAGGGGCCCCCGCGCTTGGACGGCAGAGCTTCTGGACTTTACTAGCTTCCAGTCCCCTACCCCACGTGGTCTTCCAGGGACTCTCCAAGGTTCCGAAATGCACTCTGGAGAGCACGCAGGAACTAGCCCCATGCCAATTACCTATTGCAGATGGTTCATACATGTTGAGGGTGGGCAGAACTATGAACCAGTCCCGGAAGAAGACTATCTGGATGGCTCAATCGACCAGGATCCTCATGACGAAGCTACATGGTCTCCGTGGCCACGCGACTGGCAGGAACCGCCTCTTCCCACTCGGCTTCGAGACAATCTCGAACACAATGATTTCAGTTCAATTCCGGCGGCATATTTGCCTGTGGCGATACCACATATTGCTAAAGCAGCTCAGAGATCGCCTGACGAGCTACTTCTGGAGTCACTCGCGTTTAGTATTATGAGTCGAAACCTGGATCAAGTAGAGTCCATGCTGGTCAAGATTCGTAACGAGAAGATTGATCTCACATCACTCTATCCACTACACATGGCCACCAGTTATCTCGACGGATACAAAGCTTGCTGTAACGTGTTCAGCAGCCTCCTACCGTGGGACTCATCGAATACTCGGGAACTTTACGTGAATGAGCTTGGCCATACCGTTCTGGACAACTTGATGATCTCAATTCTGAAATCTCACTCTTCAGTATTGCCAATTGTTTTTGATTCCACTCTCAAGGACTCTCCACGTTTTATTGGAGAAGAAGTCGACATTTGTGGCCGCTGGGACGCTGATTCTCCATGCATACGTCACCTCCTCGCAAGTGGGCATGCTTCGGTACCGCCCAAATGGAAACACAAATTCTGCCACACTTCTGTTCAGACAGTATGTCATTGCATCGAAAACATTAGAGATCGACTGCCAGACCCGTTATGGAAAGATACCGCAAGCGGGTTGTATGTTCGACGATGTTTCGACTGCGGGTTGAAAGTACAGTTAAAGCCTCTCCACAGCCTCGTCATGACTTCATACCATCTCGCGAGTAATGGGTGTGAAGATGAGGATTTATTCGGCATGCTTGCATGTCTGTTATGTTTAGTCTCAAGTGGTCATGACCCGAGAAAGACCGCAGATGTTTCCTTCTCCGCTCTCACGCAGACGGGTGTCGCGGAGACCATATGCGACCACCAGGAACTTACGCCTGCTGCGCTTGCGGAAAAGCTCCAGACCTGCATTACTGTCAAGTATTGGAGTCAGAAAGTTCGTTCAGGGTGGGCGGTTTTGTGTGGAGTTTTGCGGCTTTGTGAAGATCACCATGCAGTTTTGGAAAACGATCAGGACACCACAGAAAGTCCCGAGAACTATCGTCATGAATTCATGGGTACAAACATGCCGGATGATGATTTCGTGTGTGCCCATCTCAAGCACCATGCTTTGGTGCCTTGTTTCCGCGCACGGAGAGACCTAGCCACACTCTGGGCTTCCGTCCAAGCGGAGTTCTTGTCATACCGCCGTCTAGATGAGAGCATGAACTGGGTCTCTGATAGGTTCTCGATGGAGAGGCTCATAAGTCAAATAGAGCTCGGCGAGCCGCTATCAGTCGGATATGCTGACCAAGACCTGTTACGAGTACATTGTACCTGCGGCATATTCGACAACACCTCCTATTCGGCGACAGTATCGGCTGCCACAAACCCAGATATCGCCAACGTTGATGTATGGGATAGAGCGACCTATGGGCCTGTGATGGGAGACTAGGCTGATCTGTCATCCAAGCAAGACGAGTGTATGTCTATAGATATCTGTCCGTACACGAAGTAGAAGAGGATGATCCGCACTGAACAAAACAAGGCGAGTAAAGCGCCACGCTGCACATCAAAACGCAACCTAGACATGAGCGAAACAACATAATTCAGACAAGTAATCAGTCTTTCGTCCTAGCAATCGAGACCTCTGCATACCTCTCCCACTTCAACACTGAATGTAACTGAGATGGTGAGATAGTGCACGTTGAGGTTTTGACGTGACCGAATGGCGTGGCGCCTTTTCAGTCTCCCATCAAACGTCAGTTCAAATCAGCTCCCACCAAAAGGCCACCCTACAGCGCCTCTAATCTATCTTACACGTTAGCGAAAAACAACAATAACCTTTATGCCGGTGGATTAAACATAGTTAGTTAAGAAGCCCTGCTTAAGCAAGGCGAAGGTGTCAGGCCGCCTGCTTTAGCTACTACCAAATTCCCTTTACTGTAGCCAGGGCAGGTAACCTTTCTATCTATAGGCATAACCTCTACCTCCTGTTAAGTATGAAGGCAGCTCTTCCCCTCCCCCTTAAGGCTCTCTATCTGCTATTCTGTACCTACCTTTCGGATACAGCTATTCCATCAGAAGTGCTCGCCTGCCGTGAAGTCTGCCTTACAGAAGGTTTTATGTAACACCCACTTTGTGTTACCTTTTATCACGCGGACGTATTTTGTGTACAGGCATCTAGGCACGGTCCTATATTTTGCTGTTACAAAAGGATTTCCGGGGAGTTTCGTCACTTCAAGGTTTCTTCCCCCTACAAGTCATATGTGTTAAAAAACATTTATGCATCTACTTTCGCATTAAGAATCCTAACTTAAATCGGAACCAATATTCTAGTACCAGGGTTAACACAAGACAGTTCCAAGTAACTGAGATCAGAGAATGATGTAATTACTTCATTGAACCTAGAAGAAAAGAAAACTAGACGAAGTTGAGTTTGACCATATACCCATCCTACTCCAATGATCTTTCCTTCCTTCATCCACGGGGAATATGCATTTCAGACGTTTCTTTGTCATTTCGCCCAGGTTTACAACGCCAAGTTTCTCAGAGAGAGTGAGAGAGACTAGCGGCTCTCCCCCCAACGTTTGTCTTAATCGTCACAGAAAGAAAAAATAAAGAACCCAGCAGCTTCCCTAAAGGGCATGCACAACGAGTGACTAGCTTCGCCAAAATAAGCTCCCAGAGAATTAGACAAAAAGGAAAGTTTGATTCCATGCGCCGAAACAGCCTGTGAATGCAATGGTTTATAAAAGTCATGCTGGGAGCTTGTCCTGCGGGAGACGCTTGAGGGCAGCCTCGACGTCCTTATGGTCAACGACAACACCGCTCTCGGAACAACGAGCCTTAGCGCGGAGCTCGGAACATAGGTTGTCAATGTCGATTGTGCCGTCCTTGAAGTCGGGTCGACTTGAAAGCTTGTCCCTTGAAGGTATTAGTCTCTTGAAATTAGTGGATTCAATGGATGATACTGACCAGATCTTGTGGCAATTGAGCATCGAGTTGATATCCTCGCCCGGAACGACCTCATCTTCACCATCTTGAATACGCTCAATCTCCTCGAGAGGGTTCGGCTTTTGCACGGCGGGTGTATCGCCGAAGTGGAATGGACTTCCGTAGCCAGCATTGAGGAAAGCATCGTTAAAGAAGCCACCAGTGAAATCACCGTCACCAACAATAGCGGTTTGAGTATCGCGGTATTCCCCGAAAAGAGTCGGATCGAATTGACCACCGTTTTGATTGGCAAAATAGTCGATGCCATTGAGAGCGGGGGCGGGGGTAGGTGATTTGGCGGCGTTGATGACTGCAGGAGAAGGTTTGTCGTCAGACTTGGACATGGCACGAGGGACGGGATTACGAGGGTTGCCGCAGGCCATGTTGAGCTTTTCGCAGAAGAGGACCTCACCTTCGGAGTTGCCCGTACACACATATCCATCGACGATCGTGTCCCTCTGTTGACCGGGCGAAGTATGGCTCGGTTCTGGGGAGGTACCACAAGAAGAGTCTTGAGCGTTGGGCGATGTCGAGGAGGAAGGCGAGTCTGAGTGCGTGGATGAGCCGCTGTTGAATTGAAAGACGCGTGACTGTGCTGTGGAAACAGAATCAGTACTAGCGCGACTCGCGTTGTTCATTGCTGTGTTATTGTGGCCAAAGAAGCCGTTCAAGCTACCAGAGCGCTGCACGCCATTGGTCGTGGGGCTGTTGCCCATATTGCTGGGTGAGGTGGTGGTGGAGCTGTTGACTTGATTTGCGGGACTGCCAGTACCTCCAGTACTATTATGACGACCTAACACACTAGAAGACTTGGATGTGGGCTTGTTCTTTGTGGATGCGCTGTTGTCGAGGAACTGAGTACCCGGAAGTCCACCGAACCGTGGGAAGTCGAACGAGAAGCTGCTGTTATTGTTGTTTAGCAAGGAACTGAAGCCTGAAGCGACAGGTGGAGTCCGATTGATTCCGGTGCTGTTGAGCGACAAACGCTTTCGATACTCGCGAAGCTCCATCTGCAGCCGCTGCACCTGCGCTCGAAGGAGGCCGTTCTCGTGGTTCGTGGCATCCGAAGCCTTTTCGAGTTCCTGAACCTTGGTCTCTAGATCTTTAAGGTGCTTTTCTTTGCGCTCCCTGAAGGCTCGCTGTGCTGCTCGATTTTGTGCTTTGCGTTTCTGACAGTAGCGTTAGTTCAGTAGTTTTTGGAGCCCTGGTATAGGTCAGACATACTGTTGTAGGCTCCGAGGTTAAAGGCTTTCGTCCAGGCTTCTTAGCCTGCTTATCTTCGCCTTCCCTACGTTTGCCGCCGCCCTCTTCTTCCTCGTCATCATCGTCCGGACTTTTCCTTTTTTCGTTGCCATCGCCCGGGCTGTCTCCTGGAAGAGCGCCGATCATGAGATCGCCATTGTCCGCATTGTCGAAGTCGAAGCTCGTGTCGCCATCGATGTAATCAACAAACGGACTCTCGTCCACGCCGATGTTGTCAAAGCCGGTTGTGGGAGTACTTTGCTGGGGCGACGTGAAGTAGGTGGGGTCGAGGTTGTTGGCGGGATACGGGAACTGCGAATTGCTCAAGGAGCCCTTGTGATTGCTGTTGTTCTCTAGACCCGTCGAGAAGATGTCATTAGGGTTTTGGTTATTCGAAGCAAGCGCGGCGAGGAGAAGGTCTTGTTGAGTTGCGTCGAGGTAGAACGGTGCCCCGTTCTGGAAGTCGTTGGTCCCAGCCATGGCGAAGTCTGGTGCGGGGTCCAAGGGTCAACAGTTGACAAAGGGAGGTAGAATGGCACGCGTCTGGGAGATGATGCTGCCTGTGTGTTTGTGCAAATAGGCGCTCGCTCGGTGAAGCTCCTGCTCGATTGCTGGTCGAGTCGAGGTGCTGGACCAGATTGGGAGGGGTGCGTTATCGATCTAGCGCTCGCGACAACCGTTTTGCCACCCGGAGCAATACTCCCTGTGGAGAGGTCGACGGGTTGGGGTGCGCTGTGATGCGGAGAGCAGATGTAGATGACGTATGGTAGCTACAAGAGTACAAGCACGAATAGCTCGCGCTGCGGACTGTCGCGGGAGGACAGCGTGGTGGCTAGAGGGTGATATGAAGGTGACTTGTGCAGTCGAGCGCGTGCTACGGGTGCAGCACACTCAATGACGGCCGCGGAGGACGAGGGTGCCTGATAGTCGATATGCTGCAGTCGGGGACTACGAGGGGTGGAGGAGGGACGGAGCAAAATCGCGAGTTCGTCGCCTCGTAGCCTTGTCAGTGGTGGCCTGGCCCGTTGCAGTGATGCGAGCCGTGGTACGGGCGACTTGTCGGAGCGAGACCCACGAGCTTGTCAAAAAGCGGCGGACAGCGGGTACGAGGGGGTTTCAACGTCACTGATAGGCTCGTCTGGGACGGTGACTGGTTCTATCCAAAGGGCAGCAGCAAAAGGGCGCAGCATGGCCAGCCTGGGGAGTTCCCTTCTCTCGCTTATCAATCAAAGACAGGCCTGGTGGGGTAGAACGCCATCGAACACCCCAAGAGCAGATCACCGGTGCCTGTGCCTGTGCCTGTGCCTGTGCCTGGCAGGGCAGAAATTTTCAGCGTCTTCGGGCTTTGTATGGGGGCTCTGAGTCCTTTCAAACAGCGCCGTGTGCACGACTGCAAATGGCGGCGCTGTATGCGTGCAGTGATTCAAGAGCATGGCGTTCGGCGCGGAAGTGGCGGGACTGGAGTTGAGCTGCAGGGCGAGGACACAGATGCCTTCGCATCGCTCGCTCTGAACACTTGAATAGGAGGACGTGTCTGTTGAAAATGATATTATCCGCCTACTTGTATAACTCTACCCACGCAGTGACCAGACGTTACATGTGCATCTCGCAAACGCCAAAGTCAGGCACTGCACGATCCGCGGTGGTTAACCGTTAGCGTACTTTTGTAGGGCTGATCGTACCTATGGAGCCTCTAGGGGTCTACCAGCTTGGCGCCAAGAATTCGTCGGTCGCGACTTCCTCCAGCGCGACCGTTGTGCTTCCCCAAAGTTGCCCCACCACAACAACCTTACCCACGAGCTGCACTCAGCAACGAAGACAGCATGGCGGACCATGTGAAGCAGGCGAAGAGCAAGATCGGAGAGATCAAGCGCCGCATTCAGGATGCAGAGACTCAGCGCGCTGAGTGGGCTAGCACGGTCAGTTGATCGCAGCATCCATGAGAGCCCGTCTGACAGCTACTACAGATTCCGGGGATTGATACTGAGCTTGCGAGCTTGAAGCCTGGAGACGGAGAGGAATGGAAGCAGATGAAGGAGGAGGCAGAGCGCTCCGTCGCAACTTTCGAGGCGAACATTGCCAAGTACAAGGAGCAGCTTGCCGCCCTCGAGGCTGAGCTTCCCCAAGCTCCCGAGCCTGTTGTTCCCAAGTTCGACCCCGAGAAGCACCCTCTGCTTAGGAAGACGGTAGAGAAGCAGGAGCCTGAGAAAGCTGTCGTCTTCAGCACCGGAGACATGTGCGAGGCGCAATGGACAGACAAGTCCTGGTACAAGGCCAAGATCCAGAGTATCCTCGGTTCCGTCTCTGCACCCAAGTACCTGGTGCGCTTCATCGAATATGACGACACCATGACCGTCGACCGTAGTGCTGTGCGCCCCCTCCCGAACAAGCGCAAGCGAGAAGTTGAGCCCGCCCCTCAGCCAGCCGCGCCTGTCACGTCGACTCCCCATGTCATCTCTGGACCCGCTAGCGTCAATCCACATGCTCAGGCTGCCAACAGCAACGCCACCAATGACGTCGCCGAGCCGAAGAAGGCCAGCAGGGTTCCTAACAAAGGCATCCTCAAGAAGAGGGCCAACGCCTGGAACGATTTCCAAGCTAAGAACAAGAAGAAGGGGCAGTTACCCAAAGAGTCCATGTTCCGTACCAGCACCGAGTTTGGCAGTAGGGGTGAGAGCTATCATGACTGTACTCTTGACGACAGTGTTGACCACAATACAGTTGGATTCACCGGCTCTGGCAAGGGCATGACCCAAACCAACAAGCGCACCCGCTACGATCACAAGGAAGATGCTCGAAACGACGCTGCTACAAAGGGCGATGACCAAAATGAGTCCCGCTTCTGAGTCCGCCTTCCCAGACCCGAAGCGGTTTGAGAAATATTCGGCAGGTCATATACTCAGCCTTTGGTACGTGAACATGAAATCGAAATGATACAGGAAATTGTAGTTCTTGGCTTACGTTTCCCTTGACCAACATCAGACCTAAACAGACCTTCGGGTTCTTTGGCTGTCTAGAGCAATCTTCGTTCGACTTAGACCCGCAAAGCTCGTTAGCTTTGCCCAGCATAGGATCTAAGCTGACCTCAAGCAGGCTACTACTCTGCACCCTGAACTAGTCTTCATGGCTATGATATCTTGGGTCTCACGATCATCATGCATCATGCATCACTCATGGCGTTACGGCATTTGCATAATTTCGGTATGACTTCTGGGTTCACTCACTTCCGCTGCCTGAGCCTTGCCACTAAGTCGAATTTGCTCAACAGGCGTCCGATACCCCGAAGTGTTTGGGATATTTTGACTAAACATCGAAGCACGATTGGGAACTGGTTTCTTCCAGGTAAGAAACTCTTCCTCGAGAGAGTAGGTACATTACCTGCACTCTCGTATGTGGCTCCTGATACCCAATCGCGCGACATGCTCATTCAACGCTCCGAAGCGTCTATGCATGGAGCAATTGTTCATAGAAAATGGAATACATTTCATTCCAGCCATCTGCATTGCTTTGATTGATCGTGACCTCTTGAAAAACATGCGTGGTGGTGTTGCAAGAGCTGGGCACAGACCGGTCAAGCTTTCTACTCACATTTGTAGCAAACAAATGAAGCACACCAATGTTCGCTGATATGTACTCGCATGAGAATCCCATTGCGGACACTATACTCAAATGAGGAATGGTGGGACTTCTAGGTTCTTGTGAACGCCTGTGAACGCCTGTGAACGCCTGTGAACGCGGTGGGTCCGCGGCTTTGTCTGCCCCGCGTCTCGCCAATCATGCATCATCGCGCTTTGTAGCTCCGACCTCACCCTACGCCTCGTGTTCGAGTTCCTGCGTCGCGATAGCCAAGCAGGAGGCGCAAGGCATGTCGAAGTCGTTCTGTAGGTTTAGTGGACCGGAGAACGCGCCTTCAGTATGGAGGCGGACTGGGATGAGGTACTGCCCCACCTGTAACCTGTCTTTCCTGCAGCCGTTCACGCATCTTCCAAGGGTGCATTGGGTGCGCGCGCATAGTAACTGACTGCTACACAGCTAGCGATTGCTCAACTATCTCCTCCAGGACCCCATCATCCTACCGTACCAATCTCGACTTTCGCGTTCGATACCACTCAAGAGCTGCTGTGGACGGGCAATAACCATGTGAGTACGTTCTCTCATACCAGCTTCAGATACCTGCACTCACACAAGGGAAGGGCCGAGTCACTTCATTCTATGGACCGCATCTTGAGCGCTATACTTCATATCGCGGACACGTGGTCGCCGACGGCCCAGTCAAGCAGTTTCTCTTCACCGAGAAGGGCATAATATCCGTCTCGAAGCAGAGCGTGCATTACTCCCATCGCCGCGGGCTCACACAATGGCATTTGACGTATGTTGGACAAGACCAAAGAAGCTTGAAGTCTCATAGGCAGCTGCTGACTGATGACGTATAGAAGCGCCGAGTTCAAGGACCTCAAATGCATGAATTTCACTTCCAAAGGGACGCGCGAGATCTTGGTCGCAGGGAGTCAGGAACAGATGTTCAAGGTGGACGTGGAAAAAGGCATCATTACAGACACAGTGAGTCTAGATGTCATTACGGTCGCGCTATGTTGACAAGATCCAGCTCCCCACCGATACTCAGTACACAATAATGAAGCGCGCTGGGCAGTATCTCTGCGCCGCGACCTCGAACGGCGGTATTCACATCCTAGACTCGGGCTCATTGTCGGTTATCAAGGTGTTTGAAGGGCACACTAGCAGCATCAGCGATATGGACGCGAAGGGCGACTTTCTCGCCACGTGTGGTTGGTCTCTAAGACAGCACAATGCGTACATGCTTGACCCCTTCACGAACGTGTTCTCATTGAAGACACTGAAGCAATTGCCTCCTATACCATTTCATACTGGCGCAGCTTTTGTACGGATGCACCCTCGCATGTCAACGACTGCTATCATCGCCGCGCACAACGGCCAGATGCAAGTCATCGACCTCATGAACCCGGATTCGGCCAACTTACGCCAGATCAACCTCTACGACTCTTACCTAGCTGGCTTCGAGATGGCACCGTCTGGTGAAGCCTTCGCGTTGGCCGACTCAAACTCTCACGTCCACCTATGGGGATCTCCTTCAAAGGTACATTTCCCCGAGTATAGCAACCCCACAGAGTTTGCAGATCCTCATCCGATACAACCACCGTCCATGGATTGGAATTTAGATACGTATGTATTGCAACATTCAGAAGCCGATATTTTCTCACCCTCAGCAGGCCATTAAACACAGTTGGAATGCCATATTATAAGGAACAACTCCTCTCTAGCTGGCCAAGTCATACCATTTTCGAAGTCGGCGCCCCACCGCCTAAGATTGACAGTGCCATTCTTGGAAGCATGACACGCACGGAAATTGGCTTTTTCGCTAAGAATCCTAGGACCAAACGAAGGAATCAAGTCGAGGTCACTCGGCAATCCGACAAGGCGGATTCGCTGACACCGCCCAAATTCCTGAGCGAGAAGGCTCGATCTTCGCAGACATTCAGTGAACCAGATGCGAAGACTGCAGAAACCATGGAAACACTCACTGACCTCCATCTTGACGATGTGACCCGGAAAGATGTCCCTGCGATGTACGGGAATGTGGAGATCAAGTATAGCAAGTTTGGAGTGGATGACTTTGATTTTGCGTACGGCATATCTACCAGAGCTACTTTTTTTTTTTTTTTTTTTCGCTGACTTCTATCCAGTTATTACAATCAGACGCCATACTCTGGTCTGGAAACTCATATCACCAACTCATACGCCAATCCCCTTCTGCAGCTCTTCCGCTTCACGCCCTTGCTCCGCAACCTTGCACTTCAGCATACCGCATCACCTTGCCTGTTTGAGTCATGCCTGTTATGCGAGCTTGGCTTTTTAATAGACATGCTTGAGAAGGCAGCTGGTCTAAATTGCCAAGCTTCAAACTTCTTGAAAACATTTAGCGGTCTGTCCAGCGCGGTATCGCTCAACCTGCTCGAAGAATTTGCGCCTAATGTCGCACTTACCAGCATGATCCAGAATTTGAATAGGTTTCTACTTGACAAGATCTCAGAAGAGTTTCGTCAAATGATACCAGGGCAACCCGGACCGTCAGCGATGGATCAAGTCCTGGAAACCCAAGCGCGAGCTAGCATGAGATGCGCGCAATGTGCCAATGAGACTATCCGTGGTGGGAAGAATTTCGTAAATGAGCTTGTGTACCCAGCAAAGCATGTTATGAAGAACACACGGATACCACGTCCTACATTTTCGCAGATCTTGAAAGCTAGCGTAGAGAGACAAGATCAAACGCGGGGCTGGTGTACGAAGTGCAATCGGTACCAGCAGATGGTTCAACGAAAGACAATTCAGACTATCCCTGGCGTCTTAATGCTCAACGCGGCCATTCAAAGCCATGAAGCAAAGCTTTTGTGGTCAATACCCCACTGGTTGCCTCAAGAGATCGGGATCATAGTAGATCAAGGTCAATTCTACTGCTTCGAGGGCCAGGACCTAAAGCTACACCTGCAGCGCGGTGTCTTTGACATTATGGTGTATGAGCTTGTTGGTGTTGTTGCCGATATCAATAGCGGAGAACATCAGAAACCGCACCTGGTCGCTACCATCAACACGGCACCGTCGTCTCGCGAACCGAACGCTGAGGATAAATGGCACTTGTTCAATGACTTCCTTGTCAGGCCCATTCCAAAGGAGGAGGCACTGCGTTTCGAACCAAGCTGGAAGCTCCCGTCGGTATTGACTTATCAGCTAAAGGCCGCTAGGAACAAAATTGACGACTCGTGGAAAGAGAGCTTGGACGCTTCGATCTTGTACAGATGGTGGTCCTCCAACCCTCCACCTCCGGAGTCGAAGTTCAAGCTACTCCAGTCGTCTACAGAAGCACCACGCCCAGGCTACCCTGTGGCTATCGACGCAGAGTTCATCAGATTACAATCTGAAGAGATTGAGATGAAAGCAGACGGCACCCGCCAGACCATTCGACCTGACCGTAAAGGCCTCGCCCGCGTGTCAGTCTGCCGTGGCGAGGGCGAGCACGCCGGTCTCCCTTTCATCGACGACTACATTGCCGTCACCGAACAAGTCGTCGACTATCTCACAGAATGGTCTGGAATCTCACCTGGCGACCTCAACCGCGAGACATCCCCCCACGCCCCGATCAGCCTTAAGCACGCGTACAAGAAACTCTGGCTTCTCCTTAACCTCGGTTGCGTTTTCGTTGGCCATTCCCTCGCAAACGACTTCCGTACCATCAACATCCACGTTCCCAAATCTCAGGTCGTGGATACGTCCAACCTCTTTTTCAAATCAGATTTCCGACGCAAACTCAACCTCAAATTCTTGGCCTGGTGCGTGCTCAAGGAGAAGATTCAAGAGGACACTCATGATTCTATTGAAGATGCAACTACGGCGTTGAAGCTCTGGAGGAAGCACCAGGAGTTTGTGGATGCAGGCGTCTTGGAGCAGATGTTGAATGATATATATGCTACGGGGAGCCAGATGAGGTTTAAGGCACCTGGTAGTGGAGGCGCGGCTGTTGGTGGGAACGGCAAGACGGGAGCGGGTATGACTGGAAGAGATACTCCAGACCCGATGACGACACCGAAGAAGGGGAGTACTTTTGGGAGTGTAGGATTTAGGAGTCCGATGAGGAGACCAGGACAGTAGGACTGCTCAGGATGCGTTACTTATTCAATACTCTATTCCCCTTATACTATTCCTCTCTTAACTTAAAAGTATTCTTACTCATCATAGCGATCCGCCGCACAAGCCGTCCTATACGCCTGGCCCCCCTTCCCATACTTCAAGTGCAAAGCTTGCAGCGAGTTTGCTGCTTGGACATCAGGCGAGGGAAGCGTTCGCGCAACGAGAAGGCAGTCACGCGTAACGATCCTTATATGAACTCGACGTCCTCGTTACATACAACCAGTGGCGAACCAATCGAAGAGCTCAGGATGAACAAGACCGAGGCTGTTGCCACCAGCCAGGTCTCCATATACAAGGCTGACGTATACGCCCGGCTTGGGATCACGGAGGCACTCTTCGAAGGCAACAGGCGAGTTGTCGCCTGAGAGATGTTCTTGAGTTGCGGACGAAAGATAGCTGGGACGCCTACGATCAATGCGGTGGTGAACACAGAGTGCGAGTCATTATTAATGCGGAAGTACTCTTGGAATAATGTGATCATTCTACATCCGCTATCTGGTTGTGATAGGAACGGCCATTGTTTCTTTTTTCCACCACCAGCTGCTGTTCCGTAATCTGTCAAGGCAGGCACGGTGTGTTGTGTGACCATTCAGGCAGGCGCTTCGCCAAGCAAACTTCAGCCTCAGCCCCTCATCTCCTCCGTAAACCTGTCGTCCCTTGAGATTCAAGAGAAGCTGGGCTGTGTTTCGATGGTTTCACGATCTCCGGCACTCCTCACTGACAGCAACGCATGACATCGGTGCGCTTACCTTTCGCGGCGCCAACCGAGCGGCTCGCGACGTACTTCGATCTCGCACAGCCTCGGGCGACGTTCGAAGACCGAGACATAGACGACATCGCTCTTCTCCTTGAGCAATGCGGACACGTCGCCTCCAAATGTCCTCGGACGTACATTCTGCTTCGGACAATCGGGCATCTGGATATAATGGAGCGACTGATAAAAGTGGGGTTTAGCGATCAGTTGTTCCCACTCGAGGCCTGCAATCTTCCCAGCTTCCTACAGCCAACCGTCAAAGCGGCCATCGTTGAACGACAAAGAATCATCCTGACCAAATCGCTTGATCTAGAGAATGGTAGACATCGACACTTTGCACCCGACGAAGTTCTGCCTTTTGACATACACGGAAGACTAGGTAGCGGAGGATATGGGCAAGTCGATAGGATCGTGAGCAAAATAAGCTTTCGTCAATATGCGCTCAAACGCATTCGCAGACGAGCTGCTTTTGGAAACAGCTCCTCTCGCGAAGCTGTCAAAGGCTTCCTGACGGAGATGCAAATTCTGAGGAGCTTGGAGCATAAACATATTGTTCAGTATATTGGAAGCTATACGGATAAAAGCTACCTGGGCCTGGTCATGTCTCCAATCGCAGACACTGACCTTGCCAACTACCACGAACGACTTTGTGGGCACTTTCAAGTTGTCCAGGGTGATCGAACCGTGACCCCGTTTCATTTGCAGGATCAGCCAGCCGCGGCCGAGATGTCCTCCAACTTGATGACCTACTTTGGCTGTCTTACAGCAGCGCTCACTGTACGAAACCCTAACGAACAAACTGCATATGAGATAAACACTAATCCAGGTCCCGCACCTAGTACCTTCACAATCAGAAAATTCGTCACAAAGATATCAAACCTCAGAACATCTTAGTCGCGAAGGGCAATGTCCTTCTTTCAGACTTTGGTCTTTCTCGAGACTTCTCGGACGACGTCGGAAGTACCACAAGCGGGCGCACGTCAGCCTCCCCACGTTATTGTGCTCCTGAAGTAGCCACGTTTGAAGCACGCAACACCTCCTCTGATATCTGGTCACTCGGATGTGTGTTTCTGGAGATGACGGCTGCGTTACAGGGCCTGAATGTTGATTGGATCAAGGATTTCTATATCAAGTGTCACTCCAAAGGCACACATTACCATGCTAATCATGAGACGACTACACAGCTCATCCAAAAATTGGGCACTATAGGACACCAAAAACACAAGCGTACACTTGTATGGGCTGAGCATATGATGCGCGTCGATCGGAACACAAGACCTACGGCTGCACAAGTGCTAGAGATGATCACTGTTCCCCAGGAGAATGATGTTGACGCGATCTCTAGTATGTTCTGCGGCATTTGTTGTGTACCGGATCTTGAATCCGACTCCTTGGACAGTCTTGCTGATGATCTCGATACTATGACCACTACAAGCTTTCATCCTAAAAGGGATACAACCACGCAACCTAATCCCATCCGCTCCAAAAAGACAACCGACAATGAAGTGGGCTCGAAGGCTAGTGTTAAGCCTCTGAAAGCAACCAGAAAGCCTGAGATTGATGAAAGCTCCATCTTGTTTTCTCATGATGGCAATCATGGAGCACCGGCAGATTCAAATAGTGCTGCTAATGGGCGCATACCAACGCCACCTGCTCCAATAACGAGCACTATGTCGAATGCACCAACATCTGGCATAATGTCGTCTCGCGTCGGAAGAGCCTCGTCAGAATTGAAAAGCCGGGCACGCGCAGAACCTGACGATTCTGAGTGTGTACTGGAATGTAAGCGCAATGTTAATACAGGTAGATTCCAACCAGCAGCCTTCTCTAACTCTAAAGCATCGCCAACATGGTCTTCAATGAACGAAAGGAATGCGATGAGCGTGCCTTCGGGGCACGTTGACATCATCAGTAAGACGTTCTGCCTTGCTCACATTGACATTAGCTGACTTGATCCAAGAGGGGAAGGATTTACCTCTGAGGCCGTTCGGAACTCCACTCTCAGTCAGCATTCAGCATGCTTATTACGAACTTATACAGTTCAAAATAATTGGTGGTGGGGTCCTTAATGGGCCCATTCCAATGGTGGTTGCTCGATGCTGTGGTTACATAAAGGAGCACTGTAAGTTAAAGAACGCATAAGTGTGTAGATGTCTTTTCCGTCTCTCGGATGGGGGCTGCACGACTTCACCTATCACTGATGCTCTCCACTATCTTCGATCAATCTGAGAGCTGTGATCAGCACACAACCATTACTAATCCTTCGCAGTGGCTGAAGACTCGAACCACGGCTACTTCAAATCTTGCGAGGGCCCACTAACCGACAAAAACCTACTTTCCACATTCGACAGCTATAAACTTGGGTTACATCATAAGTTGATTTTCGTCGATGATCTCGACTGTGGAAGGATTCTCCATCAGTTCTTGTCGAGTCTGCCGGAACCGCTCATTCCCATGGAATATGCCTACGAGATTCGACATATCTGGCGTGATACCCCACGGCATTCTGCTAGCTTAATTGCTAAGCGCATTCGAGCCATTCTCTTAGAGATTCCATTCCCGAATGGCGTACTACTTTTCTACATGCTCGATTTTCTCGCGTACTGTTTGGCACGTTCGGACGATACTATTCCTTGCATCACTGGAAATTACTGTCGTTGCTTCTTGGGAAACAGGGAAAATATCCTGGAACACAACGAAAAGGAGCAGATCCTGACGTTTTTGTTACTCCAAGTCCGTTACCTATTGAGATTTTCGCCATCTGCAGTAGATGCCGAAGAAGTTGTTCCATTACCCAAAAATTCGAATTCCTCAGATGCAAATGAACGTACAGAGCACACCAATGATGGCAATGCCATTGAACTCGCATCTTCTAACCTCAAATACCAAGCCACGCCAGTCAGTGTCAGTCCGAACCGGACAAAGCGCACAAGACAAGAGGCCATTGGGCACTCATACCCCGATTCCTCACTACCTGAGAAAGAGGGCTCCGCAACAAACTGGTCACGCGTCATGGATCAGTGGCTCTCGACTGGGGTTACACCTCTTCAAATCAGTGACAACGACCAGTTCGTGAGGGAATACGTCAAGTACGCAGGTAAGTTTGGAAGCATTCCTGCGTCGGGCATCATCTCACCACTATGTAGTTAATCCATCTGAGACAGGTCGTAACCTAAAAGTCTTCAGAACTCCACTCTGGATAAGCGTCCAGTATGCAAGTGTCAAAAGGTCCACATACGTCGATTTTCTGGTCTTTCCTCTGGACATTTTCGTGGATGTACCGATCGTCATCGCCGAATGTTGCACGTTCATATTGTCAGCTCTTGCAGTGCAGTATCCTGATGTCACCAAGCAAAACCTTACGCGCTACTTTAGCGATTCTTCCAAGGAAGGCCAAGAACGTATACGGGCGCTCGGGTCGACCTTTGATTCGTATCCAAAATTCGGCAAAAAGAATATCTGGAATGGTTACAGTATTACCAATGCCTGTACGACTCTACATCGCTACCTCAATTCTCTCGCCGAACCGGTAGTGCCTGTCCATGTGGCTGGGCAGCTACAGTATCTTGGTGATCGGTCTGTTAGCGGCCCTGCACGGTCTGAGGACAAGTCTCTGGTAGGACTTGTGACAAGCTGCGCTGAAACCTTGAAAATGCTCCCCAAACCTAATTTTGATACGCTTGTATATCTGCTATCCTTCTTCACTTGCGTTGAGCACATCTTTACAGCAACGCCAACTTTTGACGAGCTTTCTATCAGATTCCGAAAAATCATCCCGCCATTGCAATCGAGCAATCAGACTAACATTTCGCCCGTCATAGTCCGATTCATGATGTCACATGCTCCTAATATTATTAGGGCCATCTGTCCCACAGCAAAGCAAAAAGGGGTACGGTTCCAGTCCATATCTCCAGCTGAACACTGGTACGTCACGGCTGCATACAATTTCGACGCATGGGAAGAAGGAGACCTTTCCTTCAAAGCGGGTGACGAGATCCGAGTGAGCAAATGGACGAATACATCAAATACTTGGTGGAAGGGCGACCTGCGCGGTAAACAAGGCCGCTTTCCTGCGAACTATGTGACCCTACCTGCGGATTTGCCTGCAGACGTGTCGAAGCCGCAAGGTTCGGGGCTAAGCAAGCCAACCCAGGAACGAAATCTCCAGAAGACAACAACTACCCCATCTCCCCCCATACCAGCTCGATACGGTCGGAGCTTGCCCGCCAAGCTACAACTGCGACGTACTACGATACCCGAGCACACCATGAGTAAACTCAGGCAGTCCATTCGCAAACTTTTCGACTGAATCGAAGTTTATTGAATATGATGTTGTAGCTTGGGGTTCTCTTCTTGTCACGGAAAATAATATCAAGTGCACGTCTCCACGGTCTCAGGACGCCTGATGAGGAACCTCAGCGGCCTTGCTTCAACCACCGCGAGGACTTTGGCTTTTGCTAACAACACCCCTCAAAATGAAGCATCTAAACCCAAATGCTCACAGTCTCAGTGAGGTTTACAGAGTGTGCTGATGTACGAATGGCTATCGTGCCGCATGCAAGACATGTTGATGGATCTGAGCGAAATAAGCTGTAAAATGAGAATACCTCGCAAAAACAACAACGAATCTGATCCAACTCTTGACAGTCCATTTAATATCTTTTGAATAGACACGTGATGCTCATGTTTCGAGATTGTGTTGAACAGTTGGTCAATGAGTGTCCTTGTCCCTGTCAACAGGTCCGTGCGCTGATTCTAGTGACATCAACATAATAATGTTGAAGTCCAAATCGGAAACATTGTCATGTGAAGACTGCTTCGACCTCCAGCGTCGCAATGAAGCTCCAAACCCCCGCAAGAGCATTACGCTCCATACGAAGCTGCCCCTCGCAAACCTCACAATGCCACAGACCCTCGAGAAACACGGTGCGTCGAATAGCTCCAGCAACAGCTTCACGAACTCTTTCATCCACCACAGCTCGACACCATAACCCCAACCCCGCCAACAACTCAACCGTCGACCCCACAGAAGTCTCACACTTCAATGCCCTCGCATCAAGCTGGTGGGACCCCCACGGGCCCTCGCGCCTCCTCCACCTCATGAACCCTCTCCGCCACAACTTCATCACGCAATGCCGCTCCACCGATCCCTCCACACCAGCGTCGTCGTCACCGTCCCATAAACTACGATACCTCGACATCGGATGCGGCGGCGGCATCTTCGCCGAATCAGCCGCACGCCTCCCTAACACGCTATCCGTCACAGCCATAGATCCCACGCCCGAAGTGCTCAAGATCGCAGAAGGACATAAGCGTCGAGACCCGGTATTATCTGCGCCCGGTAGATTGACGTACCTCAATACACCGATTGAAAAACTGCCGCTCCCTGCCTCCCCCGCCGACGCTTACGATATCGTCTCGTGTTTCGAAGTGCTAGAGCATGTCCATGCGCCCGGCCCGTTCCTCGAGCACATTATGCCGCATGTGAAGCCTGGGGGGTGGTTGGTACTGAGTACGATCGCGAGAACGTGGACGAGTTGGTTGGTGACGAATGTCATAGCGGAGGACGTGTTGGGGATGGTGCCGAAGGGGACGCATGAGTGGAGCAAGTATGTTAATGAGGGGGAGTTGAGAAGTTGGTTTGCGAAACAACCTGGGTGGGGGAGCGTGAGGAGTTTGGGGGTCATGTATGTGCCGGGTTTGGGGTGGAAGGAGGTCAGTGGTGGGGAGCAGTTGGGGAATTATTTCCTTGGTGTGAGGAAGGAGGCGTAGGATAGGTGTAGGTGTAGGTGGAGAATATGTGATACCCAAGAGGCGATGTACAATATGGTATAATATCTAAATTTGCAGGATGTATGTATACAACACCGTTCATCAGTGGCAGAAATGTCCCGTCGATCAGCTGTTGACCGCGAACGTCTGCTTCTTGTTCAAATCTGCAGTTATTCCAAACGCCTTGCAATGCCCTCATCGCCCTCATACGGTGTACATGTGCCCACTCCTTCAACATGGTATCATACACTCCACGACCCCGCACATCCCATCTATCATGACTTGGTCGTAGGCCTCTCCTCAAAAGGCACAGGCATATTCGTGCTCGGATCGGTATACCCCGTCTCCACAACATCATGTCCACCCGCCATCTTCCACGCCCTGAGATAGTCCTCGCCCGTGAAATGCTTGGGATAGTTTTCCGCGTTATCGGCGTCGGTTCGCCGTGTCTTTTCTGTGCTAGTAGCTACGAAGGGTGTCATCTAACCAGCAATTAGCCCTTTTTGGTCCTGATACCCATCCACGCAACCATCAATCATCATGTCGTGTTGTGTTGTCGCACCTCAGAGTTCTTCGTGCCGTGGATCGGATACACATATGTCCGTATCTTGCTCCAGTCTGGCGAGAAGTTGCCGTAGCGATCGATTGTGCCCATGGACCCGACGCGGTTGCCCTTGTAGTATTCTTTGCCGGCTTGCTTGGGGGAGAGCGGGAGGCGCCGCAGCATCTTCTGGAGAGAAGGCGTGGGTTTGAACATGGTGGCGGTTCGACAGCCCGTGCGGCTAGAGTGAGCGATGCGACGAGAGGCGGTGGTCGTTCAATCGGCCTAGTGAAAGGAAGATGCTGCGGAGTTGTAGCGGAGGTCTTTGCGGACGGGAAAGCGCTGGTCTGTGCCCACACGCCCGCTAAAAAAAGTGGTGGAGCCAAGATTTCGAGCATTTGCCCACCAGCACCAGCACGCATCTGTTTGACGTTTCGACAACACCACACAATATGCCGCCTCGAATAGCGCGGAGCTCTCTGCAGCAGAGCAGCCAGCCTGCTAAGGCTCGTCCCAATGCTCGTAACCCGAAGAAAGCGGCAAAGCGTGCGCTGAACGCCTTCTCTATCGCCCAGTACGAGAACCCAGAGAAAGTCAAGGTTCGCAAGAACCGTCTCGGCGAATTCGACCCTGCGTTTAATCGTAAACGAGCGCGCGACGACGACGAAGAGGAGGACGAGGATGACGAAGAAGAAGAGGGTGCAGAGCCCAAGAGACGCAAGAGGAGAAGCGGAGATGAGAGTTATGATGAGGGTAGTGACTCGGAAGGAAATACTTGGCAGATGGGCCACGTCGATAACGATGATGATGAGGACATTGACTCCGACGAGGCGTTTGGAGAAAGCGACGAGGAGAGGTTTGAGGGCTATACGTTTCGTGGGAGTTCGAAGAATCAGAAGGGCAAGGCGAAGAAGTCGAAAGGAAAGGGAATAGAGGGTGACGATAGCGATATCGACATGGACGAAAGTGACGGTGCGGATAGTGAGGGAGAGGAGGACGATGATTTGGGTGAAGACGCTATTGATCTTGCTACTGCGCTTGATCAGTGGGAGGAGGATGAGGCTGAAGAGAAGAGGGAGAGGCAGAAAAAGAAGAAGCCTTCCGCTTTTGACGGCAGCGACGAGGAACCGAGTGATGATGAGGGTGGAGAGGGAGACAGTGCATCTGATATCTCATCTGACAATGATGAGGACGAGGACGAGGATGAAGATGAAGATCGCCAAGCACAGCTACAGGACCTAATATCTTCTCTAGCGACGCAAGAAGGAGATAAGGCTAGGGGCAGAAGAGTCGAGGTGCATGAGTCCGCCGTTCCAGACGAATTCGGAGTCGCCAGGAAAGTTGACCTTCTGAGCTTCAAGCCGAAGGTGGCTGACGAGGAGAAGAAGAGAGCGCTCAAGCTATTGCGCGATGATAAGTCTAGCAAGCGGAATGACATTGCTAGGAAGCTGGATGCCCCTCTCCCCAAGCGACAACAGGACAAGCTAGACCGAGCTGCTGCAAATGCCAAAGCTAACGAGACCCTGGAACGCTGGACCGACACAATCAAGCAAAACCGTCGCGCTGAGCATCTCATGTTCCCTCTGCAGAACAAGAGTGGAGGTGAGCCTATGGGGGAGAAAAGACTGTTACCTACCACGACTGCCGCTCCCACCAACGACCTCGAAGCCACCATTCAGTCCATTCTCCAGCAGAGTGGTTTGTCCAATGGGAAGGATGATGAAGAGCAGATTCAGAAATGGGAAGAGCTACAGACAAACAAACTTCCCATCGAAGAAGTCATGAAGCGACGTGCTCAACTACGGATGGAGCGTGAGCTGCTCTTCCGTGAAGAAGTCCGCGCGAAGCGTATCAAGAAAATCAAGAGCAAGGCATACCGTCGAGTCCATCGCAAAGAGCGCGAGAAGCTACTTGAAAAGGAGCGGGACCAGCTCAAGGCTGACGGCGTCGATCTCTCCGAAGAAGAGCGCGAATACAATGACCGTCGAAGAGCTGAAGAACGTATGGGCGCCAAACATCGCGAGAGTAAATGGGCCAAGGGCATCAAGGCGACTGGGCGAGCGGCATGGGACCGAGATGCTCTAGACGGCGTTACCGAGATGGCCAGGCGGAATGAGGAGCTTCGCCGCCGCGTCGAAGGCAAGACCATACGCGATGACGATGATGAGGGCTCAGATCTGCCTAGTGAAGAGGATGAAAGTGAGGATGACGACGAAGATCAGTCAGACAATGAGGTTCTACAACAGTCACTCGGCAAGCTGAAGCAAAATCCTTTCTCAACAGACAAATCGAAGCTAGGTCAGATGGCGTTCATGCAGAAGGCTGAGGCGGCAAAACGTGCGCAAAATGATGAAGCTGTGGAGCAAATGCGGCGTGAACTTGCCGGCGAGGATAGCATGAGTGACGAAGAGCGCGAGAACACTGCGAAGGTCGGACGCCGCAAGTATGGTCCTGGCAACAATGTCGCCGCTCCCGCTGTACGAATCAACCGTAGTGAGTTCGAGGAGCACCCTGGCTCGGACGACGAAGAGACGCGGAACAATGCAGCTGCTGCGAAGGATGAAGAATCAGCTGCGCAGGCATTCACGAATGGTACAGGCGCCACGCGAAAGAGTAGAAAGGATGGACTCTCAAATGGCACTCGTAAGGTAAATCGCAGTGGAGCACCATCACCGGAGAAAGAAGACAGTGGTTCTGCAAATCCCTTCCTAGCGAAGGCCAAGAAGGACAAAAAGGCTCAACCGGAGCCGGAACTCTACCCTTTCGCGGATGAGCCCGAGTCGTCCATTGCGATGCCCTCGACAGGATCGAAGTCCAAGTCGAAAGCTCAGTCAAAGCCCACGCCAGCCGCAGAACTCCGACCAAGCACAATTGACTCTTTCCTGCAACAACGCGTCACCACCGCCGATGATGATGGCTGGGCCACCGTACTCGGCGGTCAAGATGGAGACGACGACCAAGACGAACAGGACATTGAAGACGAAGGCTTCGACCTCGACATTCTCTCTCGCAACCAAGCCCTCACAGCCAAAGGTTTCGCCGGCGACAATGTAGCCGCCGAGTTTGCAGCTGAGAAGAAAGCCACCATCGAAGAGGAGGAATCCACGGAAACAACAAATTATCTCCCTGGCTGGGGTTCCTGGACCGGCACCGGCATGTCGAAAGCCGAACAAGCACGCAACAAAGGCCAGAAGACCGTCACCAAGAAGCAAGGTATCGACGCCAATAAGCGGAAAGACAGGAAGTTGGACAAGGTTATCATCAATGAGAAGAGGATCAGGCAGAACGTCAAGTACATGGCTAGTCAGTTGCCGTTTCCGTTTGAGAATAGAGAGCAGTATGAAAGGAGTCTTAGGGTGCCCAAGGGTAAGGAGTGGACTACCAAGAAGACGTTCCAGGATGCGACGAGGCCGAGGGTTATTGTTAAACAGGGGGTTATTGCGCCGTTGCGGAAGCCGCTTGTTTAAGGCTGTAGGTAGAGGTGGCAGTGAGGCTTCAATGTATCGTGTTGAAGGTGAAGAATTCAGAGATGTGTTTTGGGTCACTAGATGGGAATCTTGTGATGATGAATGCGTAATATAAGAAAGTGACAGCAAACATGGTATTTGGGGACGTTTGCGAAACGTTCTTGAGGTACGTACGTTAGTAACGTTTTAGGGTTTGGCTGATATGTGTATCTAACGACCATACAGGCACTTTGTGACCAGGTAAGTTGACCCACCGACGCCCTTCGCGACTTCCTAAACTTTTCTACTTCCTCACGAGATGGACGCTATCTGACCGCGCGGCATGATGTCAAACGAGCTTCGCAAACGCACTCGAATATCCCGCCTTCTCAGTCAATGAACGACCCTTTGCAGATACTCTTGCTAAGCTCCCAACTACATCGGACACGAAAACTCTACTATGCTGAAGTCCATTTTCATTGCCGGATTCGTTGCTCTGATCTCGCTCCTGGGCACATTGTCCGCTGGAGAGCACCACTGGACATTACTAACCTAACATTTTCCGCGGGATCGAACGCTACGAACGGCACGCAGGGGACGAATGGCATCTTTACAAATCTGACTGTGGGCTGTAGCGCGGAAACAATGTGCATATCAGACTTGATTGAAGTGAGTGTAAGTTTCTTTTCGGAAGCGACGCCCTGGTAGTCGGCCAGGTGCAAGCGGACCACGACTTCTAGCTGCAGTGGCGCGGCTTCCCAACCTCAACATCCTCAAAGACTTTGACTTATACCCTCTCATCAAGTAGATGATGATTACGTCAGATGGCTGAATGATGAACAAGGCGTTTGTATATAATATTCTGCACTCGACCTTGACTGCGCAAATGCGCAAACTTCACGGTTCCTTAGCACACCGACCATCGTTCTTTCCCAGACTTCGATATCGATCAGAACGTCGCGATGGGCTTCTTTACCACATGGCCCTTCAGGGTCTCCAACAATCATCCCGCCATCTACACCGCTCCTAGAAACTATCTTACCCTTGACTACTTCGACCTGCAGTGATATCTCTACGACATTTAGATCTACTTTCGATTAGCCACTATCTCTTCCTAGGAACGAACCTTCTGCATTGAGTTATTCTAGCACCAACCCTACAACAAGTGCTACAACCACCGCCATGGGCAAGCCGCACTCCAAACCCGTGGTGTCGCCCACCCCGAAAAACGGCAAAAGGCAGTCGGGTAGAAACTCACGAAGCGGTATTCTAACGTCCTTCGGTAACAGCAAGACTACAACAATTGACGACATTCCGCCCGACAATATCTTCGTGCCAATTCAGCCAGATATTATCCTTCCTCAAATTCCGATCGGCGCCCATCATCCAGTACCCAAGACAGGAGTGGAGGATGATGACAAGCGGACGATGAACACGAACAAGTTCTACGCCAATGCCTTTCTGGGTCAGCAGAACCAGCCCATTTGGACCCATCCATATTCGATATGGTGGGGGAAAGGGTGGCAAGACCAAGGTCTGCTGCAAACTTGGGGAATGAACATCGCGCACAATGAGGAGAATGATGTTAACTATGGAGCCGGTGACCCTGCCAGCGTCCGTTCATAGCTGCATCTGCTCTTGGTTTGGTCATTGACAGATTGCAGAATTATGTCAATCAGCTACACAAGCAGTCTCTCATCCTGTCCGCAAAGGAACTTGACCCTCAGACAACGCTGACCACGGATACCCATCTCCCATTCTCCGTCAATATCAACATCAATTCTCATTCAACTCCCCAAGAGCCAAAGATCACGTTTCCGGTTGTCCAAGGGATGAGCTTTGTTACGGCCGGCTACAGAGACGCAACGCCTTCAATACAAACTGGTGGGAAAGGCTTTGTAGATTGGGCAGAAGCAATCCCAATGGGTCGAACGACGAAGTATCGCGTCAAAGATCTGGATGGCAGGGACTGGGTCATTTACGTCAACCCAGTAGCAGGCCTCGACTACGATGGTACGAAGTTCATTCGACTCGACCCAAATACCTTAATAGGACCTCCTGGCTTTAAGGGCACAATACAGATTGCAAAGAACCCCCTCGGCGATGCGGGAGAGGCACTTTACGACAAAGCATGTGGCGCGTTTCCCTACGAGGTGAAGGTTACCGCAGTTGCCCCCGACATCAAAGGATCGTACTCTTTCACATACACCAAAATTGGCAGCTCGCCACTACTCATATTTGCTCTACCACATCATATACAATCCCTCAATCCAGACCTCAGAAAACAGGTAACCGGACTGCAGCTGCGAACAACCACCAAAGGCATGGCGACTGCTCTTTGGGCTGAGCAGTTGACTTTCGTCGAATCCAACCTGCCGAGCACTATGTCTTTCGGCCCTTGGAACCCGAACTCAAGTGGAACAGCAAAGGCACGCTATGCACCGGACGTCCTGGCTCTCATCGCCGCCAATGCTGAACGCGACCTTCGGCGCGCCATGACTGATCCGATACCAACAGACTCCTATTACTATGCCGGAAAAGCCCTCGCCAAGTTCACAACAATTGTCTGGGTGATCAAAGATGTTCTTGCAAACGAGTCCTTGACTACCGTAGGCCTAGACAACCTAAAGCAACAAATGGCGAAATATATTGGCAATCAACAACTGCATCCGCTTTACTACGACGACACTTGGAAAGGCGTCGTATCCAACGCAGGCTTCACCGACGCTGGTGCTGATTTCGGAAACACGTATTACAACGATCACCACTTCCATTTCGGATACTTTGTGTATACGTCGGCTGTCATTGGCTACTTGGATCCTACATGGCTGAGTCAAGGCGACAATAAGGCTTGGACGAATATGCTGGTAAAGGATTACGCAGAGAGTGATTATAATGGCAGAGACTATCCGTTCTCAAGAAGCTTCGACTGGTGGCATGGCCATAGTTGGGCGAAAGGCTTGTTTGAAAGTGCGGATGGGAAAGATCAGGAGAGTACGAGTGAAGATGGTTTTGCGAGTTTTGCAGTGAAGATGTGGGGAAAGGTTATTGGGGATGTGAATATGGAGAGGAGAGGTATGTCCAGACACCATCGTCCAAGCATATAAAGACTTGATCTTGCAGGTCGAGCTTCTCAGAGCACGGTTTGACTGACGAGACAGGCAATCTTATGCTCGCCATCCAAGCCCGCTCTTTCAACTCCTACTTCTACCTTCAATCCAACAACACAAACGAGCCGGCGCACTACATCGGCAATAAAGTCGCCGGTATCCTGTTCGAGAACAAAGTCGACTACACAAGTACGGGCCCCCACCACACCATCCCTTTGCCCCAAAAAGCAACACACACATCTTACCCGATACCTGGCAGCATACGCCGTGCCCTACCACTCTCTTTAATACCGGCCACTCCACCTCCGCCCCCAATCTCATTCCCAACCCTCTACACCATCAAACTCACCTAACCATCGCATCTACAAAACTCACTCACTGACACATATTCTTAGCATACTTCGGCACCTCCCCCCTCCCTAATCCACGGTATCCACATGGTGCCCATCAACCCGGCCTCCGCGCTCCTCCGCAGGCGCTCCTTCGTAAAAGAAGAATGGGATGCCTACTTCTCCAACAATCGTGCCGAGGCTGCTGACGGCGGGTGGCGCGGTATCCTCCTGGCCAACTTGGCGCTCGTGGATGCGAAGACCAGTTGGGCGTTTTTCAGAGATGGGGTCGGCGGGTACTGGGATGAGAGGTGGATTGATGGGGGCGCGAGTAGGACGTGGTATCTGCTTTGGGCTGCGGCTTTGCAGGAGTTTGGGAGGAGGTGATTGGGGAGGGGAGGGGGTGAAGGGCCGATATTGATGATCGAGGATGTACCTATATTGATAGACTACCGGTGGAGCGGAAAGTTGTCCGTCACTTGAGCCGAGTGACATCGATGCTTCCGCGAACCGGATAGCACGGCATCCGTCAATCGACGGTTGAAGCACGAAAACCTTAAATGCACTTCCAGAAGGTGTCTGACTGGCATCGAATCCTCGGTACCGGATGACACGGCATCTGGCCATGTCAATCTTGATTCTCGAACCTTAAAAGAAAGCACTGCCACGACGCAAGCTCCTTTTCAGCCACATTTCTTGCTTTTACTTGTATATTTAATCCTACATGTACAAGTCTCTACAATTCCCACTGCATTCCCATACCGAACCAAGCTCCTCAACCTGACGTCTACTTCAGCATAGATTAAGCAGAAGCCAGTTTGGAAAGCCAAGATTGCTTTTCTTTGCCGCTGCTTCCGATCAACAAGCCGCAACGCCACAGAGAATGAAAAGGGAGAGAAAATAGCCGCCCCGATCGGTATCCCTTCTATAGGGGCGGTGCAAGTACTCGTACAAGGAGACAAGGAAAAAGGACAAGATGGAATAGTAAAATGGAACCTCGACCCCGTCGGATTGGACTCGGGAGTCTGGAACAATGTACATAGGAAACAGAGTGGGTTGCGCCGCTCAGCGGGCGCGATTTAGTTCGAGTTAAGTTTTGACCCGGAGACAAAACAACCTCAAATATCGATTAATGTTTCATGTTGGTGCAGTTCTAGCTGGTTGCGAAGAACCTCTTTACAACATCAACCGTGATGTCCCCCGCTACATTGTCAGGGTAGATGTAGAACGCCAGCGCAATAATGGCGTAGATGCCAATGCACATTGCGCCCTCGAGGTAATTGCTCTTTCCGTCTTGAATGAGGTAGTTGACAATGAGGACAGAAATGAAGAAGACCATGGTCTCGAAGCCCTGGAAGTGCAGCGTCATGGGCTGACCTACGATCCAGCCCAGGATGACGAGGAAGGGAGTGACGAAGAGAGCGATTTGCATGGAGCTGCCAATGGCCACGTTGATGGCGAGGTCCATCTTGCCCTTGTACGCGCAAATTACGGCCGTGACGTGCTCTGCTGCGTTTCCGACGATGGGTATGAGGATCAGACCGACAAACGTCTTGCTAATGTGCGCTGATTCGACAATCGAGTCAATGCTGTCGACGAGGTATTCGGCGCAGACGGCGACAAGGAGAGTCACAAGAACCAATGCAACACCGGCAGCCACGGGAGAAAGAATTTGTCCGTCCTCCTCCTCCGCTCCGCCTTCTTGGTTCTCAACATCGGCGAAAAGGTTGTGGTGCGAGTAGAGCTGGAAGTAGAGGTACATGACGTAGAGAATGAGGAGGATGATGGCGGTGCCGTGGGAGAGGACGAGGATGTTCTTGTCCGTCTCGAGATTTCCCTTTTTGCTGTCGCTGTGCATGACGGCGTAAAGAGTGGCGGGGATGATAAGCGATGCGGATGCGACGGCCATCAGGGAGGACATGGTGGATGCGACAGTCTCATTGAAGCTGCGCTCTTGTTCGCGTATGCCACCAGCAAGGAAACAGCAGCCCAGAACCTTGGATTTACTGTTAGTGGGCGACTTGGAGCAGTCAGGAATATTGCACGTACCAGAAGAATGTTGGACAAGATGCTGCCCAGCATACTGGCCTGGACGATTCTTATTTCGCCCTCTTTGAGCGCAACAATCGAGACCTGTTTCCGAGTCATTAGCAACAGTCACGGCGCATCAACCTCGCGCGCAGACTCACAATCAATTCCACGGCGTTTCCAAACGTCGCATTCATCAGCCCACCCAGTGTTTGACCGAGCTTAGCGGACAGCTCTTCGGTAGCGAAACTCAGCAGCGCAGCGAGCGGGATAATGGCGATGAAGTTGAGGACGAAGACGGCGGTGGGGTTCCATTTCAATGCGCCGGCAATGATGCCAATGGGCACGAAGATGAGGAAGACGTTGACGTAGTTGCTCGCGAGGGTCGCATAGAAGAGGTGGATTACATGCTTGGGCAGTGTCTTGAAGCGCGACTCGTCCTCGTGGTTCTGGGTGCGGCCAATGAGCGGGGTCGTCTCATTGTAGAGGCGGCCATTGGATGGTCCCGGCATGATGTGCTGGTCGCTCTGGGTGCGATCGTGAGTGCTCTGATGGCGACCGTGGCGGTGGAATTCTCGCTTTATGTTTTCTGCCAAGCGCGCGAATTAGTATTATATTTTGCGCCAAGACGAGCCAGAAGCGCGATGGGGCAGATGGGTGCTGTTGTGCTGCGGCCGGCGCGGTGCGATGGTGGATGGGCGATGGGTGCCGGGTGCTAGCTAGCTGTCCAGCAGGAGACGTGGTGGTGCGGGTAAGTACCAAGCCCAAGACGACGGTTATGACTTGGCCGGGCAAGTGCCGCAAGCGGGGACAATGAATCAAAGGGCCGGTGTCACTCACTCATTGCTGTTCTGAAGCAGAGTCAGATGCCCACGATGCGGATGTGGCTACCTGTATATGACCTGTCTCGTCGCACGCTTTGGCGGGTTGGCGAGTATGGCGGATAGCAAGGCGGGCTGCAATTGGCGGACGGGCTGCGACTATGGCCGGAGCAGCGAATGACTATCAGCGCCTATGTGCTCTATGGTAGACGGGTCTGCAAAAGAGGTTAGGGATGGAGAGGGGGGAGAAGGCGCAGCAACGACAATCTCAGCGGGTTGCAAGAATGACGGCGGGGGGGCTGGCAGGTTGGACGTCTACACAGCCCGAAAACCAAGCTTCGACGCTTCAAACAAGACGCGCGCCCGCGGACCCAGTAGGACGCTCCACCGCTCCACTTCCCCTGCACATGATTCGCAATGGCTTTCCTCGACATTGGTCTCCGGGTGGGAGATGGGAGAGCATCGCTCTCGTGCCACTGCTTCACAGCTTCATCGTCGCGACAAGGGGTGCTTAAGCATACCCAGGGCTGTCGCATCTCATGGCGCTGTCGGGAGCTGTGTACGGCTGACGACGTCATGTCCTGTGCAACGGAGTACAGTACCTAGGTACATGCAGTACCAAGCACCGTGCACACAGGACCGCCAAGACATGGCTCGCTGGCTGGCTATATGCAGGTGCAATCTCCAATCTCACCGCTGCCGATCCCTGCGTCGACGACTCCCTCGCGCCAAACCTCCCGAGCTCACGACCTGTCAATGATCCGTCCATCATGGCCTGGGGCAACAACATGCCAAGCGATATCGACTTCGCAACAGGAACACTGCCTGCTTTTTACGAGTACTGTCCGTGAAACACATTGACCAGCCCCGTGCGAGTATGATAAGCCCGAGTTTCTCTCCGCTTACACATCTTTACACATGCAGAGGCAGCGCCTTCTTGCCAACTCCGTCTCGAATCAGCAACTCGTGTCCGGTGAAGGATATGGATTTCTTGTCAGCGACTACGCCTTCACGCTGACGATGACTATGGGTAACGAAGGTGAAGCAATGTCCTTTGGCTTTGTCGGAGATCATGGCACATCTTCAGGTCTGTCCGGCAACTCTGTCATGGCAAGCACTGTATACAACAATAAATGCACTGTAAACTCGAATCATGTCATTGCCGACCCAAGCTAGATCAACTTGAATCAGATGCTACGCTATGTTTAGATAATTTTGCTGATGCTTTGAGAGCTTTTTGAAAATGCAATGTGTCCCTAGTATAGATTGGTATATCTTATGAATAATCCACGAAATACTGATTGCAATCAACGACCCTCCAACCTCAAGCGGCTTCTGCTTCTTCCTTCGTCCCGACGCGCCACTAGAAACCATAAACTGCTGATCCAGCACAGAATCACGCCAACCCAGCTCTGCGCAGGAATTTTGAACAGATTAATCATGCCAAGTTGGAAAGCACTCCTCGGAATCGAGATGAATGTCGTCGTCAGGGGGGATGTCGCTTTGACAAGCAGCAATGTGCCTGAAAAGACGGCCCACGAACCCATGCCACCGAATAACATCATCGCCCAGAAGAAAGGTACGTCGAGGAATGGTATATTGTGGTAGATGTGCTTGAGCTGCCCAGAGACGAGGACAATAGGCGTTAGGAGCATCAGCGAGAGGAGGGACGTGTAATGCAGTGTACGGAAGTAAGCACGGGTTTCTTCGCGGTTACCAGGTTCCTCAGCACTTGAGGGGTAGCCTGTGAGCGCATCGCCTTGGGGCACGAGGCCTGCGACGAGAGTGCGGTATGTGCGGTGGAGGAGGATAGGATAGAGGGCGACGAAAAGTGAGGAGAAGACGCCTGCGACAACTGATTCCCACGTCACGCGGACGTTGGAGCGATACGAAGCGAAGGAGAGATTGAGGGTTGCGATTAGAGCGGCGGAGAGGCTGCTGCCGCTGAGACTCTCCTTCTGGAGAATGCACGCGAATATTATAGCGAGGGGGGTGACGGGAATCCGAGCCATTTGGTAGATTGGCAGGGGCGCATAGCTATGCTGTGTTAGTCTCTAATACCACGAGCAGCGGCGCTTGACTTACGCGAAAGAATAGTTGCTAAGCAGCACCTTGACAACGAAGACGACAGCCAATGGCAGCACCTGTTTAGCAATCTGCCAATCAAATTCAAACAGGCCGCCTCCTGCAATGCCTCCTGAGCCATTGGATAGCCAACGGGCAAAAGCAGAAATGCCCGGCTTCCTTGAGCCTCTGTATGCGCCTCCTTGTGGCGCAGCTGGTAGTGATGGTGGTACGGCGGCCCCGAAACCTATGAAGTGGAGGAAGCTGGCAAGGAATCGCAAGAGGCTCGAGACGAAGAGAAGGAGGAGATGCGTGATCAGGAGCTGGAGGTAGGTTTGAGAGAGCGGGTAAGGGAACCTGGCAGCGTCAGTTCTTGGTCAAACTCAAATGTGTGGGCTTTCTTACTTGTAGATGCCCGTCAGCATGATGAAGCGGTTCATGAGCAACAATCCGAATTGGCAACCGCCCACCCAGAAGACAAGTAGGCCAACCCAGACCTGCCAACCTATCCAAGTCCCAAAGAAGAAGGCTCCTGGGCCGCCTTGTCTCCAGAAGCCTCTCCAAGCATGATTTCCCCTCGCAGCACTATGGCTCACGAGCGGCCGTATGCTGCTCGCGGGCTCATAGTCATCATCCTCATCCTCGCTTTGCGCAGCGCTCCTGTTCCGCGGGTACGGACTGTTGCTGCGACTCCCAATGTCAATCAGCGGGACCGCGGGCTGCAGATCCGACTGCGAGTTCTGCGTCGAATGGCTCCGTCTTGAGCTCTCCATGCGTGCGTACTGTTCTACGTCTGAGTGATCCGTGTCGTCGAGCGAGCTTTGGCTGTTGTGACGGCGGCCTTTGTAGCTGTCACTTTTCTTGCTGCCTCGAGGGGCCTCCTGTCCAGCGCTGCGCGAGAGGTTGTTGAGGAAGTCGAGGGGCTTGCGGAAGGCTTTTTGCGCGGTTCGAGTGAAGGGACGCGACGAGTTCATCTTGTCCGCAGCATTGCGGAAGAGAAAAGGAATGACTGCATGCTCAGGAGTGAGATTGATCACAGTTGTGCACGTCAGCCTCGCTCGCCAAATGTTTGGACCCTTGCGTCCAATTAGGCTAGGGGCTAATAAGGTGGATCTTCATCTGCAGGTACCGAGAACAACATAGCCGTCGCGTCCGTATGGTAACTTGATCGATACAAGAAAGCAATTGTAATTACTTCTCACCTTGAATTTCGTGGAAGCTGGTCGCTAGGCTGAGAGTCATTTGTCCGGTGAAGTCTAAAATTGTACTTATTTTCTTGATGGCGAGTACCAAGATGGAAAATACTAGGTAAATATAAACTCATGCTCTTTTACCTACACCACCAAATTGCATGGCATGCTTAGAGCGTGAGGCTTTGCAACCAAGTGGTATGGCCATAGGCTACTTACTCTGGGCTTCAGTTTCGTTGTTGTAAGAGGGCCGTTTGTAGATCTGCGAAAGATAACTCGGCGATGAAAGCGAAAAGCAGAAGCCCATAGGTTCAGTATGAGAGTTCTTTGCCATGTTTTGATTTATACCTGTAGATTCCCACAGAAAGCTTGAAGACCTCTGGCTCCACTATATGACAGTGACCATTGAGCAAAGCAAAACAAGCAATTGTGCCTTGGGATAATCGAACAAGCTGTAGTCTTTATTACGTCCGTGATATGGTTCAAGTGAATGTACGTGGCTTCTCGTGCGTTTGCGAAGAGAAACTTGTGGCCCTAGCGCAGCCCACCAGCACCACCACATTAACATCCACAACAACAATGTTGCCTATATATATTCTCGTAACTTCTATTATTTTATCAACGAGGACAGGCCAAGCTGCTTGGTTTAGGTAGGAAACTACAGTCATCCTATTAAGACAAATACCTAAAGACCCGGTGTAGGTCGCTCGTTCGATACCGAGCCTTAACGGTAAAAAAGAGGAAAAAGGATGGCTTACAGATGTACCTGGTACCTGAGAAGTCATCTTTTTTTGCCCTTTTTTCTTTCCGTGCTGGATCCACCCTCACTTTTGATTTTCTGGTCTCTTATTCTACTGAACTGTTCTTATATTCTACGGCGCATATTTTGTGCCTGTGTTAGGACGGACAAACCGAAACAGGGAAGTTCGAGCGCCTATGATGTAGTCACTCGATGATGGACGCAAGTCTTATGCTTTCGATAATGCATGACTGCTCCCAATAAGCCGGTACACTCAATATGCTAGACTGCTGTCAAACAAAAAGGCTTCACAAGTACACGAAGATGTTGTCGTTGCTGTAGAGGTTTGACAAATTGTGGAAGATGCGGAGAAGAAGTACAGACTTTGATGGATTTGAACAGAAGGGAGCAAGGAGCCGAAGCATCTGGCTTGATGAAAGCATAGGGGAGCATCCAGTACCTGGAAAGCGCAGTAAATCAGGCAAATCCAGTCAAATCTAGGCCACGATGTATGTAGCATAAACATGCCGATCAGGCCTCTTTCCTACATATACATTTCCTGACCGGAATACTACGTAGCGTGCTTTCTATGCATCTTCGAGAATATGGGACGGCCCGCCAATACGAGTGATGTACATGTTGTGGTACCTAGATGTGATCGGATGATAAGGTTGCGTGCTCGGCTAGATTGGTCACATACAGCTAGAATCTGCAGTCGCAAGTGATCGAATGCAAGATGCCAGCACGGATCAAGGCAGAAGCTTCGAGAAAGTCTCACTGTAGTCGAGTACATCTGCGTCGCAGAACAAAGGCACTAAGTCCAGTTGTTCTTTGCAGTTGTAACCGTGTAGGGCAGTTGGCAAACAACACGTGAAATCTTATGGATCGATACGCAAGATAGCACCATGATGGCTTAATATCAAAGGCCATGGCAGTCGTCAAACTAGCAGTCGATATAGAAGGAGCTCTAGACCAAGCCACGACGCGGGTGGATCGTGAAGACCAACACAATCAAGCTGTGAGTAATCGCGCTGACACGAGGCCGTCACGGTGTACCTGCGTGATCCTTCAATGTCGCCATCAGGAACCAAGAAGGAAGGAGGTCAGACGGATGGACATGTCAACTAAAGCCAAGCCCTAGGTCGACGCATAGCGCCACTACGCCAAAGTCCTTGGACTTCAGAAAGAAAAGCTGGGCGTGGAGAGAAGAAGGCTAACATAGCCGCTCGGGAACTCTGTGCTCTTGGCAATGGCGGAAGGTAGACGTTCAAGGAAGGTTGTTAGAACCTTCCGAACCGTCGTTGACGGCGCTACAACGCGACCCCAATCTTGGGCTAGGCAGATTGAGGAAGTTGCTTAGAAGCAAAACCAAGTGGCGGAGTATACCTGTATTGTAAATGAGCCACGTCTGAGATGCATGAAGTATTGCTGTGGCTCGAGAGAGAGAATAGCTGTTCGCTATGCGGGCTGCAGGGTTAACTGTGGTTCTTGTAGGTACGACTCTTCCTAGGCATACTCGCCCGTACTCGCCCGCAGATACCTCTACCTTTAGGTCATTGCGTTGACATCATCATTCGCTACAATCAGGAAGGGTGTGAATCCAGCTTCGATGTAGTAGATTCCGGTTTGAGTCACTTTTATTAAGGCAGATTTCCGAGGAGAACGAAGAGTTGGGATGATGTATCAGAAGTGGAGAATAGTCGAAACAAGCTTCAACTGGACTAGGAAGCGCGTGTTTTGAAATGATAAAGGCTACGCATGACGAGAGAAATGAGAGGACGTTGAGAAAAAGCCTCTTAGTGATTCGTGAACATGCCAGGTTAGTGGGTTGCTGTGACAGATCAAACTGCCGTTTGCCGCTTCATTGAACGTGCGTCTGGGCACGTGCCAAGTTAGCTCCGGACTTATGTGGAGATCTCTCCGATCCGGATGCGGACGCCCCTAACAGCCTTTGGTTGCAAAACCTCCTAGCTGCCGCAACACAATCACACGCCCTCGGTGCCCTGTACTCAAGTATGCCGTGAGGCGACAAGCAGTTTCTAGTCAGTGGGTGGAGCGTCTTTCACAACAGGCAGGAGCAAATGGACACGGCCGCGACGATGAAATGATCGACATCGCGAGAGTTCCCCAACATCCGAGTCACGTAACGTTAGGATCTGGCGGGAGGATTGAGGAGCGCCTCCAAGAAGCGCCCGAAGCCGCGCCTGATCTGCTCTCCAAGTGGGTCTGTCTCCAGGTAATCTTTTCACCTGGACTGTTACCGACCGGTTTCACAGTACACCCTTACTGGTGTGCTCGAAGAGAAAAACAATTCAACACAAACAGCTCGCGACAAGTACGGCGAGGTAACATGTAACTGTGGGGGCCCACCATGCTATGGTCTTGCAACGGTCAGACATATGCGATCCTGCTCAACCGTTGCGACATGCGTCCTACCTCACCATTCGCTTGTCCACATCATCGCGCCCCAGACATGGCAGCCCTGCACCTCTGCTATCGCCTTATCTGAGGTGTGGCATGGCATGGTTGTGTTTATATTGATCTGCATCGGCTAGATCCGGAATAAGGAGGTGGTTTCAACATTACGTGCTTTTAAGCTTAATGTTAGCGAGCTTAGTCTAGTCAGCGGATCGAACGCTTGATGGTGGCTGCAGATGTCGACTGGCGCCCGTCAAATGCTCAGCATGCCCAGAGTCCGTTCAGCTTCGAAGGTTCTGATACTTCCATGAACTAAACGTACCAGGCTGATCGTCATCGCCGCGATAGGAAGGCTAAAGGCCTGGTCTCGCTATATTGGGGCTGAATATACCCTTGCTCCTTTACATTTCATTGGCCGAGTTATAGATCACGCCTCTTTGCTCGCGAAAGATTCACCTGGCCGGGAGTCCATTAGGCTGACCAGCAAGATGCCAAGCGGTGGCAGACCGCAAACGAACCTCCTTTAATTTGAGCGAGATCTATCATTGGACGTGTGATGCGAAAAACCACAAACATGAATGTAGGGCGAGAACCGCGACTTGGGTATCTACTTAGCTCATCTGCTATCTCCTGGAAGTCTTGTCTCTTTGCGCTGTGTGAACATGCCTACCTTGGTTGTTGTCCATTGTTCATTGCCAAAGATCTCGTACGCAATCTCATTGTTACTTTGTTCGAGTAGTACCTGGTCAGTACTTGATCTGCGGCTAACTCGGCATCTACATGTTACTGGCTATAGCGAGTAGCACTGACGGCTCGTCCCGAACACTTGGAACCATCCATGGGTAGCCTTGGCTGAGTTGTGAATGTATCTATCAAACTGCCTAGGCCAACTTTGGCCAGCATGCCGCGGCCATCTCCCATATGGGTCCAATTAGAACCGTGAAACCGCAACTGGCGGACAAAGGCCTGTGAAACATACTTGATCAACCCCATGGCCTTGCCTGCATGAAGCGGCCTCATTTCTTGATCGGCTTGCTACTGGTCTAATTATCATTCCTCCTCCCGTTATCAGCATTCCAGACAAGGGGTCTACAGCCCTGTAGGTCGATCATCCCGCACCCAATCGCACCATCAGGACACCTTCTACGTTGGATCTGTACGTGACACATCCACATCCCTAAATCAGTAAGCAACTTCAATAAGAGGTGCATCTTGCCAAGACCCAGACATCTGACCTTCTACGCCAGACCTGTTCTCCTGCTTGGCCCAGGCCGCCTTTCCACCCCTCTGTCAACGCTACTGTAGTGCCTTGGGAGTAAGTAGTGTCGGACGACGCAGTAGCACCTCCCCATCTAGGTATCGAAGGAACACAACCGCCACGTTAAGCCGCTGTATTGTTAGTCGACACCGGGCAGTGTATTGTATGTACGTCGGGCCAACGAGATATGGTACTGTTCCTAATAGCTAATCCTTATTGGAAGGTGCATTCGCCTCTTACATCTCGCATCCATCTGGAGATCAGCTATATAAGAAGTACAAGCCATCCTCTCTGGAACATCAGGCAACTAGCACAGCAGCTTTCAGCCCATCAACAACACCAACGGTTCAAACCCTTCGCTTCAACGAAATCGTTCTTTGAATATCTGTCAATATGCAGCTTTCAGTACTCCTTGCACTTCTGCCTCTGGCTTTGGCTATGCCAGCTCCAGCCCCCGGAACCAGCCCCAGTCATCCTTCCTCGTGCTGGCTCAGCTATTCCCGGACGATACATTGTTAAGATGAAGAACGGAAATCTTGAGCACCTTGTCAACACAGCTCTGGGTATAATCAAGAAGGACCCTCGTCATGTTTACAACTTTGGTGGCTTCGGCGGCTTCGCTGCCGACATGAGTGATTCTACTCTTGCTCTACTCCGTACCATGCCTGGTGTATGTACTCCCTATTTGAATCTAGAAGTAGCATATATTGACAACGTGCAGGTGGAGTACATTGAGCAGGACGCCATTGTCAAGGCGAACCTTGGCGAGGTTCAGCACCTTGAGAAGAAGGCCTATGTCACACAGTCCTCATCTACCTGGGGTTTGGCCCGTATCTCTCACGTTAGCCGCGGTAGCACGTCTTACACTTATGACGACTCCGCTGGTGCCAACACGTGCTCCTATGTGATTGATACTGGTATCTACACGGCCCACACTGAGTTCGGCGGCCGCGCCACTTTCCTTGCTAACTTCGCTGGCGATGGCTCCAACACGGATGGCAATGGCCACGGCACTCACGTTGCTGGCACCATTGGCTCTAACACCTATGGTGTCGCCAAGAAGACTAAGCTCTACGCCATCAAGGTCCTTGATGCAAGCGGCTCGGTAAGTTGCCACTCTCACCATCTACCCAAAACGCATACTTACTGTAAACTAGGGTACCAACTCTGGTGTCATTGCTGGCATGAACTACGTTGCCAACGACGCAAAGACCCGCAGCTGCCCCAACGGCGCCGTCGCCAACATGTCTCTTGGGAGGCTCCAAGTCTACCGCAGTCAACTCCGCGGCCGCTAACGTTGTCAATGCTGGTGTATTCCTCGCTGTTGCTGCTGGTAACGAGGCTGTTGATGCTGCTAACTCTTCGCCCGCTTCTGAACCCACTGTCTACACTGTCGGCGCCACCGACAGCACCGACAAACTGGCTTCGTTCTCTAACTACGGCACTATTGTTGATATCCTCGCTCCTGGAGTTTCTATTTTGTCCACCTGGCTCAATGGTGGCACTGTAAGTTCCGAGTATATAAACATATCTTACAACAACCAAACTGACAATTGTGTAGAATACCATCTCTGGAACCTCCATGGCCACTCCCCATGTTACTGGTCTCGCTGCCTACATTTTGGGTTTCGAGGGCAAGAGGACCCCCGCTGCTCTTTCTTCCCGCCTCACCACTCTTTCCACCAAGAACAAGATCACTGGTCTGCCCAGCAGCACCAAGAACTACCTTGCTTTCAACGGCAACCCCAGTGGTTAGATTGTTGACTGATCTTTACTCACGAGCATTCATGGCTGAGATCTATCAAATACGAGTGGGTTTAAAGACGAGAGTGCGGGATTTCTAAGTTCAGATCATGGAGCAAGAACACTTTCTTCGAACTCCATAAGATCATGGTTCAACAGGATTTCTGGTGGAAGGTGCAATTTTCTCGGACAGCATGTAGTAGATATGCTAGGTATTAAACTTCGAATCACACCCTTTTTCCTCTATCTTCGAATTTCTTGCCATGCCCATATCGAGCTTATGTTCAACGATGTGCAACCAACGCATAGCTTTGTTCGTCCTGCTCACCCGAGCACTCCGCTACCCGCTGTTGTGTTCTCTCATGTTGGGCAAAGTACCATCGCAACTCTCATCGAGGGATTTCTGTCAGCACATGGCGCTCTATGGGACGGTAAGAGTTTGCCACTCACCTCAAGGAGTGCTAGCCTACACCAAGCAAGCGGTCTTCGTGCGGCCATCACAATGAATCTAGCTAGAGCTCCCTTACTTGTGTGTCATAACACGGTTTAGATGGTTACACAATTACCACTACTCTCCTTGCATACGTCACACGGTACCTTTCGGGGCTCACTGATGGATTCCAGAACAGATCTAGGCACCGCTGGCTGCACCAAAGCGGACAATACATTGCGTAAGTTTTTGGATGCCAGTGTTCCTCAGCGAACGTCGTTCATTACGTGCCGCCCTGCTCGACCAACGGTCTTACTTCGGAGAGAATACTCTTTATTGTGATTCCATATCAGAATGTTGATGGAATGAAAAGTCGGTAGGGGAACGTCGTGGGCATTGTGCCAGATTCCAAACCGACACGCCGCCCGAGCCTTGCCGTGCATCAAGGCCAACACGCCCTGAATTGACGTCGATACAGGAGGCGGGCTTCATCTCAGCATCTGACGATCTTCAAAACAGCAATTCTAGCCGCGGCGTGGGCTTTCGCGTTGTACCACGTTGCTTGCGACCAGAAACACTCAAACTCCATCACAGCCCAAACCCATAGTGCGTTGAAACAAGCTCCGGATCCATGCACTCAATATATCCACCATTGCCCAAGATCCTAATGTCCAAGATCCTAATGCATAAGATCTCTCAGGTCCCTGAAACGCTCGGTTATGGCGCGCCTCCACATTGATGGTGCATCTTCCTTCTACCACATTGTCGGATCTCAGTACCATGCAGCACTTCAAGCACGATTTAGATGAAACTTCGACGCATCGAGCAATGATGGGACGTTGTCGTTCCTCGAGGCCCCACAAACTAATGAAGGGATATTGGTGCTAATATGCGGGCGGAAGAACGGGAGGCTGACAATTCTCCGCACATGTGGGTCTGTGCTCACATGTGGAGATCTTCATATGGAAAACCGCGTCCATCGCTCGCGCCTCCGTTCCCAACACGCGATGGTTCGCTCCTCACCACTCTCTATAAGCTCTTTCTTCTACATCAACAATCAATGCGTTCAGTACGCCGCGTATGTAGACTGCTGTCTCAGACAACGTACAATTGCCGCTTGCTTGTTCACACGCAATCAGCCGAACATCGCCTCGCTAGAATAACGTTACAATACGAACCTAGTCGGATCGCACACCTGACGTAGCTTTACTGACTATGTAAAATTCAACGGTACCTGCGCAAGTACAGCGGCTAGAGACAAATAACCGAGCTGACGCGACAATCGGAATGCGTCCCCACGGGTTTTGAGAGGTGCGGTGACGTCGACTTACCTAGCGTGCAAGAACAACATTGCCAGTCTCCAGTCCATCATTTCACTATGCACTGCAACAGCTGGTTGTGCTTGGTCAAGCTTTACTGCTAAAAGACCTACAGGCTTGCGGATGCCCTTGTAAAGACTTATGCAACCTTCCCATCACGAGCGGTCATCGACCACGAATCTTCCAATCGTGTTGCTGGTGACGATCAGCGTGCTTACCGTGGCTTTACACAACCCTAAAGCGCTTGACCTCAGGAAGCCCTTTGCCGTTACATTTCACCAATCAACAAGAAGTCGACACGAAGCAGTCTGCGCGGAGTTCACATGTTTAGAACAGTCGAGGGTGTGATCAGCTTATAAGATGACCGGTCCTGCTCTTTGAAGAGAAAATTATCGCGTTCAGCAATCGTTCAATGTCAAAAATGCGTGTACCATCTCTTTCAAATTCCTATACCGCAGGATACGAGCATATCTTAGGGCACCTGGACCTGCAGAGGATTCGGCTAACCATGGGTTATTCCTTAATGATTCCAGTGACAAGCACAGGCACTTGTAAGCCAGAGAGGCGTCTGGTAAGTCCAGATCGCTAAACCAGTGTGTCAGTAGCTGATGCGATGCTAGGAACGACAGAACTTTATCTGGATTCTGCTGACTCAAATCTTTCGCTTCCACCCTGACTTCGTCATGAGGTTCATTAGATTCGCCCCTTCGTCAAGACAATCCATTGTGGCTACCCGGTCACTGTGGACTAGATCTCCGTCATGGTTCATGGTTTCACGATATCGGCAACACGGCCTGTCTTCCACACGCCTTGCCGTCAGCGACTGAATTCATCATCCAAGAGAATTTGCATTTCGAACGCCGTAGTCACCAGAAGATGTGAAGAGATCGTTTCTGCAAGCCTGCAGCTGTGAGAAAAGACAGGGCCCAGCTCCAAACTCGGACATCTTCATACATGTATCGCCGATCATGACCCATCTTGCGAAGTCGATGTTGTGGGCTATGCTCTCAGTTTCTCCCGCTAGGATGTCCAAGCCACTTTGGATCAAGCGCATATATTTGGGGCGCCCGATAAAGATCACAGCCATCCACCACATACCCTGACGGTTGCTTTGAAATTCCGTACCGGAGCCGCTATTTACTCCATTACGCCTTGTAACGACAGTCTCGCCAGACGCATAGATATATCGCGTCATCTTACAACATCACGCGAATCTCCTATTCCAAGGTTTGTTGGCATGCATTTAATCAATATCGCCCGACAGCTCACGGAGACCTGCTGCGATAAGTGATCCACCCTGAGGCCGGTCAAAGCCTTGTGCATCATCTAGCAGGATGTCGGAGGTCCACTCGTTATATTGGCTCGTCTTCAGCGGAACCTACTGCTGACGGTAGGCCCCGGTTCAGACGAACCGTCACCGCATTCTCCCGGACCAACAGTTAAGGCTAATATATATTGCGCACGGTCCAATACATGTAAGACGAAACGGGACATACTCACAAGACACAACCCTCACTTCAACACCACTTGCGATGCAGATGCACGCAACTTCAAGCTCAGGCATATGCAAAGTCTGGGTTGTTAGAGGATGCCCGGTAACTCCGCGACTGCATTGTAGTCGACATGGTAGTCTACATCGCGATACCTCTTCCGTCACCGCAGATTTGCGAAAAGCCTTTCATGCATAGTCATGCCTCTTCAGATCGCACATGGTGTACTTTTCTCCTTGAAGGTGTCGAGATAACAAGATCATTGGTCCAAAGCCTGCAACCTCGCAACGGGAGTCAGTCGCAATACCGATAAGGCTGCTTGATCTTCTACACTGTTACAAATGACGACAGAATATTCTTTGAACAAGCGACGAGCGCATGTAACGACAGTACGAAACCGGTCACGTATGGCACATGTCAAGGACGACCTTGAAGCTACGCCCTTGCTACGCCCTCGGTTGGTTGAATCTCACCGGCAAAAGAAGATCTTCACTTGGTCGATCGATAATCGGGTATCTCTTGACACACATTTCAATTCCATGCCAAGAAGATCAGTCTTGTGGCGAAGTTTGCTAGGGCTCTTTCGTCCGTTTGCACTTGTGACTGCCCCTATTGTGCAATCGCAGTGAGTCATCTATGGACATGTCTCTCCTCTTTCAATATTTCTCTGTAGGCTAACGCTGGTTTGCCCGAACAGCTAGCATCGAATTCTGCCGCATCCTCCCGCTTCGAACCATTGCGCCTCGTGCCGATCCACGAACACATCACTCGTTCTAGCTTCGAGAGTAATAGTTCACAACTGTGATATACCAGAGAATATATGACTTAGATTGCGTCACAGTAGTCTTCCTGGAGCTCCATGAATTGCGATGGCGGCTCTTAGGCAACATCAGGCCTGATGTTGCCTGGCTAAGCCACAACATGATGCTTGTCACTCATTAATGACTGACATGGTTCATGTTCCTGCAAGAGTTGTGGATGTTGCTGCGCCTTCTATACAAAGTTCTCTAGCTCAGTCCGTTGAGCGTTGCATTGCGTGTCCACAAACTGGATGCTGACAACCTTTTATCATCACGAATTTGGAAGGTGCCTAGGTACCAACGTTCCAAATTATCTCATCGTATCGTGCTTGGCTACGTGGACTGACTATTTGAGGAGCGTTTGCGCCGTTGATAGTATAATTTCAACTCAAGAATCTCCACCAGAACATCCATATCTCTTCACTTTTCAGCTCTTTATTCAAACATCGCTCAACTCAACAGCGAAGATGCATATTACTCCGCTTCTAGCACTCATCCCTGCCACCCTCGCGGCGCTCTTGATCAAAGTTAAAAGAGACGAGGTCATAGCCGGCAAATACATTGTCAAGCTGCTCGGCGATGTGAGCACGTTGGCCGAGGATGAGCTCAAGAAGTCTGTCTCCTCTGCGCCCGACTTCGAGTACTCGCTCCCTGGCTTTCGTGGGTTCGCTGCAACTCTGTCTGACCACGAGGTTGCCCAGTTGCAGACTTCCAGTCAGGTGCGTTGTTCACCCTGCACAACAACTAACCAGATGGCATACTAACCGCTCTCAGGTCGAGTACGTCGAGCAGGATGCCAAGGTATATGTCTCGGCTTTAGTCGAACAGGATAATGCCCCATGGGGTCTTGGTCGCATCTCTCATCACGAGAAGGGCAACACAACTTATGTCTATGACAACACTGCAGGGGAAGGTACATGCTCATACATCATTGACACTGGTATCTATACCGAGCACCCTGAGTTCGAGGGACGTGCGTATTTTTTGTTAACGTCCGAAAATAAGCGCCACTGACTACTTCACAGGTGCAACATTTCTCACAGATGTTTCTGGAGAAGGTACGCTCGCAGACGGTTATGGACACGGCACCCACGTTGCCGGCACCATTGGCTCGGCGGGCTATGGAGTAGCCAAGAAGACAAAACTCTTCGCCGTAAAGGTCCTCGACTCCAACGGCTCTGGCTCTGCTTCAACCATCATAGCAGGTATCAACTTCGTCCAGAACGATGCGCGAGACCGAAAAGCATCCGGCGAGTGCCCTAAGGGCGTTGTCTCTAACATGAGTCTCGGCGGCTACAAAAGTACATCTATGAATGAAGCTGTACGTCCTCCCCCCCCTATTTTTGTACATTTCCCAAGGAAGTTGGATACTAAGCGTCACCTGTCCAGTCTGCCGCTCTCGTAGCATCAGGCGTCTTCCTCGCCGTGTCAGCAGGAAACTCGGGCGACGACGCGAAAAACTACTCGCCCGCGTCCGAGCCCACAGTTTGCACCGTCGGCGCTACTACCATCGACGACAAGTTCATCGACTGGTCTAACCACGGCACGCTCGTTGACATCCTCGCACCAGGCGTCAACATCACGAGCACCTGGCTCAACGGTGAGACGGAGATCCTGTCTGGAACGAGCATGGCGAGCCCGCATGTTGCTGGCTTGGGAGCGTATCTGTTGGGGCTCGGAAGTGCAGGTGTAGATACACTGTGTGATACGATCAAGGAGCTCGCGACAAAGGATAAGATTGATCCTATGAGATTGCCTAATGGTACGGTGAATGCGCTTGCTTTCAATGGGGTTGAAGAGTAGACGTAATTAAATTCATGTGGTTAGTAGATATGACTCTGAGTGAGGAGACCCAGAAATAGAGGAGGAATTAGTGATTGAGCTAGTCGATTCCATGAATACGTGGACAATCATGAAGATGAGACACTCCCCTCATTTATCCAACAAAATACTTTGCTACAAACTTTGAATTCTGCTCTGGTATCACAGGAAACGCACTTTGACCCCATGCAAACGCCCTGAAATCGCATCGCCCCTGCCCATTTAACAATACGAGACTCAAGGAGTGCCTAATGATTTGTGACAATTACGCTGTGAATGCTCAAACACGCCCCAAATCAGGAAACTACAAACTCTTCTTGCTAACCCATCTAACCAGCTCATCCACATCTTCATTCCCCAAACTACCCGTACGCTCCTCGTGGCTCTTCCCAAGACCGTCAAGCTGACGTACAGTCGTGCCGAGCTGTTCTTTCTTGCTGTCCTCGTCGCGCCCGATCTGCTCAACATCGTCATCGTCAGGTTGTGTGGATCGTAGTGTACGTAGATCACCAGACTCTAGCTCGTTTGGTCGGAGGGGAGCAGGCTCGCTGGGCTGCATTGATTTCGCGTCGTCAGTGTCGGGTACTATTGGATCTTGCTGCTTCACGTCTTTTCGGCTGACCCATCTCACGAGCTCGGGGATATCGTCACTTCGTAGATGTGATTTCGGCTCTTTAACTATCGGTGACTCGGAACGACTCCTCGGTCGCCCTCGCTCTGGCTCGTCGGTTAGCTCGTCCATCTCTTCGTGCACCGGCGCCGTGAACCCGGTATCGCCACTCGCTTCTTCGTTCCGCTTGACCCAACGCCCGAGTTCTGGCACGTCGGAATCGTAGTGTCGGTCTGCTTCTGAATCGGGCTCCCGTCTATCTAGGTTGCGACGCACCGGACCGGCTTGCGAGCCTTCGCGTTGCGATATCCAGCGAACAAGATCATCTGCGTCTTCTTCTTCCTCTGACGAGTGTCTCGCCATTTCAGAGTCGGACTCGGTTGATGCATCGCTATATCCTGTCAAGATTTCCTCCTCTCTCTTGCCATCCGAGCGTCGACTCGCATACCGCACCAACTCATCAACGTCTGAATTTCCGAGGCTCTCGTGTCCGCTATCTTCCTTTATTTCTGGCACAGTTCTTTCTTTCCTAGCCTCGCCGTCACTCGGAGGATCTCGTCGACTAACCCATCGGACGAGATCTTCGACATCGGAGTGATTGATACTCTCTTCGTCGGGATCGCGAGGTTTCCACGATGCCTCTTGGTCCTCATATTCACTGTCGGAGCTTGCTGTGGATACACGATCTTCAAACTTCACAAGCGCGCCGTCTTCTCCAATACTCTCCATCGTAGGAACATCCTTAGTCGTGATCCTTCGTATTCCTATCTTAAGTCTACTCCGAATCCCGTCATTCGCCGGTGCATCTTTCTCTGGGGTCTTCGGACGATGCATTTGTCGTCGTTCGTGCTGACTTTTCCACTGGTCTGCTGCTTCTTCCCTCTCGTGATCTTCTTGTTGAACAGACTTCATCTTGTCTTCCAGGTTTGCAGAAAACAACATGCTACGAAGCGAGTGGAGCCTGGCCATATGCGGGTGTTTTGTTTTCACGGATTCGCCGCCACCACCAGTTGTCTTGCCGTGTTTAGATCCTTTGTTTGGGGAGGACTTCGGCGAGCTCCTTCTCGGTGATAGAGAGGAAGGTACAGGAGGCGTTTGAGGATACAGCTTCTGCTTATCTTGGGGTCGAGATGCGCGAATATGTGCTGGCTTCTCAGAGTCTTTGTTGCCAGTTACCTCCTCGTGGTCTGATAGGCTCCCTTCTTCGCTGTCGCTGTCTGATCTTTCTTCTCCCAGATCGTCTAAAAGTTGGGTCACAGCTGGCGACAACAAGCTCATCTGTCCCAACCTGCTCCTCTGCTCCTTTGGCACCTGTTCTATACTCGCAACTGCCGCATTTTTCTGGGGTGGGAGATCGAAGTATGACGCCATGACTAACTAAGTGCCGCGTTCAGACCCCAGCTCGAGGACTTGTTTGGCGTTCGGTTGTGTAGTCCCTACCAATGAAGCATATAAGTAACGGGAAGGATGGATGTGAGGCAGTGCTCTTGGAGTGTTAGACTCTGTTGCAAGTTGGGGCATGTGGTGGCTGGGCTGGACCAACTGGGAAAGTCTGACCCCGCAATTGCATGCCCCAGAGACATGTGATTGGCGCAAAACACTGAGTAAGCGGCTTAGTGACGACGCCGACCTGCATCCTGGTGCTTAGGCGACATCATCGGTTGGAATGGAGTTTTAGTGCGAGGAAAAGGGCACGTGTGGTCTGATTGTCGCAAGTCTGAGGCGTGAATGTCACGCGCGTCGCTCAACAATGAAAGGTGTATTGCAAAATCATTCGCTTACTACGAATATGAAATTCTCTTTGCTTTCAGTAAGCATTCATTACTATTACTTCGCGCGGGGGTGTACATTCACTTACGTCACAGTCCAAGATCCCGAAGTACAGAATTTGGTCCGTTGGTATCATCCAGGCTATATTTATTCCCAGCTATACAGCTGCTTTGACTTGTGCAAAAAAACTTGTCCCGGTTGATAGATTCTTTGAAAGTCCTCCCAATGTCTAATTCAGCGCATTGTCATTTCAGCGACTCTATTTCCGCGATCTAGCTTGATACAACCCTATCGTCTCCTCCTTCAAGCCTGGAACTTCCACCTGGGATGCCGATCGCCCAACTTCAAATCCTCATCACTATCATGGAACCCCCTCGTCTCAGGATGAGCCACCAGATGCCTCTCCTTGTCGCGATTCTCCTTATTCAGAAAGAACCACAGCATGCTAACCACCACGATATTCATGCACAAATACCCCAACGCAAAAGAGTGCCCCAACACATATCTAGGCGCAGTGTTGGGCCGGTAAAGCTGCGTCCCGATTACAGCTCCCAAGTTGCCGATGGAGATTTGCATCGCGTTGGCTGTTGCGCGTTTCGTTTGCCCTGAGACGTTGATTGCCGGCCAGCTAAGGACAAGAGCCACAGAAGGGTAGATGCCGATTGCTGCAAAGAAGACGCCTACGTAGGAAATGCCTGGGCGCGCATGTGGGTTCTTGTTAGCGAGCAAGATGATGTATCCGATGATGGCTATGCTGGACGTGACGATGATGAAAAGGGCGCGTTTGGCATAGCGCTCTGATAAGATTGCCCAGCCGATGGTGAATAGCGTAGCGACAGCATAGGGTGGAATGGTAAGAAGTTGAGACTGCGCGGACGTATAGCCCATGTCTTTGATGATGGTAGGCTTGTGCGATGTTAGCATAGAACATATATCGATGACGTGGATAATCTAACCAGAAAGAGCGACAGGGTATACAGAGGCAAACTCATGGTGTGGAAGCCCAAGCCATAAAGCCAGACCTTGATATCTTTGCAGGCAATCCAGACGTCACCCCATCGGAAGTTTTCCTCGTTTGTTGAATCGCTATCGGCTTTCAAGCGCGCTTGGATGAAAGCCCTCTCATCCTTCGATAACCAGCTAACGGTACCAGGATAGTTGGAGATGAACCCGTATGCGATGGTAGCAATTATGATGGTGAGTATTCCTTCCTATGTGGTTCTTAGCTGCGGCCTCCCATTATCGAAGTTCAACATACCAAGATGAAGATCCATCTCCATCCTTTATATCCCCCTACGTTACGCATGTGCGCAATTCCGTACGCTGAGGAAGTAAGTATAAGAAAGGCAGATGAAGATAGCCTGATATTTCATACCTAGAATGCCACCGAAAGCTCCTGCAAGGGAAGCACAGGAGAAGAAGAGGGAGATGCGAAATTGGCGCTCGTTCCGCTTGTACCACATCGACAGATAGTACACTACGCCAGGGAAGAGACCAGATTCGGTCACACCAAGGCTAGAACTAGGTGAGTTATGTATCAATAAAACGTTACGAACTACTCACAAGAACCGTACGACGAAGAAGCCTGCAAGATTCTGCGTAACACCCATCAACGTCGCGACAATGCCCCATGCCTGAAATAGGTCCGGAGTCAGCGTAATCGTCTAATGCACTAGATACTAAGATTTTCATACCAGTGTCAAAGTCGGAAGCCAGAACTTGGGCGATGTGCGCTTCAAGACGATGTTGCATGGGAGCTCAAAGAGGACATAACCCAGGAAATAGAGTGTTAGGCCAGTAAGATATTGGTTGCCAGTCATGCCTAGGTCAGTGGTAAGACCCTCAATACGCGCGTTTGCGACTACAACACATTAGTCTTGATCATAAATCTTGACGTAAGGTCGTGCGGCATACCATTGCTACGATCCAAGAACGACAAGAGATACAAGATGGAAACAGCGGGGAGTAGTCTCAAATCCAGCGTACGGAGCAGCTTCTTCTCGTTGATGGAGCCTTGAATGACTTCAATGTCTGAATCGGACGTATTCGACGCTGCAGGCGGTACATGCTTCTCTGATACTAGTTCCGAGGCCATGGTTGTGGATGCGCTGGCTGGTCGAAGACCCGGGTGTCGCTGGATCAAACAGATACCCAACACAGTATTCAGGGCAACGACCTATTTGACTCGCTGTACTGTGTAAAGGAAAAGACCGCCAGGGATAAATCCCAATGATGCAAGAGCATGGATCGCTTGCTCAACCCGCGGCAGCGTCATGGCACAGGGTATTCACCACGTTCCCGGAGTGCAGTGCGAGCTGCAATTGGGTTATGTCCAAGGTCACCTCCGAGGCGAGCTTCGATGCTTGTCCACAAGCCCGTTTTTGTCGGCATCGCTTCAAAAATGGGGAAAGGCTGTAGAGATTTGGTGTGCGCAGTGAGGATTCGAAATCGCGGCGCTGAATGTCGTGATTTGCAGATCAAGGCGCTAGCCAAGGTGGGTTTAAGCTCGAGAGGAAGGCGTGGTAAAGGCATTGCTACTTGCTAGGGAAGAACATAAGGGCAATGATTAGACATCGGTCAAGCAGATGTCAAACCGACGTGTTGGCTGGATCTGGAAGCTTGATTGTCCTAGGTAGGTAGTCGTGACAGCGAACTTGCGGTTGCGCTAACCCGTGTATTACCCCACGCCATTCCTCAGCAACGCTAAGAATAAGTACTCTACAGCACTACGATAGACAGCCGCTAGTAGGATTCTAGCAACGGTTCTCCGTAATCCCCATCCGCCAGATATTCAAGTCCATCTGTATCAACCCCAAACCTTGGTCTTGTCCTCTTCAAGCGGACTCCACCATAATCTGATGACAGCATCCCAGCATCGGCTCGGTGACCACCCATTGCATTCCAGATTGTGGAGGATGGGTCAATACGACCTACGCGTGACGTGATACCAATTCTTCATAGCTCACTTCGATACTGGTACCCCAGTAATGCCAGGAACATAAGCAAGTTCGGGGCCTTCCCTCAGTCAAGTATTCAACGCCCACAAGCAGCACTTGGGGAAGAGTTTGGCTCAGCCTGGGATGCGAATTTTTCCATAGCTGAGAATACTGCCCCTTGTGAAACTGTTCCTGAAGCTATCCCTGAAGTGAAGTCTGGGAGCATTTTCAATCTCCTGTTCAACAGTGAAGGTCTGCATAATGTGCCCGTGAGGGGTAGGGCTCTCCTCAGGTAAGACAATCGTCGAAGGTGTGACCGTATCTTGGTACTCTACACGCTTGGGTCCGTAGATTTCTGTTGAGGTGGTACCGCTCAAATCTGTGGGCACTAGATCGGACGGGCTCAGACTACGTCGATAGCCGCGACGGTCTTTTCGCTTCTGATTGCTGTTGGATAGCGAATAAGTATGCCCTCGTCGGTCGCGGGGCGGAGAGCCCAGGCCAATACGCCAAAGGCAGTGCCGAACCAGTGGTCGTAGCGTAGCGATACAGGCGGCTGTTATACCTATACCAGGCTCTACTGTACTCCAGATTGCAACATCTGTAGTTGAGTATAGGAAATCAGAGCCATCAACTAGCGTATGGATGTAAAACATCCGAACGATAGTTCCTGTACTTCCACTAAATTATTATTAGCGAGTTGCATCGCAAAAGATCGACTTTACTGACATGGCGGCAAAAGCTAAGATACCCACAACGAGCAGTTTAGTCTTCAGCTTCATCTCAAGACCCCACACAATGAAGAATGGAAGCGTCCCAAAGGCCCAGTCTGCAGCAGCGTTGGCAGCCGCAAGCGCATAGGTGACTCCTAGCGTTAGACCTTTAGGCAAGCATTTGCTCGAAGAGGGGTGGTTGTTCCAAAATTCAGCGACTGAGTTTGATCAGCAAGCGAGCTGTTGTCGGAAGAGGCAAGCACGTACTGGGTAAGCATTGCAGGAGAACCAGAAAGAAGTAAACGATTCCGAAGAACACTGTGCCTGCCATCAGGAGCTTGATACTCCAGACGTGCCACCGCTGAACAGCGACCCGAAGATAGAAGTAGCCGATCGCGAACTTGAGAAGGCAATTGGTCCATACGTAGAGGAGCTCGCACAGATACCAAAACTACGATTGTCAATATTCGGTTTTTGATATTAAGGTCACATTAAAGGACTTACTATAAGGGCAATTCTTGCGTTCTCGTCGCTCAGATCCCATCGGTGTCGCCCCGTTCCATGTACGGCCGCAACCACCTGAAATGCAAGATATACCGTGAAGACGAGCTAGATAACTTGATAAGTAATTTCTCCATATTGCGCTTGACGAGACATGGTACATACCGCTGTTGCGATCATGTATGAGTCTGCGCACAATGGCTACGAGTCAGCATATGGCTCACATATTCTTCGTACGCGACCACCTACCGTCTTTTCCCCATGTTTTCGTCAGGAAGCCTCTAACATAAACCCGCAAGCCGACAGTCAGCCAGACAAGCACAAAGAACAGCGCAGCGACAGCTAGCACTTCGTTATGGCGGTCGTTCATGTTGATGCTCGGAGCGCGCTTCCCACTTCTTCATTCTCAGCGGTCAGTCTGCAACAATCCCAGCGTCCATAGCTCAGCGGTTCGACATGACGAGGAGCATTTGCTATGTTCGCTGGGAGAGCAAAATGCGAAAAGATAATGAAGGCATAGATAGATTCGAAGACTCTTGGCTTGCCAATGGTTCCCGGGGTGCTAGCCAACCATCTTCCGACGATATGCGGTCATGGGGATCCAGGCACTGCACGCCACCAGATGCACCAGTAAGCACCGCGGTTTGATCTTGCACCATGTACGCCATCGCATGCGGCTCATTCGTCGACGGAAGATGTCCTGTGGGAAGAGCGTGGCATACTAACGCGGAGCTATCTAGCTCCAAAGTTTAACGATCGATCCGTGGTCCATGGGACCGGAGCTATCTCCATGTGGCGTTTCAAATCATGTTGACCAGCAGGACGCGACGTTTGCGGAAGTCGTATTTACCCACAGTACCTAGTGCTGTGGCTGCATGAGCTCTGGAATGCATTTTGATCGCGATCGAAACTTGCTCAGCGGGTCAAGTTCCGAAAGGTTGGTAAGTTGTGGTTCACGAGTTGCTGCTGTTACGTGTGATTAATCGGAGCGCTAGAAGCTGGGCAGATGATGCTAGATTGATAGATTGAGTGGTGTGGTGGAGCGGAAGTTTGAGGAGATGGAGAGTGCGGATTGATCCGCTCCAGGATTGTGTTCCTTCCGCGGCTGGCTGCTGAACCTGGGCGAAGTGACAGAATGCAAGCGCTCACCTCCGTCCTCATGATTAATTTCGTCGTCTCGTCTCATTGTTGCGCTCCTGAGCGATGAAGTATAGATACTTGCTTCGGTAGTTTCCATCCAAAGTAACTCTGTAGCTATCCTGCTACGATATTAGCCATGGAGCTCGCCACTCCCTGCGACACGTGTACTACCACTCGAGCCTCTGCTGCTTTGCCTCCACTGGAGGCCGCAGTCGTTATAGCTGGTACATAAAAAGATAGCGGATGTAGGCAAGGACTCCTGAGAGAATGTGTTTCTCCGCAGCGTTGTCTCATTTCTATCTATTGATGTCAGACACCCACCGCGACATCGTGGCAGAGCCCTCTCACAGTTATGCTTCATGATGCTCACGATATCAAGAGAAAATTTCCCTGTTCATCTCGCGAAATGTCCTCGAGAAATCATCTGTTTTCTTCCGGCTTGACATCAGACCTAAGCTAATCGACAATTGAGTTGTTTGCGACGCAACAGATTAGTCCGAGGTGCTTGATCGGTGGCTGCATGAACATCGCTAGGCAACTGTTTGACCGCCATCAGAGACAATGTTTGCTGTCTTACGCACAGATCCAACACCAATATAACCACTCGCCACTGCTCCATCGTTCTTTCCTCCATCGTCAGCAGGTTACAGTATAGCGCACAGTATTTGAGAAATCATTCGTCTCTAGTTCGTTGTTAGGGGTTCTCCTTTTGGGCCGTCACTCGTCGCAATGGCCGTTCAGTCCCAATCGACTGGTGTCCCGCAGGGACTTCGCTATTACCTCCTTCGTGGAAGTGCGATGGTTCCTTTACTTCCAGTAGACCAGCTACCCTTTCATCTTCACGGAGTACCACGCCAACTAAGTCATCGACAAATGTCAGAAGAGGGATGGAAGTACCTCATGGAGACCGACGAAGCTCCGTCCACGATTCCTGTTCAGGCTCCTACGGCTCTATCATCGCCTTTACCAGTTGCGAAACCTCAATTCCGTGCACCAGACCATCATGTTCGTCATGATTCACCCCTCCCTCAAGCAGAGGCTGCAGCAGCTGGACCTTTCCTTCCGGCAGCAGCTGAGAATGTATCAGAACCTGCTCGCTCACCATCGGTGGCACTCTCTAATAATTCGCCTTCCCTAACTGATTCCTTCGCCTCTATCTACCAGAAGGATGCACAGCGTCTTGGGTACAGGACGTCGTATCCTTCAGGCATCGCTCCCGACCCTGCGAAGAAAGAATACTGCACGCACTGGATCAAGACAGGTGAATGTGCCTTCATCTCCATTGGGTGCAAATTCAAGCATGAGATGCCCACAACTGAAAAGCTACGTGAACTTGGCTTCACTCAAGGCATGCCTCGATGGTGGAAGGAGAAATCTGCGGTCGCTGTTAGAGGTCCAACTTGGATGCAGCGACGCCTAGCTCATGGCAACGAAGACGAAGAGCAACCAGCCCTACGCTCTTTCCTTGATCCTTCAACATTCACGAATAACCGTACCGAAGGTTGCGGTATAGTCCAAGGAAGTATCCCACATCACGAAGATAGGCTCAGGATGGAATTAGGAACTGGAACGACAATAACGCAGCGCGAGGCCCTCCCCTTAGTGTCAGCGCAAGCCTTATCCCAGCCGGCGAGTCGACTGCCCGACCTATTGATCGACCTTGATGAGACGCCTGCGCCGCCACCGCCCAGCCTACATTCATCCGACAGCTCATCGGTGAGTGATGAATCCTCTGGGACGCACATCTCTAGTCGTGCATTTAGATCACCGACTTTGTCACCAGTCGCTAAGTCCAGCCCATCGGTCTTCGTAGGTGATGCCGACTTAAAGACGGAGTCCAAGCAGAAGGGGAGAGAGCCAGCTGCTGGACCACATCTCCGCCGCTATTCTCAGATCTCCTGGGCCTCTGAGAGCAGCGAAGAAGAAGTCGAACCCGACAAACCACTCTTGGAGAAGCCTAAGTCCGTCTCCCACAAGCCTACTCGCCGTCCCACAGCGCCAGCCAAACAGCATGGTCTGGCCAATTCGAAGCATGCTACCACTCAGGGCAAGCGTGCTGAGCACACGAGTCGAAGTGGCAATCGGAGGCAAACCCAGCCAAAACCAAATGAGATTACTTTGCCCGAGCTACATTCTAAAATCGAGCAGCTTCATCGAGCAGTCCATCGGAAGGAGAAGGTCAAGAAGGGTACTTCCAACAACGAGGGACGGGGCCAGGCTATAAGGTCAACCGATTCTCTCACAAGACGAAAATTATCTAAGTAACTCCAAGACGCCGAGCTACGTGTGTGATTTGGAAGGATATAGTCAGGATGATGATGGGCCTTGAACCGTGGTATAGCAACTACTAGGTTATTTTGGTACAGCATGAGTTGTGAGCTTTTTCTTTGTACATTCCCTTTTGCATTGCGCCGGTGTATTTTTTAGCATCATAGAATTTCCCTCCGCTCATTATTTTAGATTTTTGAATTCACGTGCCTCTCTCTGCTTTGCTCTGGTACAAAACATACATCAGTTTAGTTTCAGCCGTTCTTTTTCAGCAAGACTCCGTGTCGTATTCATTGACTTCATATTGAGAGCGTGTAAAATTTGCCTCAGCAGGACAATGTTCCATGCAATATGCATCATCTTAAGTTTTCGCAGCATTGAGTGGTACTATTTCTAGGCGGTTGCACTCCATCCATTAAATCGAAGTCATCCGGTGCTTAGCTCTGGTCCGGATCTGGCGTCCCACCTTCAAAGTTCTCGCAGAGCGGATTTCGATAATCTGGACGCACATCAGTATGGATTTTTTTCTTTTTTTCCCCTCTAAAAACGGAGCCAACAAAAAACAGGTGAAAAAAAAACACTCACAGTCTCCCTCGGGACTCTGCCAAAAGTCCGAATTCTTCACAAAGCAGAAATCCGTTGTCTCACTCCACCACGTTCCATTATTCTGCGTCAAACACTGCAACCAAACTTCCTGATTATACCTATACCGCTTCTGCGAGTCGCAGGACTCCTGGGGACACGAGCGACAGTATGCGTATTCTTCGCCAACAGTGACGTTGATGAGGTACTGCGCGCCGAAGCTCGCGGGTTCGGGGATCGGCGCCCGTTTATTCACGTCTGAAGTGCCGTTTTCATTGGCGTGGTTCTCGATCTCGAGAAATGGGACGGGGCCGCAGGGATCGAGGTACGTGATGTCGGGTTTGGAGTAGAGGTTCTTTTGCGCAACGTAGCAGTTGTTGGTCGTCTTCATCCAGTACCTATGTCACAATACATTAGCATGCTGATTTAGAAGGGTGGGGTGGGGAGGCTGCTGGGCTTCTTACGGGTCATCGATGATGACTTGTCCGTCGGGATACCAGCATGTCAACTCCACTTCGGTGTCTTCTGGGAGGTATGCAACTACGTCGCATTCTATTTCCGGGCATATTCTGCACTCAGTCTTGTATTGCAATTTCGCATCTTCCGTAGTGAGATTTTGTTCCTCAGACTCGCTGCCGCAGTACTCTAGATCCTTGGTATCTAACCATCATCAGTCTTGTGGTCATCTCTTTTTGTTTATCCACGTAAAACTCACAGTCTCCGTCATATTCTTGAACATCGTATTGTGTCACATAACACCCTGCATCGCTCTTCAACCACAATTGATCGCCCATGATTTTGGTTCCATGTGTCCAGCATGTTGCGTTGAATTCGTCTAGCAATGTATAATACAGCTGGTTCGGGCACAACGAGCGAGGACATGCTTTGCATTCGGTGTTATATTCTACATCGGCTGTGATGTACGGCTTGATGGCGGCGATCGCAAATTGGGTAGAGAAGAGGAGAGATACTAAAGACAGGAAGGAGGGGGATAGATGTAACATGGTCGGCCAAGGCTGGTGGTGGCCCTATAAGAGGCAAGGGAAAAGAGAATGGTCAAGCGAGTGTGTGGAAAGAATGAAAGACTGGAAGAATTGACAAGATCAGAGGATGCACAAAACGAAACTGAGTATGCCCCGCACTTCTCCAGGTTACCAGGCCTTGACATTTAGTGCGGAACTCTCGGGGTTATGGAATGTGGTCCCGAACATATATAAATTGGTCTGCATGGTCAGCAAACACGCGCCTCGAAAAGCACAAGATACATCATTTCATGAAGCAATGTAGTCCTCTCCTGTTAAAATCCATCTTTGTTGTGTCAACCTGCGTACTTTTATTAGATCTCAAGCTTTCTGTTTGACGTCGTGGCGCTCGTCAGCTGGCCATTTGCAATTGAACATTGGATAGGGCTGCTGTTGAGGTAGATCTTCACACCTGCCGAGCCTAATATAACCAACCAATTGAAACCCACATTTGGCTGATTACATGCGGGGATCGAAGAACTTTGGTAAGCTTCAGGAGCCGCGTATAGTGGGCTGGCCAATTCCGGCTGAACTCGGGAGGATCACTTACCGAATACAACACCGAGATTCAGGAACAAGATATGTAGTAACGGCCCAATTAAGCACAAAGGCGTTGAGACAGAATATCTAAGTGCAATAGACACTTAGAGTGGATTTGACAAGTAACTGTAAGTCTTTGATAAAACTATGACTATCCAGATATGCAGATTTTCTGCGGCCTATAACATCCACCTCGCACAAGGAACATCTCGTTTATCAAATGCTGTCCTTTGAGAGCCTTAAGCTTGGAAAGAGTGAGCAGTCTTTGGTGCAGCATAGGCTTTCCAAGTGTCGAACTTGTCGCTCTTCGCCTGGCTCAAGTCAAATTCAACCTGGCCTGCATCCGAATGCTTTGTAACAGTAGACGCGACGTTGGTCTTCTGAGATGGCGCGTTCGCATTCACAGCATAACCAATGTTAGCCGTTTGGTCGGTAGTCTTGAATGTTGTGCCGTCGCTCTGGATGCACTTCTGGCAGAGGAACGTGTACGTCCAGTGCGTGCTATTGACATATGTACCATTTGCAATAGGAGATTGCGAAAAGGTGCCCGTTGTGACCGCTGGAGAGCCGTATTGGCTAGTTGAAGGTTAGCGTTAACTCGTGGTATCACTGCATACGCAGAAATTAGTGTAAGTGTTTGTACTCACGCTGCCTTCCTGAAGCTGCTCAGTACAGACTGCGAATTTGGCCAAGAAAGGATCAAGAGCTTGCTCAGCATTCCGCCTCCAAGACTGACCCCGCTCCATCCAGTACCTTTGCCACCAACGGTAGCAATAAAGTCCGTATTGCCAGTGTTGTTGGTGGGGAGAGCGAGACCGAAGAATAAACCACTGCTATGCTGGAAGGTACTGAATGTAATCCCAGACTTAGCATCGGTATAAGGAGCTGGTGATTGCGCTGCCGTGAGCGACGCTAGAGCACCAGTGAGGAGAGTAGAGACCTTCATCTTCGCTGAAGATGCGATATCGAATGAGATTGGAGGAATGAGTTATTGCAAGCGTTGGGATACCAGAAAATTGAGGTGTCCCACTCCTGTCGAGCTCTTATAGGTTTCGCTTTCGGCCTACCAACCCTTCGTACCCGGCATGAAGGGCCCAAATGCCGCTCTACCTCCCGTCTCTGGCCCTTCGTATTGCATCATTCTGGGTTATTTGCTCACACAGAAGTCAACTGCACTCCTTGAGCAAGCGAACTCTTCTTTCCCCCTGCTTATTTTGATGCTTCTGGGAAATTGCGTATAAATGATAATCCGGATTAGCTTCTAGCGGATTGGTGGATGGGTGGTGGCTCACCAAAGTCGCGATATGAGAAGCAAGGTGAAATGTTGAGAGATCTTGCAGATTATATATGAGCCTCATGGTATGCACCATGGGAAGTGTTTCAGGCGAGACTCCAGATTACCGAATGGTCTTGGCGTTCGCAAGCTTCAATCGGCATTCGTAGGATTGGTGCTAATCAGGGGGAAGAGATCATACACAAGCTGCCACGGGTGGTTATGCGAAGGGATGGGATTGCTCTTTGACTGCACGGAGGGTGTGCAAAGTGTAGAGGCGGACACAGTATCATCGTATTGCGTTTCGACGTTAGCTTTTCTAGCTGAAATGGTCAGTCATTGTGCGAGACACGTTCAATACAGAAAACACAAGTCATGCACCCCCGTGACTTCTTTTGAGTCGAAAGCCTTGCGCAGATGGCTCTAGTCGACAAGATGAAGAATAAGGAACGTTCGCAAGAGCTAACCCAACTAGTGTACTACCGACGTCATAACCCCAGCCGATCTCCTACAATCGTTCATAACCCAAATTTCTACAGTAGTTGCTGTCTCAACTGTCGCCGAGAAGACGATCAATTTGGACCTTCTCGTCTTCTATCTGCATTCACGGGAAGTATAGTATCAGGAATACTGTTACTACGATTAGGGGAATGGGGTATAACGCATCAACAACTTTGCATCGCTCCTCGTGGTCGTTGTTCAAAGCCGCATTTGCTTTTGCATGTTGTCCGAGTTACAGCGCCGTTCTGGATGCGGAAATTCACTGGATTGGTCAGTATGCAAGTCCTCCATGTGCAGACACATCAAAGCTACGAGCAAGGCTGAACTGAAGCACTTCTTGCACCTGGAGAACGGCCCCGCCTTTTTCGGCCCCCAAATTCTGAGAAAAGCCAGCTATAGCTTAGTCATAGCCTAGGCACACCTTTGAGAATCGCACTACCTATTCACCACACTGCGATGACATATTCAGTACATCCATGCACCGTCTATTTTTCCTGGGGTACATGATGGCCTGATGGTGGTCGCTTTCGCATGCAGTTCAAGAAGGTCCTCTACCTTGACTACTCTCGATGAACTCAATCCGATAAGGACGGCTTCACGCGACAATTCTTGGCTTGCTATTCGAAGGCTTGAAGCTGCTAGCCTGTAACCTCCGTGATGGCTACAAAAGACGCGTCCAAGCAGACACTTAGGGCTTCCTTGAAGAATCGTCTATCTTATCCGTTCCGGTCCTCCAAAACAGAAGTCAAGTCTGCGTCGTCTCCAAAAGTCACTAATGTCGATGAACTTCAGAATCTGCCCTCCTTTCAATACATACCTCTAGATCCGACCAAAAAGAGTATCAGGCTTCTTGAAATACTTGCAGGACGAGATTTTGAGCCCATCAAAGGGAGCTTGTCAGCTTGTGATTTGGATGACAACCCTCATTATATCGCGTTATCCTATATGTGGAAACAAGGCAGCCAAGAAAAGTACATCAGCTGTCAAGGGATGAAGATCCGCGTCGGAGAGAACTTATGGCACTTTCTCCACCAATATCGGCACAACATGGCTATTCAACAGTATCAAGAAGACAACCCAGTCAGCATGCCTAGGCTTTGGATTGATGCTATATGCATTAATCAGGAACAAAACACAGAAAGAAGTCATCAGGTCTCCATGATGCGCGATATATACACGGGGGCGGAGTCTGTCATCGTCTGGCTCGGCCTGGCACAGACGAACGAAGAGCTGGCTTTCCTCCTTACACGATATCCAACCCTTCTCAAAGTCAATGAGATTTCAACCGCTTTAGTCGATCTTCTTAACAAATCTTACTGGTGCCGGGTATGGGTTGTCCAAGAGTTCGTTCTTGCGAAAGCAGTAGAGATTTGGTGTGGCGAATTTCAAGCAGACGCAGCTGACTTCGATGCTCTTTGGCGGGCCGACGGGCTTCCGTTGGAGTTTGCTTCGATCCCGCAGCAGATTGTGAACAGCAACGGGTGGCCACTGTTCAAGTACAGGAGAGATTTTCGACATTCACGAAGATACAAGAGAGAGCTTCTTGGAAGACGAAATAGCAAAACGCTAAAGGCTACTTTTCGGCTTCGCGATCTTCTCCAGGCTTTTGAAACTTCACAAAGTAGCGAGGTGTATGACAAGGTTTACGGCTTCCTGGGTATCGCTTCGACTGGTCGTGGCGAGCGAATTCGTCCGGACTATTCGAAATCTCGAGTGGATCTTCTTGTGGATGTAATTTGCAATCAGTGTGATGATACGATTGGGAGGAAGGACGAAGATGATTATCATTTCGTCATTTTCCTGATGCGCATGCTCAATGTATCCCGCGTGGAATTCGCAAGACATGTGCTACAAAATTCCTCCGAAATGCAGCCATTCATCTACGTTTTCGCCACCACCGACTTCATGGTGGCCTCTATGTCTCTATTGGGCACGATTAAGGAGGTCGGTTCGTCGGTACACCAGGCAGAGGCATTTCAAGAGAGCATGTGGACAGCGGGTAGCTTACTACGGGCTCCTATGCATCCCGGAGGTCTGTCCAATTCAGATATCCGAGACATGGGCTTGCTCGTCACTTTTCCTGAAACGCGGCTAGCTTTAGAGTTTGAGGACTACCATATTCCGAACGCAGTGCATCAGGGCAAGTCTGAACAGCTGCGTCAGCGCTTAGTTGCGAAATCCACCGAGACCGTCATGCAAAGTCTGATTCAGAGAACAAGAAGAAAGACGGGAAATGACGTAGAGAATTTTCAAAAGCCTATTCAAATTGATAGCAAAACTCTTCGACAAGTGTTCTTGAACAGCTTCGGAGCGGGCGCCGCCGTCATCTTAAGCGCAATGCGAGAGCAGTCTGAACGGAATACGCAACCACGCTATGAGCAATATAGCACATTCACTGGAACGAACAACATCATTGGCATTATATGTACAAGTGGAAGTCCGGATGCCCCACAAATAACACCCGGTGATCACATTTGTGTATTTTCCGACGATACCGTATCCAAGAACGCGCTTATCATCCGGCGAAACGAGATTGAGGGCCAGTGGATTATCATTGGCTTCGCGGTCATCATTACTTCGATTTCGAAGTCAGAGCCTCTTGGCGTTGTTCGCTCACTGCAGCAAGCTTTCGGCAGGGGGACACTGCATACACGCACCGATTGGGATATAATCGACAGCGTGGTCGGAGAGATGCTGCATGAAAACCTATGTTTTCACTGCCACTTGACCGATTTGCTTGAGCTTAGTCGATGCGGAATATTGAATGAGACTCAGCTCGATCGGCTACTCCAACAGTCGTTGAGGGATTCCGATGACGATGAGACACACCAATGTAGTCTTGGAACTGGAAAACATGATGTTTTAGCATTTGGACTGTAATGTTCGGGTGTAGTTGCTCATCCGAAAAGCCACCTTCGTCATGGAAAGATCCTTTCTCATATACCTTGCCTAGTTCTATGAGGAAGTGCACATACTGAGCATGCGGCGGCATGCAATAAAGTGGTCTAAACAGGACTCGGTTTATTACAATGGCTCAGCCGAACTGCAAGATCTTAAATGCTTTGCAGGCGATATAAACATATCGATAATCTCCAAAACGTCGTTCTATCATGGCAGACTTAGTCTATCCTTGTGCCGCCAACTTCGCATATATTTTAAAACGAGACGAGGCTCCCAAGAGTCGAACCAACGGCGTAGCCTGAGAATGCTCCTGCTGCTCCTGCTGCTCCTGCTGCAACATGGCCCGAAGAACCTCCATACTTCCCGTACGGCTGTAGCTGGGCTAATTGAGCCTGAAGTTTATTTTGTTTGACCACCCAGTCCATCTCGTCCCATATGGTGAGAGTAGTGACTGCCTGGTTGAAGATCCAACGGGTGGAAATTTCACCATGGAGTTTGGATTTTTGAAACTGGAAACCACCATCCTTCTGGAAATACATGACATGCAACCCTTCTACACCTTGCTTGAGGTTCAATTCCAACCCAATTTGTGCACTTGGGATTGTTTGCGCGGTGACTTTGTCCGTCTCGTACATGTTCGAGCTGAGTAGCAAGGCCATGGTCAAAGCCCACCGTGCGTCCTTAGAACGAGAATTCTTGCAAGCGAATCGCAATGTCAACTCATTCGCGGCAAGGCCGTCATGCATACATAGTAGCGAAGCTTCTCTTCGATTCCATCGCCACCCCTTCGGCTCCCATGCCCTGTGTATATCAAGAACACGACTCCGACTTTCGATGAGGAGTGTGCGGCGGATTGCACTACTTGTCCGGCCCCCAGTATCGTCATTTGAGAAGTTGCGAAATCGGAAAACTGCGGGGAGCGGATCGACCATATATTTCTTCTGTTCTGCTCTGATGGCAAACTCGCTGCTAATTGGGAATGTGTGAACTCCACCTCGAAGCCCATCACGGACAGCTCGTGCAGGATGACGCTGATCATGATGATGCCAGTGCCACAGGCGAAGCAATATCCCTAGTACACTATGAGGCGCACCGGGAATACTGCATGGGAGCAAGACAATTCTATGATATCGATGCAAACGATTGAGAACGTCATCCTCTGGTATATGGGCAGACCGAATGATTGACTCGGTTTCTATGCTGAAGACACCCTGCTTCTCCTCTATGATTGCGTTGTCAACGTGACTGTGATCCAGGACACTGTGAGCGACAATGTTCCCGCAATTCGCAAAGGAGCGAGGAAGTGGTGCAAACAATCCTGCTTCGGAAGCATGATCAAATTCATTTTGCTCCGAATCTTGAGCCGCACTTGGATCCATGTCGAATATAGCCTCAAGTGGAAAAGGTGAGAAGCCCCAGGCGAACAATGAATGGTCGTTTGTGGTTTTCATAATCTCTCGCTGCAATCTTACAAACGCTTTCTCGCCTTCGCCGTACTGCATAGGCAGATTGATCTCGAAAATTCCTAAGGAAACTGCGTCAGTAATTGAAGACCTCAAGCGTAGGTCGGGACTCTAATGGTCTTACCAAGAAGAGAGTATGCCAGGTCTTCAGCCCGACTTGCCTCGCGGTGAGCTGCCCACGACATTCTACGCGCAACGCTCGCGCTAAACATAGCGTAAGGATTCTTCAAGGTGACCTCGTCAATTCCAACGGAACTGGAAATTTGCTTCGCCATGGATGCCTTTGATCCAATAGTGCGATGATGAGTATCGTAAAAAATAACGCTCTTCGGAGCTAAAAGCTCCTGTAGCGTCCAGGCACGCGTCCACCATCGGCTGGCTAAGTAGCCTTGTTCATTTTCTACATCTTCCAGGTACGCATAACATACTTTAGATTTCTCGTACCATTGATACATAGAGTTGATGGCTTCTGACAATTCGGATGAGTTTGTTTTGTCGATACAGCAGGTATCAATCCAGGCGTAGCTGTGGCCATCCCTGGCAGCTTGCACGCACAAAAACTTTATCTTTGCAGCTCCTCGCTTCTGAAGCCATGGAGGGTTCTCAAGCATGGGTGCCGAGTTTAACTCAGTAAAGGTGACTTCTTGATCGTCCTGGAGCCATGTGTGCGAGAGGATTGCGTACGGCGGGATTCTTTCGCCGTAAAATGTGTGTAGAATAAATGTTTTGACATCGAGTAATCGCATGATTATATCTTTAGACTGGGAAGTAGACTTGAGGTCATGAGTTTGGATTTTGAAGTGGGAAGCCTCAACGTTAGAGCGAGCCGGTGTAGCGTCGAGTTATGGTAAATCGAGGTCTGGCTGAGGAAGTTGCGGCTGGGCAAACCCCGCCATTGTCTGACATTGCGTTTTGTCTGTTCCAGCCTCGCGCACCTGAAGCCAATCGTAGGTGCCGACGAGTAAGACAGCTGTCCGATAGGTTGTAAAGCTTCAAAGAGTTATAGCCTTGTCAAATTGGCATCCATGCATTAATCCGACACGTGCCTACCCCATGACTGGGTTCCACCTGGGAACTCTTTGCTTATCGAGGCAGATGCTTTTCGCCCCCACGACGGAAGTTGGACAAATATGGTTCCTTTTGTGAATATAAATTGATTGAATAGTAAAAGGAATCGAATTTGACTGTGGCTCAGATGAGTATACACTTCCAGTAACGACACCATCTGATGTTCACAGATACTACTTGCTTCCACTCACCCGTCTTCTTACTGAAGACTGAAAGAGACCTGAGGCTGCATCAAAGATGGAAACGTGCTGCTCAAGTAGAGTACCTAAACAGAGGGCTCTCATCGCCCATCTCGGCCAATTCCTTCTCTGTATACTTCGCCCTCACTTCCTCAGCCGAAATTTTCGCACGGTTTGCATTGATCCTCTTTAGCATGAAAGAGTAGCAAGCAGGCCAGACGATACCAAATAGACCTAACATCGAGATACTGACACCAAAACCAACGGGGTAGGTTGGAGATTGTGTACTGATATAGATATTCGAGCCAACGATGCCGCCCAACTGGGAGAATGCGATCATGGCGCCGATGCCAACAGAGCGCTTCATTGTTCCAGCGAGATTCAAGGCCGTCCAAGCAGTGACTGCCGGTGAGATAGGGTAGAGACCGCCAATAGCGAAGAAGATACCGAAGAGGGTGACACCAGGCAAATCTTTGTATCGTACGCTGACAATGATGATGATGAAGCCGATCATCGCGAGGAGGTTAGGCAGGAGCACAGAAAGCATTCGTTGCTTGTAGCGATCTGCTGCCCAACCGGAGAAAACTGTTACGAGGGAGGCGAAGATATATGGTGGGGCGGTCATGGCTTGTGCGGTTGCCGCAGAGTATCCGAGGTTCTTGATACTGCTCATGATCAGCGAAGACTTCTCAAGATGATTAAGCAAGGTCAGCTCACATTGTTGGCAACACGAAGGAAACCCCGTAGACAACCACGCAAAGGGTGAACTCCATCAGAACACAAGCATACACATGCGGAGACTATTTTTCTGTGAGCATGCATACATCACAAACTCACTAGTACCAAAACATACCTCGAAGACTTGGCGAACAGCAGCCAAAGAAAATTCCTCTTTTTCTGCAACTCCAGATTCACCACCAGCAGAGAACTTATGCCTAAGGACGACAAAACGCTTCTCTTCCGCCGTCAACCAAGATACCTTTGATGGCGTGTCGTGGATGATCCAAAACGCTGCAATGGACAAAAGAGCCGTGAAAATACCTAAGCACGTCAGTCAAGTTCGGCCATTATGAGAGGAGAGCTTCTTACCTTCGAGGCAAAAGATCCAGCGCCAACCCTTATAACCCCAAGTGCCATCCAATTGACCTATAGCGTACGCCAAAAGACCGGAGAAAGCACCGGCAGCCGAAGCGCCCATGTAAAAGATAGTCATGCGGGTATGAACTTCATGCGGTGAGTACCTACAACAGTGAATATCAGCACATTTTCTCATGGAAACCTCATTCAAGCCGGCCGCATACCAGGTTGTAAGAACCGCAGAGCACCCAGGGAAAACACCCGCTTCCACAAGACCGAGTAACACACGAAACGTAGTCCAGCCAGCCATAGTACTTTGCATGGAGCAGCAAATGAGGATGATGGATACGCAAAGCATGATGGTGGGAAGCCAAATACGAGGACCGAACTTTTGCAGCATGATGTTTGATGGCACGGCGCCTAGAGCATATGTGATGAAGAAGACCGATAAAGCCGTGTTCCAGTCTTGACCGGACAGGCCCATATCAGCCAACGCACCAAATAACTTTGCGTTTCCTACGCGAGTGTAAGTTTTAGCCTAAGTGTTGAAAGGGACGTGACGTGACGTGACGTACCGACATTGGTGCGGTCAATGTACGACATGAGATACAAGATGATAAGCTGTGGTAAGACACGGATATCGATCTTGCGAACCAACTTCTTCATCTTATCCTCTGTCATGACTTCGCAGAGCCCAACATACTCGTCGTACTCGGCTATGGCGGTAACTGATGTTTCGGGATTTGTCTTTTCTTCAGAAAGACTGTTGGACTGCATTTTTGCTATGTCCGCCATGATTACAGAGATAGTCCGTGAAAGAGATAAGTATGGATAAGGTAGGTTCCTATCAAGCAGAGAAGAAATAGTGTTGGTTTCTCGAAGGACCGTCTTCCCGGGACCAGTTATAGATGATTGACCACCATGATAAAGAAGGTAATCTTGACGGTGCGCGTCCGAACCTGAATCGTAGATAACAAATCAGCCATTGGTAGCTCTGTCTCATGATACCCTTATGATAGAGGCGTAGATATTGTGCTGCACATGAGCATCCGTTCCAATCCAGTCCTCATCAAATCTTCTTAGCGTGAAATAGGTGGGTCCGGATAGTTGACAGAAATTCCCTGTTTGGGTTTAGCGCAAAGACTATCCGTTGATAACCCTCAGGCTGCGGAGGCAAATGCCAGCGGATAGATGTCAAATTTCCTAATGTGGAAATCTAAAAGCCGGAACTCCTATCATTCGCCCCAGATTCCCCAGAGTATGGTGGAGTGGTCCCCTTTATTCTTATCTTCCGCACATGCAGACAGCACGCGAACGTGCACCGGTCACGCCGAGAGACTTATTTTTTGATCCCGTTATAGTAGTCTTTGCTTCTGTTCCATAGCTCTATTTCTCAAACAATCGATTTTGTTGCATTTCCTGGAGTAACTGGTCAGACTCAATCCCGCACAAAATGGCTCGCATCACAATCGTAGGTGCAGGGTACGAATCTCCGTTTGAACTCGAACGCGTCAATAAAGCTAACGTTGACCCTCCAGAATAACTGGAATGGCTATTGCTAGCCTCCTATCCCGAAACCACGAAGTTACGATTATTGCAAAGAATCTCCCTGGTGATGACTTAAGTCATGAGTGGGCAAGTCCATGGGCTGGTGCAGTCTTCCTCGGCCTCGATGGCTCAAATTCGCGGGAACAAAAAATGCAATTGGACTCATTCGCCGTCCTCTGGCAACTGGCAGTCTCAAACCCAGAGTCGAGTATCAGACGAATTGAAATGAACGACTTCCACGACGACAAGACAATCGACCAGATATGGTATAGAGACGCACTTCCCGAGTTCCGAGTCATGAAGCCGGAAGAGCTTCCTAAGGGCACCAAACTTGGAATGAGCTACAAGACTGTGGTTTTGACGCCAAAGATCTTCCTTCCTTGGCTACGACGGAGGCTCGAGGAGTCTGGCGTTATCTTCAAGCGGATGAACCTGAGCAGCCTCTCAGAAGCCAAATCCCAAGGCCAAGACGTCCTTGTGAACGCCACTGGTTATGGATCCAAGTTCCTTGAAGACATTCAGGATCAAGATGTACAGTTAGTCCGTGGCCAAACGTTGCATGTGAAGAGCAATTACGATAAGATCTACATGCGACACGGCAAGGACTACACCTATGCCATCTCAAGGCTGGACGGAACTTGCATTCTTGGCGGTATCAAACAATACGGACAGACGGAAAAGGAAGTTGATATGGATATACAACAGGATGTAAGCTGTTAGAAATGGACTCCTTCAGGCGCTCAGCTGACACACTTTCAGATCATCCGACGTGTTCATACTGATCTTCCCGACGTTTTCCCCGCGGCCCTCAAAGATTATGACGTTATCGGGCACAATGTTGGCATCAGACCAGCGCGCGCGACCGGACTTCGAGTAGGAAAAGAAGTGATGGCTGGCGAAAAGGTTGTCCATGCATACGGCGTTGCGGGTGGGGGCTATGTCTTCTCATTCGGCGTAGCAAGAGCAGCACGCGACCTAGTTGATGAATATGTATATCAATCGCCGTTGGCGAAGTTGTAGTCAAAATGATTTTTGAGCATACTTGACTGTGATCTATCTGGCCGCAGCGTCACACCACCGTCAAGGTTCCTATTTCTCCCTCCACGTAGAATTCTTCATCCATTGTCGGCGGATGAGCCTTCAGACCCGTCGCTTCCTCACCCTTCCTCTGCACTTCCACTCCATCTTCAAATAGCTTACTTTTGTCATCTCCAAAGTCGATGCGCCCCATCCTTGTGTACTCTCCCCTCTTTCCAGTCGGTAACAAAGCCAGTCCTGATATCAAATGCTTCCCATGGTATTCGCTTTTCGGATTATCATAGATGCGTTTCCTAATTGGGAGATATTTCGATCGGGCCAGATCTAAATACTTGACTGGCTCATCCGGGATCAGGTGCACGGTGTGAGAGTGTCCTTCTAGAAAATGGGCATACTTTGGATTTTTTGTGTATTCCTCTGGCCATTCCAAGCCCAAAGGAGCAACCTTCGTCTTAGGTAGACCTGTGATATAGACTGTTGGCGGAATTCCCATGTAATTACGCTTCTTTGACCGGGTATGCCAATCTGGCGGGTCTATTGCCATTGGGTACAATGTTCCTCGTAATCGTAGCGTCCCACTCGCCAGTCGGCCCAATGGCATTTCTGGATCAGCCGGCGTAAGCTCTACGCCTACAACGTCAATCATGCTGTCCTCGGCTCCGTCTTCCGTATCAAAGCCCGGCACTATGTCTCCTAGCACGCTGGCCCATGACCAGCTTGGAGCCTGATATCTGGCGCCCTTCAGTCGTTCTGACGGGTGCACTTGGTGTGAGCGGTGGATTCCTAGGCTATGAGATGCCACAAAGCTCGCAGCTGTTTCTTCAGCTGGTTTGTTGGTGCGTCGTACTTTTTCCACGCTCCAGAGAAGATTGCCTGGGAGAGTTTCGCGCCAGAGACCAGCGATCCATTCGTCGTTCAATATGGTGCTGAACCTTGCTGCAATACCAGCGACGGCAACCAAACGATCACTCTTGCGGGTGACCTCAGAACGACCATATGTAAGTAGAAGCTTCCGCCAGTCATCGATCGGCGTCTCATCTGCTGAACGCGTGGACTTTTCGGTTGGAGCCTCCGTACAAGCTTTTTTGAACCCGACTGAAGACTGCATTTGAGCTTCCTTGGTGAGACCATATGGAAATGTTTCCCCAGCTTCAAGCTCGCGGCATTCCCAGAGTAACTGGTCAAAAGTAAAGTGAAGGACGCGGGGTGCCAGCCAGCGCTCTTGAGTGATCCAGGCGCGGGTGTTGCAGACGGATCTAAAGATTCGCGAGTCCCAATAGCGAAAATCAGTGACTGCATATTTAATCGACTTGAGACTTTCCCAATGTGACTCAAAGATACAGGGAGCAATGATTGGCGGATTCCGAGGCTGCAGTAGAGTAGCATTACCTACTGTCCCTTCGAGACTGAGGAAACTATGAGCATACACATTATGCATTGTTTTAGCCGCGCGTTTCCAATCACTCGGGTCGTCCTGGATGATGCACAGGGAATCGATCCAAAGATAACGAACTCCTATGCGACGAGCAAATGTATTGCATCCCTGAAAATTGTAGGGAGCTCTTCTGCCTTGATTGACTTCTTCCGTTGGGCAATATTCGAGCTAGTGGTCACATGCGATTCGCCATTTGCGTTCCACCTATGGCTTAAAGTCATGTACGGCCCTGTCATCGTGGTGCTAGCCGTTTCGACGATCTTACAATCTGCGGGAAGATGGCCTGTTATAAAGTATTGCATCAAGGCGATTAGTCGTTCCTCGGGATTTGAACTTTCATGGTAGTCGAGGCTCAGCAGACGTGTGGGATACCACTGAAGCTGCTTAGAATCTATATTGCATTTTCGATGATTCCGCGTGCAATTAGACATCCACTTTTCGATGACGCCCCAGGTATGTGGGCCATAGATGCTGAGGTCTGGCTGAGGAAGATCATTCATATTGATTGCGGGTTCCTCTGCAACCGTAAGCTATCTGCTTACACATGTTGGTTTTCTTATTACCTTCGATGGGGATCATTGTGATATCTTTCCAGATCGGAATATCTTTATCCATTGGTGAGTTCAGACCAACCTCCAGAACCAACGCATCCGGTCCATAATCATCTCGAAACCTCGTGTCTGGTCTGCGAATCCTATAATGCGTTCCAGACCTAGAATAGTCATGGATAAACCCAGATCTTAAGAATCCCCGATTTCGCAGATACTCCTGTGCAGTTCTATCCCTGAAAAAGTGCCGCCAAATAATATCGCATATTTGACAACCATTTACAGCACCTCGGGCAACCTCCGAGATGTCGCTGTGCAATCTACGCAGACACCTCTGTTCTTCTTCACGTTCCTTTTCAAAGTCCGTAAATTCTAGCAAAGGCTTGGATGAGGCTGCGAAGAGTGGGGGCCGGGTCCCCTTGAAGACGCGCGTACAAATAGAGCAAATCATCACCAGTAAAGCACCGACTCACGATGAGCGAAGCAGGAGAATATGATGGACAGTGGTTCATCATTCGATCCAGCTCGGTTCCAGCTACGACTTCCCCGCCGCTGTGCCAAGTTTGGTGGCGCAGCTAACCACTGCGTGGCGGAATAGCCAAAAAAAAGCAATTCATCTTGTTGCTCGATATAGGTAGTTATCGCACTTGTAATAGAAGATCAGTTGGGCTTCTATTGTGGTTGGAGTGTAGTTGTCGTCTTCCTCTAGGTCGAAGATAAAGAGGCGGGGGCGTGTCGCGGCATCATCAGCCCTCTGATTCTTCTCGCGGAAATGGGCGCCTTTTCAGCTGATGGCGAACAGTATCGATTACGCGTCGTGCTAGTTTTCAGAGCGCGTTGCGTCCGGTCGTAAAATTCTTGTGATGCTGTCGTCTCGTCGCTGCTTGCGTGTCTCCGAGGGCATGATTAGATAGCTTTGCGCTAGTCATTGTTATGCTTAGGTAGGTAAACTTCGGACGGTCCCTTCTCATTCCTTCGGTACAAATATGTAACTACAAACATCTGAATGAAACTTACATCCACGTGATGTCAAATTCATCATGGCCGACAGAGCGCGATCGTTGATTTTCAAACCGTTCGTTCCGAAAAGGGCCGGTCAAGGAGCTTCTGACTACAAACGAATACGACCACATGTTCCGGACAGTCAACGAAAAAGGGTACGACAAGCCTGTCGAAACTGTCGTCTTAAAAAAGATAAGTGCGACGGAAATGTTCCATGTCAGCGTTGTGCTCGTGAGGGCGCTGTATGTGAGCCGGGCGCTGCGACCACACTTCCCATGAGCAAGGCAGAACGCACGGAACGCCTCGAAAAAGTAGTCAGGCATGTACTGGGAGTTACTTCTTTAGACGATAAGGAGCTGCGAGCTATGTCTGACTCAATTGGACGCTCAGATGTGCCAAATCCTGGAGGAAGGCAACTCGATGCCGAGAATTCACTTCTTAACTTCTCCCAACAATTGGAAAGAAAGCTTGTCGATGCCCAGAAGAGCCATCACCAGATGGAAGATGAGTTTGAGGGCGAGTCCGAAGATGGAGATGACGCGATTGCAACGTTTTGTCAGAGCCCAACTCCCACCACTACGCCCGGAGACCGGTTCTTCACCTCTGTCCAGGCAATCCTACCGCCACGGGATATTGCTCATCATTTAGTGGAAGTGTGCTTCGATTACGTCCAATGTAACAGCTTCTACGCCGAAGAAGCTTGGGTGTACAAGCAACTGGACAACTGCTATGGAGACATGTCACCCCTTTCCGAACGAGATATCCCAACTGTCGCAACAATCCTGATGACAATGGCGCTTGGGACCCAATTTACGTCTGATCTCTCCCTTGATCATCTGGGGAACGTCATGTACGAGCGAACAACAAGCATACTGCCGGTTCTGATCAAGCTATCGAACTTCGAGAGTGTTCGAGCCTGTCTGCTTTTGGCAACATATCTTTTCCCAGTGGACCTCTCGGGCTTAGCTTATACCTACCTGGGGCTGGGTATACACATGGCGACGAGGAATAACATGCACATAGCCTGCCATGGGGAAGTCGAACTAAGGGTCTGGTGGACACTTTACACATTCTATCAGCGTGCACGCATATTCCACGGCCGAGCAGCAACGCTCTCCAATGCAGAGGTAAGCGTTCGCCGGCCAAGGTTTCTCCCAGAGCTGGAGCCAAGGAATGGCGTTTCGAACTTCAGCAACCAGGTAATCTTAATCGAAATCACAGTCATTCTGGAGAAGATTGCCAATGAAATGTAAGAAGCCAATAGATTCGAAGGATCCATGTATTATACCACTAACATAACGCAGCGCCCAACTTCGCAAACGCTGGAATGGCGTCCATATAGCGAACCTACTTGCCCTCAGGAAGAATCTAATGGATACAAAGCAAGACCTTCCCAGCCTAGACCCGGACTGTCGAGAGGAAGTAAGTACAGCACGGCTTCGTCTCGATATCCACCTCTCTCTCTTCTACTGGCACGCACGCTTGTTCCTCGGTCGCCCGTTCCTACTCGACCAGCCGACCACAATACGCACAACCGAAGAAGAGCAAGCGCCTAGTCCGGAAGATAAGCACATGACCGCAGCAGCACTACTCGCCCAGGACTCAACGGATGCCGCTGTAAACATAATCCAGCTCTGCAACCTCATCTACAACAAGATCGGGCTCGCCCGAGCTTCCTACGCCACGGAATTCACTTCCTGTCGGGCAGCGATGCTGGTCCTTATCGCCAAGGGCATCAACGACAAGAAATCAAGCGTGCTTGGCGAGCTACTTGATCAAGGCCTGGAATTGATACAGCATATGGCGCTCGGGCAGAACCAAGCGAGCTCTGAAGCTCGCGTCATCGTAGCGCTGCAACGTGCCATTACGCGACTGCATAGGAAGTCGCATCTTGTTACGTCTTCGAATGAGGCGCTACAGGATACGCTGTCGCATGATCACTTGAAGCAGTGGGACATGTTGTGGCAGCAACAGTCTCCTGCTGACCATTCGAACGACATCGAGCCGCCGATTGAGGGCACTTATGGGCAAGTTGCAACTGGGCCCGAACATTTGACAACGGACGCGCTTGACCAAAATGGCCACCATCCATTTGAGACGGATTTCGACGATTTGTGGAGTACTATTTTCAACTCGCAGTTGAACGAGTTCAATCTTGTTCACCGTGCGGGCACCAGCTCGGAACTTCCACAGCTGGACCAACAGGTTGACATAAGTGGTCGTTCGACGTACGATCAAACACTACGGAAATCGAGCGATAATCTCGAGGCGAATGGGAAGGCTCAGCACTGAGATGATAAACACATATCAAGCCCAATGCGCGTTCGCAAGTCTAAGAAGACTATAAGCCCACGCTTAGAACATGCCTGACGCGTTCGGTCTGGGTCTCATCGCATCCAACACCGCGAAATTCCTGATCCCATGCTGCTGCTGTCCCGGAACGATCCTCCTCACCGCCTGTTGTCTTTTCAACTTCCTATTGCGGGTATCCCTCCATGTCACCAGCCAATCCATAATTGCCCCTCCGTAAAAAGCAAGGAATAAGCTAAAAGCCAAAGTAGCAATCGTCAAACTACACGCAACGATCCAGAATAAGCCCTGCGTGCGCTCCATGTTCCTGATGTCGGAGAAGTTCATGCCAAAGAAAGAGGATATGAAGGACAAGGGTAGAAAGATGATGGTCACGATGGTGAAGACGAGGATTGCTTTGCCATGGTCTTCGAGGCGGATGTTGACTAGCTGGATGGTGCGGTTGATGAGCGCGTTGCTGTTTTCACGCAGATCGACTAGATCGGCGTATTCGCGTTGTAGATTTTCGAGGAGCTGGGCTGCAGGGTCCAAGAGATGCGAGAAGGACATTTGGCGGTATGTTGCGATATCCGCAGGAGGTATGGTGCCCGTGGAACGGTAATTGTATGGCCTAGTGGAAGTATGTGAAATTCCTCTGCTGCGTTGTGGTCGTAGCTTGTCCTGTAAGCTGGTCACTAGCTTCATCTGCTGCTCCATGATTGAAATGATGATGTTGAGCTCTTCTTGCACTTGCAGGAGGTCCATGACGAGCTTGGTGCTAGGGCTTCTATGCAGACGGTACTGAAGGTGGCCTAGGTAGCTGGCGTATCTATCCGATAGGCAAAGTGTGATGTCCGTCCAGAAGCTGCGATGTAGCATGCCCAGCGCTCCGCTAAGTGAAGCAATGACATGTGTGGATGAGGTGTAATCTTGTTCATCTGAAACATTGAGATAGGCGTTCCTTATACCTCGAAAGCTGACCTCCATGATCCTGGATGAAAGTTGCAGTGGTGGCCAGCGCGATTTCCATGACTGATTACTCGAGAAAGTTACTACATGACGAGCATCGATGACAAGAATCCACAACTCATCAACATTGAGGGAAGTCGGGTAGTGGCCATACCACCGTCGTACTTTAAGATCCAGATCGCGATCCGTGAGCCAGGGCTTGTGCTTCGTAAAGACCTGTTGAGACTCGCGATCGGTCGTATCTTCGAGGCGATAGAAATGCTGCAAGATCGAACGCAGTAGATGTGACGAAGTCCTAGATGATGAATAGCCTTCTCTCGGATCCACTTGGAATCTCAATGGTGGCGGCTCCCCTTGGACTGTCCAATCTAGAAATGGAACGCTGAGAAGCATCGGGCCGTCTTCATCATTCTCGTCTCCATAGACCCCGCCAAGATGTTGGAAGAATGGTGCAAAGTATCGCCCATGTTTAGAGAATCGCTCTTGCTGGTTAATGCAAGATTCCAGTTGATTCATTGCAGCAACGATTCTGTTTGGATTTTTACGCCAGTCTGATAGACCAAGAAGACAGCCTGAGAGATAGTCAGAGAATTTGCTCGATATGTGTATCCATCTGCATTTTCTCATATCTTCTGAGTCCAAAGTTGTTTGCTGAACCTCATTGCTTGCCAGACAATTCATCCAGCCAAATTCAGCCGCTAGGGCTCGGAGACGGTTTTGCTCGTTTTGAGTTTTTGTGATTTCCTCGTAAGGTATGATATTGGTAAGATCGTCTCTTCCATCTAGATCTGGCAGTAAGGTGGACGAAAGCACCTCGCGCATCTGCAGCATGGCACCCGCATCGCGTTTCCATCCTTCAAGACGGACGTCGTGGATCTGGAGCTGCGCTGGCGACAGGCGTCGGTTACGCCAATAAGAGTCGGCATGCCAGTCTACAGGCGTTGTGCCCTTGACATGGTCCATATCCTGTGGAATGCGGAGACATGTTGTGTTGCGAAACGCGTGAGTGCCTAGCATGTCAGCGAATCACAGCCACGGTGTTGTGATGACCAGGCTCGGCTGCGCTGGTCTAACCGCTTCGGTTTCCCGATGCCAGCCACTTCTTCCCCCTCTCCTTACTGAGCTGTTGTTGCGAGCTCAAAATTGATGACGACATACGGTAAGCATGCAAAAGCATGACGATGGTGTGACAATTTGCAAAGCCGCTATTGGTCAAAAAGCCGAGATGGAGGTGTTCACTGTCGGTACGGATGCAACTGCTCGGCTCTCCAAAGGCTGTTCCCGCGAGGTTGTACACAAGGCGTCTCTGCTTTATTTATACATATCCATCTAGCCAGCTTCCCGTAAACATCAGATACACCAGTCCATCCCAACAACGTCAAGATGCCCGAACATCCTACCCACCCAGCGACGGTCCACTTCCCACTCACAACAACCCTCTTGACAGGAGGCCTCGACGCCGCCTACTTCTTGTCCACCTATGCTCCCACTTCGTCAGTTGTGGCTTCCGCCTGTAGGTCTTCGCATCTTCCTCCCCAGAAGCCTTACTGACAACTTGCAGTCAAAACCCTCGACATCGCCCTCTCGCCAAGCCTATTTCCCCTGCTTTCCTACTACACCACCATCCTGACGCTGCTCTTCTCAGCTCCCGCGGTAGCTACCGGTGCCTATGAGCTTATGCCCCTAATAAAGCGCGACGGCTTTTCTTCGAAGAAGGCGCGGACTGGCGTACTACACGCCGCGCTCAATGACATCACCGTTGTTGGTGCCCTATACAACTGGTGGAGTCGCAGGTCGAATCCTGCGTTTATACCGAGCAATGAGAACATCCTGGTGAGCACTGTTCTGGCAGTGCCTGCTACGTGCTTTGCTGCCTACCTTGGTGGAACGCTGGTGTACCAGTATGGAATGGGATTCCGTGGGGCCAGCGCAAAGGCAAAGAAAGAGCAGTAAGAACAACAGCAAGATTAGTTTACGTTTGGTGGTTAGGTCTCTTTCTTTCTTAAAAGGGCTTATTTACTCCACAGAAGCTGGGTCTGCAACCATATGGAGCGCGTTGCTCGATTTGCAAGCTATCAAGCGGCTATTCGGCTCGCTTATTGATTTCCTTATAGGTATCGGGCTGCACAAGATTGAGCTTCGGTTCGTTTTCGATATCGGATGAGTATATGTATCAACGGCATAGCTCGGAACTTCCTAGCCTGGAGCTTTATTGGTTCCAAAGAGTCATAGTACTTCGGAGGTCCGACATGTAATCCAATACCACAAAAGTCCCCAATCGGTACTGTGATGACAACTATCAAATGACTAATAATCCGATCTCTTTGAGTTGTCTCATTAACTTATTCTCCGTTGACAGCGTCTCGGGCGCCGCCAAGCAATACCCCAGCCTATCTTTATCGCTTGCCGAGCCGCTCGCTTCTCCACTCCCAGGTTACCACGCGATAAGAGAGCTGCTATCCGGGGACCCGGGCTTATGTGTGGAGTTTATCAGCACTCATCCGCCTTCCTGTTTGCGATGGTTTCGACGCCCTTTACGTACTTGAACTGTTCTGACTCGTCCTGTAGCTCCAATTGACCAGTGAGCGCTCGAGCACTGGAAGCTTATCATGGTGTCAGCTTTGTATACACATGCAGGAACTGAGCCCGCGGGCGTGGTGATGCCTTCATCTCACACTAGGCTAACCCCCGATTTTGAGGCACTGCATTAGAAGGATGTAGCTTACCTTGTATCAGTGGGGTTGACAGGATGGCGGACCTACACAGTAAATCACGCAAGGCTAGTAGCCTGCCGCCGGCATATAAGAGAAATACCGAGCCTGATGGCATCAGCACAAGGATTGCACTCAGCTTTGCACTTGCAAACCAGCAGCAGCAGAGATGGCGTTTATTCGGGCTCTGGGCATAGCGTCGTTACTTGCCTCTGGCGTTCGAGCTGCCGTTTCATCAACTGGTTTTACAGTATCCCTCACAGACATAGACTACTTCCTCCCACCCAAGCCTGTTGCTAGCATTGCTGGCTGTGATGAGATCCAGTCTTTGTTTGATGGTGGACTATTCGTGCCTTTCACAGTGGTGAAGGGCGATGGCATTACAGCTAGCTACAGCGAGGATGATGTTTGGCAAGAGAGTTTTCTAGATGGTACGTGTTGTGCAATGGTAACCTTATGCGATACATAGGCTGACATGCTCCAGCGCTCTATGTGCAAGGAAGCAGCAAGCCGGCCAACATTTCTGGGACAATTCTATCAGGCACCGCATCAAGCGAGCTGATGCCCGGACCCTACTTCATCAATGCTGCTGGCCAAGTCTATGAAGCCTGGAGACTGTATTCAGATGTAGCGGGGGCCTTCCTTGAATCCGTAATGTCCAATGGCGACGACTCCTATTCAGTCTTGCCAGCCGGCACGGTTGGCCAGAAGCTAGCGATTGCCGTACCGTCACGGTTGTACTTTGAGAAAAGTGCTGAAAAGCCCTTGGCTGGAGTCCGCATTGGTGTCAAGGACATCTATGACCTCAAAGGCTTACGGACGTCATGTGGTAACCGCGCTTATTACTGGTTGTACCCACCTGCCAGCAACACTGCTACGCCAGTGCAGAACCTGATCGATGCTGGGGCAGTTATTATTGGAAAGATGCTCACCTCCCAGTTTGCCAACGGCGAAACCGCGACAGCTGACTGGGTCGATTACCACGAGGCATTTAACCCTCGCGGAGATGGCTATCAGGACACATCATCCAGCTCTGCTGGTGCTGGTGCTGGAACTGCATCTTACCCGTGGCTGGACGTTTCGCTTGGATCAGATACCGGAGGCAGCATTCGCGGCCCATCACAGGTGCAAGGTCTTTATGGAAATAGACCATCGCATGGGCTTGTAGGACTCGAACATACCATGCCGCTCAGTCCTGTGCTTGATACTGCCGGCTTATTGGCTCGTAACCCAACCCTCTGGAAAGAAGCCGCACAAGCGATGTATGGAGCCAACATAACCATCACGGACACCTATCCTAAGAGTATCAAGACACTGGCCTGGCCAACCTCGCCGAGCAACGTTGCCAACCAACTCTTGATCGATTTCCTCGCGAATGTCACCGATTTCCTCGGTGCCAACACGACCGCCTACAACGTCACAGCATCTTTCGGCAGTGATAACCCCGAGCTCCCGTCACTAACAACACTGATGAATCTCACCTACGCCCTCCTCATCACCAAACAGCAGATTGGACTTGTGCGTGACCCATTCTACGCAGACTACGCCGTCAAACATGACGGCCGTCTCCCCTTCGTCAACCCCGTGCCCTTAGCACGATGGGGCTGGGGCGCCAACCAAACCAATACAGTGGAAGAAGCCATCGCAAACAAGACCGCATTCATGAGCTGGGCAAACACCACTTTCCTCGCTCCCTCGCCACAAACGTGCTCAGAGAGCCTGGTTCTATACGTTGGATCCGTTGGCGGCACAGTGTACCGCAACACATACTGGACTGCGCCTGGTGTACCCTTTGGCTTCGGCAACAGCCGCATCTCTGTCATGGCTGAAGTGCCGGACTTTGTGGTCCCCATTGGCGAGGCGCCGTACAATTCCACCATTACGGGGCACGTGGAGTATTTACCTGTTACGGTTGACTTCTTGGCTGCAAAGGGGTGTGATGGCATGTTGTTTTCGCTGATTGGAGCGTTGTATGAGGCGGGGATAGTGAAGGAGAGCTTGACGGGGCAGAGTGGGATTACGGGTGGGGAGATTCTGCTTAGGAGGGGGATGGCTGAGTTTTAATGTGTCGGGGACGATGGGGGAGGAGGAGGTTGATTCTCACCAAGAGAAAAGCTACCAATGATAATGAATTGATGGAGTATGCAGATATGTTCACGAAGAGTCTCCGAAGTGGGTGGGTCTCAAGGCCTACCTTGTGTATGTGAGCGATGCACGTATCTACTATTACAATCTAAAGCACCTTCCGCCCCAACAACGGAGGACGTCATGTTTACACAGCAGGGTGTCGTAGAGTAGAACGTCAAAGACTCGATCAGCGCAAGGCAATTCGAGCATGTTCCTTGTTCCAGCACGGCTGTCATATCTCATTCAGTAAGTGAGATCACCACGCTACAGTACATGTCAAAACTGTATTGCGAGAAGTTCCAGACCGACAGCACTCGGGATGTGGGGGGCGGCTGTTATTGTGTACCAAAGTAGGGGTAGTCAACTGTTCTAGCGGGTTGATTGTAACCCTGCTCCCGAGATTGTTCGGGGTGGCATGTCCAGACTGGATAGCCCCTATCGTGGTGGTCTTTGTTGAAATTGCTACACTGCTGTTACGAAACGATTGTTACGACGGTTTTCCCAAAAGGCCTGAGTACAAATATGCGACCCTCTCGCATTCCCCAAGGCCGTCTAATACCAAGAAGGACAGACCGTCTTTTCTATTATGTTCCCTGGAGTTACCCTAGATGTCAGCGAAGATTATAGACAAGCTCATCCCGTCAAGCACTAACTAAAAAGGAACCTTGAGGTACAATGACCACATAGCCTAAGCGCCAATGGCCATCAACATCAAGGGAGCCGCAAATAAGTGCCGACAAATAATACGAGAGTTGGCGCGCAGATGAGTGGGTGACGTCTTGCGTTTTGCCGAGATGTACCGATCTTTCGGGCCTTCAACTCTGCTAAAAACAGGAACGGGGGATCGTGCCACGTGCTACAGAACCTCTATGTTAGCTTACCAGATGAACGATCAGGCTAATCAACTGAAAAACATCAACTAGTTACGATAGTCTCGGTGCATCTCATAGCGGGCGAGACCGTCATCCGTGTCAAATGGTCTACCGGTATGGACTCCGGAACGTTGTGTCTAGCTCACTGTACCGCAACGCGTCGTGCATTTTGCTACCCCTTACTTGTACACGCGTTAATTGGATCGCCGACATCCTTGCTGCTTATCTGATTATGGAGGAGAATCAAACATCATTTGCGTTACGAAGAATATGTAGGTCACGAAGTTAAGTTCATGCTAAAAGAACAGTTTTGAAGTCTCCTCATGGATTTTTCGCCTCACCAAAATCAACACCCTGTAACCCTTACTACACGAGAGCCTCGGCAGTAATATACGGGAGTACCTGGCAGTAGCTTTGGAAATTTCTATCGAATAGCTTGAAAACGGCTATCGACTGGTCCTAGTAGATGTAAGGTGATCACTGTCTGGCAGATCCTTGACTGGATCTATTGGTTTCCACTCCGCTCTAGGAGACTGCGCTCCGAAACCCTATGCTAGATGGTATACCATACAAATGTCTGAATTTGCATTTTGTCGTAATGCTACATCTGGCCAGATCTTTTCTGAAACGGCGATATCCGAGCGGACTGGATGCAACAAACTTGATAAGGTTCAGGAAAATTTTGTAGCCATAATGAGCACTAAGATGACAGTTCAACATCACTCTACTCTGTATAATATGTAGGGCATCAACTGCTTCATCTCATTATCAGCTTCACTCTCTTCTCACGTTCGCTTAACTTGTGCTCCAAAATGCGCGTCTCACTCCTTCTTTCTGCTGCCGTTCTCAGCACTGGTATCAACGCTGCACCCGTTGCCAACCCGACCCCTGGACTCCTAAGTGGACTCCTTACGACAATTACCAACGACCTCAACAGGCTCCTCACATCGCTTGGAGTTAAGGTCCGTACTGATGCCGCCAAGCTCCATGGTGCGACCATCAACTACCATGACCAAAGTCCTTTTACTTTCCCTGTTGTCACCCCAAGCCTACGGCGCTTCGTGCACGACATCATCTGGGGCAAAGGTGTCAATGGCGCAAACTTCATCAACTGGAGGACATTCAAAGCCAACGGTGCTAATCTAGGTGGCTGGCTCGAGAAGGAGAAGACTCACGACCCTATCTGGTGGGACTCCGTGGGCGGTGCGGATGCGCCCGACGAATGGACTCTCTGTGAGAGCTTAGGCAGTGCATGCGGCCCAGCCTTCGAGGCCCGCTATGCTTCTTTCCTCAATACCAGCACCATCGACAAGCTTGCCAGTGTTGGTGTCAACACGCTGAGAATTCCGACCACATACGCCGCCTGGATCAACGTGCCCAGCTCCAAGCTTTGGCACGGAAACCAACAAGCCTACCTCAAGACGATCACAGACTACGCCATCACCAAATATGGGATGCACATCATCGTCGGCCTCCACTCCCTCCCCGGTGGCGTCAACAATCTCGACATTGGCGAAGCCCTTTTGCATGACGCCTGGTTCTACAGCACGGAGAATCTGAACTACTCCTTCCAAGCCATCAACGCTATCCTATCCTTCATCAAAAGCAGCGGCCACATGAACGCCTTCACTATCGCTCCTATCAATGAAGCCTCGGACAACCTCGCTGGCTTCGGCTCAGCCGCAGGACTCTCTGACAACGCTACAAACTGGGTGAACACGTACATCGACGGCTGCCTGAAGCAGATCGCTGCAGTGGACAAACGCATTCCGCTGATGCTCCAGGACAACTTCAAGGGTGCGTCGTACTGGGCGCCGTTCTACGATGCATCGACCAACCTGGTCTTCGACTCGCACGTGTACTACTTCGCTGCTGCGGGAACGTACTCGGAGTACGTAAACCCTGCTGTGTGCGGCCAAGCGCAATATATTGCTGGCGAGACCAAATTCCCGGTTTTCATTGGCGAGTGGTCGCTTCAGGCTATGTACAATAATACTTTTGAGGGCAGGAAGAGTGTCTTTGATACGCAGCGGTATGCGTGGCAGAAGTATGTGGCGGGTGGTGCGTTTTGGACGGCGGTGAGTTATGCTACTGCGGCTGTTGACGGGGAGGGTACGCAGAGGGATTATTGGAGCTATATTGATTTGATTAATGCGGGTGTTATTACGAGTGCAACTAATGCGTCGTACTGTTAGATGTTGTGGATGGGAGACATTTGTGTATGATAGTTGTATAACTTGAGGGTACTGATAATACGAGAACATGGTAATAAGTAATAGAACGGAATGAGATACGAACCGAGAATGTGCATAAGAGATGGAGTTGAGACTCTAAGTATCCTTCCTAAGCTGCCTGTACTCCTCAGTACATGCGATCAAAGTGTTTACCTTCTTCTCCACCCGAACTTGTCGCAAAGAATCTAGTACATTGTAACCTGTCGACAGCTTCTTCAGCTCTCAGTCCCTGCAATGCCCAGTATCACAGGAAGGGAAGACAGCGAGATATCTCTGGTGCAAATCGGTTTCCCTCGCGCGTACCCTGCACGCTCCCGGAAGGATAGCTCTTTCCTGCTCGACACGATCGAGGACACAAGCACAAAGTCATAGCCCCTCAACATCACAAAATATATGCTGCAACGCTTAACATGCTTTACTCTTTAACACCGTCTCTCCTGTAACTTCCTTGTGTATCCAGTAAGTGCTTTTCCGTGCCTTCTCCTTGTCTCCGATATCATCCAACTTCGGGCTGGTCTGCGCAAGCATCATCATGCCACCAAGCTCAACCCATGGTCCCGGGCCCATCCGAAATCGCAAAGTTTGATAAATACCAAAAGCGAAGCATGCGACTACGACTATCAGAATGACAATAGTGATCCATTCCCACGAAAGTCGTGGACCAGAACCGTAGACCTGCCATCGTAGTGGATACGATTTGACCATTTCCTGGGGATCAAAAGGCCGTGTGGACGGGAGTGGAGATCGGTATTTGTTGCTTACGCTTAGTATATTCTGCAAAAGGGTACCCGCGACGATAGATAGGCCTTCAGCGTCTGAATGAATAGAAGTATTTGTCTTCTGAAGCATGCGGCTTATGAGTAAGAAGTGCTCGAGAAGGGTGGCTGTATGCACCATAGGCTCCATCCTCCCCAAAGTATCTCGCGCCTGAATTGCCAGGGAATGGACAATGTCATAATCGGCTGGGGTGATAGCCTCGTAGACGATGGTCTTGTCCCAATCATTCCCGAAGCCGTTGAAGCTCGCATCGGCTCCTTGCATGTTCACGATCCAGAAATTGACTGGATAAAGCGCTTGTCGAAATGTGCTGGTGCAAGTTGCACCAGAGAAATTTCTCGATGCGACTGATCCAAGGTGAATGGAGAACAAAGGTTCACCAGTAGCACCGCCAGCCGGTACTGTAATGTTGAATGATTCTGTTGCATTCGGCTGCACGGTTGACACACATATTGTGTTCAAGGCTGGTAAAATAAGAGTTAGATTACCTGTCCATCCAGTGGACGAAGACGTTAGCTTATGACCCATCTTTCTCAACCATTCAAACACTTGTATGACTTGCTCGTCATCCATTGAGATAGTTTCAACTCGTCGATCTGGTTGGTGAAAAGCTGTGTTCAGTCCCGTCCAGCGCCGCAGAGGGTCCCCGTCCAGCTGCATGCGATATATATGTTGCCAATTCTTCTCAGGCGCTGCAACCGTCGATACAACATGACTCAAACCAACAAAAGAGTACGCTGCAGATAGGCCGAGTGCCCAGTCCCATGGCTCGTAGCCATCATTTTGGCCATTGGATTGGCCAACAGCGAGTAGATTGTACCAATCGATACTCTGTAACAAAACCTTAGGGTGCTCAACGGTCATTTCATTTCGAAGCTGGGCAGTTAGCCTCCAGGTATCGAGATAGTTCGGGTACCATCTTGGCTTGGGCACCGCGATGGTGTTGATCGCGAGGCCCTGTAGCATGACGGAAAGCGAGGCACAAAGGCACAAAAGGCAACGTAGGAGGCTTTTCCAGCTCCATTTGGACCGTCGCCAGCGGGTGGCGAAGTTTATCAGCGTTATCCATGGTTTTGTCAGCTCGTCTTTGAGGTTGAAGTCGCTGAAAGTCGCGCCAGGCGGGGGCCTCCCGCCACTGAATGTTCCACCTCTCGCCATCCAGATTGTCAACATCATGGATGCTGTGTATTCTAGAGAGCTCACTAAAATAACATCCAAGCTCTTATTGAAGAAGCCGAGCAAGGCCAGCTTGACATCTGCGTCTACTTCTGTACCCAACACGTAGCTGCCGCCCACTGAGAAGTAGGATTGTTTGGCCCCGAACGAAATTCCAGTGACAATGATAGCGAAAGCTACAAGTCGGAGAATCGTGATCCAAAGATCACCAAATCGATGCAAGACTTTTCCGCATAATGAGCGAGTAATGCTAGCGGCCTTGCTCCTGTAGATTGTTAGTAACGACTAGCTAGTATGAATACGGCTACGCTAGTTATTGTACCATGTATGCTTAGGGCGGGACGCGGCAGGCTGCATTTTGCGATGTGTGTTTGTAGGAATATTTGGAGCCATGGCCTCGCTCTGATGAAGGGTAGCGTAGCAACAGGAGTGCGATACTAGGATAACTTACATACAGTCGTCGTGGTGCTCTCTTGGTTCTGTCGGCTGAAGACAGGAGTAAGCTGCACGCACGGACGCAGAACGACGTACAAGGCAACAGCGGCCCGCCGTAGTCGCCGTGACGCGAACCACATTATTCTGGAGCCACTCTATACTCTGCTCAACTCAATCGTCCACGCCTGCGCCGTCAACACGTCCGCCACTCCATCAGTCGCGGCTCACACACGAATCGAGAGCGGAAACTACAGTCTTCGAGCAACTAGCACATCAACCATCGACCCGAAACGCGCGGCAACCGGCCCAGACGCGCGACATGGCGCGGAAGAGCAATGTGGACTCGGACGGCCCGTCATCAGGCGATGCCTCTGCACACTCAGATGTCGAGATGCACGACCGAGTTGACAGGATGAGCGGCTTCAAGAAGTTTAAGGTAAGTGCGACCTGACATGCGCCTTCCCTCGTCCCCGTAGGCGGAAGGGACTGGCCATGGTGACAAACAGCACAGAGCATACAAGCTAACGGCATAGCCGCAGTACTTTCAAGATACGCCCGACTACACGGTACAAACGACTGTTCCTTTCCATCGCGCTGCCAGTACACGTAATCTAACGCATAGCCAGGACTCTGATACCAACCCCAACACCACAGCAAGCAGCATTGCGGGCGACCACGCGCCGCTTGATGGCCGCAAAAAACGCGCCGAAGTGTTAAATATGCGAAAGAGCATCTATGGCAAGAAACACGACCGCCTGGGCGCGTCAAAGGTACGCGACGGATTTGGCGCATTCAAGCGAACATCAGCACTGATTAACTGTCCCACTCTAGGAAGATGATACGATCCGACGCTTTCGATATCTCCTTGGCCTAACCGATCTGTTCCGCCACTTCATCGATACAAACCCCAATCCGCACATTAAAGAGATTCTCGCCGAAATCGACCGCCAAGACGCTGAAGAGGAGAAGAAGTCGAAGGCAAGCAAGGTGCGCAAAGGCGGTGCAGCTGCTGAACGGCGGCGCAAGACTGAGCAAGAAGAGGATGCTGAGTTGGTGCGCAACGAGAAGCATGGCGGGCACAATGAGACTGTCTTCCGCGAGTCGCCTGGTTTCATCCAAGGCGGAACTATGCGTGACTATCAGGTTGCGGGTCTTAATTGGCTGATTTCCCTTCACGAGAACGGTATTTCAGGCATTTTGGCCGACGAAATGGGTCTCGGAAAGACATTGCAGACGATCTCCTTCATTGGCTACCTCCGCTACATCGCCGGCATCACCGGCCCACATTTGGTAGCTGTACCAAAGTCGACGCTGGACAACTGGAAGCGCGAGTTTAGCAAGTGGTGTCCTGAGGTCAATGTCTTGGTGCTTCAGGGCAATAAAGACGACCGTGCCGAGCTTATCAAGGAACGCCTGGTGGACGAGAAGTTCGACGTCTGCATCACCAGTTACGAGATGATCCTGCGTGAGAAAACACACCTCAAGAAGTTTGCTTGGGAGTATATTATCATCGACGAGGCGCATCGCATCAAGAATGAGGAGTCTTCCCTAGCACAGATGGTCCGCGTGTTTAACTCACGAAACCGGCTGCTCATCACGGGTACCCCTCTCCAGAACAACCTTCACGAGCTTTGGGCGCTACTCAACTTCCTGCTTCCCGATGTCTTCGGTGACTCTGCGGCCTTTGACGATTGGTTCTCGCAGCAGAATGCCGATTCTGACACTGTCGTTCAGCAGCTTCACAAGGTTCTGCGGCCCTTCTTGCTCCGGCGTGTAAAGGCAGATGTGGAGAAGTCACTGCTGCCCAAGAAAGAGATCAATTTGTATGTTGGCATGTCCGATATGCAGGTTCAATGGTACAAGAAGATCCTGGAGAAGGATATCGATGCAGTCAACGGCGCTGCTGGCACCAAGGAGTCCAAGACCCGCCTGCTCAATATTGTAATGCAACTGCGAAAGTGCTGCAACCACCCGTACCTCTTTGAAGGTGCCGAACCCGGCCCGCCGTACACCACCGATGAACATTTAGTCACCAACGCTGCCAAAATGGTCATGCTAGACAAGCTACTCAAACGCATGAAAGCGCAAGGTAGCCGTGTGCTCATTTTCTCGCAGATGAGCCGTGTCCTAGACATAATGGAAGACTACTCAGTCATGCGAGGCTACCAATATTGCCGTATCGATGGTTCGACTGCTCACGAGGACCGTATCCAGGCCATCGATGACTACAACAAGGAGGGTTCAGAGAAGTTCTTGTTCCTGCTCACCACCCGTGCTGGTGGCTTGGGTATCAATTTGACCACCGCAGATATCGTCGTTCTATTTGACAGCGACTGGAACCCGCAGGCCGATCTCCAAGCTATGGACCGCGCTCATCGTATCGGACAGACCAAGCAAGTCTATGTCTTCCGCTTCGTGACCGAGAGTGCTATCGAAGAAAAGGTTCTCGAACGGGCGGCACAAAAGCTGCGCCTCGATCAACTTGTCATCCAGCAGGGTCGCACACAGCAACCGGTGAAGAATGCTGCATCGAAGGACGAACTGTTGACTATGATCCAGCATGGTGCCGAAAAGGTCTTTAACAGCAAAGGTCCTGTTGGCCCAGCTGCCGAAGGAGATCTTGGCGACGACGACTTCGATGCTGTAATGAAGCGTGGTGAAGAGATGACGAAGAAGCTCAACAAAAGATACGAAACCCTAGGCCTTGATGACCTACAAAAGTTCACTTCGGACTCTACATACGAGTGGAATGGCGAGACCTTTCAACCGCGTAAGAAAGAGATTGGACTGGCCTGGATCAACCCATCAAAGCGTGAACGAAAGGAACAAAACTATGGAATCGACTCGTATTACCGGAAGACGTTGGTAACAGGAGGCCGAACAGAGAACAAGCAGCCCCGAATTCCTCGTGCGCCGAAGCAAATCCATATTCACGACTATCAGTTCTTCCCAGATCGCCTAGCGGAGCTCCAAGACAAGGAAACTGCCTGGTACCGGAAAGAGAATAACCTGAAAGCTCCACTTCCTGAGGGTCCGGATGAAGATATCGAAGCCCGTGAGGCTGACCAGGAACTTGCCCAAAAGGAGATTGACAATGCTGAGCCATTGACAGAGGAAGAGAAGGCAGAGAAAGAGCGTTTGATCGAGAAGGGTTTCCCTGAGTGGAACAAGCGCGACTTCCAGCAATTCTTGAACGGGTCTGCTAAGTACGGCCGTACAAACTATGATGGCATTGCGGAGGAGGTAGATGGCAAGGACGCCGACGAGATTGCTGAGTACGCCAAAGTCTTCTGGAAGAAGTACAAGACGCTCGACAACTGGCAAAAGCATCTTGGCGTTATTGAGGAAGGCGAGTTGCGCGTCCGGCAGTCGGAAGAAAAGAAGCGCCTCATTGCTAAGAAGATTGGCATGTACCGGATGCCCCTGCAACAAATGGTCATCAAGTACACTGTCTCGACAACGAACAAGAAGGTATATACAGAAGAGGAAGACAAGTTTCTGGTTGTCATGCTGCATAAGCACGGCGTTGAGGGTGATCTCATTTACGAAAAGATTCGCGATGAGATTCGAGAGTCGCCTCTCTTCCGCTTCGACTGGTTTTTCCTCAGCCGCACACCGCAGGAGATTGGTCGTCGTTGCACTACCCTGATCTCAGCCATTGTACGGGAGCTTGGTGAGGGTGACATGAAGAACGGCAAAGGCGGAAAGCGTGCGTATGAAGAGGAAGACACGGAGGAGGAAGAAGAGGAGCCTGTGAAGAAGAAGGCCAAGAACGGCGTCAAGGTTCGTACATGATCGTTCTACTGTGCAGTACGTATGCTAACTCGGGTGCAGAACAAGCAGCTTGATGCGGTCAAGGGCAAGGCCTCGCCGGCTTCAACGTCCACCTCTCGAGCCAGTAGTGTCGCCTCGAATGGCTCGGTGGCGAAGTCGAAGGGCAAAGGCAAGAAAAAATAAGGGTACACAGTCTATTCCTCGATTTCATGGCATACGGTGTTCTTGGCGTGCTTTGAAGACGGGCATGTGTATTACTAGGGTCTGGCAGGCATTGGGTTGGGGACGTGATGGTTCAGTTGTCTGTAGAACACTGTTCTGCTCCTTCATCCTGCACATGAGGCTTCCTAGGAGCCCCTAGATATAGTGCGATAGCGTTTGTAGTTGTAATGACACAAAACTTTCAATGCGGTGGCTCAACTGGGTTGTGGCGGGTGACGAGTACGCTGTGGCAGCGGGGCAGGAGCTTATGACGCGCTTGCCCGCGAAAGCCCAACCTCAACTTCTTGCGCGCCAAGTAGCATCGCAGCACATTCTCGCACGTCGCAAAGCTTCCGCTGCTTTTCTCTAGATTGTCTACTATCTGCGCCTTTGCCACTGCCGTCTTCTACAACTCAACTGAAGCAAGCTGGTAAGAGTGTCACCACAAACACACCTCACCGTACCCCTCCGAAGCTTCGGGAATATTCTACAGGCGAAGCCAGATTGCAACAAGACTAACAAACAAACAGTCTTCGCGCCTGTTGTAAAACAGCTTGCCTTCCTATCTCTCCGAGACGCGCGCTTCGCAGCGAAGGAACTATCATGGCGTCCACAGCGCTCATCGACGCTGATGCGATGGAGCCTACGCTCCAGAATATCCTAGACCAAAAGACACTGCGCTGGATCTTCGTTGGCGGAAAAGGTGGTGTGGGAAAGACGACTACATCATGTTCGCTTGCCATTCAGCTCGCAAAACACCGCAAATCCGTCCTCCTCATCTCAACCGACCCCGCCCACAACCTGTCAGATGCATTCAACCAAAAATTCGGCAAGGATGCGCGGCTCATCAACGGCTTTGATAACCTCAGTGCCATGGAAATCGATCCCAATGGCAGTATACAAGATCTATTGGCAAGCGGCGCAGAGGAAGGTCAAGACCCAATGGCGGGATTGGGAGGCATGGGCAGCATGATGCAAGATCTTGCCTTCAGTGTACGTATGACAGGCGGTGAGGAGAAGTGAACAAGCATATGGAGGACACAGAGGCTAATACGTTGTGTTGCAGATCCCTGGTGTTGACGAGGCAATGTCCTTTGCCGAAGTCCTCAAGCAGGTAAAGTCCATGTCCTACGAGGTCATCATCTTCGACACGGCGCCTACGGGCCATACACTTCGCTTTCTACAATTTCCCACCGTCATGGAGAAGGCCTTGTCAAAGGTTTCCCAACTTTCGCGCCAGTTCGGTCCCATGCTGAACTCATTCCTCGGCGCAAGCGGTCGCCTGCCTAGTGGTCAAAACATGGATGAGCTGATCGAGAAGATGGAAGCACTGCAAAAGACCATTGGAGAGGTCAACGGACAGTTCAAGGATGCAGACCTCACAACATTTGTCTGTGTTTGCATTCCAGAGTTTTTGAGCTTGTATGAGACGGAGAGAATGATCCAGGAACTCAACAGTTACGAGATCGATACGCATGCGATCGTGGTCAATCAATTGCTATTCCCTAAGAAGGATAATCCGTGCGAACAATGCAATGCGAGAAGAAAGATGCAGAAGAAGTACTTGGATCAAATTGAAGAGCTTTATGATGAGTTCAATGTGGTCAAGATGCCACTACTGGTTGAAGAGGTGCGAGGGAAGGAGAAGCTAGAGAAGTGCGTGCTCTTCCCTTTACGACCCTGGTAACACATACTGACTAAAAATACAGTTTCAGCAACATGCTCGTCCAGCCTTTTATACCTCCGGAGTAAAGAGATCGGCTGCGCACAACCCTATTCGCAAAGTGCGTCGACTCTACGATTTCTTCCAGCCTCGCCGAGTAGTAGAGCATCCAATGTTTGGATTGAGTCAGTACACACACGACGATGCCTACTCTGATGGACCCATACCCCAAGATTTGACCCATGTGACACTTGCCGATACCACGTGGTTTCTGCACTTCCTCCGGCTTTTGGACCAGAAGCCAGATTGAGCGGGGACATTTGCTTCTAGCGACTAGTCTCAACGATATAGAGCCGAAATAAAGTAAAGAATTTACCGACCTCCACAGATGCTTTTACAACCTTTCCTGTTCCTTATGTATGCCCGTGGCCGGATCGTGAATCACTCATCGAATTTCCACCGTCTTCCAGGTTCAAAGTGCATTTAGCCTTAGCGAAGATAGTGGCAGATCAACATCCCAGCATAAAGACCGACACGCTAGCCAAATGAAGTAGACCTCCGTGCGACATCCTGTTCTCCATCCACGTTGATGCATACAGCCGTCAAGGTAAGCGTGCGCCAGTGTTCGTGGAGTTCACACCTCCTTCCCAATGTTAAACCTTGCGCCGGAGTCACCTGCAAGTTTGACGACGTCATGTCTTACCCCGCAACATCGCGGTTTGGATCCCGAGCAGCATTTCGAGCATTGTCTCAGTAGGATATCTGTGCAAGAAGATCAATCGACAAGCGCGAACGAGGACTGAGCTGTCAATAGCACGAGTCATGTGCTAATAGATGATCAGGTACAAGCGCATTGCATCGATCAACATCCTAACGGTGAAATACAACTAAGGTACCAGACGTCGGTCTACACCTCTGATTGAGCCGAACTGCATCGGAAGCCAGCTAAACATGTACGGGTGAATTTCCACAAAATCTATTGGTATACTATTTAGAGGCTAATATCGGTCCCGATGCGTGGCTGGCGCACGTCAGAAAACGCTGTGTTCATGCAAGTGGTAGGTGCGGGCCATGCGCCCAGCAACGTTGACATCATTCTCAGGAGCAGACTGTTCATCTCACTGAGTTCAGCAAGATACCGCGTATGAGCAATGAAGGGCTGACTGCTCGGATTCCGAACACTGTAACACAGTACATAATCCCTACTCAACGCAGACACCGCCACAAGTATACTAAGACGCGCAGACTTCCTTTTCGGGCAATTGCACCGTTATGATCACCACGACTAAGACTAGTGTTTGTACCTCGTGCCATCGATTTTCTCTTGCCCGCTGGACACTTTTCATGCCCTGCGAACGGAAGAATGTCTAAGTATAGTAAGTACGCACGGGCGGGTACCATCAAAAAGGTAAGAAGCTTGCATTCCGGGTTCATCCTCGTGTATGGGTGAACAAGGACCGGGGTCCGCAACTCTCCATGTTTGTATTCGTGCCGCGACGATGGCGGGCAGGTCAGATCCCGGCTCTTAGTTGGTGGAAGTGTGGAGTAAATTGTATATATTTATCATGGTTCGCTATTGAATCACTTTTTCAAGTTGTCGGTTGGTGTTTACTTCTCGCTACTCACCCTGGGTCCTATCGTACCTTGCTTTTCTATCGTTTGGAACCAAGGACTGAATAGCTTAGGGAGACTATTTCTGGATAAAACCAGCATGTCGTCTATTATGAGACTTGGAGCCTTACTCCTCGGTGCAGTTTACTCTGTCACTGCGGCGCCGGTAGACAAGAGAGGTACGTTACTTACGTTGTATGCGGATGGCTTCCGCTTAACCACCGCTGTTCGATTGTCGAAGGCAGAGCTGGAATGACCGCCTAATCGCCATCTTCTCCCATTTTATTTATTCCTGTTGAAATTAACACTCGAGCAATATCCATGGACGCATACTAATATTTGAGCAGCTGTTTCCGCCAGTACCCTTGACCAACTTCAACTCTTCAGCCAATACTCCGCAGCAGCATACTGCCTAGTCAACAACGACAGCCCCAACACGAAAATCACCTGCCCGCAAGGAAACTGCGCCCGAGTTGAACAAGCCAACACCAGCACTTTGACCGAATTCGAAAACTCTCTCGCATCCGACATAACCGGGTTCGTAGCAACCGACACAACCAACAAACTCATCGTCCTCTCTTTTCGCGGCTCCCGCTCCGTCCGCAACTGGATCACAAACGTCGAGTTTCCCGTGGAAACTACGTCGATCTGCGCCGACTGCGTAGCATCCACTGGTTTCTGGTCAAGCTGGCTCGAAGCGCAATCCAACGTTCTCGCCGCAATATCCAAAGCACGAACGCAATACCCCAGCTACAAAGTCGTAGCAACAGGGCACTCACTCGGCGGCGCCCTCGCCGCCCTCGCCGCCGGCAGTCTGCGCTCAAACGGCATAACTGTCGACCTGTATACCTACGGCCAGCCGAAAGTCGGTCTCGAAGGAATCTCAGAGTATCTGTCGGGCACGTCGAAGGGCCAGAATTTCCGCGTCACGCATAAAAATGATCCGGTGCCTAAGTTGCCGCCTGCGGTGTTGGGGTATAGGCATATTAGCCCGGAGTACTATGTTACGAGTGGAAATGATGCGATGCCGGGGACAGGGGATGTAAGTGTGTATACGGGCACGTTGAATTTGAGTGGGAATGAGGGCGATTTTGGGGCCGATGTTGATGCGCATTTGTGGTATTTTGGGCACATTAGTGCGTGTGAGGGGGTCGAGGGGATTGAGATTAAGAAGATATAATTAACGAATCGCAATTTTAAGACATTTCTCAAGAATGAAGTCATGAAATTTGGAAACATGATGATGAGAGTCGGAATTGAAATCACATCTTCATCCCAGCAACTTCACCCTTCTCCGGCTCGCCCTCGTCGTTCGCATACAAAGGATTAACCTGCACCTCCCTCAACCACAGCCGAAACGACTTATCCTGACACCTCCTATTCATAACCTTACACGCCTCTGCCTCCTCCCCCGTCAAATACGCCACATCCCCTGCCTCGCCTCCCGCCAAATCAATCGCATCCTTCAACAACCTGCAATTCGCCTGCGTATATATAGCTTTATATATCGCTTCTTCCACGCTCTCCCCAAACGTCGTGAAGCCATGCTTATGCTGCAGAACAACCGGCTGCTCATCACTCAGTTTCTCCGCCAGCGCAGCGCCGAGCGGCTGGGTTTTGATGAGCATGTCGGGTTGGTAGCTTGGTAGGTTGGCGTATGTGTGCGATATGTCGAAGATGGGGAGTGGCGAGGAGGACATGAAGCCTGCCATGTGGAACACGGGCTTTACGTCGATGTTGCCGAGGGTGAAGGGGATCACGACTTCGGAATGGGAGTGGATGATGCAGTTTGCGTGCGGGAAGCGCTTGAGGACTTCGCCGTGGATGTAGCGCTCTGAGTAGCCTTGTGGGGCGTTTGCGTCCACGGGTGAGGAGTCGGAGATGTGGTAGGTTATGAAGTCGCGGGCGGAGGATACGAGGGCTGGGGCGCCGGGGTCGTAGGCTGCTGTTATGTATTGATCTTGATGTATTGGATGGCGGATTGAGATGTGCCCGAATGCATCGACAAGGCCATTTTGGTGGAGGATATGGTTTGCGCGGATTAGGAGGCGGAGTTGTTGGCGGAGAGATGCTGGGGTTGAAACTTGTGGATTGAGATTGGTGGATGGCGATACTTCAGCCCCGGCTTGGGTATCTTGTAGAGTCGAACCCATATTTTTTTGGAGGGACAAATTAGAACTAAGGATTTCTCGAAAAATCGAGGCTGAAGATTAATCCTTTGCTCTTTCCTTCAAATAGAGGTTCTCCACGAATGCGGCTTCCGTTCTGTTTGATGATATACCTAGATCTATGAAGCATGTAGATTGTGATCCTTGCACGAGCTCATCACTGTGCAAGACACGAAGTTATCCTGCCAGCACATTGTCGTGGTCTTTGATGCAGTGAAACATGCAAGGTTGCGGGGATGCTGTGGGGCGATTGGTCGACATTGAGGGGATCCGACATGATCAACGCCGACTCAGCCGATCACCTCAGCTTCGAACTATCCTTCAAGTACCCACTATCTAAAGCTTTAGTCACAGTCAACGCAAGCAAGAGGAGTTATTGAATGAACCAACTCACTTGAAGTTCTCACAACGTCTTGTTCACGCCTCGAGATGGCTACCACGTACGTTTTCGGCGGTGTCGCGTTAGCCAGCCTTGCATTCTGGTATGACTTCACAAGCTGGAAGAGTTTCGGTGCGCATTTGTATACCTATCCTTCAAATCATCTCTTATTATAACTAGGAACTGGAGGTACTCCACCCACACTACAAGGGTATATCAAGATCCGCCGATGGGGACTTTACCTGCTCTATAAGCGCCAAAACCTCCTGGACCCGTCACCAATTCCCGACACAGGAACCTCATACATCAAACCTCAAAAGGTGCCGAACCGCACGGGCGAACGGCCAGGAATAACGCGCTGGACCCTTCCACAGCGCCAATCTCCCGAAAAGATCACACCCACTGCATCAGCCACTCTTCACAACCTCATGCAAGATTTTGCTAGCACGGCTCCTTACTCAAGCTACATCGAAACGCGCCCGAGCAAGACTGAAGGCGGTACCGGTCCCGCAATCTACGTGAAGCCAGACGTAAAAACCATTAACCCCATGGCCCATAAAATCTTCTACGAAGTAGCGCATGTCCATCCAGCCGAAAATTCGCTACATGTGTATGTCAGTCCGCAGGATGCGAAGTTGGTGATCAAGCGAGGTTGGGGCCAACGGTTTCCAGTAACATGGTTGGCGCCGCCAAGTTGGATTATGGTGTATGCGCCGAGGAATGAGGAGGAGGTCGAGGTCGTGAGGGAAATTGTAAGGGCTGCGGTTTGCTTTGCTGTTAGCCAGAACGTTCAAACTGGAGTGTGAATCTTCTGTGGAGATGTGTGGGACGACATACTAGGAGATCGAACGGTACTAATTGCGTGGCCGCCGAAGAGAATTTGTCCGATGGAACTTGCCTTGAGTATTTTCTCAGTATATCAAAAATTAACGCCATGCGAATAACGAATTGTGCAAAAGTTCTGTACATGGAAACGACGATCACTATTCCGAAAGTCGCTTGATAAGTACATTTCCTCACGGTTGGAACAATTTCTTATTAATATGACATTTGACTAGCTAGTGATACTATTTCCAATGACTTGTCATACTAGAAAGGACTTAGTATAGCCAATCGGATGTGGCTTAATGTGGCTCACGAATTATGTACGGTGATGCGAAGCGGAGAACCGGTGTCACCTGCATGCAGATGCAGATCCACGATCACCACCGGCTACCCGCTCCGCTGCACTTCATCTATACTTTACAAGAGCTGAAATGCCCTGCATGAAAGCTGACTTCCTTCAGACTTCAGCTGCACGCTTTCTCTGAACATCTCAATACTACACCATCTCGATAATTGAGCTACACACCTGCAATGGGCAGCATGGGTCAGAAGATGAATGTCCTCATCATTGGAGCAGGTAAGCAGGAATAATGCAAGGCCTGGAAAGCTTTGCTAATATATCTAGGACCCGCTGGGTGTGCGCTCGCTCATGGGCTGAAGAGAGCTGGCATTCAGTTCACCATTTATGACAAAGGCGCAGACGTCTACCGACACCGTCATTGGGCGTTCACTCTCGGCTGGGCCCGGCCATATCTGCTGAACATGCTTCCTGAAGATTTGGGTGCGCAAATTAATACATGTCAAGTCGACCCGTACGTCGACTGTGCCGCAATTGGCGAAGACAGAATAGTGATATACAACGGCCAAACACGCGAAGAAGCCTTTGCATTTCCAATTCCAAAAGCAAGAGAAATCAATATAAGAAAACTAAGAATACTCTGCGCTGAGCAGCTGAATGTACAGTACGGCAAACGTTTCAGTCACTATGAACTAATGAAAAACGGAGGGGTAAAAGTGTTCTTCGAGGATGGTTCGACTGATGAAGGTGATATCGTCATTGGCATCGATGGCGCAATGTCAAAAGTGCGACATTGCTTGTTAGGTTGCGACGCAGCAATGGATATCCTACCCTTCGCCCTCATGAACTTCAACGCCTCTTACACAGCGGAACAAGCTCTCTTCATCAAAGAACGCCTCCACCCCCTCGTCGATATCGCCATCCACCCAGCAGGTCATTACATCCGCGCGAACGTCCTCGACATGCCAAAAGAAAAGGATCCGAGTACCTGGACATTCCAGATCTTGTCAACGTGGCCGTTGAAAGCTGTGGAAGATCACGACAATGAAGTGGATAGATTAAAGAGGTTGAAAGCGCATGTTCAGCGTGATGGGTGGGCGGAGCCATATAAGAGTGCGATTGAGTGGATATCCGAGGATACGGAAGTTCTGAGAGATCAGTTGAAGATTTGGAAGACGGTGCCGTGGGATAATCAGAATGGACGGGTGACGCTTTGTGGTGACGCGGCGCATGCGATGACTTTTCGTATGTCTTTCTGTTTACCACTCTTCCTTCTTATACTGCTACCACTGGCATATACTGACAACATATACTCAGATCGTGGCCAAGGAGCCAACAACGCGTTCTACTCTGCGCATTGTCTTGTCGAAGCGTTGAAGTCCGTTCAGGATGGTACTGCGTCACTGGAGACGGCGATCACGGCGTATGACGAGAGTATCTGGAAGAGAGGTGCAAATGAAGTCCAAATCTCGAAAGCTCAAACGTTCTTCACGCATGATGGTTTGGAGAACTTTATAAACAGCCCGGTAATAAAACTGGGAACAAAGCCGAGCCATGCTGCGAAGACTGAGGGATATCAATAGCTGTGAAAGAAAAGCAATACTCCAACCAAGATGATCATACGAAGAGTTACGATCGCCCACGAGAGGATTCGATTTCTCCTCAACAAATGAATAGTAGATGCATATGTCGTGCTTCAGCAGTTGATTCTTGTCATCATTTCCTAAGTCTAGCGGCACCATCTCTTTAGATGACCGGCTCAATCTTCTATTGCAGTGCCAAGATCGGCAATGCTACTCAAAGCAAATTTGTGACCTTGTTGTGCGCCGTTGTGACACTTTGAGTTCATATTATCGTTGAGATATTAGTGCGTGCGTTACAATTCCTCCCACGTATTCGGTCCTGCCCCCAGCCTTTCGTTTACTTAAACCACCAGCTTCCTCCTTCATGGACCAGTCTCTAGACTCGGAGTCATTATGGCGCAAATAACCTTCCTCTACAACAAGAAAACCCAAACTTACGTCGCTATTGACTCTACAAACCCTTCCCGGCTCCGTGCGCTCCCGTCCGATGACGTACCCCTTGCTTTGACTGACATTCCTATACCAGCCACGAATTTCTCCAGAATCTCCATCGGCGGTGTCGAATGATGGTTTGTTGAATACGGTAGTGTTTGCGCGAGCGAACACTAGAGAACCTTTGAACAGAGATAACAAGGCTGAGTGCCATGAAACGTCTGGCTGTAATTTGCAGGAGAAACTAGGATAGTGCCATATGTGACTGGTCTCACTTTAGGTATGGATGAGAGTCGAGCTTTGCATCACCACTCGACATGCCGGAACATGTATAATCGGTATTGATCATGTCTATGAAGAGTACTTTAAGACCAAAGAGCTGTAAGCTTAGGCAGGATGTTGAGAACATTACGGGCTTTTATGATGTCTGCAGCCTTCTCTGCCACAGCATACATGGTAGCTTGCAAATGTGTCGCTGGGATCAATGGAATGATACTCGCGTCAACGATAGTGAGGCCATTGACACCATACACTTTCAAGTCGCTACTAACACAACCACCATAGTTCTCTGGCATCATCGAGCAGCTTCCAGACATATGTGCAAAAGACGCCTCTAGCCCACCTTGCGATATTAAACCTTCCATTATTTCGTCGTCTGTTTGAGCCTGGACTCCTGGGGAAAGTTCGACGGGCGAAAACTTTGATAGCTCTGGTCTTGCCCAATGCTGTCTTGTATATCTGACCATCTCGGCTAGTATTTGTTTGTCGACAGGATTCTGGAAGGTGTTCCATTGTACGACAGGGTTGCCATACTTATTGCTAGGATTAAGTGTGACAGTCCCACGTGAAAGTGGTCGCTGCAAGGAGCTTATTGCGAGACCGAATGCAACCATTGGGAACTCGCCAACCGCGGCATCGCTTCGAGAGTGAAGGTTCGCAATGATATCGCGTTGTTTGGAGAAACCTCTCAACAGAGCTGAGTCGCTGTACACGGAGGGGAGATAGTCGCGTGCACTCTGTGACTTCACCGCGTTGACGATCTGCGTGGACTTCTTCGAGACAGTTTGAAGGCTCAGAAATGCAAGACTACTTCCATGAGCTTGCGTTATCGGTCCTGTCCGGTTGCTTTGGTATTGCGCCCAGGCAGAAGCATTGTAAGCAGGGTCCTGTCCGCTGAGAGGATTCGGGAATGCCATGTTCTTCAGATCGTAGACCATATTGGCATTAGGATGATCCTGCATATTTGCGCCAACAGCAGACATGTCTTTCTTCACCTTGATGCCTGCAGCGTCAAGCACGCTTTTGGGACCGATGCCGCTGAGCTGGAGAAGTTGAGGCGTGAAGATTGATCCTGCAGCCAAGATAACTTCACGTCTTGCGTAAACTTTGTTGACGGAACCATCTAAACGCGACTTATATTGGACACCGTTGGCGGTATAGCCTGTTAACAGACCTTGGTTGAAGAGAATCTCGTTAACGGTTTTACCAGTGACGAGCACGAGGTTGCTACGGCTTTTAACAGGATCGTAATATGCATTCCTGGCGTGAGATCGAGTTTGGGTCTTGGGTTGTAAAGAAGTCGGACTCCAGTATGCGCCGACAGCATTGCCTAAAGCGTGCTCCTTTAGAATGGGTACACCCTCGGCCTTCCATGATGCCCAAATAGTCTTCATATCGGGGTACTCAAAATTAGGGAACGACGCTTGAACTGGGCCATTGCCATACGCCGAGGCGTCGTATGATGTGCCGAATTCTTTCACGTTCGTTGCCGTGGGTGGTGTGAATGTAGTTGACTTTTTGAAGTACCCAAAGAGACTATTCCAATTCCATCCAGGGTTCCCAAGCGCTTCCCACGCGTCGTAGTCGGCAGCAGAAGCGCGATCAAAAGCCATTCCATTGACCATTGAACCACCTCCTATGACATTACCAACCCAGACAGGATGAGAACCTCCCGTATTGGCGTCTGGGGCGGATGGGATGTCGTACATGAGTCCAACATTGATGCTATTTGCGAAGCTAGGCACCTGCGTCGTAATGTCGTCGACCGCATAACCGTTCTCAATGACAAGAACAGACCCTGATTAGCTTGTTAGACTAAATGCTTATCGAATACAGGACTACATCATAATGTAAAAAAACTACTCACGACTAGAGTCTTCACTCAATCGATTGGCAACGGTAAGGCCCGTCAACCCACCACCGACTATCACATAGTCGAAGGTCTTGCCTGCAACGTCTGGCTCGCCACGGCTCCCTCCGGATGATTGGTTCACGATTTGCGGCACGAACGAAGCGAAAAAGAAGATACTTTTGATGATGAAAGACATAATTACAAGAGATAAATCAGACACCAGATAAACACCGCAAGGAAGGAAGACGGACAGATTGCCTCTAAGAGGCTGAAATTAAAGGATAGGAAAAGTTTATAGCCAAAAGAATTGGGTAAGTAGTCGGAGAATGGAACTGCCCCTGAATATCCAACAGCTAATGATGGCGTTGCCATACCTATGGTCACCTTTGCGCATGGGGTGACGGACCACTGAGCTAGTAAACCTCAATTTTGTGGGATAGCGCTTTCGCCTCTGCCTGAATTTTCCCTTCCCTCGACTACATGAAACATAGTAATACTTATTACGTGGTGAACGATAAGCCTCCATGCTGCAACGTAGGTTGCGTAAGCATATAATGGCCAGCATGCAAGCTATCCTACTAATGCTAATCGATTAACTCATGGTCAAGGCAGCTTAGATATTGGTGGACGATCGAGACCATGCCGAGGAAAACGTGGTGTTATGGCGTGTTCGGATGTGGTGTGGAAAGGCGAAAGAGGAGCCTTGACCAACCGTTTTACCTGCAGGAACACGGCACATCACCGAATGACATGTACTTTTGGGGGGTAACATGGCATTTTAATCTGTCCTTTAACCGGGGATACCCATCTAGACCAGGGACGGATCGCAACCACGGCATGATATCGCGAACGGTAGGCAAGGGATCGTGGCACATCCATAGGCCGATCCCGCATAGAACGGCTGTTAAGCGACAAAGGTACGCTCCCATCGGCGCTAGTTGAGTACTCAAGACCGCGAACCTGCTGCACCTCGTTGAGTTTCTTGTCGCCCTTTCGAGCTTCTCGCGCTTGCCTCGTTATGTAGGGTTTGTGAAGGGCAAATATTGGCCATCGAGGCTATATGTGGCGTTTTATAGCGACTGAATGCAGGTTTACGTTCACACTACGGCTTCCTTACAGTGGCTTGAGACATTATTAACTTTAGGCCTTTAGCTGTGTTTGTGGTAGGGTGAGCAATCTTGTGCTATACTTGCGCTGATATGACACTTCGTCAAGCACGGAAACAAGGGAGTTACGCGACATACGCGACTTTTTTTTGGAATATTCGACTAAAGTCGTGAGCGCGTAGGCATGGATTTAAAGTGAAGTAGGCGCTTTGCCCCTCAAATTCATGAAGATGTGAGCCCAAACTCCTAGGTGCGTCGAACAGCAAGTCACTTTGCTGATGTATCAGGCAGTCGGCTTTAGGATTATCATAATGGATAATTACAGTTACCGGTGGTCTTCGCACGCCCGCCACACCTTATGGCTTGGGTTGTTTCGAAGCTGATAGCCGGGCCTTTACGAGAAGCTAAAATACGCCTCGTGCAACGGCGCCAACCTTAAACTTTGAGTTCAGGAGATTCACACTAACAAGCTGACAGATGTCACACGTGGTTAATGCTGCAAGAATACGCAATGAACTAGAACATTCCGCTATCGTATTCGCAGATCAAATGAAACATTTGGGTTTGGGGTCGTAGATGTGCCCTGATCGCAACTAGCAATGTTGCTATGATGATCTCTGGGGACAACCTCGATTGAGCTTGAATTTGGAGATTGCTCAGATATCAAATGGAGTGTTCCAGTCTAGGGATGAATGATTAGCATGCGATGAATACTCGACATCAAAGCGAACGCCTCCTGATTCATGGAGTGCGATGTAGACGCGACCTCGTGCGCGTGACGCAAAGACATCTAGACACACCATAGCCGCCTCCTGCATACAGAGTAGTGTTGTTCGGGATTGGCTGGCTCGAGACCGGCGGCGTCGTCCGTAAGATCTTTATACGACTGTCTAGATCGAAGGGATGGGCGAAAGGGCTCCGAAGGTCGTCATGTATAACTATTAGCTTACACAAGTTCGCCATCGAAGCAAACTGTCACAGCTCCTTTCGAAGCCACCTGGTGTGGTTGATCGTCTCTGAATTTTTCCTTCTTCTTTCTTGCATTCAGGTCACTACAACGACCAGTGATCCACGCTCTGAGACAGTAGCATGGCTACCTCCGCAACGCCATCGGAACCGCCGCTTGACGACCGCTCGAATGCGTTGAAGATACCAATCTTTACACTGATCGTATTCAGCTCTTTGTTCGTCGCTTTTCGGTTAGGTATCAGTGTGAGGAACAGGAATTACTTCTTACTGACTGACCACTTCCTCTGGACAGGACATGTGAGTGAGCTACATCATAGTTAATCAATAGTCCAATTCTAACCAATAAACCAGGTTCTTGCTGTTCTCGGAGCCTCATTCTGTTACAAAATGGCAGAAGTTGGCGGAGGTAGACACATCTGGGACCCAATCTTGACGCCCACCAACCTGGAAAAGTACCTCAAGTACCTTTGGCTGGGCCAATTATTTAACTTATACGGCATGGCCTTGATAAAGCTCAGTGTTTGCGCCTACATCTTCATGCTGGATTTCTCAAGAGGTTTCCGAATAATGATATGGCTCTCCGTCGTGATCCATATATCTCTCAATTTCGTATTCCCTTCAATTATTCTTCTCGGCGAGTGCAGGCCAATCTCCAAACACTGGGATGTTTCAGGCACTCAGGCCGGATCTTGCTGGCCTGCGCAACCTAAGGTGATTTCAGGTAAGCAGGTGCTGGATACATCTGAGAACGACAACTTACATGCTTGTGGAAGGATATGCAGGAGCTGCGACGAACATCCTAACGGATCTCCTTTACACAATGGCTCCCCTCGTTTACATTTCGAGAGTGCAGTTGCCCAAACGCACCATCTGGGGCGTTCGTGCTGTCTTTCTGCTCGGTCTCATGTGAGTCACTTCCTCCTACAAACGAAGTCGCCTAGGTCTGACAAAAGTACTACAGAACCACAACTATATCTGCTCTCAAGTTGTACGAAATGAAGTCATTGAGAAACTCACCAGACCCGACGTATACTTCAGTCAACCTTAGCGTCTTCGCGATCGCAGAGGTCTTCGTCGGTGCCTTCACAGCTTCCCTTCCGCCATTACGCAAGACATTCGAGAATTTGCTCCACAAGATACTTCCAGCAAGTCTGACTAGGGCATCAAAAGCCACAGAAAACAGCTACGCGCTGAAAGGGGTCGGAAGCCAAATGAGCACCAGACCAGCGAAACAAAAGCATGAGTGTGACGATGATAGTGAGCGTAGCATGTTTCCTGAAGATCAGGTTAGCGTTGGGAAAGGTTCAGACCATGCTATCATCAAGACGACACAAGTCAGTGTTACTGCTGATAGCATCAGTGTGGTGTCGAAGAACCAGCAGGATGATTGGGTTTGAGATGAACGGGCAACACGAGTAACATGTAATGATTCAAATGCCTTGTAACGGATGAGAGTTTGAGGGTGCTCTTTACGATGACGAAATTTTGTCTATGATCGCGTAATGTGCAGCATAATATTGTTATCAGAAGATACATGGGTTACGCCTGCGCCATGGTGGCACAACCGAGGTTCAATCAGCAGTAACGTAACTAGCGAACCTACACCTTCCATCCAACCAATCCTACTATCTACGTACCAACATGCTCAGACCTTCTCAGTCTTATCACCGTGATCTTCAATTCCGCGGGTTCGTCGAGGGTCTGACCTGTATCGACGAAAGCTCGCAGCCACTTTGTCATTATTTCGGCGGCGTTCCGTACGCCCTGCCGCCCATCGGGCCATTCCGGTTTCAGAAGCCCAGATCACTACCACCATGTTATCGCTACGGCACGAAAGCAAACCCCGGAAGATTCAGCGGTGGTTGTGGCTTATGTCCACAGGGAACTAGGGAGGGTATTGATGACGCTGCGTGGGACGAGGATTGCTTGCAATCCAACATATGGGTCCCCATTGGTGAACCGCCCACTGGAGGTACAACGCTACTCTTGCAACGGTCTGTAGAAGGGGCTAACTTCAATTAGGATGGCCGGTGTTATTCTATATACGTAAGTTTGATTCTGACTTTACTGCTTGCACAAAGTATTCCCTTGAGCCCTAGCCTCACGAGGCCTAAAGACTCGAATGCCGCAATATCTCGACTGAGAAGAGCGGATTGGTTAGCAAACATCGTTTCAACATTGCTGACCCGATAATTTAGACGGAGGTTTTCTACAATGGGGAAGTCCTAACAGTCTAGACCTTCGAGCTCTACTCAGCGAATCTCCTACAAGGTGTATTGTCGTCGCTCCTGCATACCGCCTGAACGTGCTCGGATTTTTAGCCTCCCCACATGTCCTTCAGTCATGCTCTGATTACGCAGTCAACCTTGGCTTCTGGGATCAGCGAATGGCACTGCAATGGACATACGAAAACATCAACTATTTCGGCGGCAATGCTTCGAACATCACTATCGGAGGCTATTCAGCGGGCTCGCATTCCGTTTTCCACCAATTAGCATACGACCTCGGCCTTCCCGATGAGAAAGCAATTGTGAAGAGGGCGCTCATGTGGTCGAACGGTCCCGGTATGCAACCCAAGAGCCTGGGTGAGGCACAGGGCCAGTTTGATGAGCTTCTGGACGTCTTGAAGATACCGCGGGATCTGCAGCCAGCGGAACGTCTTCAAAAACTTCGCGCCGTAGACACAAGATCCCTCATCAAAGCCTGCAATGATATAGATCTACACCAATTCCGCGCAGTCACGGATGGCTTCTTCGTTCGGCACGGCTTACTCGATGAAATCTCAAATGGCGTCTTCGCGCAACGTATGAAGAGACGAGCCATCAACCTTATCATCGGCGAATGCAGCGACGAGCACTTTGTCTACGGCACATGGCGCCCGCCGAAGCCCGGCTACGACAACATGCTTCAGCGTCTGGAAGCAGATTACTCTCATGAAGCCTGCAAAGTTTTGATGTCGCAGTACTTTCCGAATCGCAAGCTTCCACAGAAGTATAAAAGCTGGCAAGCAGCTTTCGGACACATATATGCAGATGTTCAGGTTCACGCACTTGAGCGCGGTATGGTAGACGCACTCGTAAAGCATGGTGCTGGGGATCTGATTCACCGATATCGAATAGAATGGCGCGCCAAATGCGTTGACCAGCAAATGCCCAGAAACTGGGGCGCTAGTCATGCCTCGGACCTGGCGATATGGTTTTATGGCAACGGAAGTAGATTGAGTGAGAAGGAGAAGGAGATCGTAACGAAAGCATTTCATGAGCCGTTGAGCACGTTCTTGCGAGGCGAAACGATGGATTGGGGGACGGCACATACGCTACAGTTGAGAACGTTGAAGAGTGACGGAACGTTAGCTATCGAGGATGACACAAGGATGCATGAAGGACTAAATCTTTGGAATTCGCTGAAAAAAGTCGGTGCTACTGGAGGAAGGAAGGAGGTAGCCAAATTGTGAGGTATAGTTATAATATTACTCCCGAGAGATCGCCAATCTCGGACTCATCGAGGCCGGTTAGTCCTACCACTTACAACTCACCAATTTGAACCACCCCTACATCACCATTGCCGTTTTCTATCTTACCTTTGCACTTGCTCCTCCAGCCCACTACCCCTCCTTTTCCTTTTCTTCCCATCCACATCCGCCCTCTGTCACCTCTTCTCCTCTCTTCCACCCGGCGATTTACCAAACACCACTGCCTGGATCCTTGCATAAGCCTCTTTCTGAAAGCACCGTTCCTCCTCATCACTTAAACCTCCCTTACACAAGCCAAAGACCTCACTATGCTTCAATGCCAGCGCACTTTCTAACATCCTCATCAACGTCTGCATATCTAGCACGTGTTCGTATACGTAACTGTACTTCCACGTGTAATTTGAGTGTTGGGTGAAAAAGGTGGTCAATTGGTCTTGGATGCGTCGGAGATCGTAGGCGCCTAGGATGGTGGATGGGTACTGAGTGGTTGTCCTGGTGGTGGGATAGGCCGGGTGGAGGATATGGCGCGCGAGGGCAATGAGAGAATCTAGATAGTAATCCAGTTCCGCGAGATCGGGGGAAGTGGACGCAGATGGTGGTCCATGAGAGGCGTTGTTGTTGGTGCTTTGTGAAGACATTTTGAGATGCCGTGATCTGGTTCAACCTGGGAACTCGCCGGTTATCAGGCTCTAGTTGATGTAGACCAAATGTGAAGCTCGTTGAAGGTGTTTGTGGAGTACGTTTAATGATGTGCGTCTGGTATGCGTTGTATCGTGTGACGTGCGCTATGGTCGGTCAAAAGCGTTTACGTGGTGTAGTGCTTGCTCGTATGCTTTGTGTACCCTGTAGTTCTAGGAGCAATTGTTGAGGAGAATTATATAAGAGAAGGAAATTTATGGGAGAGTAGAATATATAAGTCAAGGGACTCGCGTGGGGTAGTGAATTGATATTCTACACGTGTAACCATGGGAAACAAAATATCGAGCCACGGGTAGTACAGAACTGAAAACTTGGCGGTGAAAGCATCGTTGACGTCAATCCAACTTTTGCACACATCCATCTCAACTCCAGAAAGGTGCAAAGTATAGACTTTGAGTGCTTGATAGTTAATAGCTGTATTCCAGATAAGTCGACAAAAAGTCTAGGAGTACAAGGTTAAGCATCACCCACAGCGCCCAGTCTCACAAGACATGAATTAGAAACGTTTAGTCGCATAAATTGATCATGCTCATTGTAGTTCACAAGACCGCGACTCCAGCCGTTGATCATTTCGTGCATGTGAAAGTTGCCCAAGAACACCTCATCCAAAGTCTCCTAGGAATCCATCTATCCCGTCTCTTCTCCCAGTGACTGTTCGTGCGCCAGCGCCATACAAAGGTCGAAGAGAAAGGCGCACTGTGCCCGTATGGTTATCATGTGTCGTACATTCATTGATACATAAGAGGCGAGAAGTAGGCTCGGAATGCAGAAAGAGCCAGGTTTTCTCGGCCGCCGATCGACGATTCAACAGCGAGTCATCCTTATGAGCGCCTTAATAACCTGGCGGGCGAGTTTGATCAATTCTGTCTCTCGAAACTGTTCTGAGGGGTATTGTGACGCGACTAGCCGCAATCTGTGCCGCTTCAAGGGGTTCTTCTGCTTTCGTTGTTTCGCTCTTGGGTTGATAAGGAGGCGGCGCCTCCCCATGCTCATCAAGTCCCTCCTCACGCCGGATGAAGGCAGCCTGGTGACTTCGAGCATATCTACCATGCATAAATCGCCGCGTGCTAGTCCACCCTTCCATATCTCTTGCCAAAGCATGTTGTCCGCTCAATCGTGTGAGCTCTTTCCGCCGCCTCTTCTGTCGCTGTAACCACCACAACAGTGCTGCCATTATGATTCCGAACACGACGAGAAAGAGAAAGTAGTAGTTGAATACGACATCGTCGTGCGTGCCGTTATCGTTTGAAGGAGTCGTAGGAGAAAAGATATCGGACGATGTTTGTTCAGTTCTGGCGCTACTTGAGGATGATGTAGCATTGGAGGAAGACGAGATGGTAGAAAGAGTGGTCATTGAACGAATAGAGCCAGCCGTCGGGGTTGGCGACGTGAGGGATATCGAGGTACTATCGACGGTACTCTGCGCACGCGAGCAGAATAGCAGGGACAAAAGGCATAGCAATGAGCCAGAGCGGAAGGCGACGAAACTGGCTGGCATGAAGCCGTGTGTTATTCGACGATTCCTCATCTTCACAGGCAAATGCGACTGTGATAGAGTATCAGAGGGGGAAGGTGTGCATCGGAGAGTGCGGAATCGGAAGAGTGGAAGGAGCAGAGCATCGAATAGAAGCAGCTGCGCGCAATAGTGTTTCAATCCATTTTGCTGAAATAGTAACTGGAGATGAGAAGCCCTAGAGGCCCCCGCGAAGTCACTGAAGCCATCTAAGGAGGAGTGGTGTTAATGCCCGAGGATTACATGCTTCGGAGGTCTCGGAACCTTACCAAGCGCGGGAGGGCTTACCTTGCAGTGATTGCCAAGCAATCGCGTCAGAACGATCGCTCTTTCCCCATACACCTTGATGTCCAACCTCACTTACGACATCCCATCTAAGCCCCAACTACTACACTTCAACTCTCCGAAATGGTCAAAGCCATCAGAGGTATGCTTCTTGCGCTCGTGCGTCCTTCCAACGCGACTAACAGTCCCAGGCACGCTCGTAAAATGCGACGCGTCTATCAAAGCCATGCTTGTCGACATCGACAGCAAGAACAATAACGAGTTTATCATCGAGGAGCTGGACGAAGAACACATACTAGTGAAGGAGACGAAGATCAACGAGCTCAAGTCACGTCTTAACCAGGTAAGCGTGGCGGTTTACGGAATCGTGATCGACACTAATATAGCATAGATGATGAGAGAGCGACTAAAGGAACCAGAGAGCTCAGACTCAGAGTAGTTTATGTATAAAGAGCTATATTGCTAGGTGACAGCCTATTCATTGCCTCCCACTCGTCACGTATTCGTACTCCGAGCCGCATAGCGCTTGAGCACCGCAAGCTATCTACGACATTGCGTCCTTCTGGTCAGCTCCCTCCTGAGGGCCAACCCACTTCGGCCTGTGGGTGGTATACAGCTCCGCGTCGGCCTTGAAGTTGTCGATGATGCTGGTGTCGTCTAGAGTTCCGGCCTAGCCGTTGATCAATATACAAGCCTCGAGGTCGAGTCTAGGTGGCATACCTTGACAATGCGCTTGCCTGCGAACGTCGAACCCTCGCGCCACATGGTAGAACCACAGTCGCCGCTACAAAATGTCAGAGTTATTTTGGATGATTCCATGGGTCTACACACCAGAATTTGGAGACGATCTCGTTGCCTCCATCTGCGACCTTCTTGTGTTCCTTTGGAGTTCCCTTGGTGACCTTGAAACCGTCTTCGGAGTAGACAGAGTTGCTGGAGTAGGTGCTTCCTCCGATCTTGCGACAATCAAGGCAGTGGCAGAGAACCTGCATTCAGTCATTGGTGGTGACCACCGAATATGGGGCTTTGTCACCTACACTAGCCTCAGGCTGGCCTGCTGCTTCGTAGCGGACATTGCCGCACATGCATCCACCGGAAGGCATCTTGGTGAGATTTGTAGAAAAAAAGGGTAGTTTTGAGTGTAGAAAGAGAAGATAAAGATAAGGTCGGGCTTGGTGCGCGCATACGTCGCGACAGCCCACCGACTTTATAGCTCAGCGACTACCCCGCTGTATTGATCGTCGGTCTCATACAGATACGCTACTACCACATTCCCCTCCATCGACTTAGCGTCTAGAGGCGCTTCCCGATGCATCCCGGGTAACTGAACGTGCATTATGGTCGGACGTTCGGCATACCACCTAGGGCGTGCGGCATCTGGTGTCTCGGACGAGAATCTATCCATACTCACCGTCACCATGGCTACGAACAACTGCGGTGCTGGTTCGCAGTGAGCTTCATGATTCACAGGCAGAACGGCCAAGCGGTAATTCCAAATCATGCATGCGCATGCGCATGCACCATCAGCCTCAGCGGCCCTGTTTGAAAGGCATGCTAGCCTAAATGAAAGGAGGTGTGACGTAGCCGAGGCGGCGGAGCGGGGGCGTTCCCAAATAGTTGCTGTAAATTCATAGCGTTCAATCCACGTGAATTCGAGACACTTCCGCGTTTTCGCTAAATCTACTACTCCAGTCTATGCTATTGCTTTCACTCGACGTTTGACAAACATAAACATGGAATTCTACACGCGAGATCGATCAGCCTTAGCCTGAGATCTGGTGCGACCCTGCTACCTACCAGTTCCACTCAATCATTTGGCGCCGTCAGCCTTCCCGACATCATGGCAAACGGCGTATCCAATGTCTGGACGCAAATGAATTACGTCCCTCCACGCGGACAATGTAACTACAAACAGTCGGTACTCTCGCCGAAATGCCCATGTCTCCGCTTCATGCTCCACCCCCTAAAGGTGTGTCCCTCCGCCCCGTCTTCCTTGCCTTCTTCTGTGATCGCATGAACCACTTGGCCCAGCTTCAGCACTGCTAACACCCTTCATAGTCCTCGTCATCCTACGAATGCGACGGCTGCGCCCACCACGCTTCCTTCCACAGCATGGAGAACAAGGATGAAGACGCGCTCCGCAAGCGCTGGGAACAGGAAGCTAGGGAAAAAGCCGAGCGCGAGGAGGAGGCACAATCGCGGCCGAAGAAGCGCGTGCGCACTATCGAGTACAACGATACTGTTAATCGGCTGCTTCACGAGAGCGAGCCAGACGAGGTCGCGACGGGCAGTTTGAGGAATACAGCGAAGACCATGAGTCCTGCTGCGAAAGCCATAGCTTATTATAAGGCGAAGGAGGCCAAGGCCAAGGGTCCTACGGCGAAGAAGACGGGCAGGGCTGCGGGTGGGAGGGCGAAGAATGCCATCACAGAGATTCTTGAGGAGGAGGATATAGTTGAGCTTGACTGAGTGTCCTTGAAGAGGTGATTGGGACATGTACTCGCTCCTGGCGCCATGGGCTCTGGCGTTATAAAATTGGTTGCTTCAATTGCGATATGATACCCCCGGACGATGTATACACTTCAATGACATAAGGTGCGGAGCGAATTTAAAGCAACTTCCTGTAGAATCATGCCAACTTCCCTTAGTAGGTACATGGCAGTTGCGTTGAAGACGTGTCGTCCCTTATTACAGTATGTATTGGGCTGCCAAGACCTGACTCGCGTGAATCTGAAGCGAGGACTGGGACACGACTCTTACTTTCCCTTTGACATTCGTCTAAATCCACATTCGTCCAAGTATCAATAACTCAACATGCAAGCGTTTATTGAAGAGCTATAGGAGGCCATCCACGCTGCACAAGAGGAGTCACCCGAGCCTTCTGCCTCCTCGCCCGGCGCTATGGCGGCGAATACACCTACGCCCTCTACCAACACGCCCTCCAGACACCTCCCCGCTTTCTCTTCACCTGCCGCGCGTAGCGTTCCTCCTACCGGCGGCTCCAACATGCTTTCATACGACTCTCCCGCGGTGCTTAATATGCTCAACGACGCGAGCTCAGGCATGGGAGGAGTGGGCATGGGCATAAGCATGAGCGGGCTGGGCATGTCGAGCTTAGGCATAAGCGCAAGTGCAATGGGGCGAGCAGATGAAGCAGAGCGAACCCGGAGGCTGCAGGTCATTCTAGATACTATCGGAGCGAAGCCAGGACGTGTAAGTGAGGAGGGTCTGTTGGCGCTGTGCAAAAGAATGGGCATGCCATACGAGAAACATCCGGATGAGGCAGGGACATGGTCACTGTTGATTGGCGACGAAGCAGTTTGCGACGTTACCTTCCACAACGACGAGATTGCCAAAGTCAATCTGCAGACCGCCCTCGACGAAGAGCGTCCCGAGCTCCAATTCGGTGCAACTGGGTCCCAGATTCTACTGAAGAGCTTGGAACCTCGCCCGGGACAGAGCAAGATCAACATCACACTCGAACGTTTTTCTGAGAGCTTACAAAAGCTCTTGACTATGGATAAGCTAGGAGCACCGCAGAACGGCGGCGTAAGCTGTTACAATGCGATCGCGGGTATATACACGAGCTGGAGAAAGCTCTTTGAGCATGAGAAGAAGACAGAACTCGCGTCTCGGGTGCCCGACGAACGATTTAGAAATCACAGAGCGGAGAGGGAAGTACTGTGCAAGAAGAGCGGACGCCCGAGATTCAACGGCGGGTCGTGTTTGGGATTGAGCTTGGAATATTGGATGCACCGGCGGCTCATGATACCCCGGATAGCTACCAATCAGTCGGAAAAGGGAAAGGAAAAGATGGACGTCGACCATCCGCCTTCCTCCTATACCGAGGATCATGACCCCGAAGTGAACGAAGTATATTCACTTTCAATAGAATGCGAATCTTCTCCATCAACCCTCTACACGCCTATCCGCATATCCAACGACTGGATAAGCGACGCCATCGAGAAACCTACCGACGCGAATGACGCGAATGCTTCCATCGACAACATTCTCCACAACACGCCGTCAATAGATTGGCTCGATCCAAAGCCAACGTACCTGGAGCCTGCAGCGCAGACGGACGACGCCATGCACCTCGACTCTACGCCTGGAAGGTTACCGAATATACGCTTCGTAGCTAAGTTTAACCCACCGCTCGTTGTTCCACTGGCAGTATATATGCAATTGTATCAAACCGTCGGGATCGAGCCACGCACCGAGGACTTTAGAGCTACGACTTTCGTTGGGCTGGCACTCAGGCCTGAGGAGGTAGATCCAGGGATCATGAACACCACAGCCGAAGCAACGCACGAGATTCGCAGTAGCAAGTCTACATTGGTTATTGACGATCAAGGCAAGGAGCAGATGAGAAAGCACCAGATGAGCCTTTACGTTCCGAAGATGGAATACTCAAGAACACTGGAGAGCCTACCATTCAGCCATCCGAAGCAGATCGTTGAGATTCTGCCCGTCTTGAGGCAGTATGCGGCCACTACCTCCATCGTCAAAGATTGCTTCTTCGAAAAGGCACAAAAACCCGCATCGGACCAGAAACTGCCGCTCTCGCCGCCCCTTACACCACAGAAAAACCCTGACCAGCACAACATGGAGCAGCCGTTGCAACTGGACATCAACCTCTCCTACACGCCGCCCACTCCCCGCCTCACCCTCCACATTCCCCACCCAAGCTCAGCAGTTCCCACCACGAAAGAAGAATGCGGAGCGGATACATCCCTGACGTCTGTATCCGACCTCCTCTCCGATCTGTTATCCGGGCCTTCCTTGAGTACCACCCCATCATTCAAGCACCCTCTCAGCGTAACCCTGGACATCCACGCCAACGGCGACCTCGTCGTCAGCGAGCAGAATCTGATACGCGTGCCTGCTCTGCAAAGTAGTGGAGATGCTGGGGGTTCTGAGGGCAAAGACTCAGATGCAGATGTGAATATGGAACAGGCGGAGAAAGTTGAGCAGAAAGTCAAAAGGCTGGGTAAGGCGTTGGATGTTTGTGGTGACTTGGGCGTGTGGGGGGAGTGGTTGAGGCGGGAGGTGGTGAGGATGGAGAAGGCGGGGAGGAGTAGGGTCGGGTGCTCGGGTTGCGGGCGGCACTCAGCGCAGCAGATTCTGGGACCCCATGAGACGTTGTGAAAGCACGCTTTAAAGGCGCGAGGAGTGGTTGGGGGAGCGATGATTTATTGATACCCAAATGGCACGTAAAAGTATAATGCTAATGCCATGCCATGCCTCATTCTACTCTGACCTGAATCCCAAAGTGTGTTTTGTTCGAAGCGACTATCCACACGATCTGCTGGCTGTTCTTGATCCTTACTGGGGAGTTAGAAACACGGTCATGGACGTGAGTCATGGGCGGAATTATCTCGTATGATTCAGGTACATAGCTGCTAGCTTATTTGTATGTACAAGTCACCAGCCAGTAGTCGGGTTGCTACCTATATAGTAAATGCAACTTATGTCAAATCAAATCAAATGATTCAGGTACGGGTTAAGATATAATCACTTAGTGATGAGCAAAAGAAGTTGTGTTCAGGTCATGTTCATTGCATGTTCTAGATTAATATGGCAATACCATCCAGCCATGTGGAGAAAACTCCCGCTGCGCAATGCAGAGGGGGAAGGGAGTTATGTGCAAGGGTGTGTAGTGTAGTGTAGTGTATGTGGGGTGTTGGGTGAAATGCCAGAGGTTTCCTATCAACGAACTACCGAAACTAGCCAGCCATTCTTCATAGAAGGCGACGTTCCAATCATGATCTAAAGCGCGCAACAAGGGGACGAAAAGGGGGTATGATGAGGTAAAAGAAGACGAGGAAGGTGATTTATGGCTTCGCAACGGGGACAATCATCTCTTGCTCAACCTCCTCGGCCTTTTCGTTGAACTTGGCGATATCCGCACCGTCGGCCTTGCCGTACATGGTCTCGGCGATGATGGCGGTGATCTGGTACGGGTCGGCGTTGGAAGCTGGGCGGCGGTCCTCGAAGTAGCCCTTGTTGTCCGCAGCGACGGAGCGGGGAATACGGACGGACGAGCCGCGGTTGGCGACACCCCAGGTGAACTTGTCGTACGAGGCAGTCTCGTGCTTGCCAGTCATGCGGAGCTGGTTGTCCTCGCCGTAGACGGACATGTGCTCCTTCTGGCGGGTAGCGAGCTTCTCCATGGCGGCTTCAATGGCCTTCATGCCACCGTCGGCACGAGTCTCCTTGGTGGAGACGTTGGTGTGCAGACCAGCGCCGTTCCAGTCACCGGGAATGGGCTTGGGCGCGAAGGTAACCTTGGCACCGAATTCCTCGGCGACACGGTGGAGAAGGAAACGCGACATCCAGAGCTGGTCACCGAGGGAGATGTCAGGGCAGGGACCAACTTGGTACTCCCACTGAGCGGGCATGACCTCAGCGTTGGTGCCGGAGATGTTGATGTCAGCGTACATGCAGGCCTTGTAGTGAGCCTCGACAATGTCACGACAGAAGACCTTGCCGGTACCGACACCGCAGTAGTATGGGCCTTGAGGAGCGGGGAAACCGTTCTTGGGCCAGCCATATGGCCAGCCAAACTCGTCGAGAAGAGTGTACTCTTGCTCTAGACCGAACCAGAAGTCGTGCTCAGCATGCTTCTCGAAGATGATGGCAGCGTCGTGGCGGTAGTTGTATGCGTTGGGCTTGCCATCCGACATGTACGTCTCGCACATGACGAGGACGTTGTCACCCTGCCTGAAGGGGTCAGGGTAGTAGGCAACGGGGCGGAGATAGACATCGGAGTTGTCGCCGGGGGCTTGGAGCGTTGACGAGCCGTCGAAGTTCCATTCTGGCAAGTCCTTGAGGCTCTCGACCTTCTTGAACAGAGTCTGGGAGGGCTGTCAGCATTTGCCAATTTCGGATCGTGCTTGTGGTGGTGCAGGGAGGGGTAGACGTCAGAGCCTGCAGGCCCTTCCGCCCGCGGCTGCTGGCTTATCGTGGGGTAGCCGATAAGGAAAGAACCCCAAAAGCAACAGGGACGGAGCGATTGGCGCCTGCACGAGGACGTCACCACAAGCGACCACCATGCTCGCGCCTCCAGTTGCTGAGCGCGCCTCTGGGATTGTGTATCGCGGAGTGAATCATAGCCTTGGTGGTCCGTGGTCCTCCCAGCTGGAACAGCCAGAGACGGCCAACTAGGCCAATCCACCTCGGCGGGGCAGCCAAGTGCCACAGTGTATCGTGTAGTATGACCGGGAAGCCAGAAAACTGCTCACCTTTGACTTTGAGCGGATGCCGTTGCTGCCGTCAATCCAGACGTACTCGGCGATGACCTTGCCCTTCTGGGGGAGCTGGAGGTATTTTTGGAGCTGTAAATGGCGCATTAGCAAAGAGTTACGGGGGCCATGCCAGCAGGTGGAACTTACGTTGGCCGTGTTGGAGATGATTGTTGATTGAGCCTGTGACATTTGTGAGCAATTGTGGTTCCCATGCGCACATTGGCATGGTGGTAGCCGTGAAAACCTACCATGGCTGCGGTATGTGTGTGTGTGTGATTACGCTGGAGGAAGATCAGAAGAAGACTGTCTGGCGACGTAGGGGACCTCTTGGAGGAGTAGATATAAGGCGAAGGCTCAGGAGATATGTGAATGGGGGGAGAAGATAAGGACAGCCGGGGGCATGAGCATATAAGTAGCCTCTGGCCGCGTTCACTGACTGTCTCGGTCTGTGGCGGGGCTAAGCTGTGATCAGGTAAATAATTAGGCTGGCCCTGGCCAAGAGGCGCCGCCGGACGCTTTCCGTGGGATAAAGAAGCAACGCAGAGCAATCAGTTCCTAAAGACGCGCTTAGGGTTCCGATGGTGCCCCCAAGCATGTCGAGCCCACTCCTCAATTTAGTTTCCGCTAATGCTGTCGAACCGCTCCTCTCTAGATGGCTACTAGGCCTGCCCAATCCTCGAACCCCCATTTCCACGCCGTGAACTGCCCACGGCTGCTTTGTCTGCACTGCACCTCGTTGCTCGCTGACGACTTGGGTAACGGAGCAATTCGGTTGGTCGCGGCCTCGGGTCCGCACAGCCTCAGCGTCTCCCGAGTTTGACCGCTTTGTTTCTGGAAAGCATCGCTAGGCTAGGCGCAACGCAGCTAAATTTACCCATCCATTCCACAGCACCGAAATGGGGCATATTGGTCATGGAGTTCGCCATGGCCCGTTCGACAGCCCGCTTATCTCACACCCCGCTCCACTGTTGACCTGCGCTTCGCCGCTATCGTGAGATTCTGACATACTTCAACCGTTCACTCACGCGGTTGCGCGGTCCCTGTACACGGCGAAGCGCGAACCCTTGGTCCCAAGAAGCGTGCATACGTCGCACGGCACCTGCATGCGACCGCTGCTCAGGAAAATTGACTGTGGTGCGGCCGTGGCAATAGAGATAAGGACAGCCAATCGCAGCCATTCCAGCGATGCGGGACCGTCATTCCAACGCCTTAGGGTCTTCGAGCACCGTTTTTTGTAGTCAGGTTAATTGCATCCGGAGCCTCGACGTGTTGCCATCGGACGGGCTGTCCGACAAGCTGCCCGGTAGAAGAGCGCGCTGTTTGAATCAGGCTTCCAGAAGACATGCTGCCGTCCAGACACGGAAATAGGAACGCTCCTGGTGAACCCCACAAATGCTCCTGCAGCGCCCGCGACGCCAATCTGCAAGATAGCCAAAAGCAACGTCCTCGCAATATCTCGCGAATCGCTGTGGGCGTATATGTAAAACACGTCTATAATTCGAATCTCTCCATTTCCCTTCCCCAGCATCTCCGTCTCGCCGCAACCCCACGGCGGTGATTAATCCACATGTTCGAGACGAAGTAACCCATCCCGACACCGTCAAAAAAGCCGCAAATGCGATGTCGGCACGACATTATCGCGCGCCCGTTGGGCCTTAGCGCGGGGCGGGCATGCCGTCGATCCGCCAATGCTGCAGACCCTGGCGCCAGCGATAAAGCCACACTGATAGTTACTCGATTCGCACACGTAACGCCCGCCGCTGCTGAGCGCCTTGTGTGAGGTCTGCCTGTGAACTACACCACAACGCGTGAATTTCTAACGTGTGACTGTGTGGTGAATCAGAGCTGGAGACGGCAATGTTGAAGATCACCAGGGACACGAGAATCGACAAGGCCTCCGAAACCGTGCGTGTGGCGGTGTCATCTCCGCATGCGGCAAGGCTGGAGGTCTGTTCCCACGTGCTGTAAGGGGGTTGCGATATGCTTAATCTTCCCCAGATTCAAAACTTGCTGATCAAGAAACCACCACGTCTGGTTGGCGGCAGTACCATCCGATGTAGCCTCATGCTAAGACACTGGTCCTTGGAACCTGCGGGATGCGCGGATGGAGAGGACCGCACGCAGGAGACCACGTCTTCCGCCTAGCCCGTTGCTCTGTGTGTTGACGAAGCGCGTATACCATGGCCGCTAGGTAACTACTATCTCCCGTACGTTCGTACGACTTGAAATTGAGGTGGTATTATGTGGCCTTCTTCCAACGAAATAATTGGTTGTACGTGGTACGGAGTAGGGTGTCCTGCCATACAGGCGCCCACCAGTCTGCACGTCCCTCTCCGTTTACCGGTACTCCAGTGTATGATGTGCAGGGCTATGTTACTCTGGTGGGGTGGTTAGAGCGGTTGTACCTGCAGGAGGCAAACGGGTGTGCTGAACGCTGAGCCCGGAACGAAACGGAGGGACAGGGACACGGCCGACGCGGCGGAAGCTAGACTCACATGGACGGTGCCAGTGGAATGGTAAATCTGGGGAAGGCTTATTCTTAGAGAATTGGAGTTGCTGACAATCCCAGTGGGCATCTGCCTTGCACTGCTCCCACCTTAGTCATCAGTATTGGCAAATATTCGCCCGTAGGCAGACGAACCTTACCTCAGCCTCGCTTCGCCTCTTTCTTCATCTGTACAGCTTTCGGGTTCAAGGAGGCACTTAGCTGTCAGGAATAATGCCCCAATCCTGAAGACGAGTAACCAAAAATAAATACCTGCGCAAGCTTGGCAGGTGGTTTCCGGTGCCGCAGAGGTTGGGATGGCCCATTCTTTCTCTCTTCGATGGAGAAGTATCTGGTGTCCAGGAAGCATTCTGGGCATGAATCTTACATTGTCAACGACATACTATCCCATATTCCCACTCTCACTCACTCAACTCCTAGACGGCTTGGCACCTCCGCATGCCTTGGCAAGAACGTCCTTATGGTAATCGAAGTGATGGTAAGCGATGGCGCCGCGGCCGCTATAGGAGCGTTGCAGAATGGATCGTACTGAACTAGGGCTTTTATATCCCCAAAAGAAAAGGATGCATCACTCTTTCCATGTGATTGGCCTTCGTTATTTGATGTTTCCCAATGGTTATGACCGAGGTCGAGGTCGATGATAAGAGAACGGCATGGAGTCTGTGGACATGCGATCGGGCTGTCCATCGTTTCAAATCTACGGCGCCGGAACAGAGTTGTGGCCCAAATTATCGTGATCTGGGTGTAGGTGGGTGGTTGGTGCTAGACAAGTATTGTCCCATTGGTAATATTCGTACCATTCTCGCCGAGCAGCCTGGCAACGCCCCTTACCAGCGATGGTCTGGAGTTCTGTATGATTGGACTCGACTCTTCTCCGTTCTTTTGTTTCATATTCCAGTTGTGTCTACTCCAGCTGTACTCACTATACTCGTGCACGGGCCATCATGCAATAGCTTGATGATTCCACACTACTGGCAAGTCCGCAATCCGCTCGATCCTCAAGGCGTCGGGGTGATCTTTCACTGAAGGGACACAGTCTTGGATTTGAGATGGAGAGGAAAGTTTACCTTGGGGTTGATGAAGTTGCTGCTGGAAGAGGGGAGAGAAGCTTGGCAAGGTGCGTGACCAATAGGGAACTCGCATAAGGTAAGAGATATCAAGACGCTCCTTCCTTTGAGAGGCATTGGCTGTGTAACATCATGACAGAGACATCACAATATGTTTGAGTGCGCGCAAGAAGGTGTATGCAGAGTTCTTCATTGGGAAATCTGTTGTGCAAATGAAGGATGGAGTCTTTAGATCATTGCACAAGTTTATCTGTGTAGTGGCCATGGATACCGGTGAATCAGTATAACACCTAGATGCATACAAAAGTTGGTGCGATGATCATTGGGCTTTTCTATACATCAAACCAAATTAGGTTTTACTGCTCCATCCTCTTCATCGTGAATAAGATTTAAAGAAGTCAGCGTGTAGTATCCTCTAATTCCCAATTGGGTGCCCTCTACGCAAGCCAGAGCGCAGGCAAGTTCGTTCAATTCTCCCGTATTCTTCGTGTGTCGTTGCAATAAGCTCACCAGTACGGCACAGTTGTCGTGCGTCAGCAATCTATCGATCTTTAGGCGCAGACCTTGGCCCCGTAATTTAACAAAATCACATCAACTCGCTATGTATCATATTGTATAGCTTCCGGGACGCAAGTCTGATTCGCTTGGTACAGGCCATTGTATTTGAGAAAGGTCGAATGGGCTCGGCGCTTGTCAAACCAAACGTGTATGCATGTTGAACGACGTGGATGCGGAGTTGTCGTAGGTGGTAAGACCGGCTAACGAAGCCCTCCTCCCTCCTCCATCCGGGTTTGACCACACAACAGCTCTCGAGCTGCTCGGAAGTTATCGGGACGTCCTAGAACGCAGGTTCGTGCAGGCTTCGTAAACTTGATGGATTTCCCAGTCAACGCGTGGTGTTTACGAGGTATGAGAATATAAATAGGTACTGACTGTCGGCGGTCGGAAAAGAAGCATCCGCTATGGTGGTTGACGGTCACGCCCAATTGAGTGTGCCCAGCAACAGGCACCTACTCGTCAGCACCCGAGCTGAACCCGAGAAGGAGGATCCATCATCACCAAAGCTGTTCGAAGCAAGGGGATCCGGAAGCATATGAACAGGACGCCGAGATATCGCAGGGCTGAATCTTGAGCGCTCGTGGATGGATTCGGAACGAGAACGATCCGCCTCCCGCGCTAGAAATCCCAGGCAAGGCGAGCCGGAAACGGGAACATGCACCGACAATTGCGTATGAGTCTGAATGACACGTTCTTGACGGCTCCACACTGTCCCTGAATCGCCGCGCTTTTCGTCCGAGCACCCCATTGGGATTTGAAGCTCTGCTACGAGTCCACCGTTAGGAGAAGGAGGACGTTGTGGTGCATGACGGTAGTGCGCGCGAGGCGGGCCTCGACATGGACGACGTCAACATCACAGGTCTGCCCGTTACTGTACGTCGCCATCGAGGCAATGAGATGCATCCGACGTATCTCGAGATGTGACTCGACTGTCGCCATTGTGCACGAAACCTATGGGCCTCCTGTTGTGGACTTCTTCGGACGGCTTTGCTGCAGGAACAAGTGAAAGCCAAGTCGCGAGCAACCATGCAACGGCGCACTCGGACGAACAGATGTAGGCTCTGATCGCTGTCTACGTAGAACATGCCTATCACGACGTTCTGGATACGCGTACTAGAGCCGCACCAGAAGGACGAAGAGAGTGTCGCCGGATCTTTTCTCTCGACAATCGCTGGGCCAAGGAAGCGCTTTCGTAGCCGGGCCGCTCTCATTGGCTCAAGCGTCTGCTCGGTATCGTATATACCGTATCCGACTGCTCGATTTGGCCGCAAGCGAGCTCCACGCCCCCGGGCACGCTGCCCATCCGTCTCCGGCACGCAAGCCAAGCCGTCAGTCCGCCGCCCGCTGGGCCAAATTCTGGACTAGGGGCGACCTAAGTCAACCCTCATTAGCTGCTGTTATGTCCCTACTTTTTATCTGCCAGTTCCTCTGTGTTTCCTGGGGTGTGTCTTTCACTAAAGTTCGACGCCGTAGCATCATTTAATACAACTTCTCATCTTTATTTTATTCTTTCGACTGGACCGACCGCCTGACTGATCGGCGATTTATCGCCCAGCATGAGTTTAGTTGGCAATTTCACGTCGAACTACGACCGGGAGACTGTCTCTGGTGGGGTGCCAACCGCGGAGATGGCAGGACGACGACCTTCCCAATCGTATGACAACGACAACGAAAAACCTCGCACTGCTTCAAGTTCGGATTCATCAACAATCGCAACAAACGTGGACAGCCCGCCCCGGAATGACAACCAGCACAATGCCAAAGATGCTTCGTATACAACAAACCATAACTCAGATGAAGAAGCCGAAACTGCCAGGAGAGAGGCAGCTGTTCATCATCTGGCCAGACAATTAACATCACAAAGCCATGTCACAACATTGCATCAGAACCCGTTCAATGCACCTCCCAATTCAGCCCTGGACCCTAATGGCGAGCACTTCAACGCCCGAGCCTGGACCAGAGCCATGCTCAACTTGCAAACGGAAGACGAAAACGCAGGTCCCACACGCACAGCTGGTGTATCGTTCCGAAATCTGAACGTCCACGGCTATGGTAACGACACAGATTACCAGAAAAGTGTTGGTAATATATGGCTGGAGGGTCCAGGAATCTTCAAGCAGTTGTTGGGAAACAAGGGTCGCAAGATCAACATTTTGCAACACCTTGATGGCTTGGTTGAGGCTGGCGAGATGCTGGTTGTTCTCGGACCCCCAGGATCTGGTTGCTCAACTTTTTTGAAGACTATCACGGGAGAGACGCATGGCTTTGTGGTCGACGAGGCTTCGCAGATTAACTATCAAGGTGTTAGCCCAGAGCTCATGAATAAGAACTACCGAGGCGAAGCAATCTACACCGCTGAGGTTGACGTTCATTTCCCCATGATGACAGTTGGCGAGACGCTGTACTTCGCTGCTCAAGCTCGTCGACCACGCAACATTCCCGGTGGTGTGAGTGTTAAACAGTACGCAGAACATCAACGTGACGTGTAAGTAAAACTTTGCGTATGATTATACCAGACGTACTGACTTCTGTCTCCTCAAGGATAATGGCACTTTATGGAATCAGTCATACCATCAACACGCGTGTCGGCAATGATTTCCTCCGTGGTGTCTCTGGTGGAGAGCGAAAACGTGTAACCATCGCGGAAGCTTCACTCAGTCGAGCCCCGTTACAAGCTTGGGACAATTCTACGCGAGGTCTCGACTCCGCCAATGCCATCGAGTTCTGCAAGACTCTTCGCATGGAGACCGAGATCAATGGCACCACAGCTTGCGTCGCCATCTATCAGGCTCCCCAAGCTGCCTACGACCTCTTCGACAAGGCTCTTGTTCTCTACGAGGGTCGCCAAATCTTCTTTGGTAGGACTACGGATGCGAAGAGGTTCTTTGTCAACATGGGTTTCGATTGCCCCGACCGTCAGACCGATGCCGATTTCTTGACCTCCATGACTAGCGCTTTGGAGCGCGTCGTCCGCCCCGGCTGGGAGGATCGCGTACCCCGCACCCCTGACGAATTTGCACAAAGGTGGAAGGACTCTCCAGAGCGAGCGGCATTGCTGCAAGAGATTGAAGCCTACGAGCAGAAATACCCCATCGGCGGCGAGGCAGGGCAGAAATTCAAGGAATCTCGTCAGGCTCAAAAGGCTAAGGGTCAACGCGAGAAGTCGCCCTATACCTTGTCATACATGCAGCAGGTGAAGCTTTGCTTATGGCGAGGCTTCGTACGATTAAAGGCCGATCCGAGCATTACCATCACGCAGCTTGTTGCCAACTCCATCATGGCCCTCATCATCTCGTCTGTTTTCTTCAACCTTGAGTCTACGACCGAGAGCTTCTATCTCCGCTCCGCTTTGCTCTTCTTCGCCATTCTGATGAACGCCTTCGGTTCCGCTCTCGAAATCCTGGCCCTCTACGCCCAACGTCCTATTGTCGAAAAGCATTCACGATACGCGCTTTACCATCCCTCTGCCGAAGCCTTCGCTAGTATGTTGACTGATATGCCATACAAGATCGTCAACGCCATCACGTTCAATTTGGTACTCTACTTCATGACAAACTTGAGACGAGAACCTGGAAATTTCTTCTTCTTCGTTTTGATATCATTCACGCTTACTCTGGTCATGTCCATGTTCTTCCGCTCAATCGCCGCCTTGTCCAGGTCTCTAGTTCAGGCTCTGGCTCCGGCTGCCATCCTCATCTTGGGCCTCGTCATGTACACTGGTTTCACCATCCCTCCCAACTACATGCTGGGTTGGTCCAAGTGGATTCGCTACATCAATCCTGTCAGTTATGGATTTGAAGCCCTCATGGTAAACGAATTCCACAACAGGGACTTCACGTGCAACCAGTTCGTCCCTATGGGTCCCGGTTACGAGAATATTTCAGGCACTGAACGTGCCTGCTCTGCGATTGGGGCAATACCTGGCCAGGACTTTGTCAACGGTGACGCTTATATCGGCTCGGCCTTCGAATACACCGTGAGTCACAAATGGCGCAACTTTGGTATCCTCTGGGCGTTCATGTTCGCTTTGATGATGATCTATCTTGGCGGCACCGAGTTGATCACCGCAAAGAAGTCCAAAGGTGAGGTCCTTGTTTTCCGACGTGGGCACAAGCTGGCCGGCCCAACGAGCAAGTCCACCGAAGATCTAGAGTCCGCTCTGCCTGGTCGCAACGTCGCCGTACAGAACGACAGTTCGGACAACATCGCCATCATCGAACGCCAAACTGCCATCTTCCAGTGGAAGGACGTCTGTTACGATATCAAGATCAAGGGTGAAGAGCGACGCATTCTCGATCATGTCGATGGCTGGGTTAAACCAGGTACCTTGACTGCTCTTATGGGTGTTTCTGGTGCTGGTAAGACCACCTTGTTGGACTGCTTGGCGACCCGTACAACGATGGGTGTCATCTCTGGTGAGATGCTGGTCGATGGCAAGCCTCGCGACGATTCCTTCCAGCGCAAGACTGGCTACGCCCAACAACAGGATCTGCACTTGTCTACCTCTACAGTCCGAGAAGCCCTGACTTTCTCCGCGCTCCTTCGCCAGCCTGCCCATATCTCTCGCCAAGAGAAGACCGAATACGTTGAGGAGGTCATCAAGCTACTTGACATGACTGAGTATGCCGACGCTGTCGTTGGTGTGCCCGGAGAAGGCCTCAATGTTGAGCAACGTAAGCGTCTGACCATTGGTGTAGAGCTCGCGGCAAAACCTGCTTTACTTCTCTTCTTGGATGAACCGACTTCTGGTTTGGATTCTCAAACTTCTTGGGCTATTCTTGATCTCCTCGACAAGTTAAAGAAGAACGGCCAGGCTATTCTCTGCACTATCCATCAACCTAGTGCTATGTTGTTCCAGCGCTTCGATCGACTCCTTTTCTTGGCCAGAGGTGGGAGGACTGTGTACTATGGGGACGTTGGTCACAACTCACAAATTCTGGTCGACTATTTCGTGCGCAACGGTGGTCCCCCTTGCCCGCCAGCAGCCAATCCGGCCGAATGGATGTTGGAGGTCATTGGTGCAGCACCCGGATCGCATACTGACATCGACTGGCACCAGACGTGGCGGGACTCTCACGAATATGCTGAGGTACAACGTCATCTAACTGAATTGAAGTCGGAACGCTCGCAGGTGGAGGCTCTTCAACGCACTGTCTCTGCCCAGAAGCGGGAGGACAAGGCCGCGTATCGTGAGTTCGCCGCACCTTTCGGCGAGCAACTCCGGGAGACCACCCTCCGTGTCTTCCAACAGTACTGGCGCACTCCCTCGTACATCTACTCGAAGACCTTCCTCTGCGTTCTGTCCGCCTTGTTCATTGGTTTCTCCCTCTACCAGATGCCCAACACCCAGCAAGGTCTCCAGAACCAGATGTTCGCCATTTTCATGTTGATGACTATCTTCGGTCAGTTGGTCCAGCAGATCATGCCTCACTTCGTCACTCAGCGCGCCTTATACGAAGTTCGTGAGCGTCCCAGCAAAGCCTACTCGTGGAAAGCCTTCATGATCTCCAACATCGTCGTCGAGCTTCCTTGGAACTCGCTCATGGCCGTCCTCATCTTCTTCTGCTGGTACTACCCCATTGGTCTCTACCGCAACGCCGAGCCTACCGACTCCGTCGCTCTCCGCGGCTTCCAACTCTTCCTCTTTGTCTGGATGTTCCTGCTCTTCACCTCGACATTCACACACATGGTCATCGCTGGAGTCGAGTCCGCTGAGACAGGCGGCAACATTGCCAACCTGATGTTCTCCCTCTGTCTAATTTTCTGCGGTGTGCTCGCGCAACCGTCTGATTTCCCGGGCTTCTGGATCTTCATGTATCGTCTATCGCCGTTTACATACCTGGTATCTGGCATGTTGTCAGTCGGACTCGCCAACAGTTTCGTCCAATGTGCAGACAACGAGTTCGTCAAGTTCGACCCGCCGCAGGGCCAGACGTGCGAAAACTACATCTCGACGTACCGCAGCAGCTTTGGTGGCTACATGTCCAATCCCGATGCCACTGAGGGCTGCCAATTCTGCGCCATCGAAGACACCAACGTCTTCCTCGCGGGAATCTCGTCGGACTACTCCCAGGCATGGAGGAACTTCGGCATCCTCTGGGCTTATGTCATCTTCAACATTTGTGCTGCGCTTGCCCTCTACTGGCTTGTCCGCATGCCCAAACCCAAGAAGGAGAAGGACGACAAGAAGGAGGTTGGTGCGCACAAGGGCGCTGTTCAAGAACAGGTCCTTGATGAACCTTCCCGTGTTGGTAGTCGTGTCTCCGGTAGGGGCGAGAAGGAGACGACGACGGAGCCGTCTCGGTATGCGTCCATCACCGGCGCTGACACCCCTCCGCGCCAGGACAACGAGATCTCCGAGAAGGTGTAGCCTTCCTATACTCTCTTTGCTTACTACTACTACTGAACTTAGACGACGGTTTTTCATATTGTATGCGTTCCACCTGATGGCATTTCCAACATGCATCGCGGCATGTTTTCTTTGTTTTTGAATTTAGAATAGATGTTTTTCTCCCTCATACCGCTCAAGCGCTGAGTACCTATCCACCATTGCTGTACCTCAAGCAACGTTTGCATTGTATGTCCTTTCTAATCAGTAATTGTACGCTTGTAACTATAACAAGACACAAATTAGAACATTTTCGATTCCCAACGCAGTGTGACCTTGCTCGTGGTGTATGTACACGTGATGCATTTATGATCCATTGGCCTACTTTCATCATGCAAGCATCCATAAAGATTGTGGATGACCAAGGCTTTGCTCAACGTTGTTTCCTACCCTACTTCCAATGACATGTTCCGCCACGTTGTTGTATACCACTTAGTAGCTTCGAGCTGCCCTGTTACGTCTAGGACGCCCACGTGCAACATGAAACACGACAGGCAAGAAATACTTCGTGAGGAATACTACATAATGTGTATTGACTAGCAAAGCGCATTGTTCGGTCGTCAACGCTACGTTGTCGAACCATTGTACAGTGCCAACTACTGCACTAATTTGACTTGAGACCTTTCATCGTGCCGTCTTCCTGTATGGGCCTACCCAGCTTACCGCGCAAAAATAAAGAAATAAAAATAAATAAATAGAAAGGGGGTATAAGCTCGAAAAAGAAAATACGTAAAATCGCCATATACTCCCTCATAACGACTGGTAAGGCACAGAATGCTTACACGCGCGCAATCCAACGGATTAGAAAACAACACGGAATGTCGTAGAAAAGACACAACTTGAATCATACAAAACCCAAAAAATATCCTTACACAAGTCATTCATTGTCATGACCAATCCTGCTTCAACGCACTAGCGTCGAAAGTATTCCCACCGCTACCATTAGGAGACGCAGATAACTGTTGCGCAGCCGCAGCAGTGGCCTGAGCCTTTGCAGCCTCGTTCGCAGCAGCCATGGCAGCGGATAAATCATGATCAACTTTCGAAGGCTGGAGTGATGAGTTTCCGTTTCCATTGCTGCCGGGGCCGCCGCCGGGGCCGCCACTACTAGCAGGACGAGCGTCAACGCCTTCGCGCTCTCCCACTGCAGCAGCCGCGAGATGTTGCAATCCGGCCATGTTGGGTTGTGTAGCAGGACTAGTCTGTTCTGTGGTGGTAGCGTTCAACGTCGGTGAGGATGCCTGTTTTTGATGGAGGAGGTCGCGGATAGCGGTGTCCCAGCCGAGTCCATCCGGGCTGCGGTAGATGATCTGCCCGTTGTCGAGCGCGTCGCTCATTGCTTTGATGCTGGCGTGTGCTTCTACTTGCGTTTCTACACGGTCCGAAAGTTCGGTTAGCGAGGTTGCGACTAGAGCGGCGAAGATGTGGTGGAGAGGTGTGACTGCCCCGTTCATCAAGTTGCTTAGGAGCTCCTTTGTCATGTTGAGCAACTCTATCGAGGAGGCATTTTGAGAAGAAAGGCGTGCTACGAAAATACGGAGGTATTGATGAGCAAGGTGAGGAGGCGAATTGGTCGACAGGCTGGTAATGTCGATTGATTCCCTGAAACCGGTCAATTGCCCGTGTAGATAGATGGATTGAGGCGAAGTTGCGTTCAACGCAGAGAAGGCAAATGGCGATGACGGGTCGATGTTGGGGACGCTACCCGCACGGTTGACATAGGCTATCTGACCGACGATTTCCGCAGCGCCTACAGAGCGTTAGTGTTAAGTAGTAGGATAGAAAGAGGGAATGAACTCACGGGCAAGGTGATAACCAACTTCGCCTAGCGCAGAGTAATCATCTCGCGAGAGCGAGCCCGAATGCAGGGGAAACATGATGTCTTTCGACCGACTGGATGCATAAAATCGGTCCAGAATGACGGCAGTCCAGAAAACACGCCTTGCTGTAAAGAAAACTTCTTGATCCTGTTCTCTCAACATGTTTAGTGTTCTCGAGTCGTTCACACCAGCGTCGGTGAAGCAGCCCGCGAGCTGACCAATGAGCTGAGCTGTACTGCCAACAACCCCTGGTCCTGGTCGGTCCGAGGCAGTCGCAAGCAGTATCAGCGATTGGCAGTAGACAAGATTGTTGTAGAACTGGCGTGAACTGTCTACATCGTTCAGGCAGTATTTGGCTGCGTCTACTGCAACAAAGCACTGTTGCAACAGTTGATTGAGGCTAAGCTCAATGGGTGGTAGAGCTTTTGAGGCGAAGGAACGAATGCAACCCTCAAGAGAAAGGAAGAATGCTTCCCGTAGCTTTGAGGGACAGTTAGTGAGGCGGTTCAATGCTGACTCGTCATGAGGCAGGATTGGTAAAGTCGGATGAATGATGTTGTAGTATCTGATATTATTAGCACCAAAGTCAGTGTTGGAGCGGATATCAACTTACGCTTTGAGTGTAGCTTCATTGGAACCTGTGATGAGACTGACAGCCAAGTTCATCTCGCCGAATGAAGTGCGACGGTTACCGTTTAGGGAAGGTTCTTGATAAGTCAGTAGGCAAGGACTCGGTGCTCTTAGAAATTCATTACCACGATCCTGGACGGACCAGCTAGGCCGGCCAAACGCCTCGTGAAAACCTCCGTCTGTCATCGAGTGTGTGCGCTGTCGCTTAAACTGGGGTGGACTTTGAGTTTCTGCGAAATTTTGGTCATTCATGGCTCCGAAGTCGAAGTTATGCGCCGGGTTCTGCGGGTGTTGAATCTGGCTTTCGAGCGAGTTAAGGCGGTCGGCAAGTTCTTTGATATAGCTTGAGATGTTTGTTAGTGACCCCAGAGCAATCATATGACGGTAAGTTCTTACCCCTTGCTAGGTCCGCGCTTCATAGGCTGTCTACTGAATTGACACCGCGCTCCCGTTCTCTTACAGCTGGAGCAAGATTCTGGTCCATTCTCGGTGGTGGCATCGCATCTAATCTACTTCCTGTAAGCAGAGAAAGAAGGTCTGAGGATGAGTGTGCCCACCTTCTTGCGGCGACATTCATCGCAGGCGCGCGACACCTTTGAGCGTTTGCGACTCGGGTCGTTTGGGTCGTACGCGTCGTGATGTCCCTCTAAGCTCATAACGGCATGCGCCATCTGCTGTGGTGAATGCGTCGGTCGCAGGGGCGTCTGGAAATGCTGATGCGCGCTCATGTTCGGGGCCATCTGTGCAAGTTGCTGATACTGGGGCTGCTGCGGGCCGTTTGCGTGCGCCATGTCGCCGCCCTCGCGCAGCTGCTGTAGATTCTCTTGGAGTCGTAGCTCGGGATCGGTCATATGCTGTTGCTGCTGCGAGGGCGGTGTTCCGTTCTGGTTGCCGTACGGCCCAGGACCTGCGCCCATTTGCGCGTCGGGGTCGGCGTAGTTTGACATATTGGATCGCGCCGCAACGGCGACAGAAGCTGTAAGTCGTATATGCGCTTATCGCGGAAGAACAGGTGTGTCTGTTACGCGTTCGCGCGCGGCGTGGTTTGGCGTCGTAGAGTGAGTGAAGGGTGCGGTGCAGTCAAGGGTGCGGTGCAGTCAAGGCTGCGGAGGTTTTGCACACGTTAAACTTTACGGATTTTGTACTAGCGCGCCAACAGACAAGAGGGGAGACGTCTCTCCAGGACTCAAGAGAACGTTGTGGCAACATCATGGCGCGTTCGGTTTTATTGACGGCTCTTGATTTGGCTCTTGCATACCTTGTTGCTCGAGATGTTCGAGCGCGTTGGTGATGGTGTAGTCGCTGTTCGGAAAAACCTCTTCCACCGTACGCTCCGGACGGCCGCTGAGCACCTTGCACTGCATCACCAAGAATGAAAGATTGCATTGCATTTATTGTCTGGTATGAGTACAGCTGGATGCACAGGTTGAGTCGGATAGCGGTCTAGAGGATGCATAGGAGAGCCCCGTGCCCTTTTTAGATTCATTGTAACTCGACCACACTCTCGAGTAGCGACTCCAACTGGCAAGCGCGGACAGCCACATAGCGGATAGTTGCTCAGTCGCATATTCACCTCTCGGCCTTGAATTTTGCAGGCTAATTGTAAATGTTAATGTCCATAATAGTATAACCAGTGTACCCGGTCGTTCTTCTGCGTCTATGATCTGTTGCGAAGGAGCTCGTATCTATTGAAACTGTGCCTACCTCCAAGCCTCCACATAAAGATTACTGTGTCATGTTTCAAACGCGTTGTATGTACATGCCTATTCAATATTATGATAACGGGTAGCTCTAAGATACTTGTGTATATCTAGATTATGTTCTACCCAGCACGCTGTGTTGTGGATTGTAGTCGCACGATGGTTTTGTGAGGAGGCCACTACACTCCAAATACGAGCGTCTTCGTAGTTTCGTACATGTTGGACTCCAACCGAGCGATCATCCCCACACACATTGGCATGGTGAGCATGCTTGCGTCCAAGCGGTCGGCAGTGGCAACAAAAGCAAGACTGTGTCTTATAATATACCACACATACTTGCTTCATAGAGGTCAAGACAGCCCTAAATTTGCCCAGGTCTTCGCACTTTGCTTTTGGTCTTAACAGTATCCCACGCCATCTTAACATGGACCATCGGCAACAGAAGGCTGCAGCCTCGAATCGGGCAGACAAGAAGCCACCGAGGCGCCGGGGGCATATCTCCCGGGCGGGATATACCCCACGGAGAATTTGTATGGGGTTGCGTTTCGAACTGAGCGCACGCCAATGGATTTGCTATAGCCTTGCCAGGCGCTCTTGAGACGCAGAGAGGTCACCCGCCGCGAGAACTGTCTCTGCATGCCCGTCGAAACATTGCCCTAATCTGGATGCTCGACATCTCGGCTTAGCGCCCGTGGAAGCTCCCAAAGTCTCGAGTACGATATACAAGCGTGCAATGTACCTGAAAGTACTGGCCGTGCTTGGCCGTTAATTTCATATGTGCCGCGCACTATCGCTGCACACAATAGCGATCTTCGCTTGGCAACGGGCGCCAAACCCGTCGTGCTACGGCCGGCGTAGCATGGGGAGCAAGGTAGACGAACAAATCACAGATAATTCACGTGTGGTGCGAAACATGCTGTGTGCGGGTTTCGTGTGCCTCTCCAACGACAGCGGCGCATGTGTGGTGTGTGCTGTGCCCGCGGCGAGCTGGGGCGCGGAAGCCAGACGGGGGCCTTCCGCTGCTGCACGAGCGCGCGCAGCTCGAGCGCCGTGTGGCTCGCTACCTGCGCTGCAAGTCATCGCGTCTAGCACGGCAACGGGCGTGCGGACGATGGGATTGCTCAGACGGGCGCGGCCACATGCGGTGAGGGAGTGTGCTGGCTTGCATTACGAGGGTGGGATTTTGCCAATCCCAAGGCGACCCGCACAGGGTTTAGCTGCCCGCCGTCATGATGGCTGATCGCGCCTGCAGCTTCAAGCAACGAGGCCTGAGCGCACCTGCCGATGGCGCTAGCAGCGCCAGCCAATCACGCACCCGCCAGCCCCGAGTGCCTTCCCTCTTAACCTGTTCCTCCCGCTCGCTCTCTCTCCCATCACTACCTCACCCGCACAACCGCACACACACGTTGGTTTGGTCGTCCCTTCGGAGCCACGTCCCACGCTTTCGGCCAGCGCCTCTTGCGCTCGGTTCCCCCTTGATCACTCTTCGCTCCGCTCTCCACTCTCCACTCTCCACTCTCCACTCTGTCGTCCTCGGTCCTCTTACCCGGCGTTCACGGTCCTCGCTCAGCATACCCATTGACCAAGATACCCACTGGCGTTTGATTTAGCATACTTTCCATACTACCCTTCTTCTCTGTATCTTTATCCAACGGCGCGCACAGCCTTGTGTGGCGCCATTTACCTTTGTTTTCTTCTTCTTGCCCGTTAGGGCTGTTGGACCTCTTCTGCTCGGCTGCCGCTAGCCAGCTGCGACGACCGCATTCGGCCGTGACCGCCACGGAATGCCTGTTATCGACGGCGCAAAATGGGCTTGCTCGTCCTGTATCAAGGGTCACCGAGTGAGCGGCTGCACGCACAATGGTATGCCACCCAACACTCCCAGCCTGGAGCTTCGCGCTTGTGCAGTGGCTAACATTGTCTCACAGATCGCGAACTGCACCATATCAACCCCAAGGGTCGCCCCGTCAAGCAATGCGAGCACTGTCGCGGTGCTCGCAAGTCCAAGTCTCACCACGCCAAATGCGACTGTGGCGATAAGAAAGACAAGGACAAGCACAAAGACAAGGGCGACGCGAAGGGTATGACCACAACTGGCACGGCCGACCTCGACGAATCTAACGATGCTCTAGCTCACGACGGCGGCTGCCAGTGCCACTCGGGTGCCAAATGCATATGTGGCACCATCAAGGAAGAACTCAAGGTCGACACGAGCCGTCAAACCCTCCACGATGCGCGTGCGAAACCCAAGCTGATGACGACGCACTCGGAGAGCCATCTGACTGTCTTCGCGAACGGCCACCACAAGCCTTGCCACCGCAATAACAACACGGCCCACGTCTCTGGCGCGCCTTACAAGATCCCCCGTCCTCATACTCTGCACGGTCACTCCGCATTTGCTGCTTTGTCACAAAGCAACAATAGCTACAGCAAGCCAGAAGTGCCAGCTACGCGGTCCATGGATACGCTCTCGCTGTCGAATAACGACTTCTACGCCATGTTTGGTTCCACCCCACGCTCGGTGGACAACATGCCAATCACAAACATGGCCAACAGCGTTGACACGCTCCCCTTTCAAGATGCTCTTTTCACTAGCCAGAGCAGTGTCTTTGGACAGGATGGTCAATCCCCCGACAGCAACAGCGATACGTTCTCGAGCCAGCAATGGCCCTGGACCACCACAACGGCCACACCCATCAATGGCACATTTGGATTCGGCAGCCTGTCCACCTCTCCTTCGCAAGATTGCTTACCCAATCTTGACAACGACTGGTCAATACCTTCTGCTGGCTTCAACCCGCTGTGGTCCGCGGGCGATCTTCCCCTGGACCCAAGCAAGTTTAGTGACAGTTTGACACAGCCAATCTCACATAGCGGAGAGTCCAAGCAGAGTGGTCCGGGCCTCACAGCGGCTTCTTCGGCGCATTCAGAGATTGGAGATCCTAACATCTTTGGAGATGTGGAATACAAACCTCCTCAATCGGCTGCCAGCGAATCGCTCTTCTGGGAGGACAGCCCTGTCTATCGTTTCAACACGTCTGCGCCAAGTGAGAATATCGCTGCGCCAGTGACATTGCCCGCCTCCACATCCATGCCAAACATCCCGGAGCTTGAGCCCACTTTCGCCAAGAGCCTCAGTGCTGCGCCAACGACCATGACGAGCACCGCCTCAAATGACTACACCGAGACTGCGGCCATCGCCATGCCAACCAACTATGAAGACGTTGTTCCTATCGATCCGTGGCCTTTAGATCAGAACAACGGAGCCTTTGGCGCGTTGAACAATTTTGAGCTATCTTACTCGAACAACTGGTTCTAGACGCTGTGAGGGTTCCAGCTGGGTTCCCTCCAGCCTTTTGATGACGCTATGATTGATGACGCTGTGGGTGCGCGACGACACCAAGTCCTGGCCGAATCCTCATTCATACCTTCGCTATAGCCACAATGGCTCCTTTTCGACCATCGGTCGCCTTTGTATATTCAAGACCTGGCCCGAACCACTCCCTTACCCGTGTTCGAGGTCTTTGTTCATAATTCTCATCCACCGCTATCTGTGCATTTGGACGGTCAAGCAAGCTCGTGTTCGTACGTATATACAAGTGGGATGTGGGCGGACATGCATCTGAGGGTTCTTCCAAAACTATAGACTGGGCTTTCGGCGTTACGATCGTCTGTTGTGCCTACCAATGAAATAACAAAAATATTGAAAATCATCTCACGTCCACGATATGCCCCTAACTGACTGACCGTGCCTGAAAAGCGAGACCCACTAGGAGCGGAATATGGGGCTGTCATCGTGTTGCGCAATGCACGAACTCGAGTAGCGCCGAGTGACGTCCTGTTGGTGCAGGACCCACACCCCAGGCCGCCTGTACCACTGTATGCAGAGCAGAGATTTTGCTGACCTTGATTGATCGGTCTGCAGGGATGCTTCTTTCTCAGCCAACTAAAACTGTACGGTAATTAGGACATCCGGAGGCCGGGAATGCGAGGGTAGTTTTTGCCCTCCTCGATCCCACACTTTGACAGTCGTGAGGCGAGCGAAGTCATCAGTCAACTATGCTTTTTGCGGCGGATGGAAAGCTAGAGCGCAGCCACACAATACAAGACTCCTCGCCGACTCCACGCTAAAGCAGCGCTCGCTGCGAGGGCAATCAGTTTCCAAAACTATTGATTACCTACAAGTATAGCACTATAGTTTCAGGACGTTCCCGAATCAACTACTAGGTTGCCGAGTCCGTAGCTTCTTGCGCGTTCAGCGGCAGTCTTGAAGGCGGAGGAATGAGGAACAGCCCTGGAGCAAGCATGACCCTATCCCACGAACGAGCGATCTTGCGTCTGCCCAGCGCACAGCCTCCTCCTCCACGAAGCTCAACAGCATGATCAGAAGTACTACAAAAGTACTTGGCTACTATCCAACCAGCGTCCTCGCTTTCATAGCTTTAGTCACCCACTCGCGGCAACAATGGTCCTCCAAGTCCTCTTCTCCCTCTCCTCCCTTGCATCCTAACACAGAACCTTCCATCGTGAAATCCAGGCCAAAGCAAGCGGTGTGAAGAAGCACAGTACCAATCGCGATGCGATTGGAAGCGCTTTCGGTGGCTAGAAGCTCAAACGTTCCAATGGCGAAAATGTCTCATGCACAGCACAAGCAAGCAGGCGAACGCGGAAAGGCCCGTTTAGCGAAACTATTACTTATGGGGGCTTCCCCCCCGAAGGCCGCATGAGTGCCCACTAGGTACGACGCCCGGATCGAATTGATCACGAGCTGTGTGTCTCTTTTTTCTTGAGGATGCACTGGGCAAAGGAACTCAGTGGCGCGCGTGAGGATTTGAGAAGATGTCACTGTCTTGCTCCACGCGCTGAACTGCACGGATGCATAATTAAAGGTGATCTGCCATAGAGACTGTGATTTCGATGGCTGTGGAGTCGCCTTTTCTTAGCACACTTGGTCTACTTCCAACCAGATAGGTATAATCTTGATGCTCGACACTGAGTCTTGCGGTGCTATACATGTCTAATAACTTCATCGTCTCGTGATCGTACTCGATTAGCGAAGTAAGCGTGGTTGGTCTCTTGTAATAACCTAGCAGGTTCACCCCAGGCGTTCAACAAGTGAACGACCAATCGCATCCTGGCTTGAAGACACCCAACACATCACCCGTTTTGAGGATAGGTCTACCCAGTACATAGTGAACTCGTCCTACAGCTTTATGGGCGTACTAGCGAAAGGATTCGGGTATATTTTTGCTCGTGTGAGGTCAGCCTCATCTGCCTTGTGCCTTGTGCCCTGCCTTGGAAAAAGACCGGAATCTTCAGACCAAGTGGCGCGTCCCGGTCAATAAACTTCACCGGCCTGTGGCTTGGCTCAAGAAAGAATGTCTGGGGCGACAGAGGGCTAACTGGTAGTTCCCGCGTTTTGACGCGGCCAAGTGACAGCTGACAGCTGCCGACATGGAACGGGAATACATACCTAGAGAGGTTCATGTCTACTACCTACTTGCAAAGCTTCCTTGGACCTTCAGGGCCACCAAGCATATATCAGTCGCCATCGTGGAGCTGGAGCTTTAGAACTACATACGTTAGATCTCATCATCGAAACGCATATGGCTTGCCAATGACGATTTATTGATCATAGTCATAATACATGCTACGTAGTAGTTATAGCTCTCAAGTCCACCGAACTACGCCCTTCTTTCCCGAGGTCCTGAAATCAGCCTCACCGGATCTTGACCCCACAGCTTATGTACCTTTCAGGGTTCTTCTGGAAAACCACCATCCACCCTTCCACCATCCGCTAATACACAGTTTCTGCGTCATTGCCAGGTCTTCTGTAGGCGGGTAGGGTCCGCCGCTAACGCTCTCACCCGGACAATCATCGTCAGCCCTTCGGTCACGCTAAGGCCGACATTGATGTCAAGTCGACCAAAGAATGCCCTTGGTGTGCCATTCGTCACATGCAACGGTGCCCATGTACTGTATGATGGATACTATATGGTGAGAGGGTTTCCATGGGTTATCAACGACGTAGCGTGGCGTTCCTACGGTAGCTGCGGCTCTTCAGCCTCGTGGGCTGGTGGTCCTGAGCATCCGTCACTCTGAGTAATGGTTTCTAGTTGTCCTTCGTGGAAGGATGCAACGTCCCAAAGGCATCCTTTTGATTGTTTCAGTGTTGCATACTATGCTCTTGTCACACTCGTACTGATACCTATGTGACTCCCCAGAGGATGTTATGTTGACCTGATGGTATGTCCAAAATGAGGGCCTATGGATTTTACAGCTCCAGTCGAAACCAACCATAGCCGAACATATACAACGACATCGTGTAAATGTAACTTTTTATGATATAATAGGTGTTCTCGAGATCTTCAATTTCAGCGCTCATGGTTGAGCGGGAGCGTATAGATATGTTGCAGGCCTACGAGTGAAACCAATTGGACTAGTATATGTTGCGGGCGATAAACGCTTCTGGGATCAGAGCAATGCGATCAACCGAAAAATGAATATAGTGTTGGTGAAAGGCATGGTGATGGTGAAGTGGTGATGACGCGCCCATTACGCGCTAGCGCCACTCAACGCGTTACGACGCGTCTTGTGGCACGACCAGCACGACCCCAATGACCACCCAATGACCATACAACGACCACAACGACCACCATGAGAACCATCGGCAATGAAATCAGATCGACATGACGCCCCGCACACGAAAAAGCAATACAGACATAGACTATAAAGTCTACTACTCGAAAAAGGTGCCTCAACAGGTACACTTTCCACACAAGAGGAAAACCGTACGCAGGCGCTCGACACCAGTTCCGGATGGTGCGGACAAACGACAGATGGTCTCTGTACCAGAGAAGATGAAGGCTAAGAACACGAAGATTATCAAGGACTCGGATACCGAATCAGCGAGCGAGGATGAGGACCTAGAAGAAGATGGGGGAGTCCTGCTTGACGTGGAAATACTTCAAGAAGCGGAGCAGAGCACAACCGGGGTCGCGAAGGGAAAGGGGAGGAAGAGGAAGAGCGATACCATGAACGAATACTCGGAGGAGAACGAAGAGCTTGTCCTACCTACACCCAAGCGCAGACGGAAAGTTGCAGCCAAAAAGCCTCAGAGTCGTCCAAGGCCAATCGAGGCCGATTCCGAGGACGAACAAGATGCAAAATCGCTCAAAGTGAAGAGCGCAGACAACAAGAGTCGCCGACTCAGAAGACAATCTACATTGACCCAGCTGGTCGATGGACGGCAAGCGTCGCCGCACAGCGAGGAACCTGAGTTTAAGCCCGTTAAGCGGAGCGGGAGAAGCACGAAGAAAGGAAAAGATAAGCAGCAACGGACGTTGACACAAATGATACCTGGAAGGCGGTCGTTTGAAGTCGTGTCCGATGAAGATATGACAGAAGCGTTGAGCGATCTAGAGACAGAGGAGCAGGGTAGTGCAGACTATGGCGATGTAATTGCGCAACGACTTGCTCAACAAGGTTTGCACCATGCTGAAGGCGACGTGCCCACCTTTAAGAGAGAGGATGGGGAAGAGGTGCACGCATCTGCACAGAGTCTGCTTGCACTTGGGGTACAAACTGTCGAGCCAGATCTCGTTAAGAACGAGGAAGAGAGCTATCAGCCCACGCAATATATTGATGCGCCAGTCACCAGAACAGGCCCAACACGGAGTAGGAAGAGTAAGCAGATCAACAAGGAAAAGACAGTTGATACTAAGCTGCCCGTTTCACGCAAATCCGCGAACTCCAGATTCGGCCTACTGTCCACCCCAGAAAAGCGACGCATCTGCGAGATTCCGTCTTCGCAGTCACCAGCCGATTCGCCTCTCTCTGTCCAAATGTCAACTCATAAAACATGTCGATCGCCACTGAAAGAACGCTCAGGGAATGCGATCTCAGCTCCAGAGACGCCCTCAAAACGTAAACAAGTGGCGTTTGCAGAACCGTCGAAGGAACATCATTCACCGCCAACTCTGCGCCGGTTTCAAAGTACAGTGCAAGACTCCGAAGAAGAGGACGAGGATATCATCGAGGATTCGTCTTCATGTGCACAGTGGATCACCGCGAGTACTAAACCTGGGACAGGTGGCATCTTCAAGTTAGGCGAGGCTGTTGGCGTTAACACGCAAGCCATACTTGAGCGGATTGACCAAGCATGTGCACGTGTGGATGAAGATGCTGCATGCCAAGATAGTGATTCGTCTGAAGAGCTAGGCGTACAGGCTACTACTCGACGAGATCATGAAGCCTCTCCCGAGCTTGGCGAGCAGCAGCCGAGTCTCAATCGAACTCGATGTCGCACAGCTTCTGTCGAGATCAAGCACGAGTTACTGGATGATTCTGAGGTGCTGCCTGGGAATACTGTTAACTCATTTTCATCACCAGGAGAGCAAGCAGTTGCGAGCCGAGAGCCACCGAATGAGCACGTCGAGCTCCCTACCTCAGTTGTGGAAGTCCATTCGACGCCACCGTTTAGTGATGCATATCTCCAAGATACTTTCCCGTCGACACCAATGGTGATCCAAGGCGAGTCATCAGACGAGGATGACGCAGCTGACTCCATGCCTCCGTCGCGAGCAAAACAGGAGCCGCGAAGGCCACCATCCTCCAGCAGAAGGCAGCCATCGGTAGAACTGCATGACGAATCCGTACGAGTCCCACTATCACCAGTCGCGCAACGTGAAACGCAACAGTCTCATTCCAGCAAAGCAGAGCAACAACTCCAAGAAGAATGGCTCTCTTACTCGCAGTATCTAGGCACTCGACCCCTGGAGTCTTCAAGCATGCATGTAGCAGCAGATGCATTTAGCTACAATGCCACACCAAAGCCTCCACGCCCTGCTGCTGCACCACCACCACCACAACATTCAGGACATGGTTTGAGCCAGGCTACAACGGTAGACGAAGTTACCCCAAAGAAAAACCGAAGACAGCGTACCATCAGCGCGAACGTGACTCCACATAAGATCGCAAGCTCTCAACCATTCATCTCGCCAAGTAAGCCCCCGCCACTGTTTATCCCAAGTAGCTTCCCTAGTCCGGCGAAGGCTGTGATGGAAGGTTGGAGTAGCCCCGTGTATGGCAGGACGCAGGACTTCAGGTCTAGTCAGTATGGTGCGAGTCTAGAGGACTTTAGCATTCCCGCTCCTCCGCCGCCTTTGGAAGACAGCTAGCTGAGTGCATGTATGTGTGTCTGGGGTTATCGTCATGTGGAATCACGGATTCGGAAAATCGAAAGACGGTTCAAGTGCCAAAGCCAAACAGGATGCATTCAGCTATCTATATAGATGGATGTTCTTTGAATCGAATACAGAAAGCTACGGACGGTACTGGAAGATTAGTCCGCTGCATTAATGCGAGCGTGTGATTAAAATCCGCACCGAAGTGCAGCGTAGATGGGTGGAAGGACATCGGGCAGCCGCACTTGAAGTCTTTTGATCGACTTCAAGTCCGGCTGCAAGCCCGAATGCGCAGAATATCGCGTAAGGCGACTACGCGTCTGTCTACAGTAAACGTTGTCGTCGTCGTTGTTGATGGTGGTGCGAAGGAGAAGAGAAAGGGCTCTGTGGGGCCGCATTTATCGACTTTTCGCTAGCCCGCCAGCTGAATCATGTCTTAGTAAGCCGACCAACCCTCAGTATCAGCGGACTCTTACGCCTATTACCTATGTATCTACGCGCCCATCTAGAACACCATAGCCCCGCCATCGACAATGATATCCGTCCCATTAATATACCTCCCCGCATTACTACACAGCGTAATCAGCGGCCCCGTCAACTCCCACGGATGCCCCATCCTGCCCATAGGATTCCTGCCATTCCAGCTCTCCCGCGCTCTCTTCAACCCGTCTCCCTCATTCAAAATCGTATTCATGTAACCCGGGCTCAAGCAATTCACACGTATGCCATAGCTGCTCCACTCCGCAGCCAGGCTCTTGGCCAGCGACAACAGCGCCGTCTTGGACGAATTGTACGCGGCCTGCGGCTGCGGGTAGTTTGTGTGGTGTGCGGAGATGGAGGCCGTGAAGACGATGCTGCCGCCTGTGCCCTGGCTGCGTAACTGCCGCGCGATGGCTTGCGCGCACAGGAAGCTGCCGGTCAGGTTGATGTCGTGGGTGCGGCGCCATTCGTCGGCGGCCATCTCTATTGCGTGCGTGCAGCCGACGACGCCGGCGAAGCAGCACAGTATGTCGATGCTGCCGAGCACTTTGACGGTGCTTTCGACGGCCGATGCGATGGCGGCTTCGTCGCGTACGTCGACGGCTTCGGTCATGATGCGCCGATCGGGGAATTTGGCGTGCAGGGCTTTGATGGCGTCGAAGGCGTTGTCTGGTTGCATGTCCCAGAGGGCGAGGCCTGAGGCGCCGTGTTCGAGGAGGGCTTGGGCTGCTTCGAGGGCGAGGGTGCCTGCTCCTCCCGTGACTGCAGGTGTTGATGTGCTTGTTAGTACCTAGTCCCTCGCGTGCATATATGGCGAGTGGAATGGTCTAGTACCCATGGTAGGCGTTCACGTACTGATCGCATTGCCCTTGACCTGGAATCTATACTGCGCTCTTTGAGCCACTGGAAGGTCTTCTGGGGGTGGTCTTGGTGCCGTGAGCGGGTTCTCTTCGGTCGACAGCACCATCTCTGGGAGCTGTCGGTTTACGAGCGAAGCGCGGTTGTCTGCGTTGTCAGGCATCTTGAAGAAGTTGCAGGGTAGGAACGACTTCGAAGAGGAATGTTAGTCGTAGGTTTGGGACTGCGACCCTGCGGTATTTGCCCGCAATTAAGGGACGTCGACTTCGGACGACAGCTGTCCGTGGTGTGGAGCTTCAGCTTGAGCATGACGTTGGGATGCCCCGCCCCCGCTATCCTTCTCCTTTCTTTGGGGTTTGGCAGGAACGGATCTCGAGCATGAGCTTCTTACTGTGCATGTGCTCATCTAATCTGTTCTCTCTTCAAAGACCTAAAGCCAGTCTGGGGAAGTAAAGCCCCTGTTCAGAGGGCGTTGTTGAGAGTAGGGGCTGGTATATTCAACATGCCTAGTTGGGCAAGTATCAATTAACCATCGAACACGGTTGCCCCTTCGCCCTTCGATGCATACATGCATGCATGATGCACCTAGGTAATCCAGGACGCAGCTACCCAGGTATATGCCGTGCCCTGACTACCTACCTATCGTACGATAATGTTTCACAGACCTGCCCATAACAGGCATGCTTGACTGCCATCCATCGATTGCTGCGCTAAATGTGCCCCCTCCTAGCTCCACCAAACAGCTGCTCAGGCTTGCTCAGGCTACGAAACTGCTATTCCTATCGCAGGATACCTCACAGTGCGCTGGCGCCTCGCAACGACCACGGGCACACGCACCATCCTTGTGACGTCCTGCGGGTGTGGCTTGAAAGCTTATGGAGCTTCCCAGTCATCTCCGAGGCGCGCGGCCACGCTCCCGTCATCCCACCTTTGATACACTTGACTGCATCTTACGCGTCCATGTGCCAACTAACCAGTTCCATTTCCTAGAATCTCCTACTCCTCGACTCTTCTGCTTCTCCTAGAGCATTTTGTCCTTCCTATCATTTTACCTTGCGAACTAAAAACGCCATAATGTTGTGGGCGGCGGCGAACCCGATCCCGCGTCTTCGCGGCCCATGGCGACACAACATCTCGACGTTGAAATCGCGACCGCTGGCCGAGCTCTCTGGCTCACTGGGAGACTTGGGGACCCTCCTACCGCTCATGACAGCCCTGGTAATCACGAACTCCATCTCCTTGCCTTCGACTCTGCTCTTCACAGGCGCCGCCAACATCCTAACCGGAATCGCATTCGGAATCCCACTACCAGTGCAACCCATGAAAGCCATCGCAGCAGTCGCGATAGCCCGCAAATTCACGCTTGAAGAGAACGCCGCAGCGGGCCTTGTTGTTGCAGGCTTGGTGGGCGTGTTCAGTGTGACAGGGCTCATCAACTGGGCGAACCGCGTCACGCCCATCCCAGTCGTCAAAGGCATCCAAGTCGGAGCTGGACTCTCGCTGTGCCTGAGCGCTGGAACCAAGATGCTTTCACCGCTGAGCTGGACGGGCCCGCTGTGGAGCGATAATCTGCTCTGGGCCCTTGCGGCTGCTGTGCTGCTGCTGTTTACATTTGCGTTTCCGAGGATGCCGTATGCTTTGATAGTCTTTACGATTGGCCTGGTGCTTTCGATCCTCGCACCAAACCATGATGACGACTCTTCTATCATACATAATTCCGGAATCCCTATCGTACATCCGTCTGGAAGCGATTTCTTGAAAGCTACGACAACCGCTTCGTTGGGCCAACTGCCACTTACGCTCCTAAACTCCGTAATCGCAGCATCAGCTCTGGCCTCTGATCTCCTCCCCAGCCCCCCTTATCCCGCCGCGCCTACCGTCACCGAGCTAGGCGTCTCAGTAGCTGCAATCAACCTCATCGGCTGCTGGTTCGGTGCCATGCCCGCATGCCACGGCTCCGGCGGCCTCGCAGGCCAATTCCGGTTCGGCGCCCGCAGCGGCTCGAGCATAATCTTCCTCGGCACCATCAAGTTCATCCTAGGCCTCATCGCCTTCTCCGCGTCCTCCACCATCGTCGGCGTGCTTTCTAACATCCCCAAATCACTCCTCGGCGTCCTCGTCATCGCAGCCGGCGTCGAGCTAGCGAAAGTCGGCGAGAGCGTGAATACGGATGCGCGGGACCTCAGAGTTTTGGATGATGGTGATGAGAGTTGGGATGGGAAGAGGACCAAGGAGCTGGGCGAGAGCGAGAAGAAAGAGAGGTGGATGGTTATGCTTGTCACTGTGGCGACGTTGCTCACGTTCAAGAATGATGCTGTGGGCTTTATCACTGGCTTAGTGTGGCATTGGGGATTCAAGGTCGCGAAGAGAGTGGAGGAGTCGAGAGATAGGCAGGCGGGAAGGCCGTTTTGGAGGCGAGCGGAACATGGACGGGAGGAGAGTAGAGGACTTCTTGTTGCGCAGGAGGAATCGGACACGGTTGCGTGAGTAGAGGCTGATGTTTTTTCTTTTTCGCATCGCCATGGGCTATCATGCGTGAGGCATAGCGATGCTTTGGTTGCATTTAGTACAGCGAAGGGACTGCATTTTGTATACACTGAAAGCGTTCTTGATTCTTGAGTACTCTGCATTTTCGCCTGGTAACACCTTTTCTTGTTACTAGCGGTACGATAGATTACATCAATCTGTGCATAATGCTTCGACTTTTGTCTGTTTGAAACGACAGCTTCACGGGTCCTCAAATCAAGTCATTTGAATACAGTAGAGAGGCAGAATAAAGTTTTTTATGCTCCAATTCATCAATCTAATTACACTTCCTGTCTCTGTCCCCCCAATCACGTTCGCATACTCAGAATAGCCCACTTTCGCTCAATGCCATGCATGCATGCTAAGACCGTCGTAGTCTCAGCTCTTTTTGCTCAAACGACGTTGTTGATACCCAATATTGTACAAATAACGAAAAGTAGACTTTGGGGGAGTGACCGCAAGGGGCTCTCCTCAAGTTGGTGGCGGAGGCTAAGAGGGAAGAGGGGGCTTTCAAGAAAACGCCGTTCGCCTCGTTTATGCATGCCAGAAATGCGTGGTTTTTTCCAAATGTCTACTCCATCTCAGTTTATGTGTTCGCTCTCCTCCCACTAGGCAGGCAGCCCCGGTCCAGGTGGTCCGCCGCCCTCGTTACCCCTGGGCGCTGGTACAACGGCACCAAGCGGGTTCGCGGGTATCTTGATCGGCGCATTTGGCATTGCCTTCAACCGATTGGGCAAATCTTCGCCCTTGATGACCTTTAATATCTCCTCTTTGTCCAGCGTCTCATACTGAACGAGCGCGTCCGCTAACCGGTCAAGCTCTTGGCGCTTTGAAAGCAGCAGACTCCTGGCGCTCAACTTCGCTTCGTCGATTAACCGACGCACTTCGTTATCGATCAGCCGCTTGGTCTCCGGCGAGACCATCTCGTAGTTTGATTTGAAGTCAACATTGCCGAGTACATCTGAGAAACCACATGAAGTCACCATGTTGTAGGCGAGGGACGTTGCCTGCTGAATGTCGCCCGAAGCGCCGTCAGCAACGTTATCCGCGCCGAAGACAATTTCCTCGGCCATCTTGCCGCCCATGGAGACTTGTAATTGACGAATGTACTGTTGGCGCGTGTGATGATGCTCTTCTTGAGGAAGGAAGAATGTGATACCAGCCGCGTGACCTCTCGGCAGAATGGTAGCCTTGTGAACATCATTAAAGCCCTTTGTGAACAGACCGACCAAGGCATGGCCACCCTCGTGATATGCTGTATGTATCTTGTCTTGAAGCGGGACAGTGCGGCTCTTTCTCTCTGCACCCATCGTGATCTTGTCCTTGGCCCATTCTAGATCCTGGATAGAGACAGCCTTGGCTTGGAGCTTGGATGCACGGATGGCTGCCGAGTTTGCGAGGTTCTCCAACTCAGCGCCAGAAAAACCGGGAGTGCCGCGTGCGATAGTAGAGAGGTCAATTTCAGGCGAAAGGCGGATCTTCTTGGTGTGATATTTGAGAATGGCCAAACGCCCGCCAACATCCGGGAGCTCTACTTGCACGTGGCGATCGAAGCGACCGGGACGGAGAAGAGCCTGATCGAGAAGTTCAGGATGATTGGTAGCGGCGATGAAGATGACACCGGTGCTCTGGTCGAAGCCGTCGAGATCGTTGAGAAGTTGGTTCAGGGTTTGTCGGTGGTAGTTAGCATCACGCGACTTGCGCTTTCCACCTACAGCGTCCAGTTCGTCTATGAACACGATCGCGGGTGCCTTGGCGCGAGCAGCTGTGAAGAGCTCGCGAACACGCTTAGCTCCAACACCAACATAGACCTCGTCAAATTCAGATCCAGACATGTAGAAGAAGGGCACGCCGGCTTCGCCTGCAACAGCACGTGCAAGCAGCGTCTTTCCAGTACCGGGAGGACCAATAAGCAGGACACCCTTAGGAAGCCTACCACCGAGCTTGTTGTACTTGTCGGGATGCTTTAGAAAATCGACGACATCGAGGAGCTCTTCCTTTGCTTCGTCGCAACCGTGGACATCGCTGAAACGGGTGTTCTGGTGCTCCGGACGAACTTCGGCGCTGGTAGCACCGCCAACCTTCTTGAGAACACCACTAGTCTCAACGAAGAGGGTGATGAGAATCAAGGAGACGTAGGCGGCCAAAGCAAAGCCGCAGATCCAGCGTACCCATTTGAAGATGACGTTCATCATGGATTCCTCGACCACGACGTAGACAGGGTCACTCTTAACACCCGAACCAGCGCGAGCCTTCCCAATCTGACTTCCACCAGCGTTGGCGCCTACAGCCTGCGCGACTGCCTGCATTTGCTGTTGCGAGAGCCCTTGACCGGCCTGCACGTTGCCAGACTGTCCCGTCTTCTGGAGAGCGGTGTTATAGAACCTGTCCACCACGGCGTTTGTAGCAAAGTGACCCGTGTTGTAGCGATTGACGACGATTTGAGGCATGTTGGCGCGCATAAGGGCCGAGTAGAAAGAGGCCTGAGAGGTAGCACTGTTGGGGTTGTTGTTAGCGGCCTCCTCCAGTCGAGCGAGTTGATCCTGAGATGGGCCACCGAAAAGCGATCGTTGTTGTATCAGACCCAGTCCAACCATTCCCGGCTTTGGTAGCTGACGCAGCTGAGATAGACGGCCGTTGCGCGACATGGTAGAGTACTGGCGGGCTCTGCGATGCCCAAATGACACGCTGCTAGCCAGAGGGTTGCATAGTCCGAGTCGCGGTACTACAAAGTGTTAATCGTCCATTCGCTTGTATATTTTCTATGCCAACTAACCTGCAGATATTACTCCAGACACGGTAGGCGCCGATCGCAAAACTTCCGAGGAAGCGGTGGAACGAAGCGCGGAGATGGGGACGGACTTGAGGAAGTCAGGTACAAATGAAGGCGACCGGGACTGTGATCGCATCAGTATGATGGACAAGGGATACGACAACGACTTCCGTACCTGGCTGCCTGCGACTTGAGTAGGTGCGCTTGTCCGCGCTGTGTGGAGCTGTCGGGTGCTGGCAGCGGGCTTGCGCCCAAAGCCCTGCCACGGTGACTTCAAAACGGTAGACATGGTGGGCCACAGCTCAGAAGTGGCAGAGACGACATTCTATGGCACAGTCAGTAGGAGCTTTGATGACGCGATATCGGGACTCGTGGCAAAACCTACCTGCATTGCGACAGGCGCTTGGAAGGCCATGATGTGTGTTGAGTTGCGGCAAGGGCCGCAGAAATATGTATAAACTACCAGAATAGAGAAATGAAGAAAGAAATCGGAGGCGTTTGGGTGAGTGTTGCGACGAGAGGCCGCTGGACGCTGGTCGTGAGGTCGTGGATAGAAAGCGGCGGAACATGGAGCTGCACTCCCGAACGCCGACCCCTGTCAGCCTTGGCTTGACAGCAATCACGTTACCAGCTTCACCGGCATGGCTTACTAACAGGCTGGATCACGCTCAGTGGACATAGAGCACATGAACTGTTTATATATTACTTTTGCGGATGGAGCTCCGTCCTCGGAGCGCCCAGATAGGATATCAAAAAGTTATAAGCTGCTCATGCCTACCATATAATTTACTACGCGTTGGACCTCGGGCTGGCGGGGCTAGCGGAACTTGGAGCTGTTGATGTCGTGAAAGGCGGCATAGAACATCACATCACGTCTAAACAGATCAAATAACACAGTTAGAATGGCATCCCCTAGATGGAGAGAATTGTACAAGTACGCAGCATGCGATGTACGTCCCAGTCCTGCTTCCCAATGTCAAGCTTCAAGCTGAGGTCAACCAGCTAGCAGATGGGCTGCTCAAGCTCCATGTACCCGGCGCTGGCTTTCTAGCAGACTTGAGTATGCTTTACCACATCATTCAAACCTACCAGCCTCTGACCTGGACACATCAGGGCCACTGCTTCATACCGCAAGCAGTCCCAAGTCAGCGCCCATGAAGATTCTGGCTCCTGCATCGACTTTCCTCATGGTACCAAAGGCCACCAAGTCCTTCCCTAACCCAGCTCCGCTCTCAGAGGACATCCCAGCCTGCAACCTGCCAGACTCGAGACCATATGCAGACTACGCCGAGAACGGCACCGTCGTCGTGATTAGCCAGCCAGCAGGCCAGTCGTGCGCAGTGGTGGGCGGCATCATGGCAGCTCGCATGAAGCATCTCGGCGCCGAAGGCCTCGTTGTGGATGGTCGAGTGCGGGATATAGTCGCTCTGAACGAGACGCAGTTGCCCATCTGGTCGAAGGGCACCTCAGTCATCGGCGCAGGAGCCGAGACCAAGTTTCATGCGTGCAATGTGCGTGTAAGCGTGGGCGAGACGATTGTCGAGCCTGGAGACATTGTTATGATAGACCCGTTTGAGAACGGCGTGGTTGCAGTGCCGCAAGGAAAGGTGGAGGAGCTGCTGGAGCTGTTGCCAAAGCTGGTAGGCGCTGATGAGAAGGTGATTGCCGATGTTGAGCAGGGCGTTAGTGTGCAAGAAGCCTTCAAGAGGCACCGCAGTTAGCCGTAATCATTTGCTGCAAAACACAACATATTTCTCTAGCGCTCGAAGATGTTAAAGCACATACAACTGTGAACAACCTGCAAGGTCCACTGAGGTCGCGGGCAATTGGATGACACTAGCCCATTCCTTGGCACCCGCCCATTTTCGCGATCCCGGCTTCTCAAGCTTCCCAAACCCATCGATCACCATCATCTTCGGTCCCCGTACAGCCACCACCTCCCTTCGTCGTACCCCAATTGCCCCGGAGCACTCACAATGGGTATCACCGACTTCTTCACCGGCGCCTGGGAGACCTTCTCCCACCCGTCGCCCGACGCAGAGCAGCCCGCGGTACAGGGCGGTGCCAGCACCAACACGCCCGCATCCGGCACCGACGAGGAGTCCAGCGAGGAGGCCGATGTCAACAAGAAGGATGCGAGCAAGGGCGGCGAGTCTCAGGAGCAGGGACACAAGCCAAGTGGTAAAGGCGACGATGATGCTGAGGAGGAGCCAGAAGAGGAAGAGGAGGAGGAAGAGGAGCCGGACCCAAAGGAGAAGCTTGAGAAGGGTGAGTTGTCCTGAAAACCTCCTGGGAATACACGATTGCGGGGTCACAGAGTCTCGGGGGCTTTTGGATGGAAGTCGATGAGCAATGGATGGACTTGCGGCAGCGGCGACCTCCATCATAACCTCGCGAGGCCATTAGGAACGAGAGTTGAGGCTAATTATGTTGTCACAGAGTGCTCCGAGTCCAAGGAGTGCCACGGCCCAAAGCACCACTACGATGAGTGCGTCGAGCGCGTAACAGGCCAGATCGAGAACGATGGAAAGGCCAAGGAGGACTGCGTTGAAGAATGTAGGGCAAACCCTTCTCTAGCAACTGTTTGAAACGAGTTCTGATATCCGTCTAGTTTTCCACCTTGCTCACTGCGCCACCCAATGCGCTGCGCCCAAGCTCTTCGCCCAGCTCAAGTAAACCTCTCGATAACAACATTCGTCCCGAAGTCATGGGTAGAGCGGAGCTTTTGGATCTTGAGGAAAAGACCAAGACACGTCATGGATGACTGTAAATATGAAAGTCATGTTTAGAATATCACTGTACTATTTTCCCGTGCCAAGCATAGCTTTCAATATGTTCAGCAAGTATCAATGTGTCATTTAACTACGCATAAAGTCCATTACCGCTGAAATCAAATTCAAGACAAGACAATGCTCCCAAATCCATCATTCGGAATCGTCATCGGAAACAAAGTCTTCCAGCAGTCATTGCTCATGTCCACCCGCAGCTCCTCCCGTGATACTCTCCGCATCCCTATGCTCATCCACCTTCAATCTGCCCTCCCCACTCGATAGTCCCAACCGCTTAATGCCCAGCATCAACGGCAGCGGGAGCACCACCAAAGCCACCACGGCCTGGAAAACCAGCGAGCGATACATGTTCCCCGCAGGCCGAATCCCGCCTCCATCCCCCCTTCCACTCTCCCTGACCTTCTCCAAATCAACAGGCCGCTGATCCTTCAACGCATTCATGACGATAATAAACACGGCCCCAAAGGCCTGTCCACCCGCCCAGCATATAGTCGAACTGACTTCAGGAGAAGCCGGAAACGTAATCTCAACGAGATACTCCAGCGCAACGGGCAGCAAACTAAAACTGCTCGCTCCCAGCACCGCGCTCAAGACGTATGGCGCAGCAATCGTGCGCGTCTGCGGCGCCCAGATCATCGCTAGGTACGAGATGGCGACTAGCGGGCAGAGAATCTTGATGCCTAGCAGATAGGCATGCGTGCGATCTAGCACGGGGCTACTGATCGCCGCTGCGACAAGGCCGACGACAATCAGGACTGCGCCGCAGATGCCCGCTTCGTCCTCGCTGAAGCCGTAGGGATACAGGATTTGGTTCACCAGGCTTGAGAAGGCGTTGAAGAAGCCGACGTAGGTGCTGAATGTTACGAAGAGAATGTAGAAAGGTGGAGAGCGGAGCATGTGCTTCAGGCTCGCTAGTACCGGCGTCCTTGAAAGCGAAGAGGATGCCGTTGGAGGTGATGGTGGTGCTGCTGGGATGAATAGGGAGGGGATACATGCTATTGTTGCGATGATGGAGACGATGAGGACCATTTGCGGGATGGAGCCGAGGAAAGGGTCTATGAGCTGTGCGAGCTGAGGGTGCGTTAGCTAGCCGTCGCATAGAAGTGGAATTAAGCATGTCGAGAAGGTAACGAAGCAACGAGAATGACTCCACCACTTACAGCACCACCAAACGGATTCGCCAAACTCGCAAGTGCCGTGGCTCCCACCCTACCCCGTTCCGTAAACCACATGTCGCTGTACCTCGTTGGCGCCGCGAGAACAAAAGGTTGCGCGAATCCGATCAATATCTGACCAAACATGACGACGCCGAACATGCCTCCGTTTGCTTTGGTGCCAGCATACCGAATCCAGTTGCCTACTAAGAGGAGAACAGAAGCGGCAATGATGGAGTCTCTGGGACTGCGGTGGAGAAGATAGATTGTGAATGGGCAGGCGACGACAAAGGCGAAGAGGACGGCGCTGCTGAGCCAGTTGATTGCTGTTTCTGAGACGCGGAAATATGTTGCAGCTGTTGTGGAAACAGGGGCGAATGTTAGCCACTGTGTAGTGTTAGCTTTGACACGCTCTATTCGCAATCTATTTGCCCGTCTGACTTGTACAGGTCCATGATGAAAGGAGGCAGAAAACTTACATCCCAACTAACAACAATGTTGAGCAGCACCAACTGCGTCAGCCCTAACCACCGTCTCTTGTACACTTTGAAATGTGCATGACTATAACTCTTTTTCTTTGATTTCCTCTGCCGGCGGTCCGTCCCTTCCTGTGGACCCTCTGCTTCTCCATCTCTTTCATCCACTACTCTCGAACTCGATGGTCCAGTATTAACCACATCTTCCTCAACTTGTGGCGCAGCATTCTTCAACATGCCATCGTTACTCTTGGTATGCGCAATGTCGTCCATCCTGACCCAGGACCCACTCGGTTTCATTCCCAGGCGCCTATCACGCCGAGCCGATGCGATACAACACGATACGAAGCGCCCAATCAATAACAATGAATTGCGTAATGCGAGTCGATTACCAAGCTTGCAGACAGACCCTCACACAACGCTCCGCAGCATAATAAAAAGTTGTACAGTAGAGAAGGTAGAAAAGTCGATTGTGTACTACCGTTATCGCGTGGTGCCTGCGCTCTCAGAGGGCTTCGCGCCCGGTGTTCATGTGCCCTTCCTTCCTGGTGATACGTCGGCTAATCAAAACACGCCTAAAAGGGGAAGGGGACGGTCGGACCGCCTTCTTGTTCAGCGCTAGTGGGCCGTGTCCATATCATCACTCTTACCCCGACTTTGCGTCTTGTTTGGCTTACCACGGTACCTAGGCGGTAGTCTAGTCTATACTGCGTCCTTCCCCGCTGCACGAGGACCGGGGGCGGAGGTATATTTACTCGCATGTGAAAGAGAGGGGTATACCAAAGGAGGTGGAACTGGTATAGGGAGAGTCTTCTGCTCTCCGTTGTTGCGCAATTGTTTTGTGGCTGCTTACAGTCGATACCAATTTGCATTGCAGGGTTATTCGAAATTATATATCCATAAGCTTACTAGATCCTGCGACGCTGTCGTTGATCATGTTGTAGTACAGTTGTACGCGTTATTTATCGAAGTGCTGGAGTTGCACGAGAAGCTGGGTCCAGATCTCGCCTAACGTTCGCATCGTCCCGAACCCGTGGAAAGATAGTAAGATAGGATCCTTGGATCCGGTAGTCCATTCCTTGATATCTGATTTAAATAATGAAGCTGTGGCCCTCAATTGTGGGTGCGCCAGATAGAATTTGCCGTTGTCGTTGCGTGTTTATAGGGAAGTACTGCTTCCTTCATCGTGATATAAAGTCACATCCCATGTTCCAGGGCTGGCGTTCAGATCCTCTGCAGGGTCTCTTTTTGGGGTTAGATTCGGTTAGCACGCTTGCAGTGAAATAAGCTTTCGGAAGGGAACATACCAAATGGCTTTGAGCATCAACTAGACGAGCATGTGCTCACCTTTGAGGCCCTGGACCACGGTACATCAGCTACCATTAGGCCTCAACACGAAGGATTGTATGGCCCGTTGTGATACATCAGTATTACGATTGAGCTGACTTTTCCGTTGTACCTGCTCCTTTCAAGATCTCCCAGAGATGATGCACACATTCCATACACCTACAAATAAGAGCTTCTTCTCTATATGCACGTGGCCCAGCTGTACTGTCCAATCTTTCGTGTTTTAGCACGCCCTCAGTCGATGATAACGTACTATTCATTCTGTGAATTCGTAATGCATCCCGTTCAACGTGCTAGTGCGAAGAGGTAAATGCGCATTGTGGTACTCCAGTGGGATAGACAGGGAATACATGGAGTCAATCATGGATCTGAGAGGCAGAAAGAGGAGTGAGGGGTTATCACCTCTTTTCATCAAAATTATTCCATCAAATGAGATTCTGCATTGTAGTTTTTGGTGTTGCACCGCGCAGAACCGTCCATTCAAGTGTACAGGTAACCTTGACTACTCTGGCTTCCACGCACGTGGTCCCCACAAAAGTGCCGCGGAGAACCTAATTTCTCCAACGTCAAAATTATTAAATATCACCCGACCCAACATCTGAAAAAAAAACCATGCGATCGCTTCTGGGGTCAACTTCATGGCCCAAACGAACTTCGCGTGCCGGATATGAACTGACGTCGGACAGAGTCGGCTTGAAGATGGGGTGACATTTAGTCATCGGATGAAAATCGTGATGCTTGTGAAGCGAATGTGGCACACCGTGTTAGACGGCACCGTTCAAACAGAAATGAGTTTGCACGGCTCAGCGAGTATACGTTGTAAAGCTCCCGTCAGCTTGATAACAATGTAGAGGTTATCGGAAGATATCATAAGCATCAAGGCCTCCCGGCTACGTATACACAGTACACGCCATACACGCGCTTCCGATGCACATGTACTTCTTCGCAGGCAGTACCTGAATTAGTGGACCTCTGTCGACTACAAGCGGAAGTGGCGGAGAAGCGTTAATACGTACGTAATACGGCAGCTATTATTGGTCCCGTACAAGGCTGCACACGTATGATCAACCATCAGCCCTAGAGGTTTTGAAGCCAAGCTCGGTGACTGTAATGCTCGAATTTTGTGGGGAGGTAAAAGAACTACCGCGGAGATGCAATTATCTACGGAACTTGTAGGGAATGCAGTTTTGAAGGTACGTAGGGGGTGAGTATATAGGAGGGAGGGTAGAATGTGTGAGTGGAGGGCATCAGAGGTCGAGATAAGCATCCCAGCATTACAACTGTTCCTTGCCTTGAGGCATTACGATCGAATTACATCAGGAGAAAATACATCCGGAAGTACCACATAACCCGACGAAATAGCTATTCGAACTACTCGACTTGTCAACATCACATCTCACCATGGGCGCTGCCTTAACACCAGATCAAGTGGCAATCATCAAAGCCACCGTTCCTGTCCTTGCCCAACATGGGGAGAACATTACCACCAAATTCTATGCCGACATGCTTGAAGCGCATCCCGAACTGAAGAACATCTTCAACCAGACACATCAAGCTACAGGCCACCAACCACGGGCTCTTGCTGGCGCGCTCTATGCCTATGCCAGCAACATCGACGACCTAGGAAAGCTATCACCTGCTGTTGAACTCATTTGCCACAAGCATGCTAGCTTGTATATTCGACCAGAGCATTACGACATCGTGGGGCATCATTTGATCGAGACGATGAAAGCCGTATTGGGTGACGCGGCGACGCCTGAGATCCTGAATGCCTGGGGTGCAGCGTACTGGCAACTGGCAGATATCATGATTGGGAAGGAAGCCCAGATGTACGAAGAAACTTCGTATTGGAAGGACTGGGAAGAGTTCACAATCGTCAAGAAAGAGAAGGAGAGCGAGGCGATCACATCGTTCTATCTCGAACCTGTGAACCCAGAGATAAAGACGAAGCTCCCAATTTTCAAGCCGGGACAGTACATCTCAGTGCAAGTCTTTGTCGAGGAGCTCGGAGATGGTGGTGTATACCAGGCACGTCAGTACAGTCTGAGTGATGCGCCAGGAAAGCAATATCTCCGCATCAGCGTGAAGAAGGAGCCGGGGGTAGAGCTTGGTGAGGCAAAGAGTTTGACACATCCCGGATACATTTCGAACCTCCTGCATGATACCAAGAACGAAGGCGATGTCGTAAGAGTGTCGCATCCATTTGGCGACTTCTTCTTCGAGGAGAAGGAAGACGAGAAGGATGCGCCGGTCGTCTTGATCTCAGCGGGTGTCGGACTGACCGCTTTGACAAGCATCTTCAATAGCCTCGTGGAGAAGAAGTCTACTCGGCCCATCTCCTGGATCCAAGGCGCCCGTAACTCCAACCTACGCGCCTTCAAAAAGAATGTCGACAGAATTGCTCCAGAAAATAAGAATGTGAAAACCGTGTACTTCTCCTCGAATCCGATTGATGGGGAGACTGAGGGTCAGGACTATAACATCAAGGGTCGCGTCGATCTGGAGAAGGTCGACAAGGCCCTACTTTACACGGACAACAACACCACGAAGTACTTTATTTGCGGGCCCACACCGTTCATGTTGGACGTTGAGAATAAGCTGAAGACATATGGTGTCCCGAGTGATAGAGTGAAGATGGAGCTTTTCGGTACTGGTGGTGTTCCGAGACTCTAGAGATACATACATTACCTCGCTTATTGGGCGCACATTGGGCGTTTCGTTTCCTACTCATTGTATCAGCATCGGGGAGTGCGGGTTGTTTGTCCGGGAACAGTTGATTGACTGATCTTCCGCATCTGTGAACTAACACATCTTTCACGTCCCAGCTCTTTTTTCCTATCTTTTCTAGAACATGACGGAGTCGCAAAAGCGGATGCAAATGTACTATTATAGTCCTAGAGGCAAGATAATGAATTGATTAAACTTCACTACATGCGAATCTCGTGGTTGTTTTGCTATTCTATCGATAAAAGGTTTATCCAGAATTGATCAAGGTACGAATAACCACAATATTGATGGTCTAGCAGCATAAACTGCGGTGGCCACTTTTCAGGCTATTTAGGTAGAAAGCAATGTAAGTTGGCGAATCTGGGTTCGGTAAAGCACCAGGATACGTAGCGTAGTAGGCAACAATCGCAATGTCTCGTGAGAAGCACGACGCTCTACGACGTTGAGTCCCATTCCATCCCTTGGCACTCTATGAGATCTTCGTTGCTCCCGAGGCATAAGTTGGCACCTGCGATACTACCAGTGCAAACACTCTGCGGAGCGGGAAGCATTGATCGTCAAACCATCTGGCGCTGCGGAAGGAAGTGGACCGGTTCCCAGATCTACGGATTGAAGACCGTGGGTTAAGCGTAGGATCCTGACACGGGACATTTCTTTCATGGACGAAGGCTACGTGTAGTTACGTTCCATGCTCGCGTATTTGGGTTCCTAATAGGCGAAACGGCTAAAAGGAACATATCCATCAGGAAGCGGTTGAATGTCCACAATTGGTGAAGTATGCATGTTAAGAGATTTTCCACATGCGAGTTGCATGTAGGGAGATGATAGTATAGGGCCGAATTATGACCATTCTTCGTGTCACATTAATGCGACAGTTGGCGAAGAGGACTTGCACACGCTTCGTACTCGGCGTGATGCTAGCGATGAGCTGTTGGGCACAAGGGAATGTTACTGGCTCAGAGATGTATGGCCACTGGAAAACTGTCGCCAACGTCATGACAAGGGGATATCCGATCCTTAGGCACCTTTCATCTCCAAGGTCGTGTCCTTGCGACAAAGGTCAGCGAAAGGGGTAATGTTCTGGAAAAGGCAAGGGCAAGGCGCGCAACGCGCTCCGTGACGAAACCTGTCCGAGCTCCTTCTGGAAATTGCGTAGAAGGACGCTTGGATAATTTGCAAGCGTAGGGATGTGAGAAAGTCCCCTTGTTTCGGAACGTTAGTTGGGTTGGTGGGCCGCAGCAGGGGCGACTGCTGCATCAAGCTGGGGCCGCACCCGTTGGCCAGTGACATGAGCCCGTGACAGAAAGCGCATGGAATTAGGATGCATGCCCTGGCTTTGATGACAAGAATAGCTTGTTGCAATTCCCCAAATGTAGTAGACATCGCGCTCGGAGATTGGTGAAACAGGTGGCAGCCGAATGGGCAACTCCTATGTTGACGGATGCACAATGTACAACGTGCATTGATAGAAGGATTCGAATGATAAACGCAACAGTCTTTTGCTTGCGTCGCCGCTGCCTTCTATAGTAAGAGGAAGATGGGAAAGCTCGAATGCAGTTGCTCGCATAACAGTCCATTGGTTATGTGGCTGTCCACGGGTACATCGATCACCGAAACGTTTGTGAGGCTCAGTGCGGGTTTGGCTGTGCATTGGTGACTGTGGAACAGGCAATGCATGTCCTGGTCCGGCGGCAACGGCACCAAGCATCTCGAAGCGGCACTTTTCGAAGATCGAAAAGGTTTGGTGGAAGGTTTCCATGAGTCAGGACAAACAGTTGATGTCTGTAAAGGGCAGGCAGGCGTTCCGCGCTTGGATTGATCAGGGGGCGTGAAATGAGGGTGCTCTCAGAAGACTGAGCTTAGGCGCCGCAAAACGTAACATAGAGTACCAGTGATGTCATGCATCATGTTTCCACTACTGGTAATGCTGCCTCGTGGTGGATAACACCGGCTCTCGATAGGGAACGCGTCTGTGTCCAACAGGCAGGCCTGCAGCCACCATCAGTTCGCGGGTCCGTGTGGTCAATAGGTATGGTCCACGGAGGGGAAATCAGGGGTCGGCTCACCACTGAAGGATCACCAAGCCTCCACAATAACGGTCAACTTCTGCCAATAGGCAAAAGGCTGCAAAGCCATTGTGTTGGAACTCCAAGACGCGCTTTGCTGTCTCTTCGTGTGTCGCAGTCACCTGGCAGCCCGGGCCGGATGGCGGCACCAGAGTCGTCCGCCTGCTGCGAGTCCGGGCCACCCATGGGAGGCAGGCGCAATGCACTGCACCTTCCCTCCTTCTAGCGGCCTTCCATGTGCCTTCCAAATTTGGCCCATGCTCGCGAACCCAGCACTTTCTCACGCTGAATCGCTTCCGTGATGCTGTCCCTCCATGTGTAACAAGCGGTAGCATAATGCATATGTAACCGCTTCGTGGGGACTGCGAGAATCTTCAACATCGAGCGGGATGGCCAGTTCGATCAATTCATGGTAATCATGCCACAACACCTCTAGGCATAGGGCTACCTAGGCTGCCGCTCGGGTTGTGGATCCTAATCTGTGCACAAAAGCGCCACATACGCCCCCAGGCAAGACCGCAAGATTGCCCCAGCGTCCTTGACAGCTAGCTGCGGAGCACTAGCAGAGAAGAGGATGATGAAGCTGTGGGCTTGCGAGCGCGAGATGAGCGCAAGGATAAGGCTGCTCACGAAACATCTTGGTCTTGATGCTTGAGAAGTCCGAGCTGGGTACTTGAACACCCCCAACCCCTTGTAATGGGAGAGTCGCCTGCGGTTCGATTTACATGCACCAACATTCTCCGGAAGCTGTGACACCATAGCATAACAGTATTTGCGAACCTGCATACGCGCAGATCTCAAGAGCACCCCAACTGCAGCCAACCAGCATCTCACCCAACACTTACTAGGTCGGAACTAGCAAAGGCTCAACGGGGCCAATCTGAGCAAGGTAAGCCATTACAATTCCTGTACTTCGCATTCCTGAAGCAAAGACACAGTCAGCGCACAGGTCCCTGACACTGAGATCCAGCCGCGATACCAGATTCCTATTGCCGGCCGCAGGGAGAAACACTATCAATCAACGTCACGACGAGTGGCACAACGAGAGCTATAGTCTTCTGCCAAAAGTGTTGGGCAAGCGCAATCTAAGCAGCGTCCGGCCGAACAGGTGGCCCTCGGATCTGAACGCCCCCAGTCCCGTGGCAGAGACTGGGGCCTTTAGGGAACTGAGGACGCTTTTAGAGCGCTTCTGGCAGGATAGCTTCCCCGAGCATCAGCAGCGACGTCGGGTTTCGTGGGTCGCGGCCAGCTGAAAAAAATAATCAGCGGCTCCGTTAGTCACGCTTGCGAGTTGGTGGCAGCACGCCCGCCGCGTGGAAACCGCTGGCAAGACAGGCGTGGGCGAGAGTCGCAGTTTCAGCGCCCAAGACGGTCTGCAGAGCCCGCTGAGATATCCTGAACGAGCGTGGAAGCCTTTCAGGGCGCTTTGGCCGTCGCGCATCTGCCTGAGCACTCCACGGCTAGGGGGATCGGATTCAACCGCCAAGACTGTTTTGGGCCTAGTGTCACTTTTCTGGGCAACTACGCGCAACAGCGAGGAAAGAAGTACCTGCACCTTTCAACACCACGCCTCTCATCCACTGCCATCCCCTGCCCTGCCCTTCTGCAGGCCAGCATCCATCACAGGTACGTACGCCAGCCGTCGACTGTCCGCTTTCGACCCGTGCAGCCCGCGCAGTGCCGCTGCAGGGCCTTCACACCGCTCGATCCCCTTTTCGACTCGTCGGACGTGGCCAGCGTGACTGCGAGGCCGACGATTTTTGGGGCGCGACGCTCCTTCACTCTCTCCACGCCGCCATCGCTGCTGCCGCTTTCGCTCAACTCCCCGACTGACTTCAACTTCTAGTGCAACCTCTGCATTGACCTACACGCGATCCGACCCGAGTGTTCGACTCCTTGGACGGACCACCTCACCAGCGACTCACGACGCTCGTTGATCACTGTGGACATCACACAGCGACGCTTGCGACCGCGAGGCTCACTGCCAGCCCGCTCCTCCTTCACTTGGTGCGCACCGTCCCGTCTCCTGCTCGTCGGCCTTTGTTGTGCCCTTTCGTCGAGTCTCCGTTACGCGAAGCACGCTCCTTGAGAAAATGGAACTAGACACAATACTGAACGCGCGATTAACAGCATACGCAGGCACACGACCCCCGTTCGGGATGCAGCACGCAATGCAGCACGAACTCCAGCCGCAGCATTTTGGCGCGCCGCCCTACATGAATGGCGGTCGCATCAAGTCGGAGAACGGCTCTGAGCGTGGCGTGTCTCCTCACCCATCAGACTCGTCGCGCTACTCGTCGCAAGCACCGCAGCAGCAATTGCCCTCTTACCCAGCGATTCCTCCCCAGCACTTGAATGGCATGCGATATCCCTCGCCATCACAGATGCAGGCGCCAATGCCCATGCTCAACAACAACAACTACATCCCGACCCCACCCGAACACGCGTACGCCCAGCAACAACAGCAGCTTCCAGATCCACAGCAGCACAACGGCGGGCGCCCCGCATCTGACGCGGGACCCCCAAAGGCGTTCGCGTGCTCGACTTGTGGTAAGGGCTTTGCGCGACGCAGTGACCTCGCACGTCATGGTAAGGAGCTTGGGCCGCAACATCGAACATGGCACTGACATATCTAGAACGTATCCACAGTGGCATCCGTCCTCACGTGTGCGACTACCCCAACTGTGGCAAGCAATTCATTCAGCGTTCGGCCCTGACGGTGCACCAACGTGTGCACACTGGCGAGAAGCCTCATATGTGTGAGCGATGTGGAAAGGTAAATACTCGCTCCCTCTCACCCTCTCATCAGAACTAACATATGTTACAGCCTTTCAGTGACTCGAGCTCGCTAGCACGCCATCGTCGCATCCATTCTGGAAAGCGTCCATACAAGTGCCCATATGCCGACTGCCAGAAGACCTTTACTCGCCGCACCACATTGACCCGCCACCAGAATCATCACACTGGCACTGTTGAAGAGGCTGCCGCTGCCACCGCCGCTGCGCTTGCCTCGCGTGCTACCGCTCCAAGCAGGACTGGCCGCTCTGATGGAGGTGATTATTCTGAGACCGCTTCGCCACTGAATACGCCGTCGCCCAATGACCGCACTCTTTCTCTGTCGCCTGCTAATGGAATGCCAGCCGGCGTCGTTCCTGGCATGCACCGTCAGGCCTCTGACTACGCCTACATGGGAGGCATGAACGTCCCTCCTCATATGCGCAACGAGATGCCACAGCCCAGCCCGCGTGCTTCTCCTGCGTTGACTCCCCAGTCATACGCTTCGAATGTAAGTGGCTCTCGCCCCGCCATTACCTCCCACCCGAGCGCGTATGGCCCGCCACCGATTCTTGAGCCACCGGCGTCCGCAAATCACAACCAGTCTGGTGGAACCAGCAGCGCCAATGGTAGCCCCCACATGTCGACCATGGGTTGGCAATCTCCGTCGCAACAGGCTATTCCATCTCCAGGAGCTGCGGACAATGGCTATGTTTACCCCGAGCCGCAGTACAACTCGCAGAACAGCATGTACTATCAGAACCACAACATCCGTCGCCCCAACAGCACCGAGCCAGATCACTATAACCCCAACCAGCAGCGTATGGGTGGCGAGATGTGGGCTCCCGCTGTGCAGTAAATGTGTTTCTCTCTTATTTTTGTAACATCACCACATCCGACTCTCGAGTTTCATTCCTGGTGTTTTTAGGCAGGACTTATACCCCTGTGTTCTCACAAAAGATTTCTTCCTCAATGGTTGGCGTGTTCTCTCGATTGCTCGAGTATCCTTCATGGTGAATTTTATGGGTTTGCAGGAATTTAACAGCTCATTTATCTGTCTATCGTCTCTCCTAGGAAATTTCGTTTGTACTCTCAGACTAGCCATTTCCTTTGTTACAGTATTTGTCTTGGGTTTGCGGGCGATGGTACAGTCACACACTGCGCTCAGCACAAGGAGTCGTGCTCTGATGGCGGGCGTTGGGCGTCCCTTATACAAGATTGGGAAGGGCGTCCGGCTTGCTTCTTGGTCACTTTTTGGCTTTTCTTTTCTCTTTTATATGCACACACACACACTGGCACAGGCACTCTTTAGACTGGTACTTAATGAAGGATTTACATCCGCTTTTAGACAAATACTCTACGCAAGTAGTTCCAAAATGTGAAAACTTAATTTGTGAACTGGACCTCGATGTGAAGATACCTACGACTTGGCCTGCATGACGCAGGACGGCTCTGTCTCAAGTCTTGAATTCTGAATTCTCTAAACACGAAAGTATCCACTTTGGTACTATTAATAACATAGCAAGGAGTCCTGCAACACATTATCAACTATTGCTTGCTCCAAGTCTAAGAGACGGCGAGAGTGGCTTCGCCAGCTCAAGATCTCAACTAAAAATCTGGGGTAGCACAGCAAGAGATCCTTGAGCACTCTGTTAGCTGCTCACGTTCAAGTCGATGGGATCCCCAGACAGCCTTCGCTATATCAGGCTGTCGACTCTGATGCTGTGACAACGCAGCGGGGAGCTATCCAGTACACTGTCCAGCTTGGCATGCAGCAAATAATGCATCAGCTCTGGAACGTCAGTGTTTGCGTGCAATGACACAGAAGCCGACATGTGCGGGATCTCGTCAGAAGCAGAACACGTAGACTACCGTGGTTACATTGAGCACTTAGAGGTCCAAAGCTGGCCGATCGGAACCCTGCGCTTCCAAGCTCAAGGTTAGTCGGAAGGAACGCCGTCGCCGGAGTGCTAGCCACAGCCTCGCCCAGCTTTGGGCAGACAGGTGACGACCCTCCATCACTCTTCTTACCTCCCACCTGCAAAATTGCCACGACACTGCCCCGAATTGCGTCTCTTCGTACCGCCGAGAAGCTCCGCACCAACAGCCTACTAGCCATCGTTTTGGCTAGCCCGTGCTCGTTCGTCCCTTGCCAAGACCGAACTTGCGTCACCAGCTGCCGGGAGAGCTTTCTACATACTCCAACACCTTCTTTGCGCCTCCAGAGTCACCCAACGCCCTGCCATCATGTCCAAGGTCGTTCGAAGCGTCAAAAACGTGACCAAGGGGTACTCCCAGGTGGAAGTGAAAGTGCGCAATGGTGAGCATTAATCGAAGCGCTACACCAACCCGCCGACTAACGCGACACCTGTAGCGACGAGCAATGATCCATGGGGGCCCGTAGGCTCTGACATGGCTGAGATCGCGCAGATCACCTTCAACAAGTAGGACCACGACACTCGTCGCGGAAGCTGCGCTAACAGCTGCTCAGCTCGACCGACTTCTACCAGGTCATGGACATGCTCGATAAGCGACTCAACGATCGGGGAAAGAACTGGCGCCACGTCTTGAAGTCGCTCAAAGTGCTTGACTACTGTCTGCATGAGGGCTCGGAACTAGTGGTAACATGGGCACGCAAGAACATCTACATCATCAAGACATTGCGGGAGTTCCAGCACATCGACGAGGATGGCCGCGATGTTGGTCAGAACGGTAAGCCGTGCTATGCGCCATCAATATATGGGGCTTCGCTAACTTGCGCAGTGCGAATGGCCGCCAAGGAATTGACTTCCCTGATTATGGATGAGGAGCGACTGCGCGCTGAACGAGCCGACCGGAAGTCGTGGAAATCACGTGTGACGGGGATCGAGGAGTTCCCTGGTGGAGGGCAGGGCCCACACAATGGAGAAGGCTCACACAGGCGCCCGCGGGACGGAGAGCGTCGCCAACGTCGAAACGAGGAGGAGGACCTTGAGCTCAGGCTGGCCTTAGAAGCGAGCAAGAATGAGGCAGAAGAGGAGAAGAAGCGACGGGAACGGAACCAGACGACTGTCGCCGATGATGACGATCTCGCGAAGGCTATCAAGCTAAGTAAGGAGGAGGAGGAATTGCGTCGGAAAGAGCTGGAACAGACAAACGCAGATCTCCTCTTTGGCGAGACCACCGCTCAACCGACTACATATCAACCCACGGGCAACAATCAGGGATATCAGCAGCAAGGTCAAGTGGACTGGTTTGGTAACCTCGTGGACCAGAACCAACAGCAACCTCAGAACACTGGGTTTCTCAACAATGCATACTCTCAACCCACCGGGGTACAAGGCCAGCAGACAGGCTTTCAAAATGGCTTTGGTGGCTATGGTGGCTTCCCACAGCAGCAGCAGCAGCAGCAGCCTACTGGCTTTGACCAATTCGGTGGCCAGCAACAGCAGTACATGCAGCCGCAGCAAACTATCCAGCCACAGCAGACTTCTTTCAACATGAATAACCCGTACGGCCAACTTGGTGGATTTGGTGGAGATATGGGCCAGCAACAGCAGCAACCACTCCAGGAGCAGAACACTCTTCAGCCTGGCAGCCATAACCCGTGGGCGTCGAACAAACCCCAAGAGTCCCTCATGCCCCAACCCACAGGATCCAACAACCCATTTGCTCAGTCTTTCAACCGACCGCAGCCCACGCAATCATTCACACAACCAACACTAAGTACCCTCCACGAACAGAAGACGCAGAGCCAATTCAACAACACTTCGTTCAATCCTCCGGTATCCTTTTCAACACCCCAGCCAGTACAGCCGCAGCAGCCGCAGAAGGAGATGGATCCGCACGCCGCCAGGCTCAATTCGCTTCTTGCGACAGGAGAGGGCCAGGATACGTTCGGAAACGTTGGCAACCTTCGTATTCCAGCGCAACACACAGCCCCCGGGACGTTTGTCAACTCAGCCGGGGCTGGCCTGAACCAAGTCAACGCCAACGCCACTGGCAACAATCCCTTCCTCAACTCCCAGTTCACTGGCTTGCCCCAGCAAAATCGCATCATGCCCGCGCAGACGGGGCCAGCAGGCAACTTCGGTGCCAACCCTTATGGCAGTGCGAATCCCTTCGGTGCTCAACAACCCCAGCAGCGGCAGCCCGGCAGCAACAACCTGATAGATTTATAGGATGAACCAGGGCATGTGGATAGCGCTTGATGGATTTTTCTTTGTCTGATATTTGATCTGAAGCGTTATTCACCCATCTGCTTGTCTTTTTTCTGTTCGCGACACTCATTGGGCGGATGAAGGGACTAAAACACTTCTCGGGGGCCATGGCGAAAGCAAATGGGGAGAGACTTGAGAGTCCAGGCTTTTTCAAGATTAGGAATTAGGATTGAGGCAGGTAGTAGATATTATTCCCTTCAGTGGCAGAGCTTATTTTTTTTTTCTATTCATCCATGAGCATGGGCTGTGCGTGAGCTGCGTGCGTGATTTTCTAAGGCGCTGAGAAGTAGTACAGCAGTAGCTCTTATAGAAATGATTTCGCTCCAATGCAGTGCCTTGCGGGGTGACTTAAGCCTATTAACTAACCTACATACATGATAGCTACGTCTTTGGTCTTCATGCACAGGCCGTTCTTAATCAATATTGCTAGGGAGCATTCGCGATCGGTTGTGGCACCAGTGTGTACAATCCACATCGGCGACGGCGTCTGCTTAGGTATGACATGCCGTTCTTAAGCAGCCAAGTAGAATTTTTGGTTCTCCAGGGGGCTCGATTCTATCGAAAGCGAAATCGGAGCAATGACATCAAGTACAGGTAAGGTAGTCTCTAGCTAGAAATACTGTACGCGACAGTGTGTAGAGGGACAGATCTAGGCGGCTTTTTTACAGGTTTTTTGGCTTCGATGCAACAATCGAGAAGTATACTGTCGCTTTCCTAGAATGTGCTAATATTTTACGAGCATTGCCTGCTTCCCAGTCCCTCTATTGTCATTATTGAATCAGGTGTTAAATTTTATGTCTCCATCCCTCAGTTATTTGGATATAGCTAAAACTCAAAATTATTATTCACATTGTGTTGTGTTGTCTTGGGTAAACCCGCATTCCCTTCGACTTCGCAATTGCATATGAGTGTATATGAATCACGTGACGTCGTCTCCGCGCGGCTGCGCACTGACGTTCGTGCTCCTCGAGCTAGTCTAATGGCCGACCCCGCCGCCCGCAAACGCGTGGGCTTGCCCTAGTCACGGTCACGTCGCATTTCTTAACCCCCGCGGTCACTGCGGATTGTTTCGAAGCTTTCTGGCAGTTATTCTTTCCTTTGCTAGTATTACGCACATTCTTTCAAGATATCCATCCTGTCAACCACCACCACTGTTTTGAGTCGAGTCTACAAAAGTTGGAAGCAAACCGCGGTTTGCAACGTCAAAGGATGGATCGCAAGGCCCGCGGCGTATTGGGGAAGAGAGGAAGAAAAGACAAGGCCACGGAAAAGAAGGATGTCGGCAAGAAGGAAACAGTGGCAAAGCGACCGAAGGTTCAAGAGGTGGAATGCAATGGCGCTGCGGCTCAAGCTCCACAGAGCTCTCGCGTTACTCGATCTAAACATGGTATGCTCACGCCCGAGCCGAGTAAATTGACCGAGTCACAAGTCGCACAAGTCGCACAAGTCGCTTCTCCAGAAGAAACGACCGATACCCCTCCGCACACATTCCCTTTCATGAAGCTCCCCGCCGAGCTCCGCGTCCACGTCTACCGCATGGCCCTTGAGCGCGAGGTGTCTCTCTTCCTCCACGCCGAACGTGCCCTCGACAAGCCCGAAGAAGAGAGCTACTCCACCGCATCTTCTAGCCCTACCCTAAACAACCAAGTTCCATATTTCGGCACTGGCATAATTCGGCCCGAGCCTCGAGCCCTGACCGCTGTTGAGCGTACCCCGTTGAAAGACCCTATCCTGCCGGCGATCTTGCGATTGAATCAATTCATCTACAAGGAAGCACGCCAGGTTCTCTACAGCGACAACGTCTTCACTCTTTGTCTTACCTCCGGCATATATACCCTCTCGACCCTTCATCAACGCTCGCGCTCGCTCATCAAGCATGTCGTCTTGACCATTCCCTCGCACCACGATATCCTAGACGGCTTCGCGGATCTAGTGCGACTAGGTCTGCGCTATTGTTGGGGCTTGAAGAGCTTCAAGATCATCTTACAGGCGACCTTGCCTGATGATGGGCGCGGAGTGACTGGAGCGACGAGTGTCTACGCCAATGCGTTCCACATTCTGAGGTGGTTGCCCAAAGGCTGTCAGGTCATCCTGGAGGGCTGTGTCAACGAGAGTGTTATGAAAGTTGTCAAAGAGGAGGGCAGGCTGATGAGTGTACTTGACGAGGTAAGTAAATCTTTGTCAGGCAGATAGAAGAGATACTGTAGATAGACTGGGAAGCTGACATAAACAGACGAGCTATCTGAAGAGACAACATCAGATGCCTGAGCGTCACTAGTTGTGTCATGGCTGGTCTGTTGATGAGATGTGAGTGTCTGTTAGATTGTTGAAAAGAAAAATCGTCGATAGACTGGGAAACTGACATGTACCAAGACAAGCTATCGACCAGACGACATCTAAGCGGTGACTAGAACTGTCTCTGTTGATGAGGAGGTTGTTCAATCGCGTTGCTCTGAGGCTACGTGCTCGGTGAGAGTACGAATTGTATTGCAAGCCGTGGATATGGTGCTCGAGATTTTGATATGTGAGCAACGATGGATATGGATACGGTGCTCTAGATGTTGATGTGTGAGCAACCAATGTTATCGAGATGGTGCTCCAGCTTTCCACATCTGAGCAATGAAGGTCACGGAGAATGGTGCTCCAGATTTCTATATTGGAGCATCGAACAATGGCCACGAGATTTGCCAACTATTTCTTGAGGGCCTAGCCCAATCCTTTGCGTCCTGCATATCGATGAACCAAGTAGCCATTCTGTTCCCGCGCATACCAATCACTGCCATTCACGGTGCCAGGAGGCAGGGTTTTCAGGTGTGGATATGTTTTGGTTAACGAGAAGCCTCCACGGCCGCAGAGCCACGATCCATTGGCCGATGACCGGCGTTCAATCACTCATTCAATCAGAGCATGTCTCACATGCACCTCGTATGTGATAACCAACCCCTTGCACCATCAGTGGTAAGCGCTTCTCTTATTGGAGATGTCCACAGGCCTTGTCCACACTGAATGCACTGTGATAGCTTGATCTTAACCGCCTTTCGTGGTATGCAACACACTGTGTACTTCCAATGGTTAGTAATCGTCTTATACAATTCTATGCGAGAGTGGTCTGCTAAGATTAGGAACTTGGGCACTAGGCAATAAGAAGGCCATGCTTCTCAGTCTCGTTGCGGGACGCTAGTCCGGGGGCTTCAGGTTGAAATACGACTGCGGTGAGAACAACGTATGGGTGATCGAGTGCGCCCAGCGCCCGTGAATTTGGAATTCATTTGCTCTGGCAGCAATCCTGGTTGCTACCCGACCGACTCATGCTCTACAATGAGATACAGTAAGATACTTACTTTCATCTCCGCATGCCTGCTTGAGGCGATACACTGTCTGTTCAGGGTATGGGCCTTCGGCCTATGGCAAAGCATGGCAGACAATAGTTGACGACTAATAGATGATGTAGTCTGTGTACTCTTACTGGGCTCGCCAGTTGACAAATTCATACAGCCACAAATATATATCGCATGCAGAGGAACAACATCTAATGACTGAATGTTGAACTTGCACGTTTGAGGTGTTCTACCTCTCTTATGGACAAAACCGACCCGAGCTACATGAAAGAAACAAACCCTCTTTTCCGATTGTTTGACATGGATTTTAATCTGACATTTGGGTTGAGTTAGGAGCTTCCAAAAAAGTTGCACTCATCCGTAAGTCGTCACTGCTTCGATGCACCCATTGAGGTAATTGGTGACACGGACCGAGAGTACGTATCCCTCGCCTCAGTTGACACGGCGATTTCAAATATACCGGTAGAATCGTTTGCCGTCGTAGGTTCCTAAGTATAATCACGATTGCAAAGCAGTCAGTCAGTCTCAAGCTGCCATGACGGTGTAGGGAAACTTCCAGATTAGTCAACTCTTCGTACCCGACTGACAGGCCCCATGAAAAGTCTTTCCGAATACGCAGTTTAATTCAGCTCACGACAACGACCCAGAGGGCGGAGTGAGATACATACATTCCACACATGCTTATGCATCATGCCGACTCTTTTGCTATTGGTCGACATGCTGACAGTATTAACCGCATGGAGGAAGGTGTTGCGCAGCCCAATCTTCTCATCCTCGGAGCCAATTTTCGGCATTCCCACCCATTATTAGTATTTGTTTCGTTAACGCATGCATCTCGTGTTGGCGCCACAGACACGGTGTCTCCGCTGCTGAGCGGAGGCGGCAGCCTTGCCATCACCGCCATCTTACCGGAGGCTCACGTGTTGCTACTTCATTACATACCTGCTACGCTCGGCTCGTAGCGTGCACATTTCATGGCTTAGCCACTCGCACAACGTCTTGGTTGACTAGTGCGCCCAAATCAGCAAAACATAATTACGGGCAACCGAGTGTCCGAGTGACCATGAATCGTCGGCTATTCCGTTACGCCTATGAAAATCTGGCTACAGCAATACTCAATTTTGAACTGGAACCCCTGATGTTCGCCTTTGCCCTGCGGCGAAATTAAGGTTAAGGTTGGCGGCGGAAGGATCAGGTGTTGCGTTCACTTGCCTCCGCCACCTTTGCGCTTGTTTCTATTCCTGTCATGTTTAATCAGCTTTACCTAGGAAAGCTGGGCAGGAAACCTGCATACTCGTTTTGGTTAGCAATAATCTCCGCAGGTCGAGACTGGGGCGGGTCACTCTGACAATGTAACCTTGGCGATCTGGGATTCCTTACTAGTCAGCGGCTCAAAAGCATGCCTTCTCCAACGGTTCCTGTGCATATTGCTTGATTCCACGCTCCTGGTTATCGAACTGTACTTGCTGGCGCCATGTCATCTCCAACCCCTATCACACTCCAATCACAACCATACTCGAGGCCGGGAAGAAGACCAAAGCGAGCCGAAGACGGGGAGGAAGTGGGGAAGAAACCGAAGAAGGTCAACAGCGAGATACGAAAGCAGCAAAACAGGATAGCCTCGAGGAACTATCGTATGTGAATTTTGAAGACTGGTTGCTCTGCGCATCGATACTGGTACTAATAAGGGATGTGGTTTAGGAGAGAAGCGCAAAAGAAAGCTTCAGTACCTTCAACAACTAGTCAAAGACGAGCCGGATGATGAGCAGGAACCAGAACCATCGCCCGAACAGCACGAAGCGAATGCGCGATCACTTTCAGCGGACTACGAACCCTCAAGACCAAGTCCATCACCTTATATACTGCCGTCAAACAGTAACTTGCGGTCCACGATCTCGAGCGGCGCGCCTGGAACTGAGACGATACTACCACTAGCAAGCACTACATCCTTTGACAACCATATCCTCGCGACTACGCATGCGTATCCTGCTTTCGGGCCAAATTGGAGCACGCCTATCTACTCTCCACCCCCACCGTTGAACATGTCTTGGAACATGCCACCGTGGATGCCAAATGTAGAGTGGACTCCACAGGTACCGTCTCGCCCAGAAGCATTTCATTACACCGCACCGACAGGGCCACCAGTATTCGCGCAGGCACAAGTATCCTCACACCAACCGCGTGAGCTACTGTCAAACGCGAACTACTATGCATTTGGCTCAAGCTCTGAATCCCAAAGCCAGACGACGGGCATGCCAAACGTGAGTCTGCCTACATCTTCGCATTACTATCAGGGGCACTTCCCTGGGCCGCATTGAGACTCTTCAGTCGTTGTATGGTACATACAGCATCTTGGATCTTTCGAACGAATAGACTGACACCATCTGTAGTATACACTCAGCTACCAGCTGTATGATTTCGATCGTTCAGTCTACACCTGAGATGATGACAGCGCCATACCCCTTACCGATTTTCAACATGTTTGATGCGGACAAAATAGGCTGTTCCCACCGATTTCCACCATACCCAAACGGGTAAGCAAGAACGAAGCCAGACCTGGTGAAGATTGGGGGCCTAGCAAGCCGTCGAGGAGGTTACATTCAGCTGGGCCGCACATTCGACGAATCAAAATTAATCTGAGAGAAAATCGACATGGTGTTTCACACATTCCCGGAAAACTCAGTTGCGCACAGGCAGCAAAACCGCGGCAGAGCATCAAGGATTCACGCACGGGTGTACTAGTGAGCACTACCCCGACGATGTCAAGCTGTCACTGGCCGAGCGCCACCGTCTCAGACAACGGCCGCTAAAAGGGCCAGATGTTTCGATGCACTCGCGATATGTTCGGATCTTAGCAAATTATGAGTACCACGATTATCCAAGACTGCATGGGCGACTCCCATTGACAACATGCACAGTAGAGGAGCTTGGGCCGGTATCATGGGGCACTGTAACGTTCTGACTCAGCTGACCCTCTGGTGTTAAAACTGGGATGCTGGCCACCTTTCCTCCTACTTCATCGCCAATCGCTGGACATTGACTGGTTAGCCACCTACGCCCTATGTCGCTGGTCGCACAGTCGCTGAGACATCTACGCTTCATCAAGACTACTTGCTCACGTCAACTTGATACTGTTCTAGTGACGCGTCTTAGCAAGCAAACTCGTGTCTCCATCGAAGGCGTTCGACTCTCCTTAACTCCACTTGATCATAAAGGACATTTGAGCGACTACCCATAGATGCATTCCACTAGCCGCCCGCCGCCTTTCTCAAAGCAACACTTCACGCCACATCTGATGAAACGTTGCATCCGCGTCGATACGCCCTCTTTCAAATGCCAAGTACTCCGCGCTGAACAGAAACGTGGCTTATCTGTATCGCATACACGATGACAATCCTTGACATAATTTGAGACATTGCGTCTCCGTGGTTGTCATCGCATGATAGATACGTATCGAGGCAAGCCACGTAGACTTTGTCAGGCAAGCAAGATGAGGACGACGAGAAGATCCAGCTAGCGACTCCAGGACACGTTGGCATGTTTGAAGCTTCGGGGAAATACCCACATACCTTGGGAAAATGCGAAGTACTTTACTTTGAAGAATGGAATGGGAATGGGACGTCCCTTACTAAATCTAGAACGCTCAATTGGGAACTCTTGAAGCTTACCTACTTCATGTTGATGTAGCTTCTATTCATGTACTTGAGATTGACTTATACGCCCCAGTTAATCCTCCGCACCGACCACCGCGAGCGTGAACGCCTTTCCAAGAAGAGCAATTAGTCGGGGTAGGTGGAGGTATTCGGCCCGTCTTTGAAAGCCAAAGCCAACGACAACCTAGAGACATAGAAGTAGGTATAGAATTCAAGGTCAATAACCTACAAAGCTTTGGAAACAAAAGACTACTCAGCTGGAGGATGTTAAAGGTGTATTAGCTAGCTTTGATATCCGTCTATCCACCTCCACCTCTACCTCTACCTCTGCCCCTCCCACCTCTTCCACGCCCCCGACCTCCTCTCCGCGGTGCTTGTGGTACTCTCTCCCCCCTAGCCCATCGGTCACCCTCATCGCGCAAATCTCTCCAGCGCTCATCCAAGCCCCTTGCTCTCGCAGCATCTCTCCGCTCCTTCTTCTTCACTACTCCTGTAGCCACGCCATCCTGCACCAGCAATTGCATGCCCAAGCCGTTTTCGCTCCCTTGCTCATACATACCAAGGTTCAAGGCATCGTCTTGTCGGTTATATGAGGCCCTGATGTCGACGGCCCCGCTGTCCGCAAAACGTTTGACTGACTGTGAGAGCATGGTGTCTGGGTACGGGTCTGCGATGCCGTGAAACGTCAGGCTCTGCACTGTTCCTTCGAGGCCGGCGTAGAGATTCTGCGACGTTGGCGAGGGGATGGAGAGGCTGTAGACGGGAGAGTCTTCCCGGCCGCGCCAGTAGTCGTCGCGGTAGGCGTTGCGTTTTGGTGGGACCCGTGGGTTGAGATATAGATTCCAGCCTCCAGATACTGTGGATGCGTCGCCTCTAGTTTCGTTGACAATAGCGTTCGAGGCGAAATCTTGGCCTTGGGGCTTGTTCTTCGGTTTCTTAGGAGGCAAGTTGACGGTGTGGTATGCATGCGAGCCCGAGAAGCGCAAGTCAAACACCTTGATCATACTATGCATTGAGACACCTGCTACGACGCGTTCAAGGCCTTGAGCTGCTAGCGAGTAAATCGAGGAGTCGTTTGTCGGGTCCCAAAACAAGGTTTCGAAACCGCGAGGTGAACGCATATCATGAAGCCTGATGATACCGTCGTAGCCACCTGACAAGAAAGTATTGCCTGCGTCCGAACCACCTTGTGCAGTGCTGGGTATGGCCAGAATGGGGTAAATTGAGGTACTGCGTTGAGAAGGCGTGTCAAGATCGAGATTGAAGGTGCGAAGAGGTTCAGACAAGAAGCCATCTGGTACAAGCCCGTAGACATGTATAGGCTCGTGCGATGGTCCTAGACCAACTGCCACCTTGTCTTTGGACAGGAAATTGCATGACCAGATTCGGCCACTACGAGCTCCGGGTATTATTGGAGTGATCTGCGTGACGGGACCGACGGGCTGGTCTGAGTAACTCTCCCAATCCATAGGATACAGCGCCAATGACGAGTCCCCAAGCGTAGCAGCCAACATTGGGCAGCTGGTTGCAGAAAGCGAAATGGATCCAACAGCTCGATTATCCGTATCATACTGTTGTTCCGTGGTCTCCTCTCGGTTAGAGTTCACAGTAAGTAGAGATAGCTGTCCTGAGGCGGTCCCAAAGACAATCTCTTCCTCATCCATTTCTCGTTGATGCGGTCGAAGGAGTTTCAGGCTCGTTATGTCATCTCGACCTTCGAAACTATCTGGGATCTTATATGTGAACCAAGAGTTCAGATGATTAAATGCATCGTAGTTCCACGTTTGGTCCGGTCCTTGATCTATATTCTCTTCTCGTTTACGAATCTTGTCAATGTTCAACCCGGTCTCTTTGGTCCTCATGACGATCTGCGTGCCAGCAGACCACACGAGGACCTCCCTTCGCTCACCCCAACCTCCATACATCTCTTCGTAGCTGTCGATGCTGGGCTGGTAGCCCATTGTTTGGCCCTGTGGCCCTCTCCATCTCTTTGACTGCCAATTGTTGAGGCTGGTTGTTTTGATAGACGGCTCCAAATATCTTGCTACAAACCCTTTACGTTCCCAGTTCCGGTAGAGTGTTGTCAATCCATGCACCGGATTGGAGGCGTCTGACTCCAACCCGCCAAGACCGAAACGTCCTTTCAGGAACGCTTTCCACCCGTCTAGCTTCGCGAATTCAGATAGTCGGCGGCTCGCCAATGAAAGGTAAAGGACATCTCTCGGGCGCTCGAGATGGCCTGTGATTAACGAGAGAATCTCGTTGGGCAGTGTGCTGAGGGCTACCATGATGGTGGCCACGGACGTTCTAGGTCAACGTCAATGGGAAAACTGTGTCTTCAAGGTCGTTTTGTAATAATCATGCTGTCCGAACATGGTGAATGCCGTTCAGGTATATAGTAAGCATTTTGGCTGTTTGGAAAGTGACTGAAAAAATCGGTGACTCTTTAGCGATGACGACATGGCGCAGCACTCCAGCCACACGTTTGGTAGCAGTTGCCAGTCATACCAGAAGGCTCACGAGAGCGATGCATCCTGCAACGACTCTTCGCGTCGTCCAAACCTCAATACGGCACGCTTCCGACTCATAGCTGCGATTTCCAGGGACCTCATTTCGCATCTCGTGACACGGTGCGCCTCACAGCCATCGCGGTGATGCAACGCGGAATTAGCTTCGGTTCCTCCAGGGGCTAAGACACCAAAATGCGCGCCCAACCCGAGATCGTCACGTCCATGCGCGTCCGTTGACTCAAATGGCTGGACTCATGCATCTTGGGGCTCGTTTTCCGCGTCGCATTGCAGAATGGGAGAGTTAGCTTTCACCTTGATTGCACGGCCTGATGAGCCTGTCGCAGCATTCGGTGCTTATTACCCGCAACCCTGCACTCTAATCATTGACAGCTTCGGCCACCGTCCCGTGACAACAACACCTTAAGCGCCAACCTTAATCCCAGTCTGCTCTCGGGCACTTGGGAGGGGGCTGTGAGCCTGTGCGCCGCATCCTCTGAGGTTTGCAGATCGCCATACTCGCTCCTCTTCAACTCCTTGCGCGCTCATGCGGCGGTCCATCGCGACCTAACTAAATTACTCCGTACTGACTTTGCGACGCGACGACATGGCGGACACGCCGCTTGACGAGAAGACGTTGTTTACGCTTAGGAGCGCGGTCGGAGCCAACCGAGAGCGACTGCGCCAAGGTATCGATGGCCTGCGAGAGATCCATGACCGATGGAAGGGCAGCAATGGGACATCTATCAACTTGATCGCACAGTTAACGGCACTGAAGTCAAGCTTGGAGAATATGCAAGAGTGGCTGAAGTATGAGGTTCATAATTTGCATCCGCAACTGCTTTCCGACCTGGACGTTCTCATGACCTCGTGCGGACTGCTTGTCCGGCATTTACACGCTTTGAATGCACGACTTAAACAGCCGGACCATGATGCGGTGGATTTTGCGATCAAGCTGAAGTATGCGGTCGGCAGTAGGTCTATGGAACGGCTGCGGAAGGTTGCGCAGCGACAGAATGACGCAGTAAGCTTGCTTCTTGCTGCGTGCAAATGGTGAGCTAGCAACGTCTCTTGAGAGAATGCTCCTCGAAATTGACTGCAAACAGTCATGCTTTGGCGCAGCGCAAGATCCTGCTTTACAAAAGTCGACAAATAAGAAATGAAGATGCTTCGAGTCTAAAAACGCTAGCCAGATCGACAAGATGGAATGGCGGATGCATGCGAGTTCTCACGCAGGTCTCGCGAATGATCCAATGTTTGCGTTTCATGTTCCATCTGAAGCTGAAGCGCAGCACTCCGGAACGTGGTCCTACACCAACTGGTGAGGAATATGATCACGCTGCAGCAGCCAACCGTTCAGAAGCGATAGACCGGGCACTAGCAGAAGAGGCAACAGCTTTGCGACGTGAGACAAAACTCGTTCTGGTCGGCCAGGTCAATAGCGGTAAGGAGCTCATCATGCATCAAATGAAGGTCCTCTACGCCGAAGGTTATTACCCAATGGAGGAGAGAATGACATTCCGCTACGCCGTACGCTCTACAATTTGGGTGCTCGTCCATGCCATTATCGATCTGCTGAAAGATACTGGTGTTCCCCTTACCCCTAAACTGAATCAGGACTTCGCTATCTTGCTCCACGAGGTGGAGACGGCAGATATGCAGCGCATTACGCCGGCAGCTATCAAAGCAGTCGAAAATATATGGACAAGCCCCGAATTCTCCGCGCTATACATTCGAAACTTCGAGATCGATTTCCCGCAATACGCGCCCTACTTCGCACAGGAACTTCCAAGAATCGCCAACGCAGACTATGTGCCTAGCGAGGCAGACATCATGCGCCTCAACCAGTCCATGGGTGGCATCAAAGAGCTCCGCTTCAGCTGGGATGAGCTAGATGTCCATCTTTTCAACATCAACGGATTTATTCCAGATCAGTTCCGTAAACGGTGGTTTCACCAACTCGAAGGTGCATCTTCACTTGTGTACACAGTCGATGTGTCGCTCTACGACCGCCCTTACCTCGGTCATTCGACAGAATCCCAGCTGCTCGATGATTTTGCAACCTTCGAGTCTTGGGTTAGCTCACCCAAATTCGCAAATTCTTCCATCATTCTGCTCCTCAACAACTTCACACGCTTCCGCGAGAAGCTTCAGTATTCACCTCTCGCCACCTTTTTCCCAGACTACAGGCCTGGCGAATCAGATCCAGAGACGTCGGCCCGTCAGTACATACTTCGCCGCTTCAAGGAGGTCAATCGGAATCAGCTTTCCATCTACTCATTTTGGGTAGACCTTGACATGAGCGAAAACCAGCATCTGTACGCCGCCCTCAAGAAGACATTGCAGCGTATTCAGCAACGGAAGGCGAGGAATGAAGTCTGGAATGAGAGCATGTCAAGTATGGGCTCAAGGAGTCGATCAGCCTCAGGCCTGACCAGCATGCTCAGTCCAAGTCGAAGTTTCTCGAACAAGCGCGCGGGGACTGATAGCTCGAGGGTAATTAGCCCAGTGCAGAGCGATGGCACGGAGAAATCGTGAAGTCTCAGTGCGTTGGCGAGGAGGGTGAATGAACTTCCATGGCGTTTTTGGGCTGGTGTTTTGGAAAGTGATACCACGGGTGGATTTGTTTTCCGAAGTGAGGAACAGCTGATGAATTAGAGCTGTTTATCAGCTGGTTTGCGTATACCCTACATTGCGGACCTGAGGTCCGTAGGGAGCGAAAGGGCCGACGGGGATGTGGAGCTGTTGCATACAGAGATTTGGCGTAAATACTTAATAAGTCGAGGAGTTACGCTCGACGACGACTAATGGGATCTCTACTTTTGTGTTCTTCCTCTCCAACTTCGCGTATAAAGTGTTGTTGGCGGGAATAATGTTTTCAAACTCTCATTGCAGAATATGTCTCAATTGCCTCATTGTGCGTTGCTTCGGCACTACCTCGGATTCGTTATTCGTCGAACAGGGTCCAGGGTCCATTCACAACTTACTCACCTGGTAGGGATATGCAGATGGTAGCAGACGTCTAACACAGTAGCATTTTAAGTGTGTCCTGTCAGACGATGTCGATTGGGCGCCATCACGAGCGGAAGTTCCGCTTTGCGGCTCCTGCCGCTGAGACTTGGAAACAAATGGTCAAGATCACGCTCTTGAATGCACATTTGGAATTCGCGTTGTAGTTGCTCCGCCGTTTCGGGAGTCGCTAATGACGTAGCACACAGCCTAGAGATGCCCATTATACTCGAGTTAAGCAAGCGGCGATCTATGGATATCCTTAGTTCGTATGAGGTGGTCTAGACCATCGGAGCTTGATCATTCTTCCACCTCACATCACGTTTTGTAGGACTGCTAGATGGCGTCCACCACCACAATAGCTGACATAGCACCCCGCCAATGAGTGGCTATACAGAATACAGCAAGAAAAGCGACAGGAGTGCTCTATGGCTGCCATGGGCCTGCCCGCAGGCTTGCCTCTGCCACCCCTCAATGTTGTCCAGACCAGTACGGAAGCCTTGCGTGGCGTAGGCATGCTGGACTTGCTGGACTGCGATACACGGCCTACATTCATTCTAGATACAGCGGCTGACGATGGGAGACGCGACAATGGGATCCTACCAGTCTATTGGAATCCAGCTATGGCCGCCGCTGACTCTGGAAGCTTGTTAAATGCAATCACGGGACCATCTGGCACGGATAGTAGCGAAACAGCAAACATTGTGGCGGGCTCGCATTTCCATAGCTGGACTCTCAATCATAGAGACAGCAAATCCTTCGTCTATGGTGGACTTAGCTGGACCAAAGTTCAGGTGAAAAGCCGCTGGAACATCATAAGCGGAGTCTCGTCCGATACGTCCGATTCGAAAGCGAGTGCAAAGCCGCCAGACGGAGGGTCTCTCTACAGAAAGACGTCGAAATCAAATATTCCGACATTTGATTGGACAGATGAACTTCCCCCGTTGAAGATATCATCTCATGTCGAATGGGCGCGGAGCATCAATTGGTCTCAGACTCCATTAGGACCAATGAGCTCATGGTCTTCGCAGCTCCGCAGCGTCGCCAACCTCGTAATGCAAGATCCAAGGCCCGCAGTTGTGTTTTACGGACCAGATCTAATCATGATATACAATGAGGCGGAAATCGAGCTTCTAGGCGGCTTCCATCCTTGCATGGGTGTTAGTGCTCGTGTCGCTCTTTCCTCAGTTTGGTCCGAATACTTCGAGCCCATTATCCAACGAAACCTAGCTGGCGAGACGGTCGAGAGGATCAATACCGCTATACACATGGTTCGTAACGGTTTCATGGAAGAAACATATTTTTCGTTGAAGTTTATACCCATCTTCGACTCCGAAGGCGCCACGGTTGGCCATTACGAGCCTCTTATTGAGACTGTAAGTTCTTTCTTGTATACATGTCTTTCACCTTCGACATTGGCGAAACTATGCGTCAAATTCAAGCAAAATAGGTCTGTGGTAAAGATTCCATCATCAACTCCTACGAACATCAATCAAAGGCATATTAAGATACGTTGGCCTTCTTGCTGAATCAGTCGATCTACCGACACTTGTGTTCATCGGGTCCACAGTGTAATGCTCGCTAACATATGAATAGACCAGAGAAGTGATCTCGCAAAGACAGTCACGAACACTCCTCGAGTTGAGTGAAGAAATACCGAGAGCGCGCAGCACTGATAGGTACTGGGAGCTTGCCACCGAGGTTTTGTCCCGCAACGACAAGGATATTCCATTTGCTTTACTCTACTCGGCTGAATCCGATGAGGAAGAATCAGCATCAAGCAGAACGCGGTTCTCGGGTAACGATCAAAAATGTATACTCCGAGGTTCATTCGGGTTACCCGCGGGCTCGCCTGCCGGCCCCGCACATCTCGACTTCAAAGAGGACCATGGTTTTACGCCGTATTTTCGAAAAGCAATGCTTGCTCGAAAGCCAATCACAGTTCATTTCGAAGAAGACTCGCGGGCGGCAGAGCTGGTTCGCGGGATTCAATGGCAGGGCTTCGGCGATCCGTGCAGAGCAGCAGCAATATGTCCTCTAAACCCGACATCCTCGAAACATGATATTCTGGGTTTTATGGTCATCGGGCTTAACCCTCGTCGGCCCTATGATGAAGACTATCTCCAATTCATTCTGGTGGCTAGCCGACTTCTATCTACCTCTCTAACATCGATTTTGTTGCATGAAGAAGATATCGGACGCCGAGAGCAGACCATTGCCAACGTCGAAGCAATGAGAACCGAGCTGAAAAAACAACTACTCGAATCCCAGAAAGAAGCTGAACGAAATGTCTGGAAGTTCAAGCGTTTTGCAGAACGTGCTGACATTGGCATCTTTATCATTGGAAAGGACGGTGTCTATTCCTATAGGAATGATGCCTGGTACTCGATCCTGGCGCCGCATAATCGTGACCTTGTGCTCGACGATGCTTGGGAGGAGCTTATAGACGACGAATATGTGCTAGCGGGGCAAGCTAAGTTTACGGCTCTTATGGAGACAAAACAACATCAGTGCGCTATAATTTGTTGTTCCCTGCGCGCTGTGTATAGCTAACGTATTATAGATCGTTTGAGCTGCGGTTGAAGAGAACCTGGAATGCACCGAGTAAAAACTTCGACGATTCTGTGTCTGAAGAACAGCCCATGTGGGTTCTAACTTCGATCTTCCCCGAGGTGAACGAATATGGAGAGGTTCTAGAAATCGTTGGCTGCTGTACGGATATCAGGTACGTCCGTATCTACCACTCTCTTGATTCGGCACTCACATAGGCGACAAGCCAGCAGAAATGGGGCGAGAAGCTCCAGGCCACTCAAGCAGCGAGGGCTCACGAGTCCAAACGACAACTAGAGAATTTCATCGATACCACATCACACGAAATGCGCAATCCCCTGTCTGCAATCATACAGTGTGCAGATAGCATCATATTCTCTCATGAGGCTTTTGAAAAGTCAAAGGACTACCAAAAGATCTATCAGAGCATATTGGACACGACTGTAGAAGCTGCTAAAACCATCGTGCAGTGCTCGAAGCACATGAAAACGATCGTTGACGACGTGCTCACAATGTCGAAATTGGATTCCGGGCTCTTCGTCATGACGCCAGTTGATGTACAGCTGGAGTCTATTGCGAGAGATGCGGTCCGAATGTTTGCGGGCGAGGCCAAATCAGCAGGCGTGGATCTCGAATACCGACAGGAAGACTCATGTAGAAACACAGAGGTCGGCAGTGTTTCGCTCGACCCAACCCGAGTGCTACAGATCCTGATCAACTTAATCACCAACGCAATCAAATTCACCCGCCTTGAGGAGACACGGCGCATCTGCGTCAGCTTGGGCATATCTCACGCAGAACCGCGTCAGAACGCTGAGGGAATCGTGTCATTCATGCGTACATCAGAAGCTCCCGTGGCATCAACCCTGCAAGCAGATTGGGAGAAGGGGGACATTGTATATGTCATCTTCTCAGTCCAGGACACGGGTCGCGGTTTGAGCGACGCCGAACACGAACTCCTCTTTGCCCGCTTCTCGCAAGCTTCGCCACGCACACATATCGACTACGGTGGTTCTGGACTCGGTCTATTCATCTCAAGACGGCTCACTGAGATGCACGGTGGTGCCATTGGGTTCGCATCAAAGCCAGGAGTGGGCAGCACTTTTTCATTTTATATTAAGAGCCGCAAGACGAGGACCCCACCCCAAGTGAGCGAAATGAAGTCTACGGTTGACCTGAGTATAAGAACCCAAGCCACGGTTCTTGACGAGTGGTCCCGCGACGAGCAAGACAAGCCTCCCGACGTAGGCACTAACATGGCTGAGAAAGAAGTCGCAAACAGCGATCTCCACGTCCTCATCGTAGAAGACAACCTCGTGAACCAGCGCGTGTTGGCTAAGCAACTACGAAACATCGGAATGCACGTCGCCGTCGCAAACCACGGCGGCGAAGCGCTTGACTACCTGCGCACCACAAATTACTGCATAGCAAACGGATCGGCCAACACGCTGTCCCTAATTCTAATGGACTGGGAAATGCCCGTAATGGACGGTCTAACGTGCGTACGCAACATTAGGCAGTTGCAAGCAGAAGGCGTGGTACACGGACATATTCCAGTCATAGCGGTCACGGCGAATGTGAGATCAGAGCAAGTTCAGGTCGCGTTGAAGGCTGGCATGGACGATGTGATTTCGAAGCCGTTTAGGATACCTGAGCTTTGTGCTTGTATACAGAAGACGCTGCGGAGTACGGCTGGTATATGAATATGCCATGGCTTTGGATAGAGTGGATATTCTGGCTGCTGCTGCCTGGGGGGAGATATGGTCCTGAGGCGAGTACGAGTTAACTAGCCCAAGAAGAGCCCGCAGAGTTTGTGGGGGTAATTGACTCGAGGCTTCGGTTGTGTGTAGGAAGGGTGGAGATGAGCGAGGAAGTTGCATGTGCTACAGGCACGGTGAGAAGATTATGAATTATGAGGCAATTATGAGGCGAAACCTATTGACTGCTATGAAAACGAAACTTGGTGTTATTGGCGACGTCGCCTGCGAGCCACTATGCTACTGGCTGGCATGCTCCTTGGCTTTTAGGCCATAGATGTATAGTACTTTAGCGATCTAGACCTAGATTCGAATGTGTAGATGTTGCTTTACTACAGCTGCAAGCTTCAGATTGTTCATGGAACCGTCAATTACGTGCTTGTAGCCGTTTTAGTCGTTATGTATCAAGGAACGTGGCGACCAGATCAAAACCTCGGAGTAACTCAACATGCGTGACACCCGTCCTGGTCTCTGAGATCGTTCTTGGTGACCTGTCTGAGTAGAGTGGAACGTTTGATGGGAGGGCTTTTCCTTCGGTAACAAATGCCAGACATGCCACTCAGCCGTACTTCTGTCCAGCATCTGGTTGGCGCCCGCTATCTTTCCCATGATCCACATCGAATACCAGCTCCACGTGTTCCGCGTCCTCTTCGGAAACACGAATCCTCGCTATGTGCCTGAAGGTGCTTAATCTATAGATTCCAGCAGCGGTGTTCCTGAGCGCAACTGTTGACGGCGTTGACTGTTGCGCCAAGCTAATGAGCTCAGGCAGGGAGTCCCAACAACTCGAGCTTCGGTGCGTGACTAGAAGGAGAATGGTGTGGCCAGTTGCAACAACGAGGTGTATCAAGAGTACCACTATCGACAGCCAATCAGCCCAGGTGTCCATATTGTATGTATACCCGGAGATCTGTTGTTTCATAGAGAAGGTTGTAGTTGGATTGGACGGCGGACTGTCGAATGCTTCTCCGTCATTTAGGATCTGCGCCTTCCAGTCAGGCTTTTTCTGCGGATAGGGTCCTTGTGGGCTCATACGCCAAGCGTTCGCCCGGGCGAGGGCATCGGCAAACAATATCGCTACTGCTTGCTCGAACACTGGGATATAGCCCCCATCATCCCAGTCGTCATTCCAGTCGATTGTCATCAGGAGAGTCTCGATGGCGGTAGTGTTGGGAGGTCGTATCAGCGTTGGCATGTCATAAGCTACTTCTTTCAGGTCAGGGGCTAGAGGAAAGTTGACAGCATCGAAGAGTTCTTCGGAAATTTCGATTCGGCTTTTAACAGAACACGGATTTAGGCTGAATAAATCATTGAACATGTAGGGATCACGGTCAATAGTGTGTGGGTCTAGTAGTGCTGGTCGCGATACAGAATCACGTTGCTGAAGCACCACACCTTTGGCCCATCGCATGTCGAGCACACATCCAGATACGTTCCGTCCGGAATTATTGGACCAGGGATACTCGAAGACAAAACCCATGGTCGAATTCGTCAAGTCCGAATCCGAGAGGGCTACCCTTGACACTTTTGGAAAGTTGCTGAACGTGCGGTTGTGCAGGCTACTGCCCTCAAGATTCAGAGTGCGCAATCGGCGGAGTCGTCCGCTCCCGATATCGTTTTTGTTCTCGAGCTCCCCTGCCGGCTCGAAATCCGGTGTCCAAGGAAAGTCAACTTTACTATCACCGCTAATGAGGGGCTTTGGCGGACTACAGACAACTCGAACAGCGGGTACAAATGTGCTCACAGTGGTCATCGCCGTATCATAATATTTATAGCGCGATGATTGGACTCCTGGGTTGTTAGGCTCAGACATTGCGGCATCGTACCAATTTCCCTCCAATTCGTATGCTATCCATGCGCTCGGTCCGTGTACTGCAACCGCTGAGCTTTCGAGCGCTAAGATACCCCGTTTCGCAGATATCATCATGTAAGGTGTCATTTGTCCCGATGAAGGTGGACTTGTGACGAGGGTGCCGTAGCCTGCACGTAATAAGTTTACGAAGGAGTACCATGCATCTCTTGCGCCAGAGCTTGCTGGCTTGTCATAGGCCAAGGTAATTCGCTGCAGCAGCCCCATGTACCCACCAGATGGGCATAGAGAGTTGGTGTAAGCATTCGCTGCATTGCACTTGGCTTTGGCAATCCCGTATTGGGCTTCTGGCATATAATGTTCCAGGCCGACCTGGCTGGGCCATAGATCTTCGGCTGTACCGGAGACCCAGTACTTGCTTCCACCAGCGGGCCATATGGATTCGCGTGGAATGACTAAAATGGCTACTGCCGGACCAGCCGTTGCCGCAATCGCCCCAACGAGTAGTATCAATATGAATAACCGTTTGCTCGGCCCGGACTTTCGCGTCAAAGATCCAATGAATGTTGGTGACCAGAAGAAGCTCAGTTGGCTAAACAATGAAGTCACGCCGACCAATCCGAACGGAACGCCTGGTCCTTTGATTAAGTCGTGGCGTAGTTGATGTACAACGACTGTGGCGAGACTGGCAACGATCAGAAGCTCCTGAGCTTTAGCGGCGACTTGCAACAGTGCCATGTACTGTGATGTTCTATTTGGTAGGCCGGCTAGCTCGAATCCAATAAAGTATCCCTTCAGATTCAGAACGATGACGATGAGTGAGACTGCGCATGGTAGAAGGTGTACTGCGCAGCGCTGGAGTGCGACCCAGAAAGATTTTTTGGCGATACTTTTCTTGGGTTCCTCAGCCTTGCTACGACTCTGTAGCCGAGCGAGGAGACTATTGACGACACCGAGTCCGATGGCACGCAGGAACGGGGCGTGGTAAGGGGTCTTAAGAGGAGTTGGGAGCAGGTTGATACCTGAATGACGCGGCGTCATGGTTGCAAACGGCTGTAAGGTGTAGATAACATTGAAGAATAGCTGAAAGCTATGGAGCAGTTATATGTGTGTCGTCCATTAGGCTGAACATCGCCAGGCTGGACAGATAAGATCATGGTTGGGGGCGATCCACGATGATTGGTGAGGTATCCCACGTACATGAAGCCTTCAAGGCCCAAATGTCGCATGTTATAAGAAAAAGATGGAATTGCAGGCTCCCATGTGTCTCGTTGAGAGTTCGTATCCTGCGACATGCATTCTGTCTTGAACGGTACGGATATAACGTTTCAAGTCTCGAAACCATGTTGGCAACTGTGGTCTAAGCGAGCCAAGCTTACGAAGTAGTGATATGCGAACGTTGATCCAGTTCTCTAAGTCGACAGGTCGTCGCTAGGCTGCCACCCGGCATGTCGCTTCGGAAGCTCAGCTGAGACGGTCCTATCGGTCACGACTTCTCGCATTAAGGGGAATTGTTTACTTCGTTGGGAACCTTTCGCATAGGAAACAGTGCGCGTGCTGCGGAAGGTAACAAGGCGCTTAAATCCTGACAAACTGTAACGTAGCAGTCAGGTACACAGTGATCCTGCCACTATATCAGCCAGTCGAAATGATAAACAACATCAGCCTATCCAAAAGGATCGCAAAGGAATGTCGCTGCTGTGTAAGAAGAGTGAGACTTGGGCCTTGGCTTCTCTGGGCACAACGAAATCATGGTGTGTGAAATGGACATGAACATGCCATCGGTGTTGCGATGAATACTGTGATATTGTCGAACTTTGCCAGATTGTACATGTAATACCTGGCGTTGATATGGGTGGACCTGCACCTTCCCACCAGCGGTTTGCGTGCCCTCATGAGTGGTCAGCTGGCAGGGCGGCTGAAGGCAACCGAGTTTGAGGAACCGACTTGCTAGTAGCCCACCTTCGTTTTGGCGTGCAGAAATTGAGAGGTGGATACACAGACTCGATGGACATGTCAACAGAGATGGCTTTATCGGGACGTCATGGTTCCGTGGGTCCGCTAGCTGAATTGAGGAAGTCAAGCCAGTGCCACGAATACGCGTATACATACTCTGGTTCAGTCGTCAATTCTTGCCAGGCCCACCGACTTTCTCCCAGCGAACTAACCTCAAATCTAACGATAAACTGATCGATCAGTTAGCCTTCGATAGCGACGAACCGTTGCGAGCCGCCGCATGCGGGTCGCGTAGAGCATGATGGGAAGCTCGGAAGCCTGAATAAGGAGACTTGCGTGGCTCTCTGCGCCCGCGCTACGTGCCCCAGTGTGAGATTATCGGACTGCACCACCAGTGGCATTGGACTGTCAGACTGACCGCTAATATTATTAACCTTGGCACTGAGTTCGATGTGCACAATGCACGTGGACGATGAGAAGGCGCTCTGGGGGATACTCGCAACACAACGAAGTCGCAAAGATGCGTTGGAGCATTCGGACCAAAGCCTCTACTATCCCTACATACTTGGTGCGTATCTCGAAGACATGACCGGTGCCTATACCATGGAAGACAGCGTCGCCGAGGGCAGCGATGATTGCAGCTCGTTCCTCCGTCCCTCCCGACCTCGTACTTCGTATGCCTGCTGCCGGCTGCCGCAGAGCAATCTGCCAACCACCTGCAACCAATCAAAGCGCCATGGCGATGCCCAGCCATTGTGCCTGTGTAGGATCAAGTCGCAATTTAACCCTCCTAATAGGAAAAGGCGCGACGTGCTGACACTGCTGAGGGAGCAGCCGCTCGCGCTGAAGCACGCGACAGGGCGGTGATGACCCTAAAAGCCACCCAAAGTGGTTTGAACATTGCGGACCAAAAATAAAGACGGATCGCTTAGGGCCAGGCACCTCAGCCACGCCAAGTGCTGCCATCATCCCTATGAGGTCAGCGATCTCCTAGCTTGTCAGGGCGTTTCGTGCCAAACACAGCCGCGATGTGGGCCATTCCGCTGCGACCCGTACAACTTACTCACCTCATTTAACTCCGTGCCTTGTCCACATTCGTTTCCTTACATTCTCTTTGGACTGCTTATTCTTGCGTTTGGATTTACCTTTTTCTTTTTGTGCAGACACTAGAATGAAGTACGCTTGTTTTCTGACAGCTTCGGCCTTGACAGGCTTAGCGAGCTGTACGTGACTCGGCCCGGTTCGCTGCAGGAACCCACTGACGCATGCATAGCAACGGCCCTCGCTGCTCGAGAAGCTGGAGTCGCCCGTACCTCTGATGCTGTGGATGTATGGAAGCGAGCTTCCCCTCAAGCTCCCAACGGCTATGCGCCAGCTGAAGTCGACTGCCCGTCGACGCGCCCGAGCATTCGAAGCGCCGACAGTCTTTCCGACGAGGAAACATCATGGCTGAAAAAGAGAAGACCGAACACGGTTGATCCGATGCGCGAATTCCTCGTACGCGCCAACATCACAGGCTTCGATGCCGGCACATACATCGATAACCATCGCGACAACACCACATCGTTACCGAATATCGGCATTGCGTTTTCTGGTGGAGGATATCGAGCTTTGTTGAATGGAGCAGGTGCACTCGCCGCGTTTGATAGTCGTACGCCGGTTGCGACAGGAAGTGGACAATTAGGAGGACTATTGCAAGCTTCTACGTATGTGGCAGCATTGTCTGGTGGAGGTTGGATGATTGGCAGCATATACGCAAACAACTTCACAACCGTGCACGACATCATCGACCAGGGCGAGAATACGGACGTGTGGCAGTTTCAGAACTCACTTTTTGTTGGACCGCCACAAGGCAGTATCCAGATTCTTTCCACCGCCGACTACTTCTCCAATCTGGTTGATACAGTCAGTTCCAAAGTAGATTCACAAGCCGCCAAGTTCAACACATCCCTAACAGATTATTACGGCCGAGGTCTTTCGTTCCAGCTTATCAACGCTAGCGACGGTGCTCCAGCCTATACATTCTCTTCCATCCAGAATGACAGCGACTTTTCAAACGGCAACGCACCGATGCCTATTCTTGTGGCTGACGAGCGTGCCCCTGGAGACACCATCCTCTCGCTCAACGCCACGGTTTTTGAATTCAATCCTTTCGAGATGGGATCCTTCGACCCAACCACGTACGGTTTCGCACCCTTGAAGTACATCGGATCCAACTTTTCGAACGGAGAGCTTCCGCAGGGTCAAGGCTGCGTAGCTGGGTTTGACAATCTTGGTTTTGTGATGGGCACTAGCAGTTCCTTGTTCAACCAGATCTTCCTCAATTTGGACAGCTTTACTGGTGTTCCAGATGTCCTCAAGAATGCCATTGCGGGCATCTTGAGTGACATCGGTGATGACGACAATGACATTGCTGACTATACGCCGAATCCCTTTCTCGGCTTCAATAACGATACGAACCCCAGCGCGAAGGAGCAGCGCCTTACCCTTGTCGACGGCGGAGAAGACTTGCAGAACATTCCGCTAAATCCGCTCATTCAACCGACCCGACAGGTTGACGTTATCTTTGCCGTTGACTCATCTGCCGATACCGTTGAGGATGAGAATCCGTCCCAGAACTGGCCCAACGGCACTGCGATTGTCGCCACATATCAACGTGCTAACACGGATATCATGAACAAGACCACATTCCCATACGTCCCTGGCCAAGATACGTTCGTCGCACTAGGCTTCAACAACCGTCCTGCTTTCTTCGGCTGCAATAGCAGTAACGTCACTGAGGGCAACAACATCCCCCCGCTCGTGGTGTACATTCCCAACTCGCCCTACGTTTTCTGGTCCAACCAATCGACGTTTGGCAAGCTTGATTATACGATTAAAGAGCGCAATGCCATGATCCAGAATGGCTATGATGTGGCTACGCAGGCCAACTCGACGCGCGAGGGCGCGTCAAACTGGCCGACGTGTGTTGGATGCGCCATTCTCTCGAGGAGTTTGGAGCGCAACGGTGAGGACATTCCTGAGGTGTGCCAGCAGTGCTTCACCCAGTACTGCTGGAACGGCACGGTAGTAGAGAAGTCTGCGCCTTACGAGCCGCAGATGCTTCTTACTGCAATCGACACGGCCAGTGGCGTTGGAAAGTATGTGCCAAATTTCTTCGGACTTGCTCTGGCAGCGGCAGTGTCTGGATATATGATGATGTGATGTATGGATTGAGTTGCATATGGGGATTATTATTCTGGTTGGTTGATTTGGGTGAATCTAGCGTTGCATATATGGCGTTTTCGGAATGATACCTCGTTTTGTCGCATGTAAGAGTAGTAGTATTAGCAGTAGTCTAGTCAACCAAGATCTCGAGCGACCTTAGTAGACCTCTTGCCCTATCATGAGAGTGCAATGTTAGCTTACCAAAACCGCGCATTGCGGCTCTTCGGTTCGACCCTTCCCTGCGTCACCGAGCCGTGCCCCGCCAGCTGCCCACCAAAAAAGTTCAACCCCGCCACAATTCGCAACTCGGATCAGCACTCACAACAAACAGGCATACGCAAACATGGCTGTGCCCGCCCTTGCGACCGCGCCCGCCCTCTCCACGCCCGACACGCACATCTTCGAAGATCCCACCCCAGCTGTAGACGTTTCGAGCCTTCCTCGCCTCTCTGATGAACAAATCACGCTCACGTACGAAATCGAACGTACAGTCAAGGAGATCAGAGAAGGGAGATGGAGAAGGATAGCTCTACAGTTTCCGGATCATATGCTTACAGATGCGCCGAGGGTGTATGAGCATTTGACTCGAGGGCTGGGGAAGGCGAGGAAGTCACAGAATGGTGCACTGAGGAATGGAGAGCAGAATGGAACCCCAACCGAGACTGAACTGAGCGCACAGCTGGGGAGTAGCTCAATTCAGGAAAACAGAGAAGACGAAGAGCGGCTTTTCATACTGGGAGACACATCATACGGCGCATGCTGCGTAGACGAGGTCGCTGCAGAGCACGTCGATGCCGATGTTGTGGTGCACTACGGGCGATCGTGCCTATCTCCTCCTTCAAGACTACCAGTCATTTATGTCTTCACGGAGCGGCCTCTTGATCTAGACCCGGTGCTGTCAACAATTAGAGAGACATACCCAGACAAGGAGACCAAGATCATCTTGATGGCAGACATACCCTACTCGCACCACATCCCCACGCTCCACTCTCTCCTCCGCGACGAAGGATATGCCGACATCTTTGCCACAGAGATCGTTCATGATCCTTCTTCGCTCCTTCCGAATCGAACGGTGCCATCCGAAACCATGCAAGAAAAGGAAGCCCTCTGCGACTATGCTCTTTTCCACATCTCCGACCCCCCGACCGCTCTTCTCCTGACACTCTCATCTCGGGTAGCCTCAGTACATATCTACCCAACTACATCCACTACTACAACGCCTTCTGCTGCCCTCGCATCAACGTCTCTCGCGCTTCGCCGCCGCTATGCCCTCCTGACATCCCTATCCACGACGCCCATTTTCGGCATTCTCATCAACACCCTTTCCGTGAAGAACTACATGCACATCCTCTCACACGTACAAAACCAAATCACCTCCGCGGGCAAGAAATACTATACTTTTGTCGTGGGCAAGGTGAATGCAGCCAAGGTAGCAAACTTCAGCGAGGTGGGCGGCTGGGTCGTGATTGGATGTTGGGAAAGCAGTCTGATCGAGAGCCGAGAGTTCTGGCGGCCCATGATAACGCCGTGGGAACTCGGGATCGCATTGCAAGGGGATGAGGAGCGAGTCTGGACAGGAGCGTGGGAGGCAGACTTCGAAGCCGTGCTCTCTGCAGAGAAGAACAACAACAAGGATGAGAAGACGAATGGAGCAAGTAATGGCGTGAGCAACAGTCAGGCAAAAGATGACGAACCGACCAACGGGATTGGTGATGATGCTGCCACTGATGATTACGACTCCGAGGAAGAGTCCGCGCCCCCAGAATTCGATCTCAGAACCGGTCGTTATGTCTCCCATTCACGACCTATGCGCTCAAAAAATACCGTCGCTAAAGAATCCCCTCAAGACACCCAGAACAGCCGCGCAGCATCATCTAGCACCGCACTGACCAAACGCGCCAACGGCGACATCGCATCTGTCGGCGGTGTCGCTTCGCCAGGAGCAGAATACCTACGTTCAAACAGGACATGGCAAGGGCTGGGAAGCGATTATAGAAGCGAGGAAGGACAGGATGGTGTCGACGGACGTGCGGCCAAGATGGAAGAAGGCAGGAGTGGGATTGCGAGGGGCTATGTTGTTGGGGATGAAGGTCGAAGACACTGATAGTTACTCGACAGTCAAAGGAGATATAAAATATCAAAAAGATAAATGCTTGCTGGTGCAATTTTCCATCAAATTTGCACGGACGAATTCCATACCGAAGGTATCTAATGTAAAGAAAAAGACAATAGTGAACAGACAGGTCCCGTGTATCCCATGTTTGAAGAAACTTTGACTCCCCGAATACAACATCGCTCATCTGGAAAAAGCGACCCTCATTTCTTCAAAACGCCACTACAATCTCTCCACGCAACTTTTCCTCCACGCTATGAATGCCCCCTCGTCTGTTCCCATCCCATCTACCCACCACCCTCGGCAACCGCCTTCAACAGTCCCCCCATATAATTCCTCAACGTAAGATTATGACTAGCTACAAACCCCAACTGCTCCCTGACGGGCGCGAAAACCCGTGCAACCCACCCCACACTCCTCGCCTCCTGCTCATCTTTCTCTTCCCTCTCGCGCTCCTGCTCGCGCGTGCGCTCGCCCGCTGCATCGCTGAGTCGCGGTTTCTTGCTACTCGTTGTGCGACGATGGTGCTCAGTAGGGCTAGTTGCTGTGACGTCGCTGAAGGTGCGCTTGTGACTTGCTGTTGGAGAAGACGAAGGAGAAGCGATCTCCGTCACAGAGGAGGGCGGTGGGATTTTGTTGAGTTGGCGGGCGAGGTTGCGGAGGACGAGGACGGAGGATAAGGGGAGGCCTGCGGCGTCGTTTGCGTCGTCTGTGGCCGTGTTGTAGTAGCGGAAGTTGGGGGCGGGTTGGTGTTCGAGAGATGCGCCGCCGCTGCTGCTGCTTCCGTTTCTGCTTTCAGCACGCGAGGACGAGGTGTTGGTGTTGTTGTAACGGCCGCCCATGCCGAGACTTCCTAGGCCGACAGGCTGGCTGAATTGCGGCTGGAAGTTTGTGCTGGAGACTTGGGCCGAGGAGGTGAGGGGGCGGGATTCAGAGGGCGTGCGGTTGTGGCGCGCGTGGATGGCTTGCTTGATGCTTGTGTCCGGGAGATGCGTTTTGATGTGCTGGCCGGCTTCGAAGGCACTCTCTGTACCGTTGGGCGTGAACCGTGTACATCCGCCCCAGTGGCAGAAGTACTTTGTCGGTTTTGTCGTAGACACGGCGTCACCGTTCTCCATGTCGATGTCAGGTTTAGGTTCAAGCAGCCATTGGCCTGTCTCCTGGTCTCGCGGGACTTTGAGATGAGCAGCCACAACGTGTTCGTACATTGCCCTGGCACCGGAAGCGAATTCTCCGCATTCGATTTTCGCGGTCGAGTGTTTCGAGTCGGCGTGCCCATTGAGAAGGCTCGGAGGATGCCAGCAGCAGCGCATGTACGATTTCTTCGTGCTCGGATCCACAGGCACCGTTCGGGGTCTTATTCCTCGAATGGTGTACTTCGGTTGTCCGCCAACAGTCAGGACCTGAGCAGATGCGCCGCCAAAGGTCGTGGACACATTCGTAATGAAGTCCTTGGCCGGCATGAGCGCCTTGAATGCAGCTGGGTTGGACGCCATGGACTCCTGAAAGGCGGCATTGTATGCAGACCAGAGCTGTATCTGTGTAATCTCACCCACTGGGTCTTCCTCGAAACACGTCTTGAGCCACTGTGAGCTCCTCTCTGGCTCGTCTAGTGTCACGAGGTGGTCGATGATAGCAGATGACAGCTTCGGCGCGCCTTCTGTTGGCGTCGATGATTTCGACGACTTAGGGGCACTCTTGCGTTCCTCGTAAGCAATGGCGCCATATTGTAGTAAGCGAACCAGTTGGTTCACCACTCCTTCCAAATCAACTTCGTGGGTGAGCAACTCAACATTCTCGGAGAATCCTGTGAAAAGGTAGAGGAAGTCCAAGCATGCTATCCGTAGGTCTTCATCCTCCACAAGAAGCCAGTCGCATATGGACTTCAACGTTTTCGTTGGGACGCCTGATAGTTTGTTCGCAGCCTCGAGGTTCATCGCTATCCGGGCAAGTGCCCTCAATGAGGTGATGATCCTACCGCGGTCATCAGAATCGACTTGAGCTAATAATGAGCGATACAACGGGTTCTCTGAGCTTAATATCCAGTACTTTGTCAGCTGCTCGGCGATTTCGAGAGCATAGTGCTGTAGCTCGACGACTGTAGGATGCTTTGGTAGGTTGAGGGCAATGACTATCAAATCCTGGATGGAAGGGATCATAGAGACGAATGAGGCATTTTCCTTGAGCATGACCATGTTTCGGATAATCAAGGCTGCTTCGTTGACCATATTGAGAGCTTTTGCGGTGTCCTCCGATAACAGATCGTCATTGATATCGAGTGTTCGTAACGATTGAATCTTCTTGAGTAAATCCGGGGTCGCAGACAGGCCGTTTAGAACATGTGGTTGCTGAAATCCTGCTTCCACGTATGAGATTTCCCAGCTTACGTCGAAGAACAAGGAGCCGACATCGATGACTTTCGCGATGAGCGCCTCGGCAAGCCCAGGGAATTGATCGAAGCGATACTTGTCGCCTCGCTCATGTGATATCTTTACCAGGTGATGTAGCGCGTACGCCTCCTCTTCCGGCTCTTTTGAGCGCAGCGCATGCAGCGCGCGGATGTAGATATTCGGGCCGGGAAAGCCGGTGCCAGGCAGCATCATGCCCTTGAGCGGTACAGGCCTGTTCTTCTTGTTCAGAATGTACTTCTTGCGCGACTGTATGTAAGTGTCCAGGCTGTTCGACGGGGTCACGACGGGCTTCATCGTGGCCGGCAATGGGTTGCGGGGTTCGTAGTTCATGATGGTCGCCGCCGCACCGCTTGCGCCGTAGCCGTTGACCTGGGGAGAGTTGAGGTGGCCCGTGGATTGGCGCGTTTGACGGGTCGAGACTTCGGGCTGGAAGAGAACACGCTGCGGCGGCGCATGGCGGAGCGACCTCGTCGAGCGGCCGACGCTGCCAGGCTCGTCAACCTCCATCTTATCGTCTTTGGGTGTCTTCTTCACGTCGCCGTCCTCGTCCTCGTCGTCCTCGACTTCCTCTCCGTTTCGTAATCGCTCAGTCTCGCGGCTGCTTGGCGGGAAGAAGTTGTCGACGGTGCGACTCAGTAGGTCGCCGCCCTTTGCAGAGACGTCTTCGAGGATCTCCTTCGGCGGAGGTTCGCGCTTGTGGACGGTCGATATCTCGTAGGCACTATATCACATCACACATCAGCAGTTGTGCGGCTGATGGTGGAGGCTGCAAGGCTTCACGTACGCAAGGTTCTTGTAGTATGCTGTCTTGACCAGGAATGCCTGAGTGGTAATGCTGGGGCTATGTGGAAGAAACTCGGTAGCTATGCGGCGCCAGGCAAGCTTATTGCCTTTAGTGTCTGAGACCTTGTCGTATCCACCCTCCTCATTTACGCGTTTGTAGAGGCGCAATAAGTCGATATGTCGGCTCCCGACTTTGGGTTCGCGGTCCAGGACCGTGCTGCAAATCAGGTCAATATGCGCTCATGCCCATGCCGCAAACGCGGAGCACCCACCCTCGTTTCTCGTGATATTCTGCTAATGTGTCCAGGAACTCGTCATATTCTTGGGTACGCTCGATGGATGGTTCTGTTGGTCTGCTAGGGGCCATGTTGCGGTTGGCGCATTAACCTAAGTCTGCCGGGGCTGGATCGCGAGACATCCACGGGTGAAAAGCGGTGTGCCAGGCGCAATTGCGGTTCTGGTTGGTGGTGAATGCGCGGCGCGCTCCCGTCGCGAAATGATGGATGAACACCAGAATGCACCTTCCCCCAAATCCCTCGCGCCGCGCACTGGCCACCATATGCGGTCACATGACTGACTGGGTTGCGACTTCCACTTGTGATTGCCGTCTTGCTTTCACTCGACTCCACATACCTAGTGCCATCCCAGCTGCCTGGGCTTCGATGAGAGACGTTTCATCATCATCTTCATCAGATGAAAGCCATTGATCCAGACTAATAAACATCGCCACTAACACAACATGCTATCGCTTCCTCTCGCGAAGCTCTCCGTGGCTGAAGACGCTGACCCTGCAAAGCAAAAGTTCACCTGGAAGCACGAACAACATGATCTCACCTTCATTCTTGACAGCTACGGTGCGCGTGGCTCTTCCCAGCTGCTCAAAGTGGTTCAAGGCACACAAGTCCGGGTACGACAGGTGGACCTATGCCTCACATCCTCTCGAACCACAAGACTCATTGAGTAGACGAGAGCTAATATATATCATTAGCAAGTGATTGAACTCGAGCTCATGATCAAAGAAGGCGAGGAAATGGCAAGATCAATGCGGGATCGTGGCGTGGAACTGAAGGCCGACCAGCTACCTGTATCTGCTATTGTCCGCTGTCCGCTGTTGGCTATACGCTGGCAGCTGCCCAACAAGAAGGTGGGATCTTCCTAAGACTTGCAAGCACATAATTGATAGGTTGTATAGGTTCGCCGTGCGCAGCTCAAGTTCAGGTCAAGCGAAGACTTCGACGCCGCTTATAGTCAACTTTACCAACTTGGGTTGCGAATGAGCTCGTCCATCGAGAGCCAGGCCCAGACTCAAGCACCAATTACCTCGTCGGAGCGCGCAATATCGTCAAGCAAGGCTAACCCAGTAGCTACTGCAACTCCCTACCATTCTGCTAGTGGAAGCTTGACCTGCCCTCCCTCAAAACTACTCGAATTTTCCAACCGACCTTACACGGCCACTAATGCGCCAACTGCGCTTGAATCTCAACTGCAGGAGGTTGCTCACAGGCGCCCTATGTCTGCATACACCAGCCGTAGCAATGAAACCGACAACGGCGTGTCTTTGTCAACCCTTCTTACGCCGCCAGTGTACTTTGCTCGACCCACCTCCGCCACGTCGGATGTATTGGGCCGCACAATGAACGCTTCCGTTTTTCCATCGAGCGAGTGGCCAAACCCAACCATGGAGGAGATTCCCAGAGGTTCCGAAGAGCGCCCAGAAACTGCCATGCTCTATCGCCCTGATACAGCTGAGTCGCTATTGCCGCCTAGGCGAGAACTCCCCTTTCACCGCCCGTCTATCTCACCACCCTCGGGACGCGATAGCGTTCGTTCGAGTAGTCGACCTTTGACTGGCTTAATGGGACCACCCCCTGTGCCCGCACGCGTGGCTAGTCTCCGCCCTAGTTCAAGTCCAGAGAACATTAGGCAGAGCGAGCTTCCGCCTCAATCGCAGCCCACTTTCGTTGGTGGAGTGAGACCATGGATGCAAGCGGCACAGCAATCTCCCAGCACACCGACAGAGGCTTACAGCGCGCCTATGCCTGCAGCAACTTCACTCGACAATGAAACCAAGACCCGGCAATCTCAGAGCTCGTCTCCAGTGTCGTCGCCGCTGTCCTTGAACAGGCCAAGCTCTAACATGCATACATCACTAAGACCACTTAGCTCGCTCGGTAGTGCTGCCCAGAACCCATTTCGCACGACCTCGCAGAATCGTCCGGCCACCCCTCCCACATCTGATGTGACATATCCAGAGGCCGGTACCTCCCAAGCTGCACATAGCTCTGCTCTCAAACCCGATAACAACCTTGCAGCATATGCAATGCAGTCCGAGGAAGGCCGTAGGGTTGCTCTTAACGAGTTCATCTTCCGTCATCTTGAGAGCGATGAATTTCTGACCCTTGTCGAAGATATGGAAACATGCTGGGCGAGGGTCACTCTTGGTAGGCAATGAGCAGCACGACACGAGGTGGATGAATATGTACGATGTGACGACGATGTCTAGTGCACGATGTGGAGGACGCAATGTTTCCTTTGATTGAACTTCATGATATAATGTTCGCCACACGTCACCCTTCATGAGCGAGATGAGCTAAGTAATACATGAATTTACATTATATATATATATGTACTAAACTTCAAATCCACCGACTCATTTCCCGCCCTTGAGATAATAATCTAGGGGGTACCCGAGCCAAGTGCACTGCTCCACATCCACAAACCCAGCACTCTTACTCGGCCAATCCAAAAGCCTAATCTCATTCCCACCCTTCATACTAGCATCAACCTCTCCCCAATTACCGTATCTCCTCACCCCCTCAATCACCTTATCATACCCCCTAGCATCAAGATACTGAAGACTCGGATTTGGATCTCCACCCCTCACAAAAGCAGCAAAGTAGCTACTAACCAACTGCGCCGACCAAAGATCCTCAGGGTCACGGATCCTGTTCAATGTACCGAACAGCCACGGCATGTCAGCGCCGTGGAAGCGGAAGTAAGGATTCTTGGGATCGTCATTTGCAGGCTGACCGAGGTTATTGGGATCGTAGCCGTCGATTGTGCGCTCGAACTGGTAGTAGAACGCTTTTTGAAATGCGTGCGTGGAGACGCCGGCGTAGACAGTTGCCTGGTCGACACAGCGGAACGTCTTGTCTGTTGCGATGCGCTGCGAGACATTGAATGAATCGAGCGTCAAGTTACCCGTGCTTATCAATGGGAACAGGTTTGATTCAATGATGCGTTGAGCCCAGGTGCTGTTGATGCCGAGCGCAACTTGTAGGCCTTGCGTGTGGTTGGAGATGGGTGTCTTGGGGTATGTAGAGAACGAGGCGCCGTCATTGCGCGTGTTGCCGAATATGACTGGGATGTGCGCTGTGCTCGCGTTGCGGGTGGAAAGAATGAGGTTGGGCGTGTCGACGTATGTACCGTCTTGCACCACATATCGCGCTACCGTTGACAGCCCGACGAGCGTTGAGGCTGGTACTTGGTCCAAACAGGCGATCTGAGCTGATACATCGGTGCCATTGCATCCTGCTGCAGCGAAGATCTGCGGTCCAGCGACGTTGTATGATTGGTCAATGGTGTAGTAAGTCGAGTACGTGGTTCCATAGTCACCACTGAGGCCAAGCGTTACGCCGCCTCCTAGATTCGACATGGCAATAGCACCAGCGTATTTCCCGATGGCTTTTGGCGAACCAAGCAGCGTTCGTACCGATCCTGCACCAGCAGACTCTCCCGCGATAGTGATCTTGCTCGCATCACCTCCAAAAGCCGCGATGTTCGCAACAACCCAGTCCAGCGCAGTGATCTGGTCTGCGATGCCAAAGTTGCCTTTGATGTCTGTACCGGGGATGGCGAGGAAACCCAGTGTTGAGAGCCGGTAGTTGATGCTAACAACCACCAGATCTTCTTTGCTGGCAAGGTTGCCGCCATCTGAGAGCGGATCTGCTCCACTTCCACCTGTGAAGCCACCACCGTGAATCCAAAACAGCACTGGGCGAAGCTGCTTCTTTGAGCCGGACTTGGGGATATACGGCGTTTGGATGTTTAGGAACAGGCAGTCCTCGCTTCCAGAGCCGCCTTGAGCACATTGCGCGCCGTAACTTGTCGTTTGAATTGTCTGGCCGGTTTTGGAGTAGAGCGAGGAGTACTTGAAGCGCTGAGGTGTGTCGGCGTAGGGGATGCCTAGGAAGCGGAAGGACTTTTGGTTGCGGTAGCCGACAAATATGTTGCCTGTACTTGCTACGGCAATCGTGCTGCCATTTACAGGTCCGGCGCTTGCAGAACCGTTGTTGGCGGACTGTGTGCACAGTACTGGGAGTTCCTTTCGCGAAGACCTTGATGAGTTGGCAGAGTAGCTGACCTGGTCGCCTACAGAGAGGATGCCGTTTTCAATATAGTATCCTCTTTCGGCGTCCTGGTATTTCGCATAGTCCTGGTAGGAAAGAGCGTCGTTGAAATCCGCTTCATATTTCTGGATCGTGGCTTTGGATAGGAGTTTCTCATTCAGGGAAGCGCACGCGGCTGCTGCATTGGTCTGAGGAACAGGATCGAGAATGATGGCTCCAACATGATTTTTGTCGTCCGACGCGTTGAGATTATTCTGATAAATGAGTGTCAAAGAGGACTTCGCATTAGATACGCCCACCGCATCTCTCAACTCAACTGGCGTCGATGAAGTCAGCGACCCAAAGCCAACAGCGACAGCAACGAAAGTGGCGAGGACCGTCATCTTGAAGAGCTGCCTTGACGAGAGCACAGGATCCGGCTACTGCAGATGAATCGGCCATATCTAAGACGTCTTTATACAGCACCGGCAACCCGGATGGCGATGTTCATTGAAATTGAACAGCCGTGGCGCTAACCGGAAAAGGCGGTTCTCCATATGAGGTAATTGCGAACAAGCATTCTAGATTGGACTGTTCCCCGGAAATCGAGGAGTTCGATCGTTGGCTAGGCAGGGGCACTGGCAGAATACTCCGCGAGGACCGTTGCACTACGTTGTTAGTAGTCGATTTGGCGGCGAGGATGTTCTCCTCACGTCCGGCAGTTGGACCAGACGAGCTTTGTCATATCGGCGCCTATCCTTTCAGCTTCATCCTCAGCAGCGAGAGGCTCGGAAAGCAGGATATTGAGGTCCTTTAGCAAACTCAAACATCGCTCTCGTATCTTCATCTATTCTGGAATGAGGTCTGCATCGTCTCCAGGTTCACGGTTGCGAGGCCAGGGTCGATGCAATTTAGCCGTTGATTAGGCTTCACTTGCTGTGGTCCGCGGCTCAGGCCGAGACGGCCTCATCATCGATTTCCAATTGACCCGTAGCATCGGGAGATGGGAATTATCATCAAATGCGTCTGTGGAGAGGCTGAAGCTAGGTGTAAAGAGTGGCTGATGGGGGTGTCAGGAAAGTCTAGCCAGATTCGGCGCTAGAATGGTTTGTGGACTTCTCAGCGCCCAGTTTCGCGCAACTACTCACGTCCAATAATCGCACCACAACATCACCCCTTTTCTCGTGTTGCTCTAAAAGATACAAATGGTGCGCCGACCACTCGACCATCCGATACTGCCACTAATGGTCTCTAATACAGGAAGAACTAAACGCCATCGCTTGCGACAGTTGCCGGTCAAAGAAGTGCAAATGTGACCGAAAAATGTCCGTTATTCTGTGGGCTGGATTTATTGGCATCACGAGCTAACATGTCCAGCCCTACATGTTCACATTGTCAGGCTTCATCCCTCGATTGCCGCTATCAGGAAGGTGGAAAGCGTGGGCTGCCGGCTGCGTACATCACCTCACTTGAGCAGCGGCTCCAAGAGACCGAGTCTGCCTTGTCTGCGAGTCTTGGTAGTCTTCAGGAGGCTAAAGAGTTTAGATTGTTGGAGCGGAACATGGCCAGAGCGAGGTCTGCCACGCAGCAGGCGCGTTCAAAAGCAGAGAAACAGGATGAGTGGAAACGACTACCTTTGCAAAATAGCAGGCATCTGGCAGCATGGCTCCAGGAAAAGTATTACTGCGATGAGACATCTCAATCAGAGCAATCGAAATCTCAGCTCCCCAGACCTGATAACGAACCTCAGAATGCGCGGAAGCGAAGGCGACCACGGGAAGTGATTGCGACCGCATCGGTCATACCCAAAATTGACCAACGGCGAGGCCACGAACAAACAGATCATACATTAGCCTCTGAAAGGTGCTTTATTGAACGACTCAAAAACTGCGATCCACCTATGGTGCCCAACATTTCCAGTATCTCATCGTATTCGACGAAATGGTATGACAACTACTTCTAAATCATCATCCAAAGACAATACTTGATCTTGGAAGATGCACAAGACAAAATTATCCGTATAGCTGAACGATCCTCGACGTTGTGGTATTGCCGCAAGGTCTCCACGGGCTTGCTGAGTCAGCCATCCGCAAGGCGGGGTTTGTTACTCCGAAATCTTCAATCATTCAAACCCGCCGAAACTTCGACCATCAAGTCAAAAATTCCTATCAATGACCTGATGGACCGCGAGGACGATAGATTCTCCCCATCTGATTCGAGGGCGGAGGATGAGCCGCCCTCGAAGAGACCACGGACACCAGCTCGACTAGCTCGTGAGGTGGGCTTGATGCGTAGCATACCTGGAGATAAGTTCACCGGGTTCGTAGGAAGCGCTAGTGGTATCTTTTTCATTCGATCTGTTTATGGAGCCATTCGACCCTCTCATGCATCGGTACCGGATCAGATCGAGACTCCAGGGAGCGACATTGTACCGGGCGAAGATGACCACCTACCTTCAATACTTCCCACCTCATCCGAGCAACTATGGGACGATACTGAAGTCGCTTTAAGTCCTGCATCAAACGTCTCCTTTGAAGATCTCATCGACTGGAGTGGTAGTTTCTTTGCTAACTGGCACCCTGCTTATCCGTTCGTCCATGCTCCGGCTGTCTTGGATTACTTTGACGAACTCTCGCGGCATGGCAGACCGTGGGAAAATTCTTCTGAGGATTACCAGATGATTGTACTCCGCTCGGTTATGTCTATATCTCTCGCGGATCGTCGGCAATCATCCAGTTTAGATGACACGCGTTACCCGAAGGACCTAGTTTTCCCGTCCTACGATGCTGCAGTCGACAGCCTTAGACCTGTATTATCACGGCCTACATCTATACCTGGCTTACAGGCTGCAATTAGTGTCCAGCTCTTTCTTGTCTCAATGCTTCGCTTGAATGCTGCCTCACGCCTTGGAGGACTGATTATTCGTATGGCTCTCCAGCTAGGACTCCATCGTTGCCCATCTCGCTATCAATCATTCTCGCCTAATACGAGAGAGCTTCGACAGCGAATATTTTGGTCGGTGTATGCTATCGATCGTTTCATCTGCCAATCTATGGGTCTTCCATTGGGGTTGCACGATGATGACGTCGATGTATGCTTTCCCATCACTGAACATCACCTAGAGAATCAGGTGTACCGACCAGGTATGTCACGTGCAGTAACTTCAAGGACTGATCAGCTCACAGTACAGCAGATGGCAGATTACGGCTGTTGAGTCTTCTAGCCCGCCATGCTGTGATACGAGGTGAAATCATCGAGTTGCGTAACAAATCGCTTCATTACATCCAGAAAGATCCCGATCGAGCTACGGCTATAACAGCTAAACTCGCCCACTGGTGGAACGATGTCGAGGAGATCCTCGACAGCGATGATGAGATAAGTCCATCCGCCTACCACTTGACGATCTTGGCCCTTCTCAAACACGAGTCAATCATCTCTTTGAACCGGCCGACTTTGGCTGCATCTCGCCAGGGAGTAACATACGATGCCGCGTTGCAACTTTGTATTGGGGCCGCCCGGTCCATTATTACATTGCTTCACAAAGCTTTTGATAAGAGAGAGAATCAGGATCGGGCCCTTCGACCTCTGACACTACTATGGCCTTCTTGCACCTGGGCTGTATGGATCAGCACGTTCATTTTGTTCTATGCTGCTCACGGCAAGCACATTTCGCAAACAAGTGTGATGAGGTAAGTTAGTACGTACTTTCCCTTCGAACATCACTAACCTTAAGATATTAGGCTTGCTGACAGAAGCCTCGAGATTCTACAACATTTGTCACGCAGAGGCAGCGCATGGCCCGAGGCAAGCGCTGCTGCCATTCGAGATCTGCGTGCAAAGATGGTCAATCGCGAGGCTGTGGCGCAACCTCAGGATAGGCGTGGTACAAGTTCTGCCTTGACTGATGGTAGTCTTGATCTACCGTCTAATCAGGACCTCCCGGAGCCATCCACACATGGCGAACACGTCCCATCCGGAGCACCTATCATGAACCCTGCTATGGGACATATGTCGGGAAATGAACATCTCATCACAGGGCCGACCTTCGATTCTGGGATCAATTTAAACGGTGATCCCGGGACGCAGAACAACCTACAGCACGATCCAGTATTGTTTGACCTTGGGAACTATGACTGGAACTATCCCACAAACGTAAGTGGTTCAGTTGGACAGAACGGTGTTTTTGGGGAAGACCACAGCCTCGACCCCTTTTCTGGATTCGATATACCATTCTGGTTCGAACAAGAACAACATTGGGATATGCTGCGATGGTAGGACAAGCAGACAACAAACGAGGCACTGGGCCGCTTTTACGAACTTCATACAGCAAACTCAGGGATGTCGACCGACTTACGAAACCGCATTATGTTCAAATAGTTACTCGAGACTATTCTATACCATCCGTCCGGTGCCTGAAACGATCCCGTGCATGCTCCTATTGGATAATTAGCGCGAGCCTAGTGGCGATCAGTTGCGTCTTTAGTCCCGGTCTTTCTTTCTCCGCCCACCCCCCGCATCGGCATCTCAGCGAAAGAACGAGTGGCCAACGAAGGACAACATATATAATCTACTCGATACAAATTTTCGACCTCTCTATTGATCTTTTGTATACCTAGCTACAACTATTAATATTCACATAACAACCCCATACAATGTCTCCAATCGCAACACAGCGCGTACACTCCATTGCAACCATTGGCGCAGACGGAATCGGCCCTGAGGTCATCGATGCCGGCGTTCAAGTTTTGAAGAAGCTGGCCGAACTAGACGGCACTTTCAGCCTCGATTTCCAAGATTATGATTGGAGTTCAGAAACGTACAAGAAGACCGGACAATACATCCCAGATGGTGGTCTGGAGAAGCTGAAGAAGCACGACGCAATTCTCTTTGGAGCTGTTGGCGCCCCTAGTACGTGAAATATCGCAACTTCTCTGTATTCAGGTTTTAACTGGTTCCAAGATGTCCCAGATCACATTTCTTTGTGGGGCCTCCGTCTTGCCATCTGCCAAACCTTCCAACAATACGCAAATGTTCGCCCTACCAAGATTTTCCGCGGCACCTCCTCGCCACTGCGAAAGGCAGAGCACGGCGACTTGGATTGGGTCATTGTCCGCGAGAACTCTGAGGGTGAGTATGCGGGTCAAGGCGGACGCTCCCATCGCGGTCAGCCTTGGGAGACAGCCACAGAAGTATCTATCTTCACACGCCACGGTGTGGAGCGTTTGATACGCTTCGCTTTTGAGACTGCACAAAAGAGGCCGAGGAAGTTCTTAACTGTCGTGACGAAAAGCAATGCACAACGCAACGGCATGGTAATGTGGGATGAGATTGCCGCCGAAGTTGCGAAAGATTTCCCGGATGTGAAGACAGATAAGATGCTCGTGGATGCTATGACGTGTCGAATGGTGCTTGATCCCAAGTCATTAGATACCATTGTTGCTACGAACCTCGTAAGACCTCAGGAAGAACTACATTATGTATAAACAGCTAATTCCAGTAGCATGCGGATATTCTCTCCGATCTCGCCGCCGCGCTAGCTGGTTCCATCGGCATTGCGCCTACTAGCAACCGTATGTTTCCTTACTCCATTGGGAAGGCTGGAAAGTCATTCCGCTAACATCATCCAGTCGACCCCACACGACAGAATCCATCCATGTTTGAGCCCATCCACGGCTCGGCGTTCGACATCACCGGCAAAGGCATCGCCAACCCCGTAGGCACTTTTTGGACGGCTTCAGAAATGCTTGCCTGGCTAGGCGAGGAACAAGCTGCGAAGAAGCTGATGGACAGTGTTGAAGCAATTACTGAGCGCGGGATTGCGACCCGGGATCTCGGTGGGAAGGCGGGGACGCAGGAGGTCACTGATGCGGTTTGTGCTGAGCTGGAGAAGGTATATGGCACTTCTGCTTCAAAGTAAGGAGTAAGATCTTGCATGTAAACAAGTAGAACGTTCCATCTAATCGCCTTGCGCGGTAGTGTTTGAAGAGAGATCTAGATCTATGGCTTCTAGAACCTATTCCGAAGGACTTGAACAATTACACGTACGTGTACGCCGCTGACATCTAACCGTCTACATAACCTTCTTATCTTGCGCATACTCCTCAACAATCAAAGTTTCTCCTTTCCCATCTCCTTCTTAGGCCTCAAAATACTCTGCTGGCTCATACACGCGACCGCCCTTCCCTGCTCATCAAACACCCAATTCTCGCCGTACGTCCTGCCCTCCGCGCCCACCCCCGTGCTAATCTCCCTCAAATGCCACCTCCCCATATCCACCTCATTCCGAAACACCCTCAGCGCAAAGTCCAAGCTACTCACCGCGCTCACATCATCGAAGAACATGTGACTAAAACTCAAAGGCGTGAACGCTATCGCCGCATCGATCAGGAATGCGAGATTCGCCACGTGGTCGGTAGGAGAGGCCAGGCTTTGTTTGCAGCGAATCCAGTCTGCGGTCGTGCGGCGAGGGAGCGGGAGCGCGTCTTGCGTGTGGGGCAGGTGCTTCGCCATGCCCATGAGGTTTTGCGCGAAGATGCCGCTGGGGATAGCGCGCTGGTCGAAGATGTTCTTCAACAAACTGAAACTCTTTGCCTGCGCGTCGAGTAACTCTTTTGAAATTTTGCCCTCGTCAAGCAGTTTTTGAAATGCTTCTTGCTGCGTGGGGCAGTCTTTCCAGTTTGGATACGGGTGGTTTTGAGGCGTGCGCGAGTAGGTGAGTAAGGAGGCTGGTTCTGCGACTTGGAAGTCTGCGATTGCGATGAGGCAGACGCGTTTTTCGTCGCTGGAGGAGTCAGAGCGCTGTTGGCTTATTTCTATTTGGCGTGTTGCGAAGGTGCGTGTTTGGCGGATTACTCGCACGCTGGCGTGGAGGGGGCGGTCTGTGTATGCTGGGCCTAGGTAGTTGCCGAGCATCGAGTAGAGGTGGTATCCTGAGGGGACGGAGAGGCAAGCTGCTTTGCATGCTGTGGCGAGGGCGTAGCCGCCGTATGCTATGTTTAATGGGTTGCCCATTCGTTGCGGTCGGTAGACGGTTTCGTATTCATTTTGCCCGAGGCTTTTCAAGGCGAATTGTTCTGAGAATGGTAGTTGTGGATTGCTTTCGGCCATTGTTCATCGATACAAGGGATAATTTGGTTAGAGATTGATGAAATGAGCGCCAGGAAAGATGTCAATTTATTTGAAGTATGGTCGTGATATTGGTCCTCGGCAGCTAGTTGAGATGCCCGATTAGTATACGAAGTACGCTAGCCACCTATACCTCGGCTTCGTCGGTAGTGCGTATTTTGCGACTTGAACGAGACATAAGCGCGAAGAATAGTCTAACGTAGACATCTTGAGTCGCTTTGTATTCTGGGCTTTACTCGGCATCGAAATCAAGTGGCAGCTTGCTGCCCAGTCAAGAGAAACATGGCAGAAACAGCCAGCAGTCAGAATCGGGTTATTGTTGGAAGCACCAATATGAATTTGACTACCAAATTCGTTTAGCAACCATGGCATACCGACTTACGTGCCCAAAACTCGTGCCTCTCTCTCTTTCTTGTTCTTCTTTCTTCTTCCCCTTCTCGTCTCTTTCCCTTAGCCGCTTCAAGGTTTCCGGATCATCATCATAGATAGCCCTCCTTTTCTCATCATCCACATCCACCACGCCAAAACCCCCAATCCGCCTTCCTCCAGTCTCCACGCTCATCATCTCCCGCTCCTGCATCCCATGATACCGCTTTCTCGCTACACTCAGTAACACCATACCCAGGACGAGCTTGAACGCAAGGAGAATGAAATACCCAACGAGAAAAACGATGAGCATGGTAGAACCAGCGATAAGGTCGTCGAGATTCCAGGAAGTGGGGTTGAACCAATACTGCGAGTGAGCACCCGCACCAAAAGAGGAGCGGCCTAGGGCGCGGCGGAAGACTTGGTCGATGTGGGCAAATGCGGCAGTCGTTGCTGGCGAAGATTCGGAATCCGATGTCAGTGACGTAGACGTTACTGGTAATGGCGGTGGCATGTGCATGGCTATGAACATGTGATATGTTTGTATAGCAGCACGAATAAAGAGGCAAGACAGTGGTATGACTGGAAGTCCCAGACGTCTCGTCAAGTTCGGATCGGTGAAGGCCTAATCAAAAGTCAGGATATCAATGGATCCAAAGATCGAGATGCTTACATTAGAGTAGTAATCCTTCGCCAAGACGTCGAAGAATTTGCTGTACACCTCTGGCTTGTACTGGTTGAATTTGGTGATGTACGCATGTTTGAGCCAATCTACAAACATCTCGCTGCCGATTACCAGTAGGAACGGGTTTAAAACTTGGGCAATATACTTCGGGAAGATCGTGAAGCTCATCGGTATAATGTTCGAGGCTGTAAACGTGGTCGCCGTGGTAGCGTTGCTACCACCAGTGAACATTGCTGTCCACGATGTGTCACTACTCTGGATACTAAGACCGCCAACTTCGACAACATTTCGCATAGCGATGATGAGAAGCATGAGCCACAACTGAAAGCGTTCCACAACATCTGCGCAGGTGATTTGGAATAAGTTTTCCTTCTCAAACTTCTTAAACACGGTGCCTTTGATCTCTACAAACTGATTCGACATCAGAAGGGTGAGCAGAGCATTAGAGTACGAGTTGACGGCGACATTGAGCGTAATGACTTGGTAGAAGAGAGCAGTAGCGTGCGCTACAGTATAAACGAGAGCAAGCGCAAACATGCCGAATGGACGAAGGACCTTACTTCGGCCATCAGAGTTGCGGTCGAGCGTCTCGCGAGAGAAGAGACACTCGAGGACATCCTGACCAACTGCGGAAAGCAAGCGGTCGCAGACCTCGAGAACATTATAGATTACGTAAAGTTTGATGGCTGACTGTCCGCGAATTCCGTGGTACATGCGACTTGCGTCAAACCGCATCAGCACGAAGCAGCTTGTGATGACCAACAACCCCTTGAGGATGTCTGCTTTATGGCTTGGGAGGAGCGCAGAAGGAGTGGACCTTGTCCGGCGATGCCGAAATCGAGAGTTTCGCGTACGTCTCGGCTTGGGCTCTTTCAACTCGGGAAACTTGAAGCTTGTTGACATGTGCTTGTTTGGTTGATTGTTCTGCCTAGCTACAGCAGAAGCAGATGGAACCGCAGACGAGGATGTCTTACGCGACATTGGAGGAGGTTCCTCGTTCGCTGGGGTTGGTAATGGCGTTGGCAATGGTGTAGGGCCTTCGTTCTGCTTTCTTCGCTGCCACACTCGCGGCAGACCATCATAGACGAATGCCCACAGGTCGCGAAACTCTTTGACAATCACCGAACCCCACCATTGCACAAGGATAGCAAGGGCAAGTAAGAAACGTATTGGTAGGATTGTCAACACGTGCATCCACGCATCCAAACAAGCCAGCGCACCAAAGCCTAGGATGCCCTCGATCTTGAATGGTATCTTCAAGAAGTTGAGTAGACGCTCGTACTTGATCTCGGACGACTCGTAGGGAAAGTCGGTTGATGGGGGTCTGTAGATGTACAGTGGGGACGGGCGGTTAGCAGAAAGTTCGAGCGATAGAAAGGTGGGCATCGACATTGGTGGCAGTGGTAGGGTCAGTGGTACTGGTGAAGCTGCTTCTCGCATATCGCGGGGTTCTTTATGCCTGTCGTGCTGCGATGACTTGGGCGTCCCATCCTTGTGCTCAAGTGTCAGCGGCGGAGGAACCTGCCTGCTAGGTCTCCGCTCTTCTCCCTCCTGCGGCTGTGTATGTGTCCGAGTTCTTGACCTTGATGTTGTTCTTCGCACAAGCGTAGGCGTGGTGACGGACCTCGAATTGAGTACGGGCCGGCCATGCCTCAGTTCAGTCGCTGGCGTCTTGATCAGAACGACTTCCTTTTCTTGGGCTGTTTCACGGGCTCTTGGACCCCTCCCGCGCTTTTCTCCACTGTTGAAGTAGCCCGAGTCTACCGGGCGCTCCAGCACTAGACCCAAGACTTTGGTGTTATCCTGTGCATCTGTGTCGTGGCCAGGCGTCTCGCTTTCCAGCTCGTCCTCGAGGATAGGAGTTGCTGCTCGGATGGGAATGCTCGCGGGCTCGCTCGTGAGTTCTTGAATCTGCCGTGGACTAAGCTTGAGGATCTTCTCGTGCTCAGACACGCTGCTCTTCCTCCTTCCATCGCCAGGTCGCTTGATGGGGCGTATTTTCTCGCTCGTGTCGGACAGGATGGCTTCCTCTTGCATGCTCGTCCTCCTGCTACTTGAACTGGTGCTCAATGTGCCATTTTGCTCCGCTTTGTATACATTTGTAATGTTCTGTAGTGGTCCGTCGGTTCTCGCTTCATTATTGCGGCGACCGCTCGGAGAAGCCACATGGTCTGGTTCGGGGGTTGCGCTTGGTGTGGGAAGCTGCCCAGCGGCTTGGGAATCACCCTTCGTCCGTGTATCTGCCCCATTCATCGCGCATACGGGTCGAGCATCTGCAAACGTGCATGTTGCGTCGTGCTTGCTTTGTATGTACTGACGTGTCGCGACGGTTTGAAGCTTGGGCGCAAGGCTTAGCGTGACCCTCACTAGCAGTGCCTAGAGTATAGGATCCACAATCCACGTATTCACACCATCGCGGTGTCGAATTCACCCAAGTAGGCCCGAAACTATGTCCGTAGGTCTACGAGTGATTATCATGTTCAGCTGTGATCAACAGGGTGTGCCACATCAGATGCATGTCGCGGAAGGCTGAAAACCCCGCAGTAGCCCCCAATCTGATCAGCGCCCTCTTCCGCGGCCACCCTCAGGCAGCAGCACGTATCGAATCTATCATAACTCATCTACGATAATTTCCTATCTCCTTTCATTACCAGCATTTGTTTCGCTTAGCCATTTAAATCCATGCCCTTCTTGCAATGCCCGACCAAACCAGCAAGGCTTACAGCATAGGGAGCACTCAAACGCTTGTGATGGACAGCCACAACGAAGATACAGGAGTAGGGAAGGAAGAATGCTCGGTGAACAAGGAAGCAGAATGTTCCCGCCTACTATCCCTCCCTAAGGAACTTCGTCTTGAGATTTGGCGATACGTACTCACTGATCCATCCTTGGACCAACGCGTCCTCCGCATAGATCGAAAGTTACCCAACTCAAGCTCAACCAGACGCTACTCCCACTCTCTATCCAAAGACGGCCAAAAGTTACCACCCCCAATCAAAACAGCCTTCGAAGAGCCTCATGCTGCACCAACCAACGTCAATCTCCTTAGGACGAACTGGCTCATCTATGAAGAAGCACTGCCAATCCTTTATCACTCTGTCACCTTTTGTCCCTGGGCCTTCGCAGGTTTCTTTGGCATATTTCTCGACAAGCTGTCTCCATTCGCGCGGTCCCATATACGCTACATCAAACTCTATATCGGAGATGAGGCTGCGCGTAGCCTGCTCTCTTGGGCGATCACTTGTGCTCAGGTCGCCCAGCTCAGTGATGGCTTGCGTTCAGTGCAGCTCGAAGGTCGCTGGCTCTTATCACCTAGAAGCAAATCTTCACGAGAGAGGTTGTTGTATCCGCTGCTTAAGATCAAGGCGCCGAAGGAATTCATTGGCGTCCGCCGCGTGGAGTTTCAGCGAGCTTTGGACGAGGCGGCGAAAGAGCTGGAAGCGAAGACATTGGTGCGCAAGGCTTGTACTGCGGTTGATGCTATGGCTAGGGTGAAGCAGGGTGAACCACCAAGCAAGTGGCTGTGCTTGCAAGAGGTGGCCTTCAGGGCGAATCCGTTACCCATTGATGGGCTTCCTGGTGCGGGTGAAGGGGACGCAGTTCAGGATCTGAGCACTTCATCAGGTGTCCAGAGTTTCGAGAAAGATCTGGAAGAATGGGACATCGTCAGCGTTAGAAGCGCTTCTCCCAATCGGAAACGAGACCGTGCTGAAAGCATCTCGGATGAAGAGAACTGGGTCGGTGGGGGCCCTGGCCCTACTATTGTTGTGAGGGACGGTGGCCATATCAAGGATAACGAGAGTGATTGGGAGTTCATTGATGAAACTGCGCTATCTTTGTAGGACTCCCCAGCGCTTTAAGCTGAAGGGGGATCCGGGAATTGATCAGCACTCATAAAGCATATCTGGTCTTGTAGATTCAAAAGGAATGGATACGCTTAGGATTTCTTCCAGAGAGCATGTCGACACTTAAGATCAGGATCCTCTCTAGACATGATCGGCGTCATGTAAACCGTGCATCCCGACGTACAGGATGCATGAACTGGGACCAATCATGTTGCCGAAATGTGGTATTCCTCCCAACGTCCTGTGTAACGCACTACCACCTTCAAATGAGAATAAATACAGTTCTGTTTGCAGTTCTTTCCTCGACCTCAGTTTCTTATTTCTTCTATGTTCATCTCATTGAAAGCTCGGAAACACACTCGCACCAGATACTATGAGATTCTTCCACTTCAAAAGGGAACGGCTGCACACTCGGCTTCTAGGCTGGGAGAATTGGGTCATTTGCTATGTCTTCTGGGCCGAACTCTTCCTCGTGTTCTGTCTGTTTGTACGCGTTGGCGTGAGTTTCACGTACTATCTCCTTGCGCAATCCGTATGGAACTATTTCTACCTGGCTGTCACCACTATACTCTACTTCAGTCTTGGCGAACTTGGCATCTTCGTCGTGTTCTGTCTTCTTGGACGCGTTGACGTGGGTTTCACGTACTATATCCTCGCGCAATCCGTATGGAATTGTTTCTACCTGGCTGTCACCACTTTACTCTACTTCGGACTCGGCCAACTTGGTATCTTCGTCGTGTTCCTAGTTATTGCTGGCTGTATGTGGCTTATCAGAAAAGGTCTAGGCCTTGAAGATGGGTGTCTGGTACCATTTGCGCGATGGTTCATCGAGTATCTAAGTATACTTTGGTTATTGTATCGAAGATACGATCCATCCTCTCCCGGTAATGTCGCAGCTATACTAGCTATTCCTCCCAATCAAGTCATTGACACTGAGTCAGGAAACCTGAATGAAGACGAAATACGGCGCGTAAGACAATTGATCGACGATTATACATACTTTGCGAATACGTATCTAAGCAATTTTGGGGGCTCTCTCGATAACCATCGGGAGGGCTATATAGGAGGACTCCCCCCAGGGGACTTTGAGTACGGACCCAATCCAGTCATTCACGCGCATCTCCGCGAAAACTATCTCCCAGTATCTCAAGATCGACACGAGATAACGAATGAAACGAGTCAACTTCGATCATCCTTCGAGTCCGAGGATGATTTAGACCTTGGGCCAAACCATTACACAAGTAATACAGACTCCCCACCCAAGCCTTCAATCAACAACCTTGGCAAATACCTAGCTTCCACCAACATCCCCGACGCCATCACGAGTACAGCACCAAACAACGGGCCTGCAACAAAACACATTGAGCTATCCGCATTCCCATGTTCCTACTGCCCAATGACGTTTAGAAGGGCCACTGAGAGAAAGTTCGTCCTTCCGTTGCTAGTCTGATCTTAGCTACATCTCCATCTGACACTCAATTAGCAAACACGTGAACACCAAACACCTCAGACCCTACTCGTGTCCGTATACCGGTTGTAGTAGGATTTTCGGTTTGAATGCAAATCTGGAGCGTCACAAGAAGACGCATAATTCTGCCGAGGGAGTGGCGTGCCCGAATCCTTGGTGTCGGTCACCGGAGAAAGTGTTTGCGCGCAAGGATAACTTGGAGAGGCATGTTAGGAGGTGTTTGGTGGGCGGTGGTGCTCGTGGATAGGGGAAAGCGGAGGGTGGATCTGTGTCTTTGTCACTTTAAGGGAAGACGATAAGACCATTTGATCGAGCCCTCTCTCCTACAATGAACACACGTATTGGGCCCCACGTTCCGCACTCTTTTCTATTAGGCAGCTGGACCGTAAGTTTAGGTGTTCAGCTCCTGGATATTGATACATTATGAGCTATGATCACCACCACAGCCACGCCAATATTCAGCGAAACACTCAGTAAGACTATGCATGTCAATCTAGCCGTAGATATTTGCACCACGATCTTAAAGAAAGAATATTACGAATATCTCCAGACGTAGACATAATCGCTTCATAACTCTAAGAATACAACCTGTGCACTGTCACGATGTTCTTATTCTGCGCAAAAAAAAAGAAAAATTTAACATCGCAGCATCAACCAACACACTGTACTGTCAAGTACCAGAAAAAAAGGCAAAAAAGGCAAAAAAGAAGAGATGGGGCCTGACCGGGATTCGACTGCACGTCTATTAGTAAGACGCGCACTAGCGAACCGAGATGGATGAAACTTACACCCGGGGCCTCCTGCAGAATAGGCGTTGTCTTAATTGTTTAAGAGCTCCCCTGACAGATCTGTTAGGAACATGACTTTGATTATTTGGTTGGTGGAGATATCTTACAAAGCAGGAATCATACCACTAGACCATCAGGCCGATTCAACTCATAAAGAGCTGATTTGATGGAAATTTGTTGGTTTAACAAATTATTATAGCTGGCAAAAAGTGGGCGTGGAAAAAGGCGGGAATGCGGCATTGATTTTCTTGGTGGAATGTGGGACGGATGTTAGCGACTTTGGGTTCAGGCTGCTCAGTGGCTTGATATGCATGTTCGGGCCGAGAAGGCGTGTCATGTTCCACTTCTTTCTCCCTTGCATGTGATTGGATGTCTACGTATCTACCAACCGCTGACATTACATTATTAGCTGGAGAATGCGTAGTTGATGGAGAAGCTAGGTGTATACAGTTACAATAATAAGATCTTAATGTTCAGGTAGTAGGTTACCGTGAGATGCTTCACTGACCTGATGTAGCTCAAATAGGACGCAAAAGAACTGGCAGCCCATGAGCCGAAAGCATTATTTAGGTTGAGCGCAGTTGTAAGTGGGCGATGATACTCTGCTTCACACGCGATACATAACTGATCGTACCACAGTAACCGACTCAAACACGCTAGACCGCCATCTTCGAAGGTCTCAGCGTTCTAAGGGCAGATATTTGGAAAGCCGTAGGACTTGGAGCGGTTGCGATTGCCATGAAGAGGATTGTGAAAGCGGATTCGAGAGCTACCACCAGTGTCCGGTAGAGAGGTACTCTCCCAATCCAAGGTATAGGGCAGTGACATAGGACTATCTGGGATCTCCTCATCCCAAGCCGGTTTGATGTCTCCAACTATAATTGGCTTCGTCGAGACTAGTTCGGTCGCTTCCTTCCATCATTCCTCTTTATTCGAGCTCAGGCTTACTACGCGTTTATCGCCGGCCGCCAAAAAGTCCACTCAAGGATCACTTGATCCGGAATATTCTTTGGTGATAATGTATCGCATCATTACGAGGGTACTGTAGCAGGAAGTGACTCAGACTGAAGCGATTGTGTAGCTATTTTCGAGAGCCAACTTGACGTATTTGGCACCAAGCTTCCTACGGAAATGGTCGGAAATTCCATTTCGGAGTTCTCCTCGACGAAAGGAAGTGCCAGACCCAACGTACATGAGTGGAAATTCATCCTTGTAAAGACTAAATAAGATCAGGTAGCATAAATATAAGAGATACTATCCTCTTTTACAGTCATGTCGAAGCAGACTCGAAACACCACGAGCCTCTGATAGCCCCTCTCCAAAGCCAGATGCACAGGCAAAGGCCGAAGAGCCTACCAAGGCGGCGGCGACGAATGAGTGGACTGTATCACAGCGCTAGCTCACGGACCGACTGCTAATAGATCGAGCATAGCTTCAACTACTCTTAAGCTTCTTGACCAAAGCGTCATAAGGAATCGAAGCCATCAGAATACACTATTGTAACCTTGATCTTCTATTGGTATGTCAATGTAATATATCCCACCCTCGCGAGAGGAACAAGCATCGAAGCAACTGCTGATACATCAAGCATAAATCCAACCTCATCAAAGGAAACTTTAGCCGACAACACAAAGCAATGGGAACGAAGTTCCATACAACAGCCACACGGCATCCAGAAGCGGATGGTCAATCGGAACGCACCCACCAGACCGTCGGAATTGCACTCCGCTTCTTCATCTCCACTAACGAAGATTGTGATTGGGAGGAGATCTTGCCGCACCTCCAATTTGCAATGAATACGAGCATAAATCATTCAATCGGATGTACACCATGCGAATACATCATGGGCTTCACAACAGCCCATCGTCTGGAAGAAAGGAGAGACCTACCACCGACTGATAAAGCGGGTCCCAGGATATATCCGTGATGCGATCATGCAAGGCAACCTCAAAGACTTGGATTTTAAAACTCCAGACCGATACTTGAGGAAACACAACAAGAAACTGGTCGTCAAGTTCGCCTTCAAGAAAAGGTCAAGAGAACACACAAGCCCGCTGACAAAGAAGACCTTGGACCAAATTATGGTACAGCACAGCAACCAAAGGTACTTTGATCGATTTCTTCGTACTCTGGCCATTAGTAGGCCCAGGTCAGGCGCTCACAGTGAAAGTTGGAGATCTTTTCGAAGTACCTTTCGTCGCTGTGCTGGTAGCTGAACAGAATACACTATCGTAGCCTCAATCTTCCACTGTTAGGTCAACGTCACATACTTCACCATAGCGACAAGAACAAGCATATATACAAGTACTCATACAGCATTGACGCCCTCAGCTACTCTGAAGCTACTCAATCAAGGCCTCATGTGGCCTTGAAGCCATAATACTACACTATCGTACACTTCCCCTCCCCCTCTACTCCCTCTGTCTCCACATCATCACCTTACCCTCCCCTCCCCACCGCCTCCAACCACCCCGGAAGGCCTGCACATCCACGCGGAACCCCTCTATGAGGGGCACGCGGCCCGCCTTGCCCATCCGCAGTACCGTACGATGGAGCGTCTGGGCTCCATCGTGCGCCGCTGTATCCACCAGGTCAACTTTGGGCAACTCTAGGGTGCTTGTTGAGTGGAGGGACTTATACATACGGATGGGGTTGCGGGCCCCGCTGAGGAGGTTCTGGAAGGAGACGGAGCGCTTCAGGGGTGGTGCAGGGACGGGCGCCGGCGCAGCGAAACCAGGGTGGTCGTCCGGGAAGATGCTATGGAGGCAGGTGGACGAGGCGGTGACGGCGGAGATGTGCCAGGCGACCATGAGCTGCGGTGCTGTGTCGTTCGGGCCGCCAGTCTTGTTGCCTTTGACGAGGATGTAGGCCCAGCGTCCTTCACCTGTCTTGGCACGGTGGTGCATGGCCATCTGGCGACTGCCCTTCTCGTAGCCAGTATCAAGCCCGAGCGCCCTCTTGACGGCTGCGAGCCTGTCGTCCTGCTTCTGCTGCTCTTCAAACTCCTCTATGTCTTCCTCGTCTCTGAACGTATCGACTTCAGCATATATCATCTCTGCTGCATCTCCTGGGCCAAGGAAGCGGATCTCTTTGTGTGGCTCGACGCTAGTGTCGTAGAAGCTGACAGAGACGAGGCGTTGGTAGACGGGCGGCGTGACGGCATATGGGAATGCAGGGTTGACAGCAAAGGACTTGGGATTAGGGTGTCGATTGTAACAGGACTGCATCTTCAATTGCCATGTGAGAAGGATCGTGAGCAATGCATGCGTGTTACCAGGGAACTTGAACTTCCACAGCGCTTCCGATGCGAGGGGAAGTGTAGGCAGACCGGTAGTTCTCTCTGCACGCACGCGCGTTGGAAGAGGCTCGGAAAGCTCTGGTGTCGTCGTAGATGGCGCTCGCTTTCTTGATTTGGGTTTCTTCTTCTTGTTCTTGTTCCTTGGTGATGGCGCCTCCACAATGATACTGGGGACGGTCGGCTTCTGTCGCACAGCAAATGAACTCTTAATAACATCTTCCTGTGTTGTGGGTATAATTTGGCGAGCATGGGCACCCGATATGACAGGCTGTATCGGTGAAAAATCTTCAGACGGCTGTTCCACACGAGGCGAGGGGAAGAGAGGCATAGGAGCGAAGGCAGACCACTGCGCAGCGTTCGTCGTCTCTTGAGTATTGGCTGAGGCACAGTGCGCATGAACAGCTTCAGTGAAAGCGCCTGATGCAGCAGCTGAGCCTCTAGGATAAGACAAGGGGGTCTCTGCGAGCGAAGTGCTGGAGTCGAAGCCGTGATGAACGCGTGTTCCTAGCTGACCTGAAGTTGTCTCTCCGATATCAGTGTCGTTGGCGCCGTCGCTCTCGTACGACACAGGAGGTGGGCTGGTACGCGAGACAACCTCTACTTGTGGACCGCTGCCCATCACAGCCTGCGCTACTAACGGCGACATCGGTATCTTGAACTGAGAATTTTGTTTAGTAACAATCTTCTCACCCACTGCATCCTCATGCGTGGTAGTGTCGCTCACAGGACTCTCCGCTTCCTCCACGATATCTGGGAGCTTCGACTTGCCCGCCTCACGCACCGTCTCTTGCGGTGGCATGCCAACGCCTGTCATGTAGTCCAATCCATACTCACCAAGCCCCTCCACAAACCTCTCCTCAAGATCTTCTGGCACTGCTGGCGGCGGAACGAAAGGATCTGGCTCTTGGAACCCCATGACTTGCTGTAGCGCCCGGCTCGCACTGAAAGCGCGAACCATGCCTCTACCTGCGTGTGACTTGCTTGCCTCTGGAGTGTCGTCGCCGGCTTTGCCGTGTAGATCTGCGCTATAGTTTTCTGTATCTGCAGACGCGAGATTCATATTGGACAGAGTCCGATGAAAGGGCTCCATTGTGCGTGATGGGTGCGATGGACTTTTGTGTGAGTCGATCGAGGTGTCGTGGAGGTGGACGTTGGCAAGCTGAGATTGCGAGGAGGATGCCTTAGCGTGATTTGCAAGGTGAAAGAGAGCAGTCACTCGCAGGTTTTACGCGTTATGTACGCGTTTGTGTGCGCACTTTTTGTTACCGAGCTAAAGTGAAAGGCACTGATCTTCCCGGAACGGAAAAAGAAGACGAGAATTTTTGAAGGGCAATAGCCAAGAGGGAGGTGAATGTTGGAGAGTGGTGGTTCTGTTGCTTGTTTTGACAAACGTTGGACCAGGGTCTTGAAAAGACAGCGCAGACACGATAAGACTGAAAAAGTGAAAGACGGAAGGGCTAATCATTACCATTACTGCACCCTACAAGGTGCCTACCTATCTAAAGCTTCGCCCGCGGGTATCTTTGTCACTCTATCCAATTCCCATGAGTTAGCACCCAGAACCCGCAACCAAATGGTCGTTCATCAGTCGCGGCAGCCATTAGCTCTGTATAGGAATTAGGAGGTCGTGGAGAAGACGTATTCAGCATTCACGGTGTAAGCCGCGTCGCCAGGTCCGAAAATCTGCCTCTTGTCGCGTCCCCACTCCGGCTGGTTGATAGCATCAATCCAGTCCTGTACCTCCATGACTATACAGCCGTACTGTGGTACGAAGCCTGCAGTGCCATTTACACCCTGAGTGGACTTGTAGGGCAGCGTGCCTATTCATCATTAGCAAGTTACAGAACAACTGGATGGGATCACGTACCGTCCTGGCCACCACAGCTGTACATCTGGAAAGCCTCCTGATCCGTGAAGATATCGACCTTGATACCCGACCAGTCGCTTGAAAGGGAGGCAACAGGTTCAGAGGTGCGCCAGTCGTAAGGGCCGTTCTGGTCTCGGTTGACAATGTAGCAGTTGTCATAGCCAGTGCAATTGGTGCCACAGTTGCCGAGAAGCTCGGGTGCAGTAAGATTAGCACCAATCTGCTTGGGTGCCGACCAAAAGTCATTGACGGAGTACTGTTGATTGGCAAGGATATCACCATCCGGGATCAAGATGCCATCGACGCTGACGCGCTGCCCGGAGTAAGGCATGTACAACGTGTGGTTGAGAGCAGTCAAATCATTGGGTTTGGCGAAGCCATCGAGGTTCCAGTAAGTCTGACTTGTTAGCTTCAACGTTTCAGGTTTTGAATCAAATGGGTACATACGTGAGAAGTCAGCATGATGGGTGTCTTCTTCGTAGTCGCGAGCGCCACAATCTTGATGTTCCATGTGTTCGGGGTCATAGTGTAAGTTACATAGCTCACGACCTCTCCCGGGAAGCCCTCCTTGCCGTCTGGATCGACGATGGAGAAGGTGATCGAGTCGTTCGTGTGCGCTACAACCGTGAAGTTGCGGTAGTCCCAGCCATCCGGTCCACCGTGCAGGGTGTTCTCGTTGTCATGCTCGTTGGGCTCAATATGGTACTCCTCCCCATCGATGACGAAGGTGCTGTTCTTGATGCGATTGGCGTAACGGCCAGGCACTCCTCCAAGATGGGGATGCACCTCGCCCTCGTAAGCCGTAGCATTGTCGAAGCCGAGAACGACGTCGCGCTCAACACCATCCTTGCCCTTGATGAAGAGATTGGACACGGATGCGCCGTATGGGATGAAGCGTCCTCGAATACCCTCGGCCGAGATCTCGTACTTGCCATCTTCATCAGGTCCATTTGGGGTGTCGTACTGCGCAAGGGCAGTCGTAGCGAGCAGAGAGATGAGGGCAGATTGGAACCACATCGTGCACTTGTCAATCGCGATTGAGTTGAGAAGTGTAGTTGGAGCAATGAGATGTGGTGTGGAGAAGATCAGCACCCACGGTACACGGGGGACAGTTATTATATAGGTACACCAGGGCCAGCGGCCGATGCGCGCTTTTACCAATTGGCGAACCCCATAACCAGGATTCTTCCTCTTTTCACTCTCTCCAGCCTCCGCCCTCCGGGGTTACGGCGCTAGTAGAGTTGCATTGGTGGGGAAACGCGGATTACCGCGAGAAGCAACAAACGTGCGTTTCCCCGCAGAAAGGCCCCCATGTCGATCGTCCAGGTACACAAGCTATGACGGAATAGATCCTAGCGAACGTACATTGGCTTACACCTTCCGCTTCGATCAATTGAGATCGTAGGACGTGGGCTCGCGGGATGCTGGTGCTCATTGTCGTGTATCCATCCTGGTTGGTGGTATGTTGCGCTGGAGGGCTGGGAGTTCGTTCGAGGTCGTACGTCACACGTCATCCCAGAGCTCGTAAGCAAACGGTTCCTCTACAAGGTTGCTGCATCGAAGCGGCGCAAGGTACATGTTGGATATGGCAGCGATTCGCGGAAATTCACGGAGAATAGCCGGAAAATACTGGGTGCGCGCAATCACGAGCAGCGGGATGCAGCAATGTTGATTTACGATGTGGAGACTAAGCTGGGGTTAAGAGCTAATCCCGGTCCATGAGCTCGATCCTGCCAGGACGCCCGAAGCTTGTCCACGCCACCAGAATCATTGGTCTGGGGAAGGGCTACTACAATTAGAATCACTCCCGACAGCCGCTTCGCGTCTTTGAAGAACCACCCTTTGCATCAGCAGCTAAGAGCAGTTTTGTCGAAGGACTGTTTACATTCCTTCAGCTTAGATCCGAGTTCAAGTCTACATACATGCAGATGCCCTGGTCAGATGCAAGGGCACGCATCGGCTATACGTGAAGCTACTCCACCTTCTGTCCTCATGGTTGTGGACAATGATATCCGCCATATACATATCTTGGTAACCGCTAGCACGACTGCCTGCCAATAAGCACTTCACATTTGGCTACCATCTGCTCTTCTACATGTCGGACCAAATTTAACATGGCTCACGAGATCGCAGCAAGAACCGACTTCTTTCCTCCGGCATGAGCGAAGTACGTACCAAGGATCCATCGTCGATACAAGTCGAAGTGTATCGTACATCGCGTTCCGCGGCTGCGGCTTGCGCATCCAGATGAGAAACCACAGAATCGTTGCGTCCTTGGGGTTTTGGTGCATCAATTCGGGAGGCGACATTGACAGCAGTCAAGAGGCTGTCGAAGCTATTACTACTAGTTGGGAGCCGATGCGAATGGTAGGACCCAATGTGCTCAAAGGTATGCTGAGTAGGGTTGCTTAGGGTGAGTGCCTGTGCGACGGTCTGGGGAAGATCCTGAAGGATCGGGAATCCCGGAATTGTGTTGTAGCTAGGTATCATCGCAGGCACTACCGGAGCTTTCTGTTCAGACAAATGATCCCTCGGTGTAGACTGCATATTGGTCTTCTTGACTGCGCGCTGTGATACTGTGCTCTCTTTACAGCTAGGGTGCTCGTCCCAGCTTACGTTCGGCTTCGAATGCTTCACCCCCTGGATTTGGAAAGACGAAATTAGCACGAAGTTAATACTAGCAGGCCTGAAGATATGGAACTTACAGCAACCAGTCGTGGTATTCAGATCGTCGTTTTTAGCTCCCCAGTGGTGTTTCTTGACTTTGGAACGACTGGAAAACCCCTTGCCACAGATGCTGTGGATGAAAGAGGGTGCTTCTCTCTGGGATTGGGCCACCTTTACCGTACTAGATGGCTGTTTCTTTGGCTGGTGTAGAGTTGCTGCTGGCGTGGTCGGTGTACCAGGAGTTGACGAGACGCTCTGGTGGCTACGCTTTAGAGGTGGTGGAGGCATGTCGACGGCGGGCCGGCCGAGAGGCATTGCGAAAGGAGAACCGAGTACGGATGGACTGGCGTCAGCGGAGACTTCCTTCTTGATTGGTATATGAGTGGCATAATCTGATAATCTGTTAGTAAAAGCTTTGCGGTGACCTCCAGCTGGGTCAGGCTGAAGTACTTCCAGACAAGGTGCTTATGGTCTTCAATACGATGCACGATAGTTGAAGTATAAACTTACCATCGCTATGATCTATATTTTCCCAGTCTCCCTGTATCCGTCTGGGGTGCGCTACGCCGCTGAAATGCTCATGCGCAGGGCTCATGTCGGCCTCGTTTGCATTCTTGTAATGTGAGAACTCTGATGCTTGAGTCATGGCTGGCTGATTCAAGGAATGGAAACTGGTGGGCATCTGCCACTGGGGTGATGAAGGCACTTGAGCGGGTGCTGTCCAATTGGGGTTCCCATGTTGCGCAAAGATAGGTCCGGAGTATACATCATTTGCTAAAGTAGCAAGCCCACCGTAGACATTGAGTACTGCAGGATTGATTGACTGGACAGCCAAACGATTGGGATACAATGAGGAGATCGGAGGCAGACGCATCTGAGGTTCATGGGCCGGCTGCAGGAATTGTGGGCATGATTGCGCAACTAGCTGATCGAAGTCGAAGTCATCGGCGCCCCATTTTGCATCCTTGTGGTAGAGGACATTCATTAGATCCTGCTTGATATCATCCTGGTCCCTAAGCGTGAGTGTAATGGAAGAAAGAGCATCTCTCTTGGTGATCTCTCCGTTTCGAAACGAATTGAGAATGGCGTTGATCGTATTGACCTCTACCGAATGCTCGCCAAACCGATGCTATACAACGTCAGTAACTGACCGGGGAGGACGACGGGGAGAAAATCGGGCGATGAGGCATGAGCGAGGGGAGTTCGTGCTGGAGGCGCACGATCTAGAAGGGGGCGTGGAAAGAACACATATCTTACCCTGGTGTTGTTTAGGAAGGTATGAACACAGTCTTCGATGCTAGGAGCATCGTCGTGGCCGCGTTCTTCCTGGACTTGAGTGTCTTGGTCGAGGAAGTCGGGTGCAACATAGGACATGGTGCGCTGTACCACAAAGGTGGGCGGTTGTGGTACTGATTGGCAAGGTGTTGAGGTTGTGGTCGAGGTGGTCAATTTTGTGAGTCGTCAGGCAGGTGTTCGCTTGTTGGATAGGCAAAGCTTGGCAGGTGCCGTTCGCGGTGAATGTGAAGGACTACACGTGAGCGGTGAAGACTGACACATGCGCCGACCGCTCTCTGGTCTCGCAGCGGTGGCTACTCGTTTCTTGTCGCGGGATTGCGCAGGATGTGGTCTGGGATGATTGTTTGTGCATCGTGTGACGAAAGGAGCATGGGCTGTTGACGGAAAAGGCAGCGACGTCAGGCCAACTCATTTGGAAGTTGCCACGGCTGGAGAACTATCACGTTACCTGCCCTTCCGCTTCAAACGCATCGAGCATATCGGTTGTTCCAGGATTTCAACGAGCTCAGTGCGCCGCCTGGCCAGACCGTGCACACGATCCGCCTATCAACTCATATCTTTCTACTTACATGACGACGACGGCACTATTTTAGAAGTTGAGACGACGACCCGGCCCTGGAAGATTGTTTGTCTTTCATGCCCAGCATCATACACCGCTTCGACAATACTCTTACGGAACCGCCATCCGCTATCCATGCGATCAAACAGCACGAAATCCGCAGGCTGCCCGGGTTTCAGGTCCAAAGAGGTGGCTCTACAGCCAATCGCGGCTTTTGCTCGAGAAGAGACGGCTTCCTGCAGGCAGCGTTAATCAAGACTGTAGCAGAATGTAGAAGCCACGCCAGGCGACTTACATATAGTAGTTCCGCGTCTTTTTTCGTGCCAGCCTGATACAAACCGACTCCCAAACTTGCAAGGCTGAGTGGATCGCAACTGCCGTAAGGCGTGAATGCATTACCGACGTTATTCACAGCGATCACAGCATTCAGCTCATGCTCATTGATCATTTCGACAATAGGTAAGGTTCCGCGCACGTTTTCTGGCGTCCGCATCATGAACAGATCCGAGGTGGGTAGGCCTACAAACGATACGGGTAGCTCGCCAATCTCCTGTCTCAATGATGTCCACTCTTCCTTTCGAAACCTGGTCAGTCGTGTGCAGTGTCCCAGGGTGATTTGTTTGTTGTCTTTGTTGCTCATCCATTTCAACTCTTTAATAACGTCTAACGTGGTCCAAACAAGAGGTTGTTTATTCTCATCCAGGAAGTAGTCAAGATGGAGATCTAGATGTTTCCCATGAGCAAGCGCTAACTGGGCAATCCAGCGGACATTGTGTTTCGATTTCGTCTGGTCGTCTTCAACGTAAGGTGTGCTGCCGAGTACTTCGACGTCGGTATCAGACGCAGCAATGGTCATCAGCTCTCTAATCTCGGTACCATTGTCCGCGCCAGAAAATAGTGGTAATTGCGCAAACGCACAAAGCTGCACTTCGCACCTCCTTTTAAACTCTTTCTTCAATCTCAGCCCCGCTTCAAGACATTTTAGTTGCACTAGGGAATCCACCTCTACAAACGCCCTCATGGCGGTAACACCGTGTTGTAGACTTTCCTCAATGAGCTGCCTGCCTCTCCTGAGTAGATCATCTTGCGCAAACCTAGACTTTGCCTCACTAGTCATTTCCATAGCTTCCTTGAAATCACCATTCTTGATCTGCAGGTCGCTGAATTTGGGATCTTGGAGCAGGAAGCATTTATCGAGGTGGATGTGCGCGTGGCAGAGCGAGGGAGCGATGAGGCGGTTGCCCCCGTCGAAGGAGCCTGAAGTTTGACTCTGTAGGGAATCGGGGTCATGAGCGTCTACGGATGCGATACGCCCATCTTGAATCGTGATATCCCACTGGGATGATGAGGGTTCATTGGGTATGCGTACGCCTACAATCTTCTGCAACGTTTGCTCTTGCACGCCGCTCTCCATAGATTCGGCCATCTCTTGCTTGCGATGGTCTCAAACGGTCACTGGCTCGACAGATTCAATCAAAGGGAAGGTTCACAGAGGAGGGAGCCGATAGACGGTGGATGACGCTTTGAAGATTTCCCAGGATATGCTAGCCGGGTATCTCATGCGCGTCGCGGATCGCCAAGGAGTCGACGCGCAGGCAGTGAATAGACCTGGGCTTACGCGACGGCAAAGCCATGCTACGTCGGCTGCCTGCACTGCTAACACGGATGCACCCGCGTCTGATGGGTCTGGAAGCACTAGGGATGGCGCTGTTCGAGGGCAGGTGTGCTCGCTCGCGGTGTTCCCAGCCGACCGTTGCCCCGCCATGGATGAAAAGGGGACCTATCATTATCTGTGCTCAAAACGGTTGTACCGGACGCGTCTCCCAGAAAGCAACCTTCACTCTCCATCTCCACCTGGCGCGCTTCCATCGTGAACGTCGCTCCCCCATCGTCGCTGCCATTCACCTGTCGCGCACCTGCCCAACATGCAACCGAACTATCGGCAATATAATTATCCGCCGCAGCACAATGTGGCTACGCCTGCCCGGCGCGGTCCTGGTACGTGAGATTCTGCACGACCTCCCCCACACCTTCCCCCACAGCCCAATTGCAGCTGCCGCCTGCGCGCATACGCACATACGCAAACATGATAAGCAGGACTGACCTAGATCACTTTTTCCGCAAACCAGGCCCCGTCGTGCATCCCCAACACCCAGCCGCGCAGCAGTACACCAACGCCAACATGCAGGCCCAGCAGCGCGCCGAGGCCGAGCGCCGCGAGAAGATGCGCCGCATCGCCAAGAACCCGACCGACAAGAACATCCCCGAGGGCGTCGAAGAGGTGTGCATTGGCGACGGCGTCGCCCGCTACAAGGAGCTGCGCGAGGTCGAGCGCACCCTTGATGCGACTATGATGCGCAAGAAGCTCGATGTCATGGACTCGAAGCACCATTCGCGTGCCTCGCGTCACGGCACTATGCGCATATGGATCTCCAACACGGTTGAAAACCAACCCTGGCAGAATGGCGGCATCGATGCCGACGCCTTCGACTTTGAGAGCGACACCAACGCTACTTACCGCGTCAAGATCCAGGGCCGGCTTCTCGATGAGCAGAGCGACGAAGGCCTCGAGGACGAGGATGAGGACGAGAAAGACGCTGATGCCATGTACGTTACCTTTACTTGAGGCACAAGCTGGTTCAGCGACTTCGCGGAGCTTGCCGCGCCCTGTCGCCAACTGCAAGACCCGCGAAAATCTTTAGGATCGTCTAATACATGTATTTTTCTGCTAACAACTCTGTTCTAGGGATGAAGATGGCGCCGAAGAATCAAAGCCAGTCGCCAAGCCGAAGGTGTTCTCACAATATTTCACATCCATCACTATCGACTTCGACCGCGCCAAGAGCTTACAGCCCGACAACTTCACTCAGATCGAATGGAAGCGGCCCGAGAACCCCACCGCCAAGGAGAGCAACTTCACTGAGTTAGAATTTGAGCGCAAGGGCGACGAAAATATCAATATCACTATCAATCTGCAACGGTACCAGAACCCAGAAGTGTTCCGACTGAGCAAGCCACTCGCTGAGCTACTCGATACCGACGAGGAGGACCGCGCTGGCGTCTTGATGGGCATCTGGGAGTACGCAAGATCACAACACTTGCAACAAGACGATGATGAGCGCAAGTTCGCTTGTGACGCCAGGTTGAAGCTTCTTTTCGGTGGCGTCGACTCGTTCTACTTCCCGCATCTGCCAAATCTGATAAGGACGCACCTGACCGCACTTCCGCCAATCCAGTTGCAGTATACGATACGTGTCGATAAGGACTACATCTCGCCCGCCCCTGATTCTGGCAAATCCGCCTCAGAACCGACCATCTACGATGTACAGGTAGCCCTCGAGGACCCTATGCAGCCACTGTTCCAAGACATTCTACGCCGACCGGACAGCATCCAGACGCTGCAGGAGATACAGAGGATCGATGAGCAGCTGGTGCTACTCATGGGTGCGATTGGCCAGTCGAAAGCCAAGCATGCGTTTTTCACTAGCATGTCAAAGGACCCTGTTGCATTCTTCAAGCGCTGGCTGTCTAGCCAGAAGCGCGATCTGGAGGTCCTGCTTGGTGAAGCGACGCGGGGTGGTGGAGAGGACGCTTCTGGCGAAGAATGGAGACGAGGCGGAGCGGATGGCGTCTGGGGCAGCGAGGTTGCTAAGGAGAGCGTAGCGCTATGGTTGGCCAGATCAAACATCAAGACTCACTAGTACTGTAATCATGGGGTTGTTTTTTGTTAGGCTTAGGATTCTTCGGCGTATTATCTGGAAGACTGCCCCAGAGCAGCAGGGTATACCGGCGGCGTTTGGTAAAATTCTGGATACCCAATCAACTATTACATCATCTACTCATTTTCCCAACACTTCAGCATCGCGCCGTGAAGGTTTATACTATCTTTCCGATGTTTGGACTCAAATTCTTATCCTATAGGTCTATAGAATACGCCGTTCGCACCACGGCGACTATTTGTAGGAGTACGTCGTTCTGGAGATCATCCAGGCGTACACTGGACGTCTGAACAGCCAAACGTTGTGAATTGGTTTTCTACCCAAGATGACTCGCCAATTCGGAACTCACTCTGTCTACCAACAACATTTGCCGCCAACCAGTCAGACCTAACATGGCTCTGGGATCACTCTCGGGTGCCCTCATATCATTCCCACCTACGAGGATCTTCGAACCAGAGCGGTTTCTTCGGAGACGACTCTGGCAATCATGAATCGACCGAGCTCCCAGATATACAGCCTATCTATGCTACACCACCACCTCAAAAGCGTAGACCAGGCCGCCCACGAACCCGGCCGCCCACGAACCCGGCCGCCGAAGGTCCCAAGGGGAAGACCCGGGCGTCCAAAAGGCAGCCGGGATGCCTACAAACGCCTGAAGATTGGTGCGAGGGCGAGTCTGAGTAAGCAAGAGTCATTGAATAGACGGTCGATAATGGCCCACGATCAGCGTGAAGAAGCAGCCATGGAGCAGTCTTGGTTTCAAGACTCGCCGCTCTCGAAACAGAAAACCCATTCTTATTCTCGATATCCTCGCTAGCGAGAAAGAAAAAGGGGGGGCAACGGAAGTTAATAGTTTGTAATTCATTCATTCTATTCCATTCTTACGTGGTCACTGTCATCTTCTACGCCCCCTTTCTTACCACTCTCCCACGGTGGTGGTGGTAATTGGTCGTTATTTTTGTTTCCATGTTTTCGACACCATATATGTAGCATCGTGAAAGATTAGCGGTCTTCGCCTCCTTTTGGACTCTAGTTGCTGCTGCTGCTGCAAACTTAGATTACATACATATGCATCCACGTAGTAGCGAATGACCAGCAGTCCTTCAGATTGTGTCGACGAGGCTGAAAGGCCACCTGCACTCATGATTGGGTGGGCTGTGAACTAAATCGGTCACATGCCAAGACACACCAGTATGCCTCTCTCAGCCTCGTCGCTTTGATTTAACATTGTGTTATCGTTACATGTTTAAAGCGAGGGCAATGCTCTTGTGTCGTAATCACATCCTTCGCATACCATGGCGGTTCTTCCCACAACTCCCAGCCCGGGCGGGAGCGACGTCGTTCATACTCACATCAAGCGCGGAGATCTGACAGTTGGAAATAGCGTCGCTATCGGTATCGGTGCTCCTGTTGCTTTTTTGTCCTTGGTCTTTATTGTTGTCTTCTGTTACCGCCGTGTAAGGCAGAAGAATAGGCAAGAAAAGAGACAAAATGAGGCCCCGCGCCAAGCGGCTGTGTCTCCTACGGTCCCGTCGCAGAACCCGCCGTATGACTTCCGGTCGGTACCTGGCGAGCAATTGGCGATACAGACGCATGTAAATGGGGCGTTAGCAGACTCTACTACTACGAAGTCATGGAAGGAACTGACTTCAGACCAAATCCTCGGCACCAACAGGCCATCTTTCAGGCACTGCTGCTATACCACCCCACCAGGTATGTTTAAGATCCTTACCTGTGTGTGCAAATGGTTGAGCTGACACCTTTGAAACAAAGAGTATGTTGATGCTGCCGCGACTGTAGGCCTGGAGGACATTTCCAGTCACCGTCGACACGCGAGTAATCCATCGTCGTTCGAGAACATTCATTTATCTCCTATTGAGTATCCCTCATTCGGCTCGCACATCCTACCAAATAATAACACTGAATCTAACCAGTCTTCGCAACTGGTCGCTGCACCAGCACAATCACAGGGTCTGGGTTACGAGTACTCAGATGTTCAGGTACCTCCACCCAGAGTTCTCGAGACTGGAAGTCTATGTTATGGTAGTGCTGTAACTCCGTGGGATGTCGAGACTGAACGTCCATCTTATTCGGAAGGCGTAAATCCGTGGGATGTCGAGTACGACCCGAATCCAGTCATCTTTCCTCACACACTCGCGGACATGCCAAAATCTGCGTGTGAGATGGCAAGGTCTTCAACCCTGTCAGTAAATAGCTCACGGGCCTCTAGCAATGTGAGTGCAGTCGGGGAACATGAGCTCGAAGTTTTCGAAACTCAGAGTACGCGACTGCCTGCGCCCAGGTTTCAAGATGTGCCCCATGCGTTGGAGGTGACGAGGAGGAATAAGACAACGACGAGTTTAGAGCGTGACGTGTACTCTCACGGTCATTGTACGGAGTCTCCAACATCTTGGAAAGACAGCGTGAACCGTTCTGCGAACGCCCCGTCTGCGGGTCGCGGCAGCACATCGGTATCGCCGAGGACTGTGGTGGAAACCGGACGGTCAGCAAGTTTTCCGACGGTACCTCGAAGGGTTAGTCAAGCGCCATCATGCAATAACGTCAATACAATACCAGCACACGCCGAAGGATCGCCTGCCACAGTCAGTACAGAACTCAGTCCCAACTCAGGCTCTTCGCTCGTCCAATCCTCCATACAGTCCTCTGCAACCACCTCTTCATCAGCATCCGCATCCGCCTCCCCACCAAGTGTCGATAATACAATACCCTCGCAATGCAGCCCCATACAGCAGTATCCATGCCCAGACTGCCACCTACAATTCCGCACGCAAGGCTTACGAAGAACGCACTTCAACCGCAAGCATAATTTCCGCTATACGTGCTCTCTATGCCCTGCGGCTTTCGGACTGCAAGCTGATCTGAAGCGCCACAAGCGTACAGTGCATAAAGAGACATTCGGTACGGAGACGCGGTTCTACTGTCCGAATGTTGGATGCGCTACGCCTGAGAGAAGCTTCAATCGGAAGGACAACTACTCGAGGCATGTGGAGCGCTGTCGGCAAACGATCGCGAAGGGCAAAGGGCCAGCTTTGACTCCACCAGGATGAAGTGATGCTCTCGGAGTCAACCGTGCCTTACTGTACTTGAGAGCTTGCTGTTGTTGGGAAGATGGACGACTGACTACGCTGCGAATGGCTGGCGGGGCAGCATCCCTCAAAGCAAGGGCAAAGATGGTGATGGAGGTCAGCAAGGAGGACACCCAGCATTGCGAAAAAAATCTTTCCGATCTTCGACACCTGGAAAAGGTAATTCCCACGACGACGAGGTTCGTTCGCACGACAACACCATCGTCGTCCTCGGGTTCCGGGTCCCGAAAGCCGCATATTACCTTGCACCCCCTCGGCTATACGAAGCGCCACGTGCGGAGCCATGTGGCAGAGATATAGTAAATGTGTTATTGCGACTGCACCGAGATCTATCTATCTGCAGCAGATCGTGTCATTTTGTCATTGATTGTGGGTGCTGCACTTGCAGTGCAACCCGAAATGGCTGGTGAGGCGCATCGAGGCGAAATGTCGATGCCCGCTTGGAGACGCGTAGAGGCGGTGGTGGCTCTTAGACAGGTGTGAGGATACGAGGGTCGAGTTGTACAGCATGGGGACAGGGGTATGTGGGACGAGTTAGGCTGGTGGTTGTAGACGTATGCGGAAGGAAGTAGTCGTTGTGATGTTTTCGTGTGCAGGGTCAAGCGGATTAGTGATCTTGCTGAAGAATCATCTTTCTCCGCAAACTCAGTCGACGGGTGAGCATCTAAACTCTCCGGGTGATATGGGTATGCTGCTAGTTTGCTACTGGTCTCCAATCAGTGACTACTGTAAGATCGGAATATCTTCCATCGTAGTACTGAAATCGCCACGTGGACGGTCGTCTCACCGTTTTACGCTACTTCACCTAGCTCTCAGAAGATGCATGATCTTAGCTAGTTAATGACCAGCCCTAGCTTCTAGAAAAGAAGCACAACAGATCGCTACCCATCGGTTTGGGTAGTCGTGCAGCGATCAGCGTGAAACCTACCCGCAGTGGGACCGGCTTACTGTGGTACAAAAGATCCATCCGTTCCCCGCGGCCTCGTGTTTCCCAGGATGCTTGCATCTGAGTTACAGCATGCATCTAACCGATGTGGTGAGGAGAGAATTTTGGTGTTGTTAGGGTCTTGTAGTCGATCTTAGTGACGCCAGGCGTGGCTTCCCAATTCGCATCGGAAGGAGCCCTCCTGCCACTTTCATTTCCTCCTCTTTTCAGCCACGACAGACTGCTCTGAGTTGCTCAGGCTCAAGTGCCGACCGAAGCATGTCTTCACTTCAAGCCCAAAGCCATTTTCTGTTGTTGAGTTTTAAGCTGCAGCCTTGTGGCTGCGGCGTAGTTGTCTGATGTGAGCCACCAAGCTCGGTTGTTATGTTTGAACCCCGAAAAGCCTAAGAATAGGCCTGAAGGCCCGGCCGGATAAGCAAAGCTGAACTGCGGGTTAGCAAGGGATGTATTGTGTAGCGCAGATGGTTTTGAGGTGCAGAGAGGCGCCGCTAGGGTCCAAAGACTTTGTGTGAGGCTAGTTGCGGTGGGTTGGTGGGTTTCAGTTGGCTCTGTAGGAGCGTGAGAGCGAGGCTGGACAGTAGGCTGTACGCTATGACCTGCTGTACGGTCGGTCGTGTTCATAGAGACTGACCGATGATTGTCAGAAGGTGTGAGGATGTGTGAAGTCCCGCGGCATAAAGCGCGGTTGGCGATGTTTGAGGCAGCACGGCGCAGATGGATACATATTGGAACGCTGTTATAGCATCAACGCTCCAATCCTGTATCTCGTCTGTGAGGTCACCACCCAGAAATCTGGGTACAAGCGATCGATACCCGCTCGCCTCGCTGTCCTCTGAGAGACAACGTCCTGCCTTCCATGAAACACGCCACTGATAGCAAGGTTCCAAGTAATATGGGCATGGTCTCGCTAGGCTGTGCAGCGAAGGAACAGGCAACTGTGTCAGCGTGCTTTGACGCAAACATGAGAAGTTTGCACGTTATCAGTCAATGAGGGACCAGGTGGAAGTGCCTTTGATGGACCTAGCTGAGGTATAAACGCCTCCTGTGTTCCGAATGACGGAGCGGAAAAATTGGAGTTATCTGTGTACCCGCTCACCCGCTGCTACTGCATTAGGCCAGCGACGCTCGACTATCCCATGCAAAGTCCAATGCCGACGATCGACATATGATACTGATCGAATACAACGGATCCATTCTCTCGATGCGTGTGCTACAAACCTGGACACGTGAAAGTTTCGTGTAGATATGACTTCATGTCTGCAGCTCGGAAAATATGGGCGTCTTCTAGAAGGCCCATTTAGCCTGATCGATCCGTAGCAGCCGAAACTCAATCGTGAGCTCGGTCTGCAGAGACTGGAACAGAGCACCAACGACGGAAAACTTCCGCGTAGAACTTCCATCGGCGGCCGCCGCAGCATGCTGTTGAGATGTTGTGGAACTGCACATTACGTGCGGTAGCCCTGAACAGGCAAAGAAAAAGCACATTAGGTTCTAGCGTCCGAACAGAGACAGTGGCACGTAACGACATGCTGTGCATCGAGCCGCAGACAAGATTGCCCCGATGTGGCAAAGGAATGAAAGAGTAGAGAGATTTGAGCGGGGCTAGAAAAGGAAGGAACAGAGAAAGTAGCGGGCACTAAGGAAAGACAAGCACATGCCAATGTACACTGGCCGCGAGACTGGCGTCGTATCGCCCCTGAGTAGTTGCGTTAAACGTGCATTTGGAGCGATGTCATGTTTGAGTTCAATTGAGCCTGTACAGCTGGAGCTGCCTCGTTTCAAGCATATAGCTGTCGAGCGCTCCGCATGTGACTACTGACGTCGTCCTGCACAGTGCTCGGCCAAGAGTATACAACTTGCATACTCGGCTCGCTTGGCCGCAGCATCTCCTTCTCTTGCAGTACCCAGGAGCCAGACCAGGACAGAGGTGCATCCGCGATGGGCCGTCGTACCCGCCAGCAGCATCGTGTTCACCGAGGCTTCTGTAGATCGGAAGTCACCAACGCCATGATGTTCTCGCTCGGTTCTACACAGTACGTTGAGCGGGGCGGAAGTGGGTCATGGAGCAGAAAGGGCAAATGGCGAATCAGGGGGGGTCGGAGGCGGAGGGCTGCGGGCAGTGATGACATGCCGGGAGTCTCCACGCGGAGGACTCGCGTATCTTGGGGAGTGAAGCTGGAGAAGCTGGGAGGAAAATGGGCGAGACAGCTGTCAAAGGGGGACGCGCAAGGAGATTATAGTTGCGGCATGCTAGAGTCAGACAGGGCGGCGCGCAGTGTGCAGCGTGGTCCTTGACGGAGCAAGTGTTTCAGGGCAGCCGGGCCCATGCAGATCAGACGGGAGCGAGACGAGGTGTGAGCGGTGGCATTTGGCCGATGTCTCGTGATGCGCCAAGCTGGGGCCCGCGGGGAGTGGGCGTGTTCGGCATGGTGCAGCACTGCAGACGCTGACTGTGTCTGTTTGTCGCTGCGTCTGTCTTTCGGAGTGCGATGCACATTGCAGAGAGCGGTAGCCACACTGACTACCTAACACAGTAGAGGCGAGCAGATTCCTTAGCGCACGTCAGCCTCGGCCGTATTCTGCGCCCAGGGTTTTGCAACTCCATAGCAGACTCCAGAGTGTTGGTGTTTGCACACTGTCAGCGTGCTGCAGCCCCCCAGCAACGTCCTGCGGATATTGCCGTGGCTGCGACAGCAGAGATGGGAGATAGGTAGCCTGGATAGAGAAACAGGAGCTGCATGCTGCGTATACGGCGTAATAAAGGTTCCAGCGTGCTGGTAGCCGCGCTTGCCTGCTCGCTCTGGACACAGATCATGGGCGCGCCCGGACGAGCCTGAGCGAGCCTGAGATAGATGCCTCTGCAGGGTTGCTGACTCCATGCCCTCGTGTGTGGCCGCCGGCTAGCAGCAGCCTGAGCAGCGCCAGTGAGCACTGAGGGCGCCCTCCTCCCTCGCGGCGCCCATGCGCTCTGACAACGTGGTATCCCTGCAGCGCCTTGCGCTAACCAACTCGTGCTGCATTGCGAACTGGCAAACTGGCTCGCTGGTCGGTGCTGGTGGTGGGCGACACATTGGCAGCACCAGCGAGGCACGCCCTCCCACACTAGCCTGCCTTAGGACACGCCGACGAGACGTGCTGCCTCAAAACTCCTGGGCCTCCTTTCACGCCTTTCCCTACGTTTTCTGCCTTCTCAGCCCTACCAGCTCGCTGCTGCGTTAATAATACCCGTCGTATCCGCCTATCCCCCTCGCCAGCCCTCTGTCCGCGACTCCTCTCGTCACGAGCGATCGACCTTTGTCCCCACCCACCGTCTCCAGGCCGCCGTAGCAGCCCCGTCGACTTCCCCAGACGCTCCCGCTGATGCATACATAACCCGCCCTGCCCATCCACCAGGCCGTCTGCCATTGTAGCCCGCCATGGGTCAGAGTAACGGCAAGCCCGTCGTCTTCACCGACCAAGGTGCGTCCCATTCGGCGTAATGCTCGGACATGCAGAATCTTGTGCCCAGTCCACACTGGATGCCTCCAACATGGCCGAAGCAGTTCGAGGTGCTAACCACCTTCACAGTGAACCTCAACCACTTTCGGCTGCTGCGAGTCGTTGGCAAGGGCGCCTTCGGCAAGGTGCGCATCGTCGAGCGAAAGGACACCGGCCTCACATTCGCCCTAAAGTACATAAGAAAAGATGAAGGTAGGTTGCGCAGACATCTGGCCTCGAACGGCAGCATCTGGCCGCCCCGAGCTAGCAGGGACTCGATGCTGATGTTGTGTCACAGTCGTACGGTCGGAGAGCGTTCGCAATATCATTCGAGAACGCCGCATGCTCGAGCACCTCTGCCACCCCTTCCTATGTAACCTGCGGTACAGCTTCCAGGACATTGAATATCTGTATGTCGGAATGACTGAAGCCGGAAATAAGCGATACAAGGGACTAACGAGCCCAGATACATCGTCGTCGACCTCATGAATGGCGGTGACCTGCGCTTCCACATCTCGAGAAAGACGTTCACAGAAGAGGCAGTGCGCTTCTGGATAGCACAGCTGGGTTGTGCTGTGCGTTACATACACCAACAGGGCATCGTTCACAGGGACATCAAGCCAGACAACGTGCTATTGGACTCTGAGGGCCATGTGCATCTGGCGGACTTCGTACGCTGCATCCATCCCATACTGCCGCTTGTACTGACATCAGCAGAACGTCGCCTCGGACTTCACACCACACAAGCCCCTGACCAGCAAGTCCGGCACCCTGGCCTACCTCGCACCTGAGGTGTACGAAGGCAAAGGATACTCGTGTGAGGTCGATTGGTGGTCACTTGGCGTACTATTCTATGAGTGCATCTACAACAAGGTGCGTGATATTTACGGAAAGGAGACTTATACATGCTAACGATTGCAGCGACCATTCGAAGCCAGCAGCCACGACTCGCTGGCCCAGAAGATCCTCAAGGGAGAGCCCACATACCCTGTCACAAGCCCGCCTGTGTCCATGCCTTGCTTACATGCCATCAGCTCGCTGCTGGAGAAGAACCGCAAGCAGCGAATAGGCGCCATTGGATTTGAGACGTTCGTCGATAACCCATTCTTCCGACCCCTCGATTTTGAAGCGCTGGAGCGCAAGGAGATACCACCCGTATTCATTCCGTCGAGCGACAAGACCAACTTTGATGCAACGTACGATCTTGAAGAGCTGCTTTTGGAAGAAGCGCCATTGGAAGCCCGAGCACGAAGGCAAAAGCCTAGAGAAGCGCTCAAAGACGATGCGACTGAGCAGGAAATTCGTGCGGAGGAGTTGCATAAGATGATCGAGCAGCTGTTCGAGCCTTTCAACTACACAACTGTTGCCGATCAGCGCCCGATTGCTGTTGCAGTTGTAGACCCTGCAGACTCAGTTGGTGGCTCAAGAGCTAGCAATCAAAGTGCCAGCGAGAACACGCCTGCGTCTGTGACATCGCAACCAGATCCCTGGGGACGGCCCCTTGCGACAACCAAGTCTCAAGATTGCGACCTTCAAGCGACCCGCTCAACAACGAACCCGCGATCGACTACGCAATCACCTAATGGCAGCCCTCCGCTCCCAACAACCATCCTCAACCAGACTGGAAACACTGGCTCACCCACATCGCAACGTGGCGAGCGTTCAGATTATTTCCCTACGGATGGCTCTGAAACTACAACGCCCTCGTTCTCTCGACCCATGAACAATCGCAATAGAGGCTCCCAGCGCAGCACTAGCATGGGCGGAGGCGTACAGGTAGTTCTCAACGAGCACGGTTCATGGACCGAGATGGCTAACCAAAGTTCCGCGCTTGTACAGAACGCTCAAGCTGAAAAGCCATCCGGCATGCTCGGCTTCCTCAGCCGCAAGAAGGGCCGGGACAGGAGTCCCAAGGCCAAAGAAAGAGGCGTGCTCGGCAAGGAAGGCGCGAGAGTCATCATTAGCAACACCTAAACTCTGTTGCACGACAATCTTCCGAAAATCTGCATACCGCACATGGCTCGACGAATTCCCTTGCGTTGTTGATCTCTTTTTCCCACCAAATCGATTTCTCTGCGCGGCGTTCTGGCGTGTTCGGCATTCATACCCTATCCTACCTCGCGATGTGTCGACATTGATCGCCTCCTCGCATATTTCTACACTGTACATTTGCATATACATCACAACCGTTTTTCCACCGGTGTGAGAGCTGGCGTTGTTGGCGGTTTTCTCTATAATTTGCGAACAACGAACGATGCATGCTGCTGGGCGCATAAACTGGGTTGTGTATCGCATGTGCGATCAAGACTGCCGATTGGGAGGAGGACTGGACGCTGAAGGAAGAGGAGGCAGGCGGTATTTCTTGAGGGACAGCAAACCATTGTACATTTGGGGGGTGTTTTGAAGAGGACGAATAGACGCAAATAGTGTGAGCGTGGCATTAGTCTGCAAGCGTTTGGAGCAGGAGGCTGTATTAATTGGTTTTCGGTCATTCAAATACCCAAAATTTTCTACTCTTCACAAACATTGCTCACTTCCGTCAATTTTGCACAATCACACATTTGAACCTTCGGTAGTAGAACTGACAACAGATCATGCCAGACACAGTTAACAGAAACAAACAACAACAAATGGCGACCCAAAGGTCACAAAACCCTCGACACAAAACTAATAATCTACCACCGAGGTAGCCTACCCTATTAGCAACCAGCCAGCAAATCAAAATACACCCATTTCATTTTACTATATTTATGTACCATAGTTTCGAAACGCGCGGTCCAGACCTCAGTCTTTTCACAAAGCACCCCACCGCCACACACTCGACAAATTGCATGAGATGAGTGGTGGCATCTAGATTGCGAAACGGTTTGACGCTTCTACCTCGGGGATACTTTATCTATGCCTGAACCCCCTGTCGCAGAGTGAACCACGGTTCCTTAGGATTCTCGGCTTTACCTTCCCAGACGGCAGGCACGGCGCGAGTATGCACTGCTCGTTTAGGTTTTTATCACGAACAGTTAACATAGACACGGGGGCCATTGCTCTGGGGATAACCTTGGAACTGCAAGTGCATTTCCTCTAAACACTAACCGTAGAAGAAGGTACTTGAGACTATTTGGTGTGGTAACTATAGTTGTTTGTTAGTGCAGGTGGTGTATCAGAATGGCCCTTCCGGATTTGGTTAATCCCGATTTGATGTGGCGATAACTAAGTTTGTAGGTAGATAGTTCTTTTGCGCGACGGGAACTCTATCCTGATTCTCGACCGGTGACTTGCTTCGGTACACTTTCCCACTATCACCTACATGTACCGAGACGAGGTACATGTGTCACCGACATCAGAACGGATGCAAAACACGGGACTTTGCTTGATGGTGTGAGGATACGCTACGGTGGCTTTGGTCTAGGGATCGGGACGCACGCAAGAGGCGTATTGTATGTAGAGCGGAAGGTTGCCGTTGAGAACGTGGCGTGGCGTAACGTGGCGTATATGTGGAAATGGGAGATGCGGAATTTTGTAAATATCAGTCTATTTGGGCGATTTGGGATTTGGTTGGAGGTGGCCTGATGTGTGGCGTTGTATGTAACAAGGTGAGGAAGGTGCAGGGAAGGTGTAGCGGACCGAGGTTTGGTTGTCGTTTCGAGATGCTACATGTAGTTGTGGCGTACGGAGTATGAGTATGCTCTTTGATTTTTTTTTTTGCTCAATTTGAGATTTATTCTTAATTTTATTGGCGACGTGAAAAGAAGATGTCCTGCGCGAGAGGTGATGGCGGCCTTCCTCAAAGTAGCGTGAACTTGGTTGGATGGCGGGCACCTTGGAATAGAACCTATCACATATGGTCAAGATGGATTTCGGACATATACTGCACTTCTATTCGTATTTGTACTCCCGGTGAATAGGGGATCCGCAGTTGAGGGAACGATAACTACGGATGAGTAACCTACATGTAGAGACTAATACATACATTCAGAGCAGGATATTAGCAGCACGAGTGCGTGAATCATACGCAATTATGAGGCATACACCTATAGGAGTATAAGTGTTCATAGGTGTTGCGAGTGTAGCACGATCAATGGGCAAGACAGTTGGAGTAGCTGCTGCATGAGTTATCCTTCAAATGCAATCGAGAACATGCGTCACCAACGCTTATCAGGGCAGCATGTTTTAGCAACATACCTCTACAGGGGACTAACATAGTTTTAAAAATAATCCTATTACATTTTCTTCAAGTAGGTAAAGTGTCTAAGCTCCCCTAAAACTTTTGTATACCATCACATGAATTGTGGTCGCCGTCTACCCCATCTGGCACATCGCCATGCAGCCTCGTGCTAAGCTACCGGACTTGGTGCCTTGAGTCCCAGGGTGGTAATTGATGATCAAATTGGATTTGGACAGAAAGTTCATCCAGCGAGTCTTGTGGCGGCTAGTTGGGTTGCTTGGTTGACATTAGCCAGTGAAGAGCGCGATCTCGCGGGAATACTCACTCGTGCATGATTCTGTGATGCCCTAGGAGCCCGTGTTCGGCTTCTTCTGCTGCGAGCCCGAAACTCCAGCAGCAGTCTTCCTCTTCTGCGTCGTCGTCTGCTGACCGTTTTGCATTTTATTCCAGACCGTCTTAATCCTCTCGTTTGCCTCCTCTGCTTCCTTCTTCGCAACTGCCAGCTCAATTTGACTTTCCTTGAGCCGCGCTTCATATGCTTTCAGCTTTTCTTCCGTGTCTGCCCTTCGCCGTTCCCCTTTGCTAAGCTCTGCTGCCAGCCTTTGTGCTTCAGTGTCGGAAGCAGCGTGTTTCAACTTCCAGCTTCGAATCTGATTGTGAAGCTCATGGATCTCTTGATCTGTCTCCTTTGCTTTGTATTGAAGACTCTGACACTGCTTTTTCATATTTCCTAGCTCTTGCTCAAGCCCGTGCACTGCCACAGTGCGCGCGGACTCCGAGGCATCAAGAGACTTCATGATTTGCTCGTACGCTGCACTAGGCGTTATGTTCGTCGAAGTTGGTGGGATCTGTTGCTCCGAAGTTGTCGCCTGTGGCGTACTGGAAGATCTGTCGACCTTCCACCCAGACCCATGAACGAATTTCATCCAGCACTCGAAGTCGTCTGGAGGTATGCAAGGATGATCTCGCAATTGGCCTTCCTGGTCAAAGTTGAATGGATAGAACCGGAATCGTAGGTTCAGTGCTGCGTCCCCCGAACAGAGTCCCGAGGTGACATTGTATCGAGTTTCTTTCATAGATCGCTTTTGCAGAAGGGATCTCATGAGAGATTGATCGTAAGCCACTGAGTGAGGTGCTGGTACCTTCGTTCTGTGCTCTAATTCACTGTCGAAATGATGGACATCTTTGAAGAGCGGCCACGTGCGGGGATCATCCTGATCGTAGGATCTCGTTGCATTCTTGATGCACTCTCGCAGGGAGTGTCCATCCCAAATGAATGCGCCATTGTAAACGCCGGATGGCTTGATAGGGAGATTGGGCATATTGAACTTTGAAAGTGTGCGGTCTAGGGTAGAGTAGTCTTGATGCTGGAAGTGGGAGGTTGAGTAGGATGGTGTTAGGAAGGTGCCCTTACTTATAGGAAGCTATGACTAGTGTGTACAGCAGCTTTACCTCACCATCCATGCAAGATAGCTATCAATCTCGCCTTTACTTCTACTATCTTGAATCAAGGCATATGCGTGATGGCGACACTGAAATGTAAGGTAAAAGGGAAAAACTACTCTTACCGGCTTGAGAACTGGTGTAAATAGCGTACGATTTGTCTCAATATTCGAACATCACTGCAACACAGACACGGGGCACCTCAGTTGGTGTTGAAAGATTTGATTGCATTACGCGATCCACGAAAGCTCCGATTCAAAAGAGACAAAGCAAATCGCAGCACAACTCCCCTATTCCAACGCCAAACGCCGGCTTCCATATGTCTATAACCATCAACCGAGATGAGGGGGGTATCATGTAAGGATGCGAGATAACTCGAATGCAGTTAGTAATGGGTCAACGCTCCGCAAGATGGCGCAGCTTCGCAGTTGCGTTCATCCACGGAAAGGAAAGAATGTGTTTCGACTTACAGCCTCGCGCAGAAAGTTGTGAAGACGTGGAAGATTAACCATATGTTACAAAAACATAATTGTGAAATAACTTGGGTATGGAGTGTCGACATCGTGGATCGCGTAAAGAAGTCGTCTGGAAGAAAGCGCGCGACGGTGGTCGCGACGCCATTAGCCACGAAGGCGGACACTCGGACGTGAGACGACGCGAGCGAAAGAAGACTCTTCTAAGAAGAAGGAGAAGTCTTAACCTGCTGGAGAGGCTTCTTGATGGAGCCCTTGGTCGAGACGCGAGTAGGGGTCTTGGGAGTCTTAGGCATCTTGGAAGACTGGGGAGTCTTGGGCGTCTTGGGCGTCCTGGGGGACTTCGAAACGCGGGACTTGACAGGAGTCTTCTTGGGAGTATAAAGCTTGCCGGGAAGTTGAGGAAGGAACTCGATCGCAGGCACCTGCTCAGTCTCCTTCTCCTCGAGCATCTGGAGGATGACATCGGCAACATTCTTGACCTCGGCGCAAGACTTGCCCTTACCAAGCCACTGATCAAGCTCGCGCAGGACATCGATGGGAGCCTCAAAGTGCTTGCCAGCACCGGGAGCGACCTTCTTCTCAGCCTCTGTGTTGGCCATACCAGCTGCGACATGGCGAGAGTACTGGTTGAGGCGATTCTCTTCCGACTTCTTGAAGTTAATGTCATACGTAGTGCCTGGGAACTGCTTCTCGATGACATCGAATTGACGGATGACAAGAGCCATCTTGCGCAGCTGCCACTTCTCCTTGTCATAGGTAGCACGCTGGTAGTGCTTGCGGCAGAAGAGGGGCCAGTCCTGGATGTCGCGGGTGCAGGCCTTGTTGCGACCGAAATGGTCGGAAATGACCTTGCGGGCCAGGTCCATGGTGTGCTGACCAGTCTTGCACGGAGTCCACTCGTCGTTCATACAGACAAACTCACGATCTGCGTCGTCGATGTCCATCACGTCGCCCGCACCCTCATCGCCCTCAGCAAGATCTTGACCACATTTAGCACCCTCAGCCCTGTCGGCAACACCTTCAATAATCTTACCAGCATCAGCAGGCTCGTCGATGTCAGACATGGCCGTGTCCGGAGAGAGCACCTCGTCCTTCAGAAGAGTAGTCGGATTCACCGGGGTCGAAGGACGGACGAGCTCATGAGCGCCCGCAGTGACGTCAGGAGTGTCAGGACTGAGTATATGGGCGAGGCTCATGGTGTCCTGAGTCTTGCGCAGGATGTCAGCTTTGCCGTTGTTGTCGACTTTGCCGTTGTTGCCGACTTCGAGATGCTCCGTAGCGACCTGGGCGGTGTAGGGGACGTCCGCCTCTGTATTGGCCGACATGGTGACTTGGTCTGCAAAGAGGTCTGAATAATAATAGATAGTAAGGCCTACGGTTGAGCGCTGTTGAGGTGTGGCTTCTGATGACCGTTGGACGCGCAGTGTTGTTGTGGGGAAGGAGATCTCGAAGGAGGTGAGCGTGGGGACCTTATAGACAGAGCGGGCAGTGCGATTGCGGCAGCTGGCACGAGCCGATTCAAGGTGAAGTCGGGTCGAGGTGACAATGGATCGTTTGACCCGCTGCCTGGCCAACTCGCCGTCACTGTAGAATAGGAAGGAACCCCACCCGCACCTGCCAGTCTATTGTCCGTGATTCACTTTGTCGCGGTACCAATAGGTACAATAGTTCGCACAGCTGCCCGAAACCGCTCGAGTCCCACGAGAACAACTGTCTGCCTGGTTATAGGACCAATTGCATAGCCATGGCCTCACGATAGCGGGGCCCATCCCACAGCATCACTACTAGACCAAGCGTTTGCACGAGCTTAGACCAGACAACGTCCTGCGAGTAGCGTATGACCCCTGTATTGAATAGGAACAGTCCTAGCGCGAACACTTGAAGCACAGTCAGGCAAAGCATTGCGGGGAAGGCGGGCGATATGCTCATAGCTTGGGAGGACAAAGTCATTTGTCCGCATCACTGGGTACCAGACACAGCAAGCAGCTCTTGTATGAAAGGAAGATTGTTCACAGAAAGGACACTGATGGAACAGAAAAACAGAAACCAGATCATGTTACGTCTAGAATAGTAACTAAACGAGGGAAAATAAGAAGCATTCGATACAGAAGTACGGATATTGAAACTTGCGAACTATGCCAGCACCTTGGTTTGGGATAGATTACGAATGGAAATTGCTTCAGAGAAAGATGACCAGCCCATGTGTGACAGTGAATGGCATCGTGAATTACAACAGTGACGCATCAACCCACGCAGCACGTCCCAAGACCCCACTCAGAGTCGGAAACGTGCCACGCGCCTTGAGCCAAAGCAAGTACTGGTAGATTGGAAATTATACACTGAAGGCGCAAGCGCTATTACGCCACGACTTGAATGATTACCTGCGAGTTGTCCAGTGCCTAAAATGCAGCCCACGCGCAGTTTTGGAGATATTGATATCTGGAAGCGGAGGCCCCGGAGTTCAAAAGTAACTAATAGGAATTGAGGTGCTTTCTTGAACAGTCACGAATAGACGATCTTCTGTAGTCGGCTTGCGTTACTATGACCCGAAAATGGAGGTTGCACAGAGACACTAACATCAAGATCCTACAAAGCCCTTCACAAACATCACGTCCAAGAACTTGAGATATGGGAGGATTCCGCCATCGTTCTTTGCAGTCGATCCGCCCAATGTACAAAAGCATACTCTCCATGCCATCACCTCTGGGATAGTTGTCTCAATCGATCCACATCATCCCTGGAGGCTATACGGCGGTACAGACAAATCTAAGTAGAGTATCGACAAGACCAAGGTACAGGATCCATCAGTCGTTATGGCTTTCTGCTTGCTCAATAGCAGCAAATATTGGACTTGTGCTGAGGTTGAGAACGTGAGGTTTGAAGTGAAGTGAAGCTTATCGACCGCCGATAACCGGAACACGTGCCGGAGGGCGTTCAATTCCGTCAATTTCCTTGGCGTACGCGCTTTGGCAAGAGAGCTCCTGTTGCGCCCTCACTCACGCTGTTAGACACGCAAATCGCTGGAAACGCCAGCAAACCTCTCTGCTTGTTGCTTGAGATGCTCTCACACGTCATTTCTACCTCGCAACTTCCTTCTACGTACCCCAATCTGCGCTGAACGCGCCCGCAGCTACTCCCCGAGCCTTGTCGCCAGCGCGGCGCTCTTCTACCCACTATGCCTCCCACCACAGGCACTCGGACATCTACACGGCAAGGGCGCGCCACTGTTCGACCTACCAATTATTATGCGCGCACTTTCGCCGGGCGACTCGCGGCCAGCGGGCTCGAGCAGACGCCGGAAGCTTCGAACAGCGCGCCTGGCTTTCTACCCGCCCTCACACATTTCACCGGCGCCGTGGATGCTTTCCCAAAGGAGATAATCAAGAACTTCTCCATGTTCAAAGAGGTAGAGGCAAAGTTGCATGACCCGGAGCAGATGCTGAAGGAACTGCTCGACGAGATCGCGCAACAGCCCGTCACAACCAAAGCTCAGCTGCCTCTCGCAGAACAGAATGCTGCGGGCCCAGACAGCGGCACAAATGTACGTTTCGTGCGCGTTTATCATAGAATAATATCTCACCACTTGTAGACCTTCCCGCCGAACCTCGACAACGTCTCGTCCGAAGAACTAGCTGTAATTCAGAAACGGCAGCTCTTCTATCGCCTGCGCATGGTTATCGCGGGTATACTCCCCACACTCGACGAGAAGCTGGTTGTGCTCCAGGGCGCAAAAACTACCAAAGACAGGTGCCTTACACGCATGCGCCACTCATACTCGCAGCTCGACGGCGAAGTCAGCGAAGAAGCGCGATATGGTAGCCTGACGCACTGGGCGTATGCGGACAAGGAGGAAAAGAAGAAGGGTGGGCCCTCACACGAGCGACAGAGGCGCGAGGTAGCTGCAGCGAACAACTTGGCTGCTGCTGCGCAGCATGTGCATGACGTAGACTCGATCGCTGCAAAGAGCGAGGCCCGACGAGAGGCCATGTTAGCGAACAAGCGCAGTCGACATCAACAGGTCGATTCGGACTTCGATGATAGACCAGCGAAGAAGCCACAGAAGAGGAAGGCTATGCCAGCAGAAGGGGCTGCCCTAGACCATCGCAGCGTTGGTCTGGGCATCACAAGCAATGGCGCAGGGCCACATGGCAAGCGGAAGAAGACAGAGAAGGCTCTGGCAGCAGCAGCGCCTGGATCAGCGCCTATGGAACGATCACTGAGCAGTGCCCTGAAGGCTGCGGGCGCTGGGGGACGCAGTGGATCGAGTCCAAGAGGAACTCCAGGCCCAGAGAGTGGCACAGCCGCGAAGCGGAAACCACGAGCTGCTCCTGTGCCAGCTCCGCGCAAGAACCCCCTTCCGCCCTATTCGCCTCCCCTCGCTTCTTCGCCGCTCGCTGCGAATTTCGCAATCAACAAAGCAATTGCGGGCTCCTCGGAACGCCCATTGTCGGCCCGCGCCAGGAAGAACTCGACGGCGAACTCTGTCGCATCGGTCAATGCCCAAGATGTTCCGGTTGGCCGCCGCCCTTCATCATCCCACTCGATTCATCCAGTCACCAATAGCAACGCGATGACGGAGTTAGAGCAGGCAGCGGGTATTGTGCGCGACAATGTTTCCACGAAGGGTGCATCTACACCAAACGAGAGCATGGAGGCGCCACCATCATTCGAAACCTCCACCATGAAATTGGAAGACCTGGGGAACCAAGAGCCGGAAGGCATGGATATTGATGTGCCGACAGCGGCAGCTGCCAATGCCCGGATGGGCCGGACATCCAAGACTGCAACGCCTGTCGTTGGATCCTTCCCCGAGGTTCCTATGGCGCGGAGTCGCAGCACTCGTAATGCGAATAACGGCAATTCGAATTCCCACTCCAACGCTTCATCCGAGAATAATAGCACTACAACAGGGACAGTGTCGAAGCGGGGTCATAAAAAGAATGGCCAAACAACCACGAACGCTGCGCTGGCTTCGCCTGCGCTGAAGCCTACGGCAGGCGCGAAATCGAACCCTCCATCTTCGGCCGCAAGCTCAATCGTTCAAGAACAAGAATACCAGGAAGCAGAAGCCGAGATGGAGGTCGAGGTGGAGTCAGACGAAGATGGCGATGAGCCCCGGTATTGCTACTGTAATGAAGTATCCTACGGCAACATGATCGCATGTGACAACGACGACTGTCCTCGCGAATGGTTCCATCTCGCCTGCGTGCACCTCGAGAAAGCACCCGTTGGTCGGACAAAGTGGTTTTGCAGCGACGAATGCAAGGATCATTACAACAAAAACAAGGCGAAAGGGGGACGTCCAGGAAGCAGTAGACAATAGGAATTAGGAAGGAGTTCAAGGCGTTCTGGGACGGGTTCAGCAGGAGCTGGGTCTAGGCCAGGCCCCAAGGGAAAGGGCAAGGCTCAGCTTAATCTTTGGGATGGATGGAATGCCCTCTGAGGCCTCCTTCGGTCTGCTTTCTGGATTCTGTGGGTTTCGCGGCGTTCTTGGATGAGGGTTCGGCGCAACGCTCACGATGATCACGCTTGGAGAGGACGCGCAAGTCCATTTGGAAGCGCGCATTTGTCGACGACGACAGTCTTGTTGTCGTTGTCGCTTGTCTACATGGCTGCATTCGGCAAGATGGCATTATTCCCCTGCTCTTAGCCAGTCTCTTCGACTATATCTTTTTCTTTGCATTCTCCACTTTCTGTACGGCAAGCGCATAGCGAACGATCCATCCTTCAATGCAATGATTATCCTAGAGTGACGTCCACGAAGTTTGATGTCTGTCCTCACCGGATTGCCCCTGCAGGTGATTTTGTATTACCCATATATCATTGGCCACAGCTACGGTACAGCTAGTCAAGCTGAGCTGGACCCTGACACGCTAGAAGCTATGATTCAATACAGCTCCACTCACCGCTCGAACACGCGACCACAAACGCTGTGCGTGTTATATCTCAGACATTCCCGCCAGACTTCCAGTTCTTTACATTGTGTATAATGGCGCCAACAGAGAAGCCACCTTCGGCGGAAGAACAACTCATATGTGAGCCTCAAGGCGGGGCACCGAGTACGAGTACCCCACCAGACCTCCGATTTCTACATTACAATGATGTCTACCATGTGGAAGCCCAATCAAGAGAACCCGTTGGTGGCTACGCAAGGTTCCAGACATTAGTCAACTACTACAGAGATGACGAGAGATTCAAGAGCCAACCCAAAGTCCTGACGTTCTTCTCGGGAGACGCCTTCAATCCGAGCATTGAAAGTAGTATTACGAAAGGTCAGTGTGCTGAGGACCTTAATGGTACCCTGGGATGCGTGGTGAATTGAGCTTATATTGGTTTGTAGGTAGTCACATGGTCCCTGTGCTCAACAATATTGGCACGGATGTCTCATGTGTCGGGGTGAGCATCTCACTCCTCGGGAGACTGACAAAGCTAATGCACACACCAGAACCACGACCTCGACTTTGGCGTGAAGCAATACCGCCACCTCACCTCCAAATGCAACTTCCCTTGGCTCCTCGCAAACGTCTACGACCCCGCACTCGGCGACAATGTGCCCCTCGGAAATGCGAAGAAGACGGTCATGCTCACCGCGTCAAATGGCATAAAAGTGGGTGTCATCGGCCTCGCGGAACGAGAGTGGCTCGACACGATAAATTCGCTACCCCCGGATATTATATATAAGAGCGCGTCTGCGACGGCGAAGGAACTTATACCCGGTTTGAAGGAGCAAGGCGCGGAGATCATTGTATGCGTCTCGCATCAACGAGAGCCAAATGACAATAAGCTGGCGAAGCAGTGCGGAGCCGACTTGATTGATATCATACTCGGTGGTCATGACCACTACTACTCTTATAACCTGATCAACGGGACACAAGTACTGCGGTCAGGAACTGACTTCAAGCAGCTATCACATATCGAGGCATGGCGGAAGCCAGAAGGAAAAGGCTGGGACTTTAAGATAGTACGGCGCGATATAGTAAGCAGTATACCGCAAGATCCGCAGGCGATGGCTTTGGTAGAGAATCAGACAAAGGATATCAAGAAGCGATTGGACAAGCCCATTGGATACACAGCTGCACCTCTCGATGCCCGATTCACGACAGTGAGGACAAAAGAATCAAACATTGGCAATTTCGTGTGCGATCTCATGCGGTATTACTATTCGGCCGATTGCTGCATCATGGCTGCAGGCACGATACGAGGGTAAGTAGCATCGATCTGAAATGCACCAGAGACCAAGACTGACTAGAATCTTAATCGTAGGGATCAAATATATCCTCCAGGTGTCCTTAAGCTTGGAGATATCGTCAACTGCTTTCCGTTTGAAGACCCTGTTGTCGTGCTGAAAGTCACTGGCAAAGCATTGCAGGAAGCGTTAGAGAACGGTGTAAGCAATTACCCGGCACTGGAAGGGAGGTTTCCTCAAGTTTCGAATATCACATTTGAGGTAGACTATTCGAAAGAGCCAATGTCAAGAGTACAGAACGTTACAGTAGGAGCGGAACCAGTAGATCATACGAGGGAGTACGTACTTGCTACCCGCGGATATATGGGTCGCGGTAAAGGTATGCCTATCCTTATGCGGTTGCATAGTGCTCTTCTATACCTCTCCTGCGTAGCGAATAAGCTAACAGTATTGTCAGACGGCTACACATCTCTACTCATCGAAGAAGAAGGCGGTGTTGCCAAAGAGCTCGTCTCAGAAGAGAACGGCGTTCTCATCTCCACCATCCTTCGCCAGTACTTCATGTCCCTGAAAATCCTCGGCAAATGGAAACGCTGGGGCAAATCTATGGACAACAAATTCCTCTCCATACAAACGAATTTACAACAAAACCACACCTTCCACGAACCCTCCCCCACCTCGACCACATCTCCTCAACCCCCACAGCATCCGAGTATCGACCGGCTTGTGAACAAGAGAGACGCTCCTGATTCCGGGAGTGAATCAGAAGACCCGGATGCAGACGAAGACGAAGACGATGGCCCGATGTACGATTCAAGAGTGCCGATACAATTCAACCAAAGGCAGACTGACATGATAAGGAGAGTGATGAGGAAATGGTGGCGCGTTGCGGGCTTGAAGGGCGCCCCTAAGACGTGTGATGAGTTAGGAGGCAGCGAGTTCCAGATCAATTGGACGAAGGCTATTGCACCGAGGCTGGAGGGACGCATCAAAGACATTGGGCCGGCGGTCAAGCCAGAGATCTGATGTGATGGAGAAACGTGTATATCCAGGATCTTGAAAAGACGGCGTAATGGCTTTACGACTATAGACAAAATGAACGAATTCATAGACATCTGCAAGTTTCGTGTTAGTAGGCTAAAGTCGTTCCCAGCATACATGGGTCTTGAATTTTACAGTACGATGCGAACATCCTAAAGCATCATGTCAGTCAGCAACCAGATCACACTCGTCCAGACTCTCTAGTCACATGAGATCTAGCTCATTGTCTTGACATGTCACAGCAGCGACTAATGTGGACTATCCATGGTGGCGTACTTGCTCAGGTTTCGAATCAACCTCGACAAGAACCTCGACAAGCTTCCGTCAAGTTCAAACGTGTTCGTTACCCTAATACCAATCGCACATCTCACTCAACTGAAAAGAAAAACCCTCCTGCCTCTCCACAGGAACCCACTGCCCCCACACCTCCCTCGGCACAACCTCCAACTCCCTCCCCTTCCGCACCGCGAAATCCACCTCAAACACCTCCTCATTAGCCCCTCCTCCCCCGCCTCCTCCTTCCCGCTCCTTCCAACACCATTCCCATCTCCCTGCTGCCCTCTCCATCTCCCCGCCGGCTTCCCCGTATCAATCTCATACATAAACACGATTCTCCTTACCGCGCGCGCGAACTTTGCCCTTTCCTCAACAACACCACCACTTTGATGATTTTGATGATGATGATGCTGAGGATGAAAGAAGATGTCCGGTGAGCCATCAGGGACCATCATGATGATGCGTTCAATGTGGGGGAAGTCGCGGAGCACATTGGATAAGCCGCCGCTGTCCGGAGTAGTGAGGCCGCTGTCGATTACACGGGTGATGGCGATGTTGCGGAGGGAGTTTGCAGGAGTTGTTGGAGTAGGAACAGTAGGACTAGAGGAGGAGGAAGGGGACGAGGAGGCGATAGTCGAATCCCGAAAATGAGCCAAAAACCCAACTTCAGGCGAATCATCGAAGTGCCTAACATGCTTCCCCTCTAACCCCAAGTACAGGATATCTACTTCCCAGCGGAAATAGAACTCCTCCTCTTTATCCTCCTTTTCCTCCCGCCTTCCATCTTCAAGCTCACCACCCCTACTCTCCCTACTACCCCTACCCTACTACCACCACCACTACTCCAAGACTTAAGTCTCACCACATGCCCCGCCCTCCTCGCCTGATAGTCCGCCTCCGCACGCGCTTCCCGACAGATGTTGATGACCGTGGGCGCGGGGCTAGGCGAGTATCGCGGGCAAAAGTCATCTTCTGAGTGGGTTTCATTGTGCGGGAGGGTTCGGAGGGCGACGAGGCGTGGGGGTTGGGAGAAGTATGCATATGTCCAGATTTGGAGACGAAGTTCTTTGGGGAGGGAGGGAGGGACATTTTTGTGGGATGGGGATTGGAGGAAATGGTGTTGTGATGGTGGTGATGGTGGTGGTGACGATGGATGGATCGATACTTGGGGTTCGTGGATGATGGTAGCACGCTTGACGCGATGCGCTGCACGTGTTTGCGTGTTGGATTGAGGAGTGACATGTCGAATTCCTAGACCGACAATTAGATGCATAGAACTTGAAGTGGTACATGTTGATTGAACCATTGAAAACGTGGGTCACATTGAGTAAAACTGCGACTATTCATGCATGCAGCAAAACCAACCCACCCTGCAAGACATCTCAATCAATCTACCCCTCCCTCGAAACTGCTCAGCGACCATTTCCCCAACGTCCTCCTCCTTGCCACACCCCTCCCTTCCCCGTCTCACCCGCCAAAATCCCCGTCGCAAGCCCACTCGCACCACCCTCACGCTCCCTCTCAGCATCCAACCGCGCCCTCAGCCCCTCAAACCCCTTCTGCTTCTCCTCGCCCACCATCCAACCAGGAACCCTCCACCGCGCCGCGCCAGGCAGCAAATCCCGCCTATACGCTGTCCCCACCACCCAGCCCACCGCTGCCGCCAGTAGCGACCCTGGGAACTGCGAGAGCGCGAGTTGCAACGGTGGGAGGTAGGATAGGCTCTTTGATGTCAGAGTCAGGCTGCGAGACCATAGGGTCGAGATTGCTTGCGTGTTTGATTGGGATGATGATTGGGCCCAAGGGGAGATTTTGTAGCGGTATGTGTATGGTATCGCGGCGTAGTAGTTTGCCAGGAGGGCGAAGAGGATCGACGTTGGGCCTGCGGGGAGGTAGTTGATGCGGCCGAAGGTGAGAGGGCGGAGTACAAAGGTGAGCAAAAGGGGTGGGAGGAGGGTTGTGTAAGGTAGTGTGGCGAGGAGGAAAGACTGTAATGGCTATTAGTCTGACTTTGTTTTTGTGATGGGGATGAACATGGAGGGGGAAGAGCTTACAGCGAACTTCCTACTGCCCCATAGCCTCTCGATGACACGTAGTTGGTAGAATGTCAGCACGGCGAACAGGACTTCTGTCGAGTTTGTGAAGCATGTCTGCCACGTCGCAAACCGCCAGAACTGCCCGTAATTCCATACATGCGGCACAACCTGGATGTGCAGATAGTACCTCGTGTCCGTGATGGTCGCAAGCAGAGCGCCGATGACGGTCGAGAAGACAAGGAATTGCGATACAGGCGCGTTCGTGAAACCGGAAGAGAGCATTGCGTGGGGGTGATTGTAGGGACAACAAATACTACATGCGCATAGCTGTGGGAGTTGTAATGTTGTGCAGGCCTGTACTGTGCAGTGCAATGACGAGTGCTATGCGGAGTTTAGGCGGAGGTGCCACAGTTGAGATGGAAATGGAAACCACCACCGTGTCGGCAAATCACGTGTGACGCCGGCATACAAACTACACATCATAAGTTGAGTCTTGAGAGAGCAATGTGGTTCCGATCGTCGTACACGATCAGTTTCGGAAACGTGGTATGGAATTATGCTTACTCTACAAATACAGATGCTTCTTTCTCTACTAAGAAGAAGCGCCAGCAGCATTTAAGATGCGATATTTAACAAAACCCATCCGCCCAGTGGTATCAATTGTGAGCCCCTCGCGGAGTATACCCTTTCGATTAGCGCCATTTCCACAAGTGAATCCAAAAACACCGTGCCAAGTTCGCAATGTTGCGCTTACAAAAGAAAAAAGCTAGGTCGTACAGTCGTCCCATTTCGAGTTTTTCCACGATTTATCTCCTACTACCTCCTATTCCCGTCTTCCGCAGGAACGTTTCCTCGTCTTCTGCGTCATTGAAGAGAAAATTCCCCTCGTGGAACGGGGTGTTCGGTGTTGTTTTACTCTTCCTCTCCCCACTCCTCGATGACCTCAGAGAACTGATCTGGTCCAACCTCCCCGGAGGGAAACGTGCATCTAGAATCATATTGGGCGGAGCGTCTGTCGCTTGTTGAGGAGTTCCTTGAGATTGCGCCACGACTTGAGAGAGTGTAAGTCTGTCTATGCTTCGCCACCATCTGTCTTTGTCTTCTCGTGGGTCTAGCTCGGTCGTTAGATCAGACTCAGACACTACGGAGACAGATGGGGGAGGGGCTAAAGAAGCCCACTCTGACGATCCGAAGTCTGTTTGAGTTCTAGGGGTAGAATCTGTGGAATGTATGTCGGCCTCGGATTGCCGTCGGTGCCGAGGGCTGGGGCGTTGGAGGTGCTCGCTAGAACTGCTAGTGTGTGCATGTTTATTGCTACCACGAGACGAAGCACGAGGTGTTGAGTCGGTGGCGGAGACCTGCCGGCGTGCGACACTCGACGTAACCGTGGGGCTTACGACATGGCTCGACGAAGAGCGTGAATCATCAGACGTCCTGCTTCGAGTGGGCCTATCTGGACGATAGAGACCTCGTAGACCTTCAGATTGAGTTGTTGGCGATTGCGAGACAACTTTACTTGCACGAACAGGTGATTTTTGTGCAAGATCCAGCAAAGACTGAGGGACGATCTGTCGTCCTCGGCGATATCGTCCTGGGGTCTTCATGGTAGAATTGACAACCTGGTCATCCTCGTTGATTGTAGGGACCTTCTGCTGAAAAGTTGCGGGAATCTGCGGCGCTTGAGGTGCAGGAGTGGAGGTCAGCAAGCTCAATGCCTTGAGCGATGCAGCTGACATGCGCTTTACCAGATCTCGGGCAGATTGTCTGCGTTCTTCGCTCAGATCCAAGAATTTCTTTGAACGCTCAGAAGGCGTGAGAGAGTGGATGGAGCCCTTACTGGGCTGAACCTGAGGCGAATCCGGTTGACTATAGTAGTCAGAATCGAAATGGCTGGTAGAAGGCCTTGACTCGTCAACGCTATGGACGCGCGACGGATACCTTGCAGAGCTGCCATCCACAAGTGTATTAGAACATGAAGAATTCTCCAGAGCCGTCACTCGTTCTTTGAGTTGCCTCAATTCATTCGACAGCACAGTCTTTTCTTCCTCCAGTTTGATGATGCACTCGGCAGCTTCGTCGATTGCACACTCCTGGCCTTGCCAGTGCTCGGCGCTTTCGCTAGCAATCGCAGTAAGCTCCTCGTTCGTCCCCCGTATATCATCATTAGTCTCCTTCAAGCGTGAGAGTTCGTCCTCCATATTCTCAAGCTTGAGCCTCAGATGGTTATTCTCATCTTGGAGTTCGTAGTTCTCCTGTTCCAGCGGCTCTAGTTGTTCCAGTCGCTCATTCGCCTTTGTCATATTGTGCTGCAACTCGGAATTGTTCTTTTTCAACAACTCGACCCGCATGTTGGATGTTATGAGTACTTCCTTCAACTTCTCAATTTCGTTGGTCAACTCTCTGCTTGTCTTCGACCGTGGCAGTCCAACATCGCTAGGTCTTCGTCGGCGGATGGGCGAGACAGGCGTGGTTTGTTCCTCAGTCAGGGCAAACTCTGCAAAGATGTCGGGTGAGGCGTTTGGGGTCTTGATTTCCGGGGGTCTCGACACTGGTGGAGGCGGTGCTCTCCCTTCGGAAGGAGATGGAGTGGGAGTATGCTGCTGTGCTCGGCGAGCATGAAGAGCGTTGCGCAGGTATTCTGACTTGGGCGCAACAGAAAAAGAGGCGGTTCGTGTCATTGTAGAAATTGAATGGTCGGGTGTAGTAGGTCGCTGAGGAGATCCGCGCGAGGAATCGCGCGATGAAGATTGTCTCGACATGCTTATAGAAGGGTTCGAAGTGATGGTGTTCGGTGCGGTTTATGGCTAGAAAAAATTATGGATAATGGGCCTGCTTATTGCTCAAGCCAGCCAAGGACAGCTCTTTGTTCGCGAACAATGAACAAAGCCAGACGTCAATGGAACTGTAGTTCCCAACCACTTTGCACCCCAATATGTCCTTCCAGGCCGCAAATCGACAGTGGGATATGCGCCGTCGCGGCGAAGAAGCCAATCGTGGTGAAGCTTAGTTTGTAGTGTCGCGTGCGAAGATGGGAGGAAAGTCGCTCGAAAGAGGGTCGTTCTTCGGTTCCATGTCTTTGTTCACAGTGAACAACGGTCGCATCAACTGCGATTACAGGCGCAACTGTCTTTCCGGACGAGTGGTGAAGGATAAACAAGCGGTGTATGGGCAGAATTCCACGTCACTGGAGCAATGCACTTAGAAATGCGCTACCCGCAGAACGCGCTTTCAGCACTGCACCGTTGCGCTGGAGAGCAACGCGGGGCCATGTAAAAAGCACTTCGTACTTCGCCCAGGGTGGGGTTCCAGGTGAAGGTGAAAAGACGAAAATGTCGAACTCCAGGGGACGACGCAGAGAAGGCCAGTCGAGTCGGGCAGCAGCTATGGTGGAGCTAGAGGGAAGGCGCGCCCCAGAGTAGTTAAGCGAGGAAGGGGCACAGCGGGCGACCCAGTCCGGCGCGTTCCAGCGCAACGGTCTGCATGTCCCCAGCCTCTCTCATTCGCCGACAATTGTGCCTGCATGTGGATCAGCGCAGCAGCCCCAGAAATTGTGCGTGAAGTCTGGGATGCGTGCATGTGCTTCCAGACCCTCACGAGAAACACCACGAACAGGATGCGTTGGGCTGGAGCACATTGTCACAGTTACTTTTGCCACTACATATTCATAGTTTGACGAAAAAGAAACGAGCGTTAAGCGTCAAACGTTTTCGTCCTCGTTGAAAACGCTCCCGCGTGGCGGCGATTATGGCGCCAGCAAAGACCGTGTCCGCCTCACGAGCAGCCCGATGATTTGTAGGAGAGATTAAAGGGTGTTCGTCGCGTTGCTTTTGGCGGCGCCCAAGGCGCGTCGCGATCGTCTAAGGTCGATCACTATGGACAGCATCGCAGGCTGTGGGGATTCGACATGCTACCATGCGTCCGAGCCATCATCAGATGGTACAGCACTTGTGCTTCATGAGGTGGTCGCAGAACATGTTACTGTCTACCCCACAGAACTAAATGCACGAGGTGATCCCTTCTCAGCCCTGCCTTTGCCCTGCCTATGCCCTGCTGTGCGTACCTACATGTTTAGTATGCTGGATTGGGCCGCATGCTTGGGCTGTAATGTCCCGAGAGAAACCGTTGTTGAGAGTGGAGAAAACGCATTTTAGCTTTGTTTTTCGGATCTTTCTCCGGTGGCTAGGTAGTCTATGATTTGCGTAGAGGATGCATGTCTAAGGGGTCGACGCTCCACAACATGATGCGTCTAGATAAGGGAGTATAGAATGAAAGTTCCCAGAGTAGAACATATTTCATCCGCTCCCGATTAGGTACATTGAGAAAAAGAATTAACTATAGTTATTACAAAGTGTAACGAGGGGCTGCTGCTGCATTTACTATTGCTAGCATATCCATCAGAATGATCCGCTCACATGCCCGCAACATTAACAATCACTTCATCTCAATGCCCACTCCCGCATTTCGCAGCCGATCCTCCCATTCAATTCGCAACCTCTCCATCTCCTCCCAGCACTTCCGCCCCGTCTGCAAAAACCTCCCCTGGCTCTCCTTCGTCAGGTCTTCAGCATATGGGTCCCTGCCTTTTTTCCTCTTATACTCCCCCAACTTTCCTCCCCATCCCCAGCCTGCCACTTCACTTCGCTCGACTCGCTCTTCCCCCCAAAAGTCCGTTGCGCTACCCCACTTGCCTACGCCCTCCTTTTGCTCCATGTCATCTAAAGTACTTTGTTGCGCAAGGGCTAGCCAGACCATGGCACAAGCGCCCTTCTCGACTGTGACGTTATGCCATTGGCTGCCGAGCCAGCGCGCAACGTAGAAGGCAGCGAGCATAAGGTACTCGAGGATGAGAGGAAGGGCCACGATGGATGTACCGCAAATACCAGGGTGCGACACGTATAGTCGCGCTTTCGTGGTCTTTTCGGAGGTTTGTGGATGGTCGAGATATTGGTCTACTAGACCGGAAGTAGGAGGAAGAGTGGAGCTGATAGCAATCACATCTGTTAACCGCTTCGTCCCCTCGTATGGAATATTGGATGCAATGCCCTGAATATCGTTCATGTCGAGAGTATGCTCATAGGCTTCCAAGCTGCTGACCCAAATAATTCTACCCCTTGTTTTTTCGCTCTTGGGGTGTTTTGCCAGCAGCGGCGCCAGATAGTGTCCCAGTAGGTAGTGTCCGAAGAAGTTAGCGCAGAAGACCTCTCCTAGAGGAGGCTCCTCGGCCTTCTTCTCGGCTGGTATCTGAGGTTTCGCGACCCATCCAACGCCCGATATCTTGAACGTGGGATAAGACACAGCGGTGGACCAACTCGTTAGAATCTTGTATATAGCAAGTGGCCAATTGATGCCAGTCCAGCCGCCAATTCCGGCATTACAAATTAGGACATCAAGCTTCGGTGTGGTTTCTCGCAGCCTCTTAGCCAGCTTCTGCACCGAAATCAAACTCAGCAAGTCCAGTCGTTCCTGCCGAAAGAAGACTCGTTGTTGCAGCACCTGTGAAATGCCTGGCAACTTCTGTTCATAACCGTTGATCACCTTGCGCAAGTGTCGTTGGAGCTTTTCGATTGTGGCATCGCCTTTGCGCTGGTCGCGCGTCGTAACAATGAGGACGAGAGACTCGGACTGAGGACGGGTTTGGAGGAATTCGTCTATGAGGCGCGTTCCGATGCCGAGGCCAAGACCACTATAAGAGAGTCAATTGAGGAATTACGCGATCAATATGAAAGAATTCACCTGTTCGCGCCTGTGACAAGGACGTAGAAGCCATTGTCGGGTGTTGGTATGTCGTCCAAATACGACATTCTGGGCTGAAGTGAGGGTTGCGGCCTCGCCCGCGTCGCTTCCTGTTCCTGAACTCGCTAAGGAAATAAATGGGCGTATGGTAACCAATCACAGGGAAGTATTTTCCTAAGCATAACACGAATTTAAAGGACTACCTATCACAAGAGTCAAGAATGACTGTTTATTAAGTCTACATATGGACATCTTTCTGGGCTCATTCTTTCCATTGGGTAGTGCAATAAGCCTTTCTAATTCCACGAAACTTTTATCCGTTAATTTTGCCCACAGCAATTTTCCCTATCAGTCGAACATCGTAGTAAACTTGATCGCTCCTCCTTGTCCTGAGCTACCGCCTACATTTGATGATCATGGCCCCAATCATATGTCAAGCGCTATCAAAGCTCTACACAAGCCCCTTCGAGCCTCCAACTCTCCGAGAGACTTAGGTGAGCACCTCTTTCGTACACAGTTGTCAACTTCCTGGAAATATAGCTAGGCAAATTACCACCTGATCGTCATAACGGCTTGAACATTCAAAATTAGGCCGAAGTTACCATAGTCCTCCATTCTGTACATAATTATGTGGTCCTTAAGACTTTGAGCCCATCGATCATCCCAGTCACTAGCTCGACCGATGAGCCCAGAGTCCTTGGAGTTGATCTGCCTATCCGACCGCCTCGAACCACACGTGGTAGGGTTGTTAGACGTGGTATGACAGTATCACAGTATCACGGTTGCCGGAAGGACATAACGTCTTGGGGCGGATGACCAGACGCACGAACAGGAAAGCGAACGAGACCGAAGAAGCACCGGAAGTCCCCTTACCCTGACCTAGCATTTCGAACAGATGTCGGACGCGGAGCAGGGACCGTAAAGCCTACCTAATAATAGAGAATACCCAGTTCAACACACTATTTAGTGTCTACACAGTACATGAACCAGTGAACCAGTGAACCAGTGAAACATCCCCTTTCATCGCGTTTCTTCATGCACCTAAGAAGTGGTGTGGTTGATAAACCTCCGAAATCATGCACATCTGCGCGCGTGATATGCAATGCACGTAACACACACATCTGTGTGCCTGGCAGAACTACCGTACCTATTTGCCTTGAGTCCAGATTCACGCCCAGAGCGGAGCTGAGCGGAGCGGCGCCAACTCCGTTGGTAGCATTGAACCTGTTGCTACACTCCAAAACTTACAATACGAGAGGTGGGGAACTCTCGCCGTAGATGCACCGAGGCGTGGCCGTACCACGGTGGTAGGTCAGGATAGAGTTTGCCTTGTACTACCGGCATGTAGCCATGTGCCGGGCGCTTGTTGAGGGCTGCAAGGGTGACCGAGGATCAGAAGAAGGTTGATATATGATATGACGTCTCAGTTCTTGGAATATTGCTAGAGGGTGGTCCAAAAGTTCTTGGTCGTCTTGCTGAGCTCCTAGATTGGTGAGGCATCGAAAGATGCCGTGTAGTGCTGGCAGAAGAGGCGAAAAGCTCGTATGATCTCTCGTCTTGGTACGAGCCCAGAAGCATACCTACTGAATCCAAGTACACGTATGCTATCTGATGGAAGATAAGTGGTCTTGGAGGCGTGAAGGAAGAGCCTCAGGCCGCTTTTCCTGCTGATATCTCGGGCCGAGCCGATCATGTCGGGAAGGCGGCCTGATGCTCAACTTGTCCCGTGAAACTCATTTATCCTCGACCAACTCTATCAAATCCCATCAAGCCTGGCATTGGATCCTTGCACGCCTCATCATGTGGTTTCGAGAAGGTGTTGAGCGATTCAGGTATACAGCCGGTGCCTTGGAAGTGCTGACGCTTGGGGACACTGCCGGCATTCGCTTCGATTAACCGATGCTAGAAGGTGTGCGTATAGTTACCGGAGTAATATTACGGCCGCCCAAAGCTAAAACATTGTAGACGAGCAGGTTCGCTATGTTTCAGACGTTCCGGGGCGAGATCCGCAGTCTACCTAGTGCATGCGATGCTTCGCAACCTGCTCCACCAACTTCTTACAGGCTAAGCCCAATGATGCTACTAAAGTTAGCCTCTGCTCTCATACGTCGAGAATGATCCTTCGCTAGATGTTACCAAGGCGTTGGGTCGGCATTTGTCGATGATCTCTGCATGCATTACAACAAGTTTGGACGGCGATGATGTGTCGCTGCTGGGCGGATGGTCAGCACATGATTCAACTGCAATGCAGCATGGTTACCTGTCTCACCTGCGTCAATGCTTTTCATGACTAGAGGGTAAAGGACCGGAACTTTAGCCACGCGATGCCTGGTCCGTGGTTTGTCCCTTGCAGCCACATCTGAGCCATGGTGCGATCGCATCGGCTCCTTGCACGTTCGCCATCATCCACCGTTACCCTTCACCCTTGCTTCAGAAAGTTCCACTTGAACTTCCCAGGCCCGCCGTCCCAACCTAAAGCTGAGCTTCTGCTAAGCTCGGGGAGGCGGGAACTTGTCTCAGAACAACCCTATTCCTGGCCAACGGAGGTGGACGGACAGTGGTACAATGACGGACTTATGCTAGCGAAGGTTTTAACAGGGTATAAGTAAGGCTTTGATTCGTTCCACGCCAACGAGAGTTAATCCTTGATGCGCAATGACTGGCTTGGCCTCCCTATCACACACCTTAGTCAAGCTGATACCCCATTATTGAGGCAAACGTTCGTGCGCGCATCGCACCAAGTTGCTACCGGAACTTCGATTGCGACCAGATTTGAGCGGGGACGGAGCGCGCTTTAGGTTTTTTCCTGATATTATTTGCGCTTGCTATAGGACAAGCCAAAGTTGCGTGGAATGGGTTACGGCAATGGCGTGATGCCATACAATGCTTTGTATAGTGTTGAGGTACATTGGAAGGTTCGTTCGTGGTGTGAGTATATGCGATGCAACGGGGCTATTTCGGGGCCACCAGACCTCGTCAAAGCACCTCTAGGTAGTCAACTCACCTCCAAGTTCAGCCCGGTGTCGCGTCTCTTGTGGCTCTAGAATAGTCACGAGCCTTTCAGAAATCGGTTGCACCTACGTTAGGGTTCGCTATCGCATCGGGGCTCCTCGGTAACTAAGCATCTGACCGAACAATTTGGTCGAAACACGAGTCAGTCACGCCAGCGTCCCATCCTTCCGCTGCTTTTGAAACAGCATGCCAACGGTATTCCAGAAGGCTTCTGCTAGGTGCAGCACGCCATTGCTTTAGACCACTTGCAAAGGCTATACTTGTTTTGTATGCAGCGATACCTATTGAATCCTTCCGACGAGCCTCTGTCATGAGGGTGATCGCCTCAGTGGTAAGATTAGACGTCAAGAGGTATTTGTTTGCGCACCACGTGGATGCCATGCAGGGTTTGCTAGCCAGAGAGGAGGGTATGATGCCGGGTTTAGTATACGGCTTTTGCAAATACCAGAGTGCTACCCGGAATTGTAGAAGCCAGCTGAGCCAGTCTCCTACCGCTCCCCATCTGATTATTGGATGATTCCGAGTAAAATCTGCTGATGTGATGTGGCCCCTAGAATGATCAGCCTAAGCCTGCTAAACATGTCGAAGATCTCGATGCTCCATCCACGGCTAAGCGTGTCCATCAATTGTAGGGAAAGGCTACACGCGTCGTCCTGGCTCTTGACACCTCCAAGGCTTCAACGCACTGCCAAAAGATCGCAGCTGAATATCACCTCGTGATCGTGTGATAGACATTGCGCTATAGCATAGCCGCCGGCTCGTGCAAGCCGTGCTACGAGGCCCGGACACCGAATACGCCGTTTAGGGGAGGGCATCTGATATGCAAGTGCAATTTGGAAGTACCGAAGTTCCGACGTGGTCGGGAGTGCTTGGAGTCTTTTGGACTTCTAATTAATCACATGGGATGAATCGTGAAGCATATCATTGGCCGTATTATCATGGCCTAGTCGTAATCCCTACATCCTTTACGAGTAAACTCAATCCGGTCGGATTCGCATGAGTGCGTCGTAGATAGCGTGCCTAGGTGCTTGAGGACGTTCGAAAAGCATGTGTTTCGCAATCCGAAAGGGCTATAGTACCGGCTATTATAGGAGCATGCCATATCTCATGCCCTGCGATGTCCAATCTTGCTCGGAAGAAATTGAGCCAAGGTGCAAGGTGTGGTCGTCTTCCTTGTGCTACTCCTTCGCATTTGCAATGTTGTCGCAAGTAAAGAGAACATGAGTGCGTTGTCCTATGGACGGAATATCTGACGTGATCCGGTAGGACCACCTTGTCAATGGTGACGTTTGAAGAGGGTCTGAATGCAAGACACGTCCAACCGGCCGCGGGCAAACATTCCCAGCCTGTCGTAATGTGTACCGACTATGTGGCAAACGGTGAGTTCCTGCGTGAGTGCCGGAAATATCACATTCGGAAAAAGTCGTGCGTCGCACCTGCTGTGGTGCAACTTGGTTTTAAGAATGCCGTACGACAACGTTTGAAAGTCTGATTAAGGACCGAGTGATGCTTGCCGTAGTCATCTTGTTCTTTTCTCCTTGCCGTAAAAAGGAACTCCTCGCAATATATAACAAGATCCAACTGGAGATGTCCTTACTAGGGCGAGAAGGGGTAACCGGTGCCGGGAAGTGCCAGTCTTTGCAATTTCGCTTCACTGCTGGAGTGGTGTGGTGATTTGGGAATAAGCATGAGTGACATTCTAAAACTTTTTGCGATCTGATGATACATTCGACTATTGAACACGCTCCAAAACTTTTTCAAATTGGGTATTTGTGCAGCTGTCCGCCGTGCCGAGCCGAGCCGTGTGCGCCGTGCTGAAGTACAACCGAAAATGGATGAAAATGTGGAAAGGATATTCGACTAGTAACGTAATGCTGTTTTACTCCGTGAAGCTTTACAATCACCTTGGCTGAGTTAGGACTTCGTAGCGCACGATGGTGTGGAGGGAAAACGAACTGCAATATTCATCGAGTCTATATTCTCTTTTGGCGTAAGTCAGCACTTGGTATTCTTTCAGAATCTGAATCCTCACATCGCAACCACATTCGCGGGACATCTCTTGTGAGTTTCTTGATATTTCGTGCACCATGCTCGAACGACATATCGAAGATGACTGCATTTGTATTGTACTTGTGTGTAATCGCACATTGTAGAAGTGAGGGATCGGCTCAACGTGCTGCAGTAAATTACGTGACGTGTAAGAATAGAAATGAGGGACTGTAAAAATATGTGAAGCAAGTAATTCGTCTCGAGATCTCGAATTGGCATGTCGCTGCGCGACGGTCCGTCATATTATAGCTCTGCAGACCGGAAGCGCAGAAGCACGTCAGTAGGATCAGGTACCCGTAGAGTAATGCAAAGCTAGACCTTGTCAATGGAACCTGGCTCAGTTGACATGCATCATGGCAGTAACTATGATTTGCGCGACGGAGCTGGGTGTCCGAGTGTGGTCGAGCATTTACAGCGTAGACTCAAGTGGAGACCTCCATGTTTGAAGTCGTCCCGCTTCCGAGACGGTGCGGGTACGACTAGGATAGCCTGACCAGATTCATAAGGTGGCTTTACTACTCCGGAGTTTAGGGGGTTGTGTGTGTAAGGAAAGTTTGACTCGCAACCAGGTTGGACGTGACGGAAGGGAAGGCAACGGCAGCGTGTGAGTGGTCGGAAAACCCTCCACCTCGCCTCGTCCGCTAGTGTGTCCTAAGGCCAAAGTTACCAGACATGCACAGAGCAGGCCTGATCTGCGACCGCGGTTCCACGTTTGATGCGAATGGTCGTGCGTGGGGTGGTGCACCGTTGAACCATCCTTGCGAGTGGGTCAGGCTGCAGCCCCAAGCATCGGACGCAAGGGTCGCGATTATTCCATTGCATTTCTGCAGGTCGCAGAACACCTCGTGGAGCATAAATCGTATGTTAATGTCCTCATCTGGTGAAGTGATGCCGCCCGTGGACCGCTGGTCGTGTCTTCTCCCCCCCCTAAAGTGCATTTTCGGTCATATTATGACCCTTTCCACCGATATTCCCGCACGCTTACCTACCCGTTTCCCCGTTCACACTGCAACTAACGCCCGCAAGTCAGATGTTGCGCAATCGGCGTCACTGTCGTCCCGCAGTTTAGTGAACATGGCTGCACGACATGAGCTGATTAGTGGCTAACGTTTTTGGGAGCCTAGAAACATTGCTTGACTCACCGTCATTGTGTACCATAATGGCCCTCAACTGGCTAGGCATATCTCAGGCTAATTGGCGTCAATACCTACTAACGTCCTAGAAACGCTAGAAGCTGGTAAACACGTCTAGCTTGCACTATCCGCACCAAAGTAGCTGCGCGTTCCATGTGGCAATGATCAGTCGTGCAAGATGGAATTGCTTACAGTTATCACTTGGACAATGAAAGGTACTCATCCAAGGTACTCATCCAAGTGTGTTGTCTCCTAGAGGCCGCTACTGTTAGGAACTGACGCAATAAACCATACCTATTGCACACACCAGCGTAATAAATGCCTGGCGCGTGTAGTGGACTCGGACGAGATGGAACGTGCAGATCTTGCAGGGCATTGAAAGCATGAGCATCACATCCCCTTCGGGGTGCCATGTATCTCGACCAGGCGCTCGGTTCTCTGCGTTAACGGCAAAGAGTCAATTATGGGCTTCTTGCACTTAAGATACGGAACTGCCGAAGCGAACAATTAGGGCAAAGCTGCGGATCAGTGGGGTGAACGCGTGGCCGCCCGTAGGCCTGGGCTTGTGTCGTAAGGCCTTGATGAAACATACCATGGGAGTGGCGTTCATGTAAGGTGGATATTGCGCCAGCTTCGTATGATGTCGTGACGGAACGGCGTCTTAAAGAGCACGACTCGCTCTTCGCTGAGCTGACCCCAAGAGGAATCTGCTAACACAAGTGCTTGGGCCAGCTTTTTGGAGCAAGAGGCATAGCGCAATCAACGTTTATCGACTCATCGAGGGACTGCGACCTCTACGACAGGTTGCGATTGGCGTGGTCTACCTGTTCACCTTATACGCGTTTCGGATCCTCTCCGTTCCGATCAGAGACCCTAAGCAGGCTGGCGCACACTCATGAAGCTAGGTTGTGAACTTCCAGACCAACTGGGCGAAGTACTTTTCACGTTGAGCCGTTTCGGTGCGACGTCTGGCGGTCAGTCCCTCCATAACCGGTCCAATGACGTCCTAATTGTCGTCACCGAACTACGCCCACGGAAACCACAATACTAACCGTGGGGACATATATGCGCTGCACGTCACTCGATGCGTTCTTGTGCAGAAATTGCTATCGTCGCTCCCAGAGCTTGCTATAGGCCAGCGGGCTACGCACTGATTGGCTGATTAGAAAGTCCATCGATCGCTCATTAGCTCGCGACGCCATACATTCAGGCTGAACATAAGACATGGATGTGCATCCAAAGTACCGTGGCCATGGTAGCTTTGACCTGCCGAGTACCATTACCGAATCATGAACATGCCCGCGTTGCCGTAACGAGTTCATAGATGCCAAGAGCAATGAGAAGTTGATAGCAGCGATTCTAAGAGCCTGGACGCCGTCAGCACTTGTCCAGAGCCGGACGTAGGACGGTATGGTAGATACTTGGCGGGTGCCAGACAACCTAACAATATTTCCTCAACAGATTTGAACGACTCGATTGCACATTTCAGTAACTTGTCCACTCATGGTAGAGATTATCGCCGGTTATTCTGCTTCTTGGTTTTGTTAGCTTCATGTTAGCGTGTAAGAAAAGGTGCAAGAAGCCATTTGCGGGTATATGAAAGTTCCATTAAGCGTATTATTCGCGGAACTCTCCATTGGCCTCATCAGCATCTAGCCAACCACGACACATTTCCACTGCCTAAAAATGAGGGTTCAAGTCAGCATTTCTCGCTTGCAGGTTGTACATGGAGGTCACGTACCCTTCCCCATTTCTTGAACATCTTGTCACCCTCCTCCTTGCTGATGTTTGGCTCGAAGATCATACGATCTTTTTGATTGATTTCCTTGAGCTCGTCAAACTCCTTCCACACATCGACTGCGAAGCCTGCTGCTATAGCTGCGCCTAGTGCAGTAGTCTCGCGCATTGCTGGACGATCCACGGGAATACCGATGATGTTCGCTTGAGTCTGTTGGTTGTGGTAAGTGACAAGGTCAACTTGAAGACATGTCAAATGTGAAAAGTGATCACATACCTGCATGCATAAATTGGAGTTACTCATTCCACCGTCAACTGCAAGCATGTTCAACTTGTGGCCACTGTCGAGTTCCATCGCATCGAGAATTGCCTTAGTTTGAAAGCACGTTGCTTCAAGAGTTGCGCGAGCGATATGACCGCGTTCGGTGAATTGGGTGATACCAAATATGGTACCTTTAGCGTCATCAATCCAGTAGGGAGCAAAGAGACCACTGAAAGCTGTTACGAAAACACACCCGCCATTATCTTTCACTGATGCTGCAAGGTCACTGATCTTATGTGAGTGTGTTATGAAGCCCATGTTGTTCATGAGGAATTTCACACCACTTCCTGCGACCGCAATGCTACCTTCAAGCGCATAGACGGGTTTTCTCTTCCCGCCAAAATCATATGCAATGGTAGCGAGAAGGCCATGTGATGAGATAACAGGCTTTTCGCCAACGTTGTACAGCAGAAAACATCCGGTGCCGTATGTGTTCTTTGCCGAACCGGGAGTGAACCCTTGTTGACCAACTAGAGCCGATGACTGGTCACCTAAGCACCCTGCGATACGGATGCCTTTCAACAGACCCGACTTTAGAGATCCGAAAGCATCTGGCGATGATGATGGCACAATCTTCGGCAAATTGAGCTTCTTGCGATCCAATTGGAAGAACTCCAGGAGCCTGTCATCGTACTGCACGGTGTGCCTGCGGACGTGTAAGCGATCCCGTCTACTTGGGCTCTAGCACATGTGGAGCTACTTACAGATTCATGAACATCGTTCTTGATGCATTGGTAGCGTCGGTCACATGTACGTCTGCCTCTTTTCCGCCGTTCAAGTTGTACAGAATCCACGTGTCAATGGTGCCGAAGGATAACCGACCCTCGTCGTAAGCTTTCTTGACCGGCTCAACATGGTTAAGCATCCACCGAAGCTTAACTGATGACGGATATGTTGATAGTGGAAGTCCACATATATTGAGCAGTTCATCTGCCCCCTTGTGATGCTTCAGTTCTCGGACAAGTCCCTTTGTTCTGGTATCTGGCCTAGTCGTGCACACGCGATGTCAGTCACACCACATTTTTAATCCGTACGAGGACTTTACCTACCAGGCGATTGCGTTATAGAGTGGCTCACCAGTATTGGTGTCCCAGACGACTGTTGTTTCGCGCTGATTAGTAATACCAACAGCTTTGATGTCGGAAATGTCGTGCCCCTGGTCCAAGAATATATTCGTCGCCCTTTCAATGCACTGCTCTATTGATGAGATAATTTCTTTCGGATCATGTTCATGCCACCTATAATTGTAAGTACTATATCTCAGCCTCAGTTCGAAAGTACTGACCCTGACTCTGGGTACATCTGTGTAAACTCAATCTGATGTTGCGCTACTGGCTCCCCTACACCATCAAATATGATGAAGCGCGTGCTTGTTGTTCCTTGGTCAATGCTTCCGATGAAGAACTGCTTCAATTTCTGCTCGTCCAATTGAGCGCCTTGCGAGCTGTCTACAACCTGCTCCTTAGGTACCGGCTGCGGATCTGGGTCCTGCGCCGAGGCTTGGTCGATACCCATGCTGAATGCCTTGGTTTTTTCTTTCCAAGGGTGCGCAATTGGGAGTCTGCTTAGGTTCTGGAAGTTTTTCCGTGTGAATTTGAGAGCGTCAAGGAAGTGCACTGCGCGCGCTTGTTGTTTGAGGGGTGTAGCGGTACAGAGAGCTGGGCTCTCAGTGATAGGAGAGGGGTTGAAAGTCCGGAACAATTTCTGTGGCGGCCAAATAATTTGAGTAGCAGATATTCCGTATGACTTCGATGCGCCGAAGAATTCTCTTCTCTTCGACGAATGAAGTGTGGGTATGGCTGGCCCACTGGTGAGGCGCCTGGTGTAGCCGATGACGTTGTTCCGAGGGCGCGTTCCGAAAAGGCAATCGCGACAATGAGCACCGAAGTTGAGATGGAGTTATGGGCTGGGGAAGAAGTGGTAGAGTACGGTGCAAAGCGGCGGCGATGAGATCATTGTAGGAGAACAGAGAATTCGGTGTCAGACCGGCATGGGAAATGGACAATACCACGTGCCTGCCGTGTGCGGTATGACGCTGGAGAGGGGTGGCTGTTTACTTTAAAGCGGGGGAGGGGAAGATCAGAAGGAACGACTGCGTTGGTGCCCAGCCCCGTCACATGGAAGTTCAAACATTTCAGCCTCCTCCGAGCTAAGGGACAGTTCCCGTCCTTTGTTCGTCAAAATCGACGATCAGGCCGACGCCTAACAAAACTAGACCTCAGGTTCCGGCATCCATCCGCGCGTCAGCCTCAGTGTGACTTCAGATACAGTGGGTCAATCGTCTAGAGGCTCCACACAACAGATCCACCGTTTTATTGGGATCCCGCGGACAACAGGAACGACAACACCTTAGTTCGTCGAATTTGATATTCCCCCTCTTAATTCCATCCGGGATGAAAGTCTCATTCCTTTCCGCCTTAAATATATTATATGACCTTCAAACCTTCAAAATGTCGAGTGTGTACCTGTGAGGTTCAAATTGACACTATTTCTCTTTAGATATACATGCCTTGTATCCATGAATATACTCATATCCTAGCCATTCACATTCAGGCCCTCATTGGCTTCCGGCCCGAATGTAGTAGATCTCCTCTAAAGCATTATGTCTAGCTGTGCCAATGGAATTGAGAATACCACTCCAAGTGTACATGTACTCATTGATATGCTCATAGCCTATGTCTCTATAGAAAAATGCCTCAAACAGAAAAGGAAGCAAAATATACATTACTAACCCTACACAAAAAAAGAAAAAGAAAGCATTCTGAGACCCTCGCTATGCCACAAGCCATACTTCAATTACCCAGCCTTTTGTACCTTGTATCTCTCCATCCTACCCCCATCTAACCCTTAGCGTTCCACTTATCATTATACGCATTAACCGCCACAGCGACCTGGCGATAAAACCAATTCCTGCTCCCTTCGTCACCCACTGGAATAAAAGGCCCATTGGTTCCTCCCTTCAATGTAATTCCCAACCCCGTCCTCTCCTTGCTGATGGTCTGCACGTCTTTCAGGGGCACATCCCACTCCGTCTGCAATTTCTTCGTGCGCACCATCATCACGCCGTTGTACGTCAGCATGACGAGCATCTCCTTGTTTTGCAGCTCGAGATGCGCAATGTAGTCTTCGTTGAAATACTTGCCGTTGTCGAGCGTCTTGAGCCAGAATTGGCCAAGCGCTTCGCGTTGCGAGTAGGGACGTACAATGCCGTCTGTACCGATGAAGCGTGTTAGGCGGACGCGGTCAAGACCTTCTTGGTCGAAGACAGTGGTTGTATTGCGGACGCCCTCAGCCATGTTCGACGCAAGATCAAAGGCGCCAATTGCTGCTTTGGTAGGAACACCGAGCAGGCCTTTGCCTACGCCCTTGACAAAACCCAGAGCACCCTCTTTTTCAGCACCTTGAATTGGATGGCGTGCGAGGCCGCCGAGACCGCTTGCGAGACTGTTAGCGAAGGCGTTACCGCCTGCTGTGATACCGTAAAGAGCATGCTTAGGCCTATTGCGCGAGCGGGACATGCGGCGCTGATCCTGGAACTCTTTGTCGAGAGTAGCAGCCGAGAGGCCCTTCGACATGCTGCCTGTGAACTTGGCCATGCTGTCTGAAAAGCCGAAGACTGACTTCTTGACAAAGCTTGATGCGCCCTTTGCGATACCAATACCCAGCTCTTCTGGACGATCGGATTTGACAAGACCTTGGTATGGCTCGTAAAATATGTCGGCAACACCTGAGCTGATATTGTTGAAAAGACCAACTGGGTTACCTAGGAAGTCGGCAGAACCAATGATGACGTGCACCTGTCGGAGTGACTCCTGCACGTAGTGGTTTTTGATGTTGTTGATCAAAGCGGTTGTCGAGATTCGAGCATTCTCCAGCATCAAGGAATTGTATCGAACTGGTGCATCGTTGACATTGCCGATCGACATAGTCAGGACGTTGACTGCGAACATGAACGGGTTCGAACTGCTCATGGTGTCCTCAGCATTGATTCGTTCGGTCCGTACGAATGACAGATCGATCTGCATTGGCTGCAAATGTAGTAACTCGAAGTAGACATCCTGACCAGACTGTTCCTGCTTGGGCTCGGGGATGTCGAGTGCGTCGTCCCATAGCTTGCCTTCTTTCTCCTCTGCCCAGGATGCACCAGGGATTTTAGCGAAGTCGATCATAGCAAAGATGAAGTCCTCGTCGATCTCGAGCGTCATTTGCTGAAGGAGGAATGTGAAATACTTGATGTACAGGACACCATATGAATCATCCTTGACTTTAGTGATACTGGTCTGGAAGATAGGGTGGGCTTCCATTTCTTTGCCGGTCTTGGGGACCACACTGGGGTAGAAGATGATGGGAAAGATGCCGCCGTATAGTTGGTTATCGATCTGAATCCACTTAACCTGCATATTGACCATTTGGTAGAGAGGCGAGTCAGAGTACTTCATCTCGACATCACGCAAAGTGACATAGACTAACTCGCGCAGGTGACGATTGACGAGCGAGATGCCGAGACCAGCAAGTCGTAACTGGGCCTTGAATGTGACATCAGTGTCCTGGTCCTTGACCTCGAATCCAGTTGCTGTAGAAGAGGATGTGGCAGATTTTTGTTTGTACATGCTCTTCGAAGGCTTGTAGTTCGAGACCTCGAGCGTCTGCGTCGGACCTGACGCCACGACGTTGAGATCGATGACCTTCATACCACCTCGCTCTTGTCCAGGCGGAATCTTGAAGGGAATGAGAGGGCCGATCTCGGCAAGCTTGACATGTCTCTCTCTGCCATTGGCGCTGATGACTATTTCCTTGTTCTTCGCGGCAGGGAAATCCCATGCATATGGCATGATGCTTCTAGGAGGCAAGCGGTATCTGATCGGTCGGAAGCCAGAGCCGCGATCATCCTCATCTTCGTCGAGATTGGGATTCGCTTGCCAGTATAGGAACTCTTGATCGCTCATATTCTTGAACGAGAACGGCCAGTGCTTTGTCTCCACACTGATGTGGCAGAAGATAGTCGCTTGCTCCATCAAGATATCAATACGGATCAGTTTCTGACGCTGACCTGCCTTTGAAAGTTTGACGTGCACATTTCCAACATTCGAGATATTGAAGGGCGAAGACCACTGGTTATTGACGCCTGGGTAGCAGAGAGACAGCTGTGGTGACCCTCCTTGACGCAACCACCGCAGGGGCAGCAACTCGCCATCTTTCAGAGTCATCCAGTCCGATTGACCAGGCTCGCGAATGAGTAACTCTTCTTTGATCTTGTTCTTGACGATGAAGCGTGGCGCGATCGATACCGTCTTGGTGAGGTTGTATTTGCCTTCACCCTCGGCAACGGAGACGCCAAGATGCATATCCGAACGTGATTTACTGTTCGGTAATGCAACCGTGTACGTGCTCCCGATCGCATCGAAACTCTGAGGCTTGCTCCAGTTAGAATCACCAACCTTGATCAACGCCCGGTTCTTCTTGTTGTCCGTTGCGTATGAGAACATGAAGGGCAGAGCCTTGCCAGCATCATTCTGATTATCTGAAACGACACCCTGCCCCGCAGCAGCTTTGGCTTGTCCCATAAACTGCTGAGACCGAACGTCAAGCTGGAGCCCGGTGCGGTTGAGAACGATGTAAGGACTATAGATTGCTACCTTGAAGGCGCCACCGCCGTCGGGAAAGTTACTGATATTGTGAGTTTCGCAACACTGAAGGTTGTTTAACAAACTTACTAGAAGTGCATATTGAGATGCAGTACTGTGTCGTTGTCATCCTTAATCTCAAGAACCTTTTCTCTCCTGAAGCTCTCCCGATCAGTAGAGTTGATGATTCCAAATTTGCTCGGCTTGAATGGCCCTTCTTGCATCTCTACGCTAATGAGTAGAAGATGCGCGAGCTCAACAACGTGGACGGGGCTGATACCTCCTTTCCTAAGGAAGTTCGTCCAGTCTTTCTTCGTGTTGCTGTCGTAGATTCTGTACTTGAAGTCGTAGGGAAGAAGGTTGTGAACCTCGACAGGAGCTTGTAGCCGGAGGCGCATGTATGGATACACGCCCGTCAACGGATCCTTCTTGTCGTACGCTGCGTGCATCTGGAAGTAGAAGGGCGGTGCCTGTTCGTCTGACTCGCCACGGCAGGTAATTGTTCTGGTCGGACGCTTCAATAGGTCTTTCCAGAACAACCGCTCGTTTGACCAGGCATAACCAAAACCTTGGTCTGGACGCACGACAATTGAATGCATGTAGACTGAGCCAACGGGTGCTGGTCTTGCGTCGCCGGGAGCTATCTTGTCGATCTTCAGAAGATGGCCATCTTCGGGACTGAACATGCCAAGCTCAATCGGTATCTGTGTGTTGTTCTCCACCAGCAGCGGAGACCGGAAGGTGATGTTCTTGATGTTGTCTGCGCCAAGTTTTACTTCCACGAGTATGCGATGCTGTATCCGGTCCTGCTTTGGCTTGAGATTGTATAGGAACTCTCCTTCGCGGTCCACCGGTATACGTGGGAGGGTATCAAAGCCGCTTCCCTGCAGCCTAAGACCGATCATGCCAGAGGCTCCATCTGTCGACAATGTTTCTCTTGTAGACATAGGGTCTTCAAAACGCCATGGTTGCTCCTCACCGTCATCTAGCTTTGCTGCAAACCCTTCCTGTTCTTTCCCTTCAGCCCACACATCGAGACTGAAGCCAGTGTAGTTCCGAATTCGGTAGGGTGCATCGCTACCGCGTGGCTTGGACAATATATCGTCGTCACTGGTAAGGAAGTCGAAGGACTTAGATCCTAGAGCAATCGTGGCCGCTGTGACTGTAAGCTCCATTGCTTTGCGGGAGTATACATCCACCGAGATTCTGTCAGGGTTCTGATCCTTGGCCATATGGAACCCAACACTCCAGGGCTCGATCAATGGCTCCCAAGCAGACTTCGAGAAGTTGTAGACGTTGATAAGGGTATCCAGCGAGGTGTCCGCCACCATGGCTCCAGACCAGTCTCGTACATCGACGTTGAATTTCTTCACACGCCAGTCTAGCATAGGCATCTCGTGCACGTCCCCAATAAGAACCACGCGAATGCCTTCAATGTTAACGTGCATCTCTTCCCTCTTGAGCACGGCAGAGGACGATTGTGGTGCCTGGAGCTGCGCGCCCTGTTGGCTGGATCGCTTAGTGGTCGCAAGAGATTTGGCTCGAGGCCTCTGCGTGGACGCTTTGCCAGCTATCGATGCACCCTTCTTTGATGGTGTTCCGGGCTTGATTTTCTGCGGTTCTTCACTCGCCATCTTTTTGTCATCAGTTCCTGACATGGCAGAGGCGCGATTAACGATCTGCATAGCCAGTAATATGTCTCGCAGCGACAACCGTAACACAAGTGGCTCGATATCTACTGTTATGCTTATCAAAGACGACTTCGAGCCCTGGTTCCGCATGTCAAGAGCTGTTTGGATGCTGAAGTCATCCAGGATGCGCATGCGGTTGGTCTCGAAGCGGTCCATACGACACAAGAACATGCCGACCTTGTCAACTTGTAATGTCATGGCTTGCTGTTTTGATACAAGCACTTGTTTCGTACCCAAGACGATGGCTTCGGAGCTCGCCATTGCGGGGTTTGCGATGAGCACAACTTGCGCGTCTACCAGGTTAACTCGGAATGAGATGTTCATTGCACCTTGTGCGGACTCTGGGGCGGCATCTAGCTTCGCTGGCGTTCGAGATCCGTCTGGTGACATGATCTCATCATCACTGTCAGTCTCATCATTCTCGGTCTCTTCTTCGATGGCCAGAGGTTCATCTGTTGCGAGTCCCGCATTGACGAACCCCTGCAAAGCGAACAAGTAATCCAGTGCCAAGATGATTCTTGGGCTGTCGATAGTCAGGAGTGCAATGAGGTTTCGCTCTTGCCCACCGGAGATGGATACACTAGCCATAAACTGCTGCTTGACGTCGTTATTGATGAGCGACATGATCTTCCGGAACTTGTTGGTTCCTTGAGTGCGGCTATCACGGATTGTGAACGACTGCACGACCAGTTCTGCCTCCAGCGCGCCATCGCTGATCATGCGCACCTTGACGTTGGTATCGTTGAGCGAGAATTTCGAGAGACTCGCAGCTTCAACATCATCAATTGGCTCACCATCCTTGCCCTTGATCAACTCTAAGCCGATAGTGCCTACTTTGAAAACGAAATCGAGCTTCGTCCACTTATCATCATCGGCCTGGAGTTCCGGCCCTTGAGATGAAACCACGTCTTTGGTAGGCTCCTCCTCAGTAGACTCCTGGTCAGTGACTCGCCGCGCAGGCTCCGTTGTTGAGTCTGGCAACTCAGCTTGGACGTCTTCCTCGATGACCTCAGACTCGGTGGCGAAGGCTCCTGGAATTGATCGTGACAGCTCCAGTGCAAATTTCATTTGATCAGGTGTGAGTCGTAGATTGATATTGGACATCGACCCCTCTATCTCTAGATCAGGACGCTGCTGTCCCTCCTTATGTTCGACCATGGTGATGTTGAAGTCTAGATCCACTTTGTCGATCAGTTCAAGCTCTTCTGATCGGTCTTCATCATAGTGCAGATTTGAGGTGAGTTTGATGTTCCTTATGCCGGCGGATAGCTTATTGGCAACGTCCGCGTCCTTGGAGTCGTCTAGCGGAACAAATGTGTTCTTCGCGTATATCTCTCCGAGGTTCGCAGTCAACGTGTCACGATCTGGTTTATCAGAAATAACCATTCTTGGGAATACTACTATGGGCGTGCTGATTGTGATATCGAAGTGGAATTTTGTTGCCCTTTGTTGGATCTGGGTCGCTTGGTTTGCCGCTGCCTGTCGGGCCGCATTGAAAATAGCTTGCATTTTGCCAAACTTGACTGCGAACTCCATGATCTTTCGGAACGGTTCCGTGAGGAAGTTGATCTTGATGGAGCCTGTCTTGAGCGCAACAGCCATGTCATAGCCGGGGTAGCTTTCCGACTCAGCGTCAAAGGTTTCATAACTGAAGTCAGCCAAGTTCTGGCCCTCTATGGTCACAAGTTGGCGAAGTGACGACTCCTCTGAAACACCTTGGTTGACATCGTCGATAAGTGATAAATTACCGAGTCGTCCTCCGATGCGCATGGTCTTGCCGTTCAGGAAAATGGCAACATCTCCAGAATTCAGACTCAGGGTGGCAAGTCGAATGCCGTCGTTATTCAAGATGACTGCGATGCGCTTCAATTCAGCACGGATGCGTATCTTGTCCGGCTCAGCCCGGGGTTGTTGGGCGACTTCTTCCTGTGGCTTCGCCTCTATCTGCGCCTGTGGGTCCTGGGCTGGTCCAGGGCTCGTGAAAGTGGCGAGGACAAAGTCGAGTAGAGTCAATAATGTCCTCCTAGTGACAATCAAATTGATTGTTGACACCGCAACATCTAAGTTTGTGGCAATGCCTTCATATTTGGTCTGGAATTCTGGAGAGTCCTTGTTGACTTTGACGAACTTCAAAGTGAAAAGATCTTTCTGCTCGTCTGCAGAAATGTCTTCCGAGGATATGATATTTTTGAATTCAGGTGTTGGAGTCTCCTCAACGTGATCTTCAACAGCTAAACTTCCCAAGCGGACATCAGCACTCATCTCATACGGTTCCTGGTAGAAGTCCAGATTGAAGCTTTCTGCAATGAGTTCGACTAGCAGCTGGTCTGATTTTCGACCCTCTGGGTCAGTCCTGAAAAGCGAACCTTGAAGCTTATCGACCGTGAACTTGAATTCGAAGTTGCGTTGATGCACGTGAGCCTCAATCATTTCATCCTTGACTTCTGGCGCATCTTCGAACTTTTCGTCTTTTTCGCTGTGACCTTCCTCTTCTTCCATGACGAGCTCATGTTCTTGGGCAGCGAACTGAAAGGACTTCGATCGAGGTCTTCCAAGTGGGTCTGTACTTTCTTTCGCATCGCTCGTTGGTTTCAGATTAGACGGACCCTTTGCGCCTTCAGCGACCTGCTTGTTTGGCTCATCACTGTCGAATTTTGGTATCGCCACATCGATCAGCTTCATCAAGTTCTTGTATTTGGCGTCCGATATCGATGCGTGGAGGACGGGGAGATTGCCAGAGACGCGGAACTTGGTCAGATCGGAAGCCTTTGGAACAATACAGATCTCAATCTTGAAATCCATGTTGATTTTGTCAATGATATGGAAGTTCTTTGAGGCAGAGTTCTCCTCCAACTGCGCGCGCGTCTCCTCAATGGAGGGTCCTATCAGAACCTGGGTCGAATGTAACTTCAGAAGAAACTTGTCGTACATCAGGTTTTCCAACCGTCGGAAGTCTTCGTCGGTGTATTGTTGCTTCTGTTTCGATTGAATGTCGCGGAGGGTGTCTTTGTCGATGAGTTCGCTGGTGACACTTATGTGACCAGCGTCGAGAATGAGACAATTACTGGACTTCTTTGTCACAGAGTCAGGGATGATTATTAGTGGCGCCTGTAAGTCCAATTGCGCGTTGATAGTCTTGTGTTCAGTGAGAGCGAACTCCAAGCCTGCACGTGTTTGCTGCCGGATGCCTTCAATCGTAGCTCCGGCAGTTTCCATGAGAGCGCCTATCGATTCCATATGTCGCTCTGGAGGCTTGAAGAATTTGGCGACTTCTACTACGAACCGTGGGTTGTACACAAACTCCATACCCTTCAGCTTCATGGTAAGAGATGTGTCGGCACTATTGTCTAGCGGGTT